>BROE01000014.1:7804062-7935366 GCA_036571765.1 Plecoglossus altivelis | reverse complement strand
TTGACCAAAAGGTTCCCCACCAAACATTCTGTCCATCGTTCAGTGCAGGAGGCAGGAAGACGAGGGAAGAATTCAAATTGCTCTGGCCCACTTTCTACGTTGACAAACTGCTTAGACTGACAGCATTTGATAAATGACATGCGCCGTCATTTCCATGACAACCCCGTAACGAATGCCAGGTTCGAGGTGATTTAGCTGGTAAACATTTGGTTCTCCTGAGAAGTGCCCTTCTCTCTACCTATAATGAGAGGGCTAGTTATTCCAGATGTAGGCCAGAGGGCTAGGCTAGCCCCAGGTGGAAAGAGCCTTAAGCAGGCCTCATGACAGAACGCTAGCTAGCTAGCTAATGAGGTAAGAGGCATATGGCAGGGAGCACTGCGGGTTCGCTAAGCTAACGCTAAATCAAGCGAGGCTAACCTTGCCCTTAGTGGCTCGGCCGCAGCAGATGTTTCCCATTAGGGGCTGGAGAACAGAGACAGGAGTGAGAGACAGGCGTCCACTTGCCTGTCCAAAATGTCACCCTGCAATCTCAGCGATCAACTGTGCTGATGGGGTGGTGGGTGAGGGCCACATGTTTTTGCCAGACCTTTTCTGTTTGACTCTCTGGCTGTGAGTGTGTGTTGTGCTGTGTGTGCGGGGGGGGGGGGGGGGGGGGGGGGGGGGGGGGGGGGGGGGGGGGGGGGGGGGGGGGGGGGGGGGAGGGGCGGGGGGGGGCGGGGGGCGAGGGGATGTTCACCTGCTTGACCTTATCTTTGTGCGTTGGGGCATGTGTGTTCAAATTCCTTGTCGACTGGCAGCTACCCATAGACTGGCAAAAATGGCATGATTAGCTCACAACTGTCATGATCATGAAAAAAGACGGTTATAATTATCCTCCATGAATGAAAACTCTGCCTGTGGATCTAGCTGATGCCCGTAGTGTTGACTGTAGCTCTGGAAGACATCCACCAACCCACACCCCTCCCTCTTTGAAGTTATTTGTTTCCACTTTACCTCTCATAATGGTGTTTTCAAAGACCCGTCAATCATTGGCGCCCGTGCTGTTCACCTAGCAACAGGGGGATCTGAGAAAGTTCATGTGGGAGAGAGAGGCACAGAGCGAGGGATGGATGAAGAGAGAGAGGTAGGTAGAGAAAGGAAAAATGGGAAAGAGACTGATAGAGAGTGAGGTAAATGCAGAAAGACCCAGGGGGGAAGATGGAGAAGGAGGAGGTGAATCAGAGAATGGAAGAAATAAGAGAATATTTTTTCAAATTGGACATGGTTATTGTTTGTTTACTTCCTCCCTGGTTTACCAGGGGAAGGATTTAGTGGTTGCGCCAGCTATGGGCTATATGTGATTTAGATGATTTCCTTCCTTCTTGCTCCATTCGTCTAGGCTGTGACTGACGAACAACATGGCAAGGCAATCTTAATGCCACCTAATCTTAAATGCCTTTTTTCCTCTCCTCCTCCTATTCCTCGCCTTCCTTTTCTACACGTCCTGCTAGTGCTGTGAACATAAATCCCTGACAGCAAAAGCCTTTACTTAACTCTTTAGGTAGGATATTTACATGATAAACAGCTCCATACAAACATTTGTCAAGACGTGCGGCATGTCACTCAACAAACAAGATTGCAATTAAAGATGTTTGACAAAAATACAGAACATACAACCCATATCTTGTAGCCAGATGTGTATTTGCGCACAAAACATTCTCATGGTCACTAAATAATAAATCTATTTTATCAACATATGATGGAGATGTATTGTACTCCCATTGAAAAAGGATTAACTTCACCACTGGACCCTGGATTGCCTTGCAGGGGGACCTGTAATCTGCAGCCCATAATCTCTTTTAGGAGAGCATGATTGAGGAGTGATTGGTGGATAGCCCCCACAGGGCCTTTTGGACTAGACACCTGCACCGTCCACAGATTTACTGTTCATCAGTATCTGTGTGTCAACAATACCACCCTGGAGGAGGACAGAGTCTAGGACTGTGTGCCAATACTGTTGCACTTTTTCTGCTTCAGCGAGTGGGAGTGTGTGTTCCGGTCCTGTGTGTTAAATCATATCGATTTGGAGCGATGTTAGTCAGCTCATCATTTAAGAAAGCCTGTGTACACACACACTCACTCACACACACACTTGTGTTGTGTAGCTTTGCGCCATTACCGTAGCGTGTCCGTAAGGCGAGCTTTAATACCCCTCCACTTTGCACAACAGTGCTCTAATCCCAAATATACACCCTCCTTCTAACACCTCTCTTTCCTCGACTTCTTACTATCCTAATCCCCCCTCACACACACACACACACACACTTCCTATCCAAGCGACACTCCAACTGAGAGCTATTTGTGGTCCAGAAGAAACTAGAATGAAGAATTCTACACAGGCATTCTACATTTGAGAGGAGACATTTGGAAGTGATATTGGACATTTTTGCTCCACACCATAGATGATGAAGACGATTGCAGATGTATTTAAATAAATAAATAAAAAGATTAAAGAATCCATAATCAAACCCAGGAAGAGTGAACCCATTTTAGAGCTGTCCTGTAATCGTTGTTTGTCTTCTCTCTCAGTCTTCATTCATCTCATCTTAGTAATGAAATAATAATAATAATAACAACAAAAACAGTAATAATAAATGGAACAATAATAATCTCATCCACAACGGTTTCAAATATTTTAGAACCATTCTCAACAATAATTATATCATATGTTATTCCGGCAGAGGGAAATGGATACATCAACATGTCCGTTTCTGTTTCAATTCTGGTCAAATCAAGGCTGAGGACAGAGAGAGGAGCACGGTCCTTCAGTCAAACACAGTTTCAAACCATCCCAAAGCTGTGCCAACGAAAAGACACGCAGTCATGAGATTCTCCAATAAGATCACGCCGTCCAACACCATAAGCATTACTGTACCTTCCCAGCCAGTTCTGCTGTCATGGCTGCTGTTATAGTTGTCAAGAGCACAGGCTTTGTTTGTTTGTTTGTTTTTGGCGCAGGATTTTATGTTCTGGGGAACTGACGTCAACAGAAATGGGACATGCAGAGATGACTGGCAAGGGATGCTGGGAGTTTTTGAGCTGAGTTGGCACTGTTCCATTCTGCTGCGTCTTACAGCGGGAGGCGGTGGGTCTTCATGTGTGGGTCGCAGGGGGTTCACTAGCGAGCTCCTGGGTTCAGCTGAAGTGCTACGGATGCTGGCACGTTGACAGAAATATTGATTCATACATTTTCACTTGAACAAAAGGTCCATGTCGGAAAAAAGAAAATACAATATGTATTTAGAAGACAGCGTCTAAATAACAGCATCGACAGACCATCTACAGGTCATGTAAATGTATATATTAACCGCGTAATGTGGTTTTTGTACATCAATTAAACGTCTCTGATGAAGACAAAGTTTCGATTTTTACTTGTTCCACTTGTAGTGTTTTTCACTACTGTAGAGTACTAACTCACAAGTCTTTTACTGGATTTCAACGACATATATTCCATAACACAAGTGAACTAAATCCAATTTCATGTGATGAACAGTCTCACACGTCTATGAAACACAAGATAAATGTTTGATATCAAGTGGCATGCCACATGGCACTGAAATGATATTTATAGTGCTTCTTCCCAGGGGTACAGTAAGGCCCATAAAGCATTGTGGCGTGAAATCGTGTCAACCTCTTTCGAGGCCTGTGGCAGTGTCAACCTTCCTGTTGGGGCACAAAGGCCATTTCTCGAACGCCTTGCTGCACATGATCAACAACAGACGAGAAGAGAGTGGAGGTAATCTGACTAGTCAGACAATGCATCGATTCTGTCCTCCGTAGAATTGGACCTGCTTTCCTTCCAATAACACCGCTCGCCGTGCCGGTGGCGAGGCGGTAGGTGGTCGTGCCTCTGCAGCACAGTGTTCTTCGCTACTCTAACAAACCATCCCTCTTTCCCCGCCAACGATACACTCTGTCACAAAGGGTTAGCCATTAAGCGCTCTCGAGGGGCGCTGGGTAAATGGAGCGGACGGAGTGAAGAAGGTGCTCTCATTGATTGCAATCAGGGGGACTTTCTGGGGGAATGGGGGGGGGGGGCGCGGGTGTAGGCAGGATAGTTTGGAGGCGGTGGGGGAGACCTGCTGATGGTTTGTGAGTGCGAGAGTGTGTATATGCGTGAGTGCGCGCGCACGTTTGGTAGGAGACTGTACACGTGTGGATATGTGTGCATGTGTTCGGATGGCGTGTGTGTGTGCGCGTGTGTGTCAAAGGGAGGGGGGCTACAGGGAGAAAGATAATCAAGGGATGAAGACGGACAGGGGGGATTGTGGCGACACGGCTCTGATTACTCATTAGCGGCGTTGCTGGCTAGCGAAGCGGTGTGCGGCGCCGATGACGGCTGAGGTGGAGGGATGGTGGAGGAGCCAGGGGGAGGTAAGAGGGGGTGGGGGGCTGATGGAGTGATTTAGCTGCTGGAATAGGATCAGGAGCCAGAGGACACCAGAGCGTCACTACTTCAATCAGGAGGCACCAGTGTCAGGCTGCTGGATAGACCACATCAAGAGACGGCAGCCTCTGCTGGCCAAGTCAGGAACAACACCTAATGGTCTCAGTCATCTTTTTACAGATATTTTGCTCTATTTAAGGACACTTTCTCATCTAATAAAAAACGAAATACTGCTTAATTGGCCAACACAGCCAATGCAATGCTAAGAAATCTATCTATTTCAAATAGTATTTAGCCTATCATTCAAATTAAGTGTTATTTAGTACGTATCGACGAAAACAAAGAAATTCTGCAGGTAATGGCGAAGACTGCTTTTCCTAGAACGGAGTGAAATGCCTGTGTTGGAAATTCATAAGGAACACACACATCAGACTGTAATATCAACTTTAAACAATATAAGGCAATCTAGATGCAGAGGCATGGAACAAGACAGGACAGGCCAGAAGAGCTGACGCAGGTGACAGAGTACCTGTCATGGCCGTCGGCCAGCGGTAAATTTGGAGGATGAACAGGAAGGGGTAAGGCCGTGGCACGGACGAGGGCGTGGTGGCAGTCGGCAGGGAGGGACGCCAGCGATGGCCGTCGATTGGTCTGACGATGAGGAACGATGTCATGAAACGAGATTGATGCGCCGTCATTGCCGGTCTGCTGGTCCCAAGAGATTGAAGCCCCCACCCCCACCCACCCACCCACACCCACGTACACATGCCGAGCCCCCCCCCCCCCCACCCCCCTGCCGACGCACCCCCCTCGCTCGCACTCACTCCATTCTCTCTCTCTTTTCCTCTCTGCCTTATTACCCCCGCATCCTCACATCCCTGCCCCTTCCTGGTTTGTGTGTTCCCTCTCTCCGTCTCTCCCTCCTCCTCCTCCGATCCCTCTCTTCCCCAGATGATGGAAGGATAGCCAGAGCTTAGTCACTGAGCTGCAAGGTCAAGTTCTCAAGCTCCCACTAAATTGGGGTATGATTTAAGAAAGGTTGGCTGATCCAAGAAAGGAAACTGAGCATGTGTGTACACGCGCGTGTGTGTGTGTGCTTTTTCAGGCTGCCATACGCATGCAGGACACTAAGAGACCCAGTCATGGGAGAAAGGGACTCGCTCTCCCCCACGCACACCAGAGCCCTATCACCAAGCATGAGAACACCTCACCCGAGATCAGACGCATGAAACGGATGAACAGGGATGCCTGACATCCTGGCTGCCTTTCAACTGTTGAATAATTCTCCCTCTGTGTTACCACCGGGAGGGGGTGGGACCCACCTGACATTCATCTGTCTGTCAGCCCAGCTCCCTGTGTTTACAGAGGGAGATAGAGACACAGAGAACGAGAGTGAGAGAGAGAGAGTGGAGGGAGAGACATAGCGAGAAGGAAAGAAAGAGAGTGAGAGCAAGAAAGAGAGAGAGATGTGACAGAGTGAGGTAGAAACAGAGAAGAAGGAGCAGAGACACAGAGATAGTTGGAAAGGGGGATGTACCTCGGACTCAGAGAGAAAGGTGGAGAGGAATGACTGAAGAGACGGAATTAATGCGCAATGAATCAAACTTTGTCGTAGCCCAAATCCATGCAAAACATGTAAACAGCAAGGAAACCAGACAAATGCTTTCAAGGAAGATCACGATACAGAGAAGTATTTTACAAGAGATTTGATGAAGCGAAACTCATTATGATTCCAATGCCTTCACGCTACAGGTTTTTTTACTGTATGTTGCACATGCAATCCTATTTTAATGTCTTGCTAATGTGTGAAACCGAACATTTGAAGCTTCAAAGAAGCTGAAGCGTGATATCTCGCCAAAATGCTTGGATCCATTTTTACTTCATCGTACATTCAAGCTTTTACCATCCTACTTGTAACCATACAATTTGCGCGTGGGGCTCTAACTACAGAGCAAAACTGTCCTTGACAATGACACGGCCACGACATGTCAAAAACGGTCAAAAATCAGTGAGTTCCTTGGCATAGGGAAACACCATTTTTTGAGCCAGTCATTTTTCTTTGGTTATTGCATCTATTTGCAAACAAGGTAATGCGGTGCGTTTGGCACCTGCAGAAAACCTTACCATACAAGAACTTTGATCGAAGTTTGTGCTTCATTGGCAGCCTAGTCCTTGCTCTCTCCGTGCGCATCCTTCTACCTCGGTCAGGGTTAGATGTTTCAGCCCGCACAATGCATTTCCTTACAAAGCACACAAAGCTCCGTAGAAATGTGTTTATGGAAAGTGGCAAGGACTCTTTTTTTCTCATTTCATTTGTAAGTAACGTAAGTAAACAGTAGGGAAAATAGGGTTTAGTCTGGCACATAAAGACACCGAGGAATAGAAACAAAACGGACTAATGAAAGAAAACCTGAGCAGAGAAAAAAAGCACTTGACCTTTACTGTTCAGGCTCAAGGTTCATCCTTATTTCTCTCTGTCTCTCTCAGTCTGTCTCTCTCTCGGCCTGTCTCTCTCTCGGTCTGTCTCTGTCTCTCTCTCAGTCTGTCTCTCTCTCGATCTGTCTCCGTCTCTCTCTGTCTCTCTCTCCGTCTGTGTTCATCTCTCTCTGTCTCTCTCTCCGTCTGTGTTCATCTCTCTCTGTCTCTCTCTCCGTCTGTGTTCATCTCTCTCTGTCTCTCTATCAGTTTGTCTCTCTCTCTCAGTCTGTCTCTGTCTCTCTCGGTCTCTCTCTGGGTCTGTCTCTGTCTCTCTCTCAGTCTGTCTCTCTCTTGATCTGTCTCTCTCTCTGTCTGTCTCTGTCTCTCTCTCGGAATGTCTACCTCTGTCTCTCTCTGTCTCTCTATGTCTCTCTGTCTCTTACTCTGTCTGTCTCTGTCTGTCTTTTTCTGTCTCTGTCTGTCTCTCTCCATCATTTTTTGGGGGGGTGAAAAGGCCAAAATGTGATGAAAGACTGGCATGAGTGCCTGTGACATGACATTCGACACCGTCAACTCCAAACCCATTCCCCTGTCACACACGCGCTGGCTCTTTGGGTAAATTGCTGTAATTTGTGTTACAGCTTCTCAAAAGACAACTTGAGGTGGGAGGAGGAGGAGGAGGAGGGGAGGGGGTTATTTTCCATCCTCTTTTGCTGCAGGGGTCGATTATTTTATGACTGGGGTTTTCATGCTTAACCCATTCCCCATTAAACATAAAAAATCTCCTCTCTACTTCAATCTCTTCTAAGTGTTTTTGTGTGTTTCAAAGGTAAATGGCAGATAATTCAGGTGCCTGTCTGTTCTATTCTCAGCAAAAAAAACTGTGTGCGTAGGAAAACAGGCCTTCTGACTTAAAAGACTAAACGTGTTCTGCAAAGTGTATCAGCTCCTCATTATCATCTTTTTTCCCCAGTCAATCTGAATAAAGACCTGTCTACCACTGGGAATTCAGCACAGCAGTGCAATTCCTCACTCACACACTACAAACCGTGTCTCCTCCATTGGAAATCAGTCAGAAACCCATTGCTATTCTCACTGTACGTCGCGTATCATTAGGGGTCGGGAGAAACACCAGTGGCAAGTATGGAGCTATGGACGAAAACAAGTTTGGCAAAGTGAGAAGCAGAAAGGAAGCGGTGTAGGAGACACAGCACCAGCCCTGTGGCGGCTGTTGGTGCGTGAAAAATGTGTTGTAGGTTTTAGCCTGCAGGCTCGGCTTGGGCTGCACACTTGCAAGGGCCATGTGTTGGAAGATACGAGGACCATGACTGAACAATTCAAGGCTTCACCAAATGATGATGCCTCTAAAAGGCTGCCCATAGCCATCGGCCAATTCGAGGCAAACGACAGTAGAGGCGCCATTGGAAGTAGCTTTAGAGGAAGGAAGGGTTCAGACTTGTACTGTCGTTCAGATGAAATGTTGCAGTATTTGAACCAGTGCTATTGATGCAGATCTCTTGATCTATGGACAACATAAGTCTTCATTTGATGCTTGCAGTTTAGCAGGCTAAATACAACACCGCACTGCAGTCTTTGCTTTAGGACTGGAACACACTCACTTTGTTTGAAAAAAACTCCAACCTTAACAGATTTAGTGTCTTGGAAAACACACTGAAATAGGCCACGGTTTTCGGTCAATACAACTCTGAAGGGGAAATATGTGTTGCATCCCAAAAATATTGATTCTTTTAAATTGCATTTTCATGAACAAGATTCCTGACAAATTATACTTCTGCCAGATACTGTTTTACCAATGAAAAGAAAATGGTCAATCCCAGCCCATGCTGTGGTTGCTCTTCACTGTCAACGTTAAAAAAGCAAGAAAATGCATTTGATCTTTCTGGTTAACCTATAGAACAATACAACACCGTCCATGCATGCAAAAAGCTATGCTACGGTGAGAATATGTGTCTTCATTTTCACTCAAACTACAGTATTTTTGCCCAGGTTTGTACATCTGAATTGCAATCTCATGTTGAATACATATTCTACCAGAAAGAGCTTTGGTTTCTGTTTGAAGCTACTTTAAATCTGATGTTGTTTCACTGCTGTGTAAAGAATGCTGATTCTTTTCAACGTTAACTAAGCATTTCAATGTTTGATGGGGGAAAGACGGGGTTCACTTTAGGCAAATTGTGGGACAGCCTGATGCCTACTGTAGTCCCCTACAGAATACTAATTGCCAGACATGCCAAGCCTAGAAAACGATACAACACCAAATGTGCATTCTGAGGACAAGGCTCTCTAAGAAAGAAAACTCATCCATTCCACAAACACAACGTTTTAAATTGTGGACCTGAATACTAAAAGCTCTCTCCAACGTTCTCTCCTGCGTAGTTAAATCAGAGTCCCTGTGGATGGGCCTATGAAACTGTCTGCCTGCTCTACTCCAGTCTCTGATTGGCTCTTGCTTTCAGGGCGGTGATCATAGTGCCACATGGAGCAAATGCGGTGTATTTGTCTGACAGTGTAGACTTCATCCTCCGTGCGCTCGAATGATGCTGCACGGAAAAAGCCGAAAGTGAACTTGACACTGTTGTGCAGTTGCTTGAATAAGTGTCAGTCTTTCTTATTGCGTAAAACATTTATTTGTCTTTGCAGTTTATTGGTGTTAGATATTTTTTGTGCGCACCGGAATTTTAATGTTGAACTAGAGACTGAAATTGATTTGATGGAAACATGACGAGAGGTTCAAGCGGACCGGGTGCCCTGAAAGCGTTCGTGCTTGTCGCATTGGTGGCATTTTCATTGGCGAACGGGAAACAGTTGATGTTTTATGGACAAATTGGTGAGAATAAACCTACTGGAACTGTAGTTGACGGAGTTGCTTTAACGGTTGGGAACGACTGCGATGGTTTAAAACTTGAGACAGATTTACAAGGGGAGTATGCGTCAGATTTTCGTTTGGTTTACCATCAAGGAAAACATCATCTCATTTTGAAATCCACTAAAACTTTAGACCGAGAGCTCATATCTTCTTATGATTTTAGAGCTGTTCTGTCCGGATGTTTTCAAAGTGTATTTTTGATTAAAGTTGAGGTGCTTGATTCAAACGACAACATACCCAGTTTCACCAGTGCTGATGAAATACGAGCAGTGGATGAATTGACTCCGGTCGGTTCCGAAGTGGCTCGTTTGTATGCGAAGGATGGAGACGCAGGAAAGAACGGTCGAATAACTTATTACGCGTTCCCAAAATGTGAATATATCCACATAGTTCCGCAAAGTGGACAGGTGAAACTGGTTTATTCACTCATTGGTGTCTCGAACGTAACAGTACAAATTTACGCAAAAGACAACGGTGATGTTGCACTCATAAGCAAGCCGGTGACACTTCACCTTGATGTGCGAAGACCTGCCGAATCGAAGGTGAGAAGGCCCCGAGCTGTATCGGAGGAGCTTTTCTACACGGTGACAGTGTCCGAGGATGTCAAAGTTGGGGACATGATCTTCACGGTCCCGGACCAGAAGTTTGAGAAGAGATGGTTCGAGGTAATCTCGGAGGCCGACTCACCGGTCCAGATAGAGCGAGACTCGGGTCGCCTCTATCTGGCGCACAGACTTGAGACTCCCGCGGAGGTCATGGTTAAGATCCAAAATCTCAAAGGTAAGTCAAGCGTAAATGTGTGTCAGATGATAAAGTGACACTGTGAATGCAATTGAACACTGTGAATTTAACTTTCTTAGTTATGTGTTCTTAGACGCACCAGCAGTTTTGCCTCTTTCTGGTCGTATCGGTCTCCTAAGTCTCATAGAGTATGCATGGCATGAGATTTTAGGCGCAAAGAGCCATATTTTGTCTGGCTCAACTGACAATGAATCATTATGTGTTTGATTTGATTAAAGTAAAGCGGGTGCCTTTCTCTTTCAAAACATTGTACGGGTGGCCTTACAATACCGATGTGAAGTCACGTAAGCTCTAGGCTATTATTTATTTCTAGGCAAGTGTACAGGATGGATTGGGCGCTTGGAGCAGATTATTAGGTCCAGACGAACTCACAGGGTTTCAATTTAGTTTTTGAATTCAGGTCTAAATTATTAAAATGCATAGCCTAAGTTTGGGGGAACAGACAGACTTCATTTTGATGATGAAGTGCTGCGCGAGAACACTTTGGCATGCGCCATTGGCAGGTTGGCAACGGAATTTTCTGGACGGTGGCAAACCTTGTACTTCTATCATTTGAAAGCCAGTGTTTCCTTATTTCAAGTGTCATATGCAGCTCAAAACCGTGTTTGGGGGTCAATGTTCCCGGCTGATTATGATAAAGAAAGTGGCACGTGCAGCTACGAGAGATGGCTGTGGTTGGCAGAGGAAATTTCCAGACTTTGGCAGACACAAGCGTGGCATTCATTAGAATGTGTATAGGCTCAACTATCTGTTTCGTGTTGTAGAGCATTAAATATATCCAATTAGAATTGCTCTCCAGTTGGTATGGCGGCGCATTGACGGCGGTTTGAGCACTTTGGGATGTGTCCGCAGACATGTGTCTAGAGAACACATCGCTATCGCACGACATTTGTATGTGACATTTGTCACCTATAGGCCACTAATTGGATAAACATTACAGCTCCTTGGTGACAGTATGGGGAAGTGTGATCAACAAATATCCAATAGGTCAATATTTTCAGCTGACGCCATTGTGGCCGTCTATATCTGCCAAACTTGGACAATTTGCTATAAATGTACCTCTTCATAATCGTTTTTAATAGGATTCTATTTACAGAACCAATAGCAAAGATTTAAAGAAGACAGAAAGAAGGAAGCCTTTGATAAATAGGTACTGTAGTCTGCCAACATTAATCCTCATGGGGTCAGAATGACCTAAAACTATGTTAAATGTATAAGTACGCACGCACACCCACAATGAGACATTTAGATTTTATGTGCTTGATTGAACTCAGACTAAACTAAATCTTCCTGATTCATGTGCAGCATGGCTGCACATTTCAGTGCCCAAAAGGATACAGGGTAAAAATTCAATTAACCTGCTTTATTTCAAGGTTGAAGGTGGGGTATTTTTGACCCTTAGGACAGGGGGAGTTGCAGAATATGGAGTCTTTTAGAGGTCAGCACTGTAAGCATAGCCTACAGTATAGTTATTATGTTAAAAAAACGATCTAGAGAAAAAGTTATCTTCATTTATATATGAAAAAATATACTCTGTTCTGCATTGTATGAAATGGTGCAGTTTAACACCCAGTGTGAGTCAGACCTGTTTTCATTGATGTGGCACAATGAAAAGTTGTCTAGGTAAAGATTGGTTCACCTCCCAAAGTAAATGTTTGGGTAGCCACCTTAATTACGACATCTGCTAGGTTAGGGAAAGTGCCCTCAAACACACCGGGCGGATCTATGTAATCAGTTTTTCCAAACAGCAACTCTGCCTGGATCTTCTGTTTATTTAGAGTAATTATAGTTATTTATTCACCTGGACATTCTTAGACCAGGCACATGTGGCCATGGAAGCCAAAACAACTGATTTCAGAGGGAACGGTTTGTTTGGAGAAGTGACTTTGGAGTTCTTCAATTCAGGATTTGGAGGAATCTCAACAGAATTCTGGTGTTCAGTGGGCACACTAATGAGCGTAGCATGCCAGTGAAGGTAGTCCAAACTAGAGCTGATTGGATTCCTTCCTTCCGTTGTGATTCTACCCTACACAAGCTTTGGAGTAAGCTGTGGAAACTTCAAGCCATGTTCAATTAGCACATAACACATGCCTCATGCAATAAATTAGGTCAACCAACAGATTGTCTACATCATTTATATTGTCTGCTTTCGCGATGAGCTTGTGAAAATGATAAATTAATTAATAAAGCCCTTTCCGCCCGACTGCGAACGTATTTCATCTCCCATGAAGATAGTGTCATCTTACATCGTGTGTTGAAGTCCTCAAATTAGAATGCGAGCTGATATAATATTGATGCTTTGTGTCGCTAGCAGGCATTTTCTTGTTCAAAAGCCACTGAGATGAGAGAAATAGCTTTTCTTTTGATACAGGATGGATTTTACCAACCACCATTTACTGTGTGCGGCGGGAAAAATGGAGCAAAGATGCTTTAAACTGCCAGAATGCAAAAATATCTTTGGAGACCCTACAGTGTCAAATGGGACCCATGTCTGTGTAGTCTCAGACTATAACATGCTGCAGCGTCTTAACTGCACAGCCCAAGGCAGCAGGCCTATGTTGAATCAGAATACTGCTTATTCAACTTAAACTTAAACAGGCATACACCATGTTAAGTTTTTTTATAGACAATTTGAAAGAACTGCATACATTTTCAACTTCCCAGTCAAAGCTTCACGGATTCCATCCATTCAACAGAATGAGTAAAATGCAGCCAATAAGAGCGATTCTCTGACTCCTTGCGCGTTTGTGTGTGTGTGTCTCTCCGTCTCTCCCGCGACCATGGGTAAGGAAAGTGCCAACGCTAAGGTCTTTGGGGATGTAATTACCGTTGAAACTATTGTCTTGCCCGGTGCCACTGTGCCACATTCCGTCTGAGGGTGTTTGAAGATGACAGTGTTTTCTTCCCCTTCCGTAGAAGGACTGAATGCTGGTAGATGAAGGAACCCCCCTCCACCGCCACCCCCCCATCCCTCCACAGCTCACCCCCCCCCCCCCCATCCCTAATAATCAGTGCTGTCTGGATCCCCTCCCACCCTTGAGTCCCAGTACACCTACTGCATGCCTCCATGCGCGCCTGCTCACACACAAGCCTCACAAGTTTGTCACCTTTGCTTTTCATTCCTGGCAGTTCACCTGTCTCACCCAGTTGTCAATTTTGGACAGAAACACTTGCTTATCAATCAAAAATCTCTGAGAATACCAGTCGTGTTCTACAGGCGGACGAGTGTGTATCATTCACAACACAGACACACACACACAACAAGGAACCTTGTGTGCGTCCCACCCTCACAATATATGCTTCAATGGAAATCCAACTTTTTTCTCCCCATCAGAACCCGGGTATGCATGTTTGCTTATTTGTTTAGTGGGTAGACGTGAATCCAAGGACACCAGTGTCAGTGACTCAACTGTGGTGTCAGATACCATTTAATTAACGAGCTTCTCACACCCTCGGTGGGGCCAGTGGTTTGTCTGGCACCATTGTTTACTCTTAGCTGTAGGGCATCACATGTTTACTGAGGACTTCACCGAAAACTCTTCGGGGGCCCAATCCCTCCTTTTCCTCACAAGGAAAGACCACACCGATTTGAATTCGACCTGCTTCGCGTTGAAGCCATCGTTTTCAATGGGGCCTTGGAACGAGCGTGTTCGCTGTGTTCGTGCGTCGGTGCACATACACCTCAAGGTTTTGGTGACGTGAATCCGTGGTGGTTCTGAACTGTGCCTCGTGTTGCATGGTGAATGTTAACATTGCTGGCCTGACTTCGAGCACCTTCACCTAGCAAGACGACGAGACCTACATTGTCCTGATCTGATTTGAGAGGTTGGACATCTTTCTCATGTGATACGTAAGAGGCAGGGGAGGACTCTGTCTTTCAAATTGATAGCGGACACTGCAAGCAGCGTGTGGAAATGCTGTAGAGGTGTGTGTTTGTGAGAGGTGTGCGTGTGTGTATAAATAGCACGATTCGGAGGGCCACATGCACAAATCCTAGTCGCTCTTCCTCAGCTATGGATGTATAGGCTGGTTAAATGGTGAAAATGGCACGCATGTGTGCGTCTGGCGTTTGTGTGCTTGTTTGCGTGGGAGAGCTGGGCATTCTCTTCTTCCCTTCACACCCCAGAGGGATCCAAGGCTAGCACCCATGAAAGTTTGAATAAACCTCAGGGAGAAATAACTTTATCTTTCCACAAACACAGCAGCGCTTCTCCTTACCCAGTGGCCTGAGGTGATGAAAGGAGAGAGAGAGAGAAAACGGTGGCAGAGCAGAGGGAGTGAAAAGAGAGGAAGAGCGAGGGAGGAATAAGAGAAACCGGAAAGTGCCTTCGTCAGCTGCCGGGGAAAAAGATCAATTGAGTCCCCGCAGTAGTTTGTGACTGACTGGACATGCTGCCTCTCTGGCTGGCTTTTGAGTTTTCTTTCTCGTTCACTTTGGGTTATAAGAATGTCCTACTTGGTAGGACACAAAAGCCAGAGAGAAAACTCATAGTTTTTGTAATGATAAAAGACAATGAGGACGTCCGTTGTGTTGCTGGATTGCCGTACGACCAACTACACAGTAGCCGTCCAACCCTTAGTTGGCACAAAATGGACAGGAAGTTGTCTGCAGCTCTGGGTGTCAACGTGTTTATGTGAACTTTTTAGCAAGCAACCATATGGTGTTGTGTTCCTCGAGGATCAGAGATGTCACAGCTTCTAACGTGGGATAAGTGGGGGGGCGGGGGCGTGCCAACCTGGGAGTTCGGGGATGCAACGTATTGATATTACGGATTTTTCAAGCGGGTATTCAGTACTTGGTCACACAGATACAAATCTGGGTAGAATCGAGATAGAGCCACGGTTCCTTAGTGGGTTTGACACACTGTTCCATCAAAGTACTTAGAATGTTGCTTTGTGACGGCTTCTTGGTCTAATCCAGTGCCCTCGCGTCGGATGCATGGACGGACGATGTGGCATACGACACTTAGGTTGGCAGGAGGTCTGCTGCTGCCAAGTACGGTCGCTAGAGATACGGATCGAGTAGGAATCTGGTGGGCCTCTGTATTGTCCTTTGCACTTTTACCATTTGTTGGAATGGAGGAATCCGTGGAGCGTTTGTGGGAAGGTTGAACCAAGTGTGATGCAGGGTTTCTTTCAAATTTCGATAAAAAGAAAACTTGACCATGGGGCTGGTTGTGTGCCTCGCTGATTTAAGATGTGTCAAGCTACACACCATTCCAGTCATGAATAAGCAGTAGAAACGCTCCGTGATGAATAAACAGCTGACGCGAGGTAACCGATTTTGCAGTCGCGTGCCCTTGCAGGGCCGTTGGGCTGTTGCAGTTGACAGCGTTTACGCTCAGTGGACGACATCAGTTACTACAGAATGACAGGAGTCTGAGACTACACAGACATGGGTCCCATTTGACACTGTAGGGTCTCCAAAGAGGAGTAGGGTAGTGCTATATCCACGTGTGCAGATTTTTTACAAAGCATCTTTGCTCACTCATGTTTTCTCGCTGGCAGCGACGTAGTAGCTTGGTGTCGGTGCTGGGTGATACAATCCTTCCCATCCTGGTACTCGAAAAAGAAAGCTATCTTTCCCTCTCCATTCGCTCAATGTGGCTGTTGTCCCCTCCCTCCCTCTCTCTCCCCTTCCCCCCTCTCTCTCACCCTCGATCTCCCTCTTTCTCTCTCTCCCTACCACTCTCTTTCTCTCTCTCTCTCGCACCCTCTCCCTCCCTCCCTCCCTCCCTCCCTCTTTCTCTCTCTCTCTCTCTCTCTCTCTCTCCCCTCTTTCCTCCTTTCTCTCAATTCAGTTCAATATGTGTCATTGACATGAATGTTCAGGTTAAACAATGTTGCCAAAGCGGTCCACAGTGAAGGTACAACATATATAATTATGAACAGACAATTATTCACATTCATGACAGAGATCAGGAGATTCTCACCTCCTCTCTCTCTCTCTCTCTCTCTCTCTCTCGCTTATTGTCTTTGTTTTTTCATCTGTTTTCTTTATTTCTGGCCTCACCCAGGGCTAGAGCGAGCAGCCTCAGCCCTGCCGGCTGTCCTCAGCTCACCAGTGTCTCAGCCTGTCTCACTCCAACCCTGACATTTCCAGTAAACCCCTAACCCATGGACCGGGGACTTGGTGGCCCTGAGAGATACCTACAGGGCTGCTTTCACCATTAAAGATACAGACGCTTTACGTTCAAATGGCGCAGGGATAACTCAGTGTGAAAAACGGGGTCTTGGAAGAGAAAGAAAGTGCGTCGTTTTAAGTAGAACACAGGAAATATCAGGTCTACAGCATAATAAGGATCGCTTCCAAAAATGAGTCTTTGATTTTCTTTCTTTGATTTGATTGGTTTATTGGTATTTTTGTAAGGTGTTTTCTCCCATTTGGATCATTTAGCCTCAGCAAACTGTTTGTAGTGTTTTTAGGTTTGCCTCAGTGTTCTCTTTTTGTGTGTGCATGCATAAAAGCGTTTATGCATTTATCTTATCTGTCTTGATATGCATATTTGGGAATTTGTTGCTAGTCTGGTGTGTTTGTCTCTGTCAATGTGTATGTCTCTAAGTGTTGCTTCCTGCTGTGTGTGTGAGTGTGTGTGTGTGAAAAGGAGAGAGAGCTGCAGGATAAATCATTGTGAGGATGCTAAACCTCCCCAGAATTGTCTTTTTTTTGTACCAAATAGCCCTGCAGAACGGTTTGGGTCTGCCTGAATCAGCGTTATAAGTGGAAGGGCACAGGAGTAGCACACACACAAGCACATACGCACACAAGCACACACACACACACACACACAGAAGCACACGCAAGCACAAGCACACACACACAAGCACTAGCACACACACCAACAGACACCCAAGCCTGGAGCTGAGTCGGAGGTCCACTGTGGCACTGGTAGGAAGGGTGCTCAGAAGTGGCGCTCTCCCCTCTGTCTTTCTCTCGGCGTACTGTGCCGTCTTCACTCTTCTCAGGAAAGAAGGAAGGAGAGAATGTGGGAGCGAGGGAGCAGGGAGAGAGAGCAGGTCTTCTTGTCTCATTCTTACCTCCCCTTTATTATTCAGGTGATCACGCAGCCCTTGTTCACTCACCCCCCCTCACTCCCTCACCCCCCCTCACTCCCTCACCCCTCCCCTCCCTCACCCTCCCCTCTGCCTCATCCTCTTTGCTGTTTTAATCTGATCGCCCGCCCACCCGCCTTCGTCCTCTCTCTCCCTCTTCTCCCCTCCTTCCATTTGATCTCTGTCTCTCATTCTCTCTTTGTCTCCCTCCTTCTCTCTCCTTCTCTCTCTCTCTCATCCCCTCTCTCTCTCTCTCTTTCCCTCTTAATTGAACTTCATGCCAGAGTCAGGGCAAGCCCTCTCCATTGTGTTATAATAGGTTATTGACAGCCAATCCTGTGTAGCCCCGAGCCCAGCATTCTTTAATGACCAACTAGGACAAGGTCAACCCCAACCTCCACTAGACCCTGCACATCCGACCTGTACTGCCAACCACTTACGGGCCGACACGTACACTGCATACCCCAAGCACACACACACACACCGAAATCGGATCCCCTCTGCCATCATCATCTTAATTGTGAAATTGGACACGCTCAAACTTGTGTGCAGGGATTTATTCTAATTCCTTGAGACACATAAATAAACGCTGTCATAGCCTCTCAAATCCCTCTCCGTCAACAGACAGGCACAGCTTGCTCTTGGGAGGCTCTCATTTCCATACGCACACGAACACGCACACACACACACACACACACACACACACACACGAACAAGCACACACACACACACACATACACACACACACTCAATAAGTCAGTCAATGTATATCCCACAACCAGTGATCAGAGGTTGTGAATGTGTGTGTGTTTGCTAATGTGTCTCTGTGTAGACTCATTTGTTTGCGGGCGCGTGTGCGTGCATGTGTTTGCGTACCGCTTCCGACAAGCCCAGCTGTGTGTTGTTCCATCAACCAATCTGTGTACTGGATGTCCCCTTTCTGCTCTGTCCCCAGGGAGAGAGTGCACAGAACCAAGCCACAGGACAGCCGGTCACATTAGTCAGACCTCGGTCACGGCTTGAGGATGAGTTCGGTCATTGACACTGATTATTGCTGCTGTGAACCCGAGTGAGTCCGCTATAAATCCATGACGTTATTGAACACGGTGGTGATTGGTTCATCGTTCAACACCTCGTATGCGATTTCGGAGGAGGAGCCTTCGTGGTGTGTGTCAGATGTGTCCAAATTTCTAGACGAAATTCCATTTCACCAGGAAGTGGTCGGGTTTCACCACCTTTCCCCCTGGAGAGGCCTTTTGTTTTTTGAGTCTTCCTTGAGTGTCACTCAAGTGTCACTCACCTCAGGCCACAAGAAAGTGAAGCCTGCCCTTCACGTGTGTAGAGATCACCACACGTCCCCTCCTACTGAAGATCCTCCACATTGCTCCTCCGCACTACCTGGAGACACAGCTCCCGCTGCACTCACACCTTAGCTCTTCATTAGCTGGACTAATACTGGCTGTGCTGCTCTCACGAGGCCCTCCTTCAGGGCCTCAGGGCACTTGGAAACGGAATCCTCCTTCACGCTGGTCTCTGGTCAGCTCTTGCTGTCTTTGCCAGCAGTGCTCAGGTTGTTCGGAGGGGAGAGAGGAACTGATCCCAGTTCGCCGCCTCAGGGCTCAGTGGGCCCCGGGAGTCGGAGCGAGCTCTATTTCCGGGTAATGAGGGTGCAGCGTTGGGCAGGGTGAGGTAGGTGTGGATGCTCATTACGTGGAGGCTCAGACTGGGGGCAACATGACCCACATAAAGCAGGCTGTTGTTGAGGAACACCTGGGCCTCTCGGCAACTCTCTCCCACACGCACGCTCACACACACTGCACACATACACACATGTACAGAACACACACAGGCGCACAATGCACACAAACAGACAGCATTTTTAATTTGCACGCAGACACACATAGCTGGAGGCACACCTGCACCAGTGGTGAAGGGACACACACACACAAGCACACACCAACACACACATGCTTAAAAATAGAGACTGTTCTCACACACGCAGAGAGATTATATGATGTAAAGTAACTCTCCCCCACACACACACCATTCACTCAGTCACACACATACACACAGTTAAATATAGACTTTTTTTGCTTAGACGTTGTGACATGAAAAGTGAACTCTAAATGAGATCATTCCAGGTAACTTCTAAAAGGTTTCTAAGTAAGCGTAACGTCAGCAGCCCAGAGATGTCTGTAAAGCTAGAGTTTGTTAGAAGTGCTGAAGAGAGAGCATGCTGATCAGAGAGAGAAAGTGCATTCAAACCCTCATCAACATGTGACGGAAAGTTCCTTTGCAGTCAGATGTATGTGGGACGGGCGATCGATATTATGTAAGATCAACGGCAGGCCAACACACACTCACTCACACTTACACACACTCCACCCATGTTGTTATCGATTGACTACGCAGTAGTCACACACTCCCATGTGAATGTGCAGCCCTCTCTCTTCCGCTCTTTCGTGCTTTTGAAATGCCAACTTCAAAGAGGTGCAGGAATAAACTGCCAGTAAAAAAAAAGGGGGACTCGTTTAAAGATTTAAAGGCCTCGGAGAAATCAATTAAGCAAATATAGCAGCCGGGCCGCTTTGGTTGGGCGCGGGCAGAAAATCAACAAACAAACAGGCTGCGTTGGGAGATTTCACGTTCAATTGGTGGGCTTTATTGGAGGCGAGACGTAAATGGGAGTAAACTGGCCGTGTAAGAGGAGTAATTCACTGGTTTACCCCCCCAGTCGCTGAAGGAACAAGCACTTAAAGCGTATGTGTGTGTGGGTGTGTGTGTGAGGTAGTTCTCTGGGGACACAATGTTTCACACCTCACCAGAGCAAAGACACGAGAATAAATTAAGTGCTGTCAGTTCTCTGGCGTCGCGTGTTGGTTGGGGGGGCGCGCGGGGGGGGGGGTAGGGGAGAGACGCGCATGTGTAATGTGTGCACGTGTGTATGTGCGCACGTGTGTTTCTGTGCATCCTAAGGATGAAGTAAAACATGCTTCCTACATACCCAAGCATCCGCCCATGGGATTGAATGGGGTTTTTTTTGCAAAGCAGACACAGCTTTTTGCTTTACGTTGGTCATTCTGACCTTGTTGCTGTTCTCTATATCCACTTCGCATCACCAACTGGCAAGAACCTTGGTGCAAAACTGACTCTGAATCAGTGCTGACACGTTAGCATTGCTCCACACATTTTGCACACTGAATTATATGCCAGCAGTTCATTTGGCTCCTTGGCAAAACACACACACACAAAACCACCTAAACACACGCCTGTATGCCTCACACTCATGTAGCCTGCCAGTAGATATCTAAGAACTGATTTCATTTCAGTGCTCGCAACTTGTCTAATTAATCATACCTTGTAAAATACATCAAACGCTATCCAAATTAAGAATTCTTGGGGATGAATCACTCGACAAACTCATCTATTAAGGAAAATCAAAGGTTTTGTTCACTAGTTTGTTTCATCGGGTCAGGGAGAGACCTGGAGCGTGATGCTTTTGAGAGAGGAAGGTGTAGGAGGGCAGGATGCTGATCTGAGGAGGAGAACTCACCGGAAACCCACCCTTAAAGACCTGCGCTCATCTCAGCGGGTTGCCTTTACCTCACAGTCAAAACTCAGCGAAATTTTTTTTACTTTTTTACGACTGACATTATTTGGGATTAAACGATGAAATGGCGTTCGATGTCATTAATATATTTATTCATTTTCTGCCGGGTCATTTGGAAAAGAATGAACTTTAGTGTGAGGGAGAGAAGAGACCTAACCCTCCTGAGTTAGATTTGCTGTATAAAGCAGGGTCTACTGACCACTTGAGCAAGCCTCTCAACCTCAAGGGAAGGTTGGTGGCATAAGCACTCACACATACACACACACACACACACACTCTCACACACACACACAATGCAGACATAATGAAGATGGGCTAAGATTATGGATAAATATGACTGAAAATGAAAACACTCCGTCACCCCTTTAGTGCATTCTATATGACGTATTGTAAACCACACGTTCAGTTGTTGACTCATTAGCACCATCGTTAAATGGTAAAAAGTGTGAGTTGAGTGTGATTTCTGGGTGTCATGGGACTGAGGCGTGAGAGAGACGATCAGGTTGCGACTGCATTCCTTTGCAGAGTTGAGCCTGTACCATAATGTATCTTCTGACATTGTAACCTTACAATGTCAGACGTGAGGCTCTACACCAAGAGCTTCATCCCCTGCAGTCTTCCCAAGGGACGAGTGCTGCCCCAACTAAAGAGATGAAAGGCCTGTCCATACAAAGCTGATCACCCGAGTCCCAGTGAGACCGAAAAACGACATCCCCGACAGAGCCAGTGTGTGAATTTACAGCGACGGTTGTCAGGTTCAAATTTATATACGGACACTCACGTTCATCAGGATTTCTTTTGTCACCTTGAAGACTAATAAACACTTTGGATCAGACTTGGCTGAGTTCCAGGGCTGTTTTTGGATCAAGGACATTTCACCTTTCCTAGGAACGTTCTCACCTTTTGGACTTGGTTGTTTTTCTCAGCCTACAGAATTTACAATATTCTACACCACCGAGAGACTTAGAACATTCCCCAGAACATTGAGAATTATAGACCTTATACCTTATATAATTTTACACCACACCATTCTCTATGGCAAAATCTATTTACTGTTCTTGACTCTAATTTCAGAATTTCATACTGGCATTACATCATCTCCCAGTTCAGCATCCTGGAGAAAGCCGTGGTGCATTTTTAATACGCCCCCCGCCCCCCGCCCCCCATCCACTATTAATAATGTGAGACAACATTTAAAACCTTATAATTCTAAGAATTCCTATTTCTACATGTTGCCAATTTAAGTGTAATACCTTAGGCGATACCCTTGTGTGTTCGCGTATGCCTGGTATGAGTTAGTGTATCCGTGTGTGTGTGTGTGTGTGTGTGTGTGTGTGTGTGTGTGTGTGTGTAGGCAGTCTCAGCTTCTCAGATATGCAGGTTTACTTCAGCTGTCTCCTGTACATCTTCCCAAATGCGGTGTAGCCAGTTTGCATGTGTTTCTGGTAGTGTTGAGTTGATGTTTGCGTGTATCCAGCACATGAAAGGGTGTGTGTGTGTGTGTGTGTGCGTGTGTGTGTGTGTGTGTGTGTGTGTGAGGAGGTCCTGTGGGGGCCGGTTTACCTCCTGGAGCTTTGGAGGTTGGTTTTCTGGCTGATTTATGAACACACAGAGCTAACCCAGACCCCGTTAATGAGCTCTGTCTAGCTCCAAAGTGTGCCCTCATCTTCCCTCAGCCAAGCATGGACACACACCTCGCATGCACACACACACACACTCACACATATACACACACACACCTCGCATGCACACACACACACATACGCGCGCACGGGCAGACTCTGTTCGTGTACAGTGATCTAAGCTTCGTGGTTGCCTTTCTGCCCTCTTTCCTCTCCCCCCTGTCTTCCCTCGCTCCAGAGTCACCTGGCGCAGACCACTCTGGTCCACGCCCAGTTTCCCAGCCATGACCCTGTGACCCTGATCACACAGTCCAAGGACAAGACGCTCCTTGGGGAAGGGGAGGGGGTGGAGGTGAGGTCATTTGAGGCGTGGAGACTTTTCCACGCAGGGATGATTTGTGGAGCAGAGAGAGGCAGCGGAAAGGTGAAAAGCAGCCCATCCAATCAGCGCATCCGATGCAGAGGTCGGGAAACGAGGCCTGTGTGTGTTTTCAAACTGTGACTGGTGCCTTTACAGATCCCACAAGCGCCTAAGTGGATCCAACCCCCCCTTAACAACCCATCATCATGAAGTGATAGTAACAGAAGGGGCTTGGCTTCACTCATCTCTGGTTCCCTTCCTCTCTACCCTTAGACAGCTGAGAGTGGCTGTAGAGCAAGGGAGATGAGAGGGGAGGAGATAGGCAGGGGCGGTTGGTGTGTGTGTGTGTATGGGTGGAGGGGGTGGAGGGGGGGGAGGATGGAGAGGGGGGATGGAGAGGGGGTAGCGCCGGGGGAATTTATGGCTCCAATCAAAGGCCTTTCATCTGGCGCCGCGCTCCTCTAATAATTGAAAAGCGTCGTTGTCACTGTTTGATGGCACTTTTGCATTAGACAAAAGTTCCCCATCCTCAATAATTCACGACTCGAATGAGACCCGGCTTCATTACCAAGATCAGGGGATCCTTCTCTCGCGCTCTCTCTCTCTCTCTGTCTGTCTCTCTCTGTCTCTGTCTGTCTGTCTGTCTGTCTCTCTCTCTCTGTCTCTCTCTCTCTCTCTCTGTCTCTGTCTGTCTCTCTGTGTCTCTCTTTCTGTCTCTCTCTCTCTGTCTCTGTCTGTCTGTCTCTCTCTGTCTGTCTCTTTCTCTCGCTCGCTCTCTCGCTCGCTCGCTCTCTCTTTCGATCTCTCACTTTCGCTCACAACATTCTCCCCTCTCCTGCTTAACTTCCCCTGTCAACACCTATCCAACTCTCCTAAATATTTTCCTCCAACAGTTTATTCAAAGTAAAAAGTCTCCAAAATAGGCTTGGGGATTTAACATGTTTTGATAGATTCTAAGTTGGGGTCTGGCGATTTTAGCTACTTAGTATTTAACGTTGCCCCAGCTTGCAACCATTTTGGATGCACACACACACACACATGTAGACTCAAAACACACAAGCCAAAGAAAAAATATGCTGCTGGTGATTGCAAAGTAAAATCTGCCGTTGCATAATCAAATATGTGCCCTTAAGATGAGGCGTTCACTTGACACTTTGAATCTTGTGTGTCAGAGTATGTGTTCCTTCCCAGCCCATATTATCACACACAGTGAGGAGGTGGACAGCACATGGAAAGAAAGAGAGAGAACTGTAGTTATTCATAATCCCTCCTCTCTCTGCTCCCCCCTCTCCTTCCAGCTGGCTCTTGGCCCCTCCCTCCCTCCCTCTCTCCCTCTCTCCCTCTCTCCCTCCCTCCCTCCCTCCCTCCGCTCCTCACTAAAAGCACATTAGCCAGGATCTCCTCCTTCTTGTGTTGGATCTCCATGTCTAACTTTCAAACAGGCTATCATACACATGGGTGTAACAGCCCTTAAGCCTCCTCTCTCTGTGCTCTCCTGCTCGGACATAAAAGCACCACTCCAGTGTTTGTGTGTGTGTGAGTGTGTGTGTGTGTGTGTGTATGAATGAGTGTGTTGGTTGGTCTGACCGCATCAAAAGAACCTCTAGAGTAGTCCTTGAGAATGATGCTGCCTCTGGTTTGAGGTCTGTTTGGCCTGCCGTGTAGTTAAGATTTAGTTTGAAGGTGTTTTAGACCTAAAAGAGGACCTTTCTGAAGTCAAGCCACAATGATACTGAGACCTACAAATGGCACACACTGACCCACACTGACCCACACTGACACACACTGACACATACTAGGACACATTGACACACACAGGCACACACTGACACACACTGACACATACTAGCACACACTGACACACCCTAGCACACACTGACACACACTTACACAGACTAGCACACACTGACGCACACTAGCACACACTGACACACACTGACACACACTAGCACACATTGACACACAAGGACAAACACTGACAAACACTTACACACACTGACCTACACTGACACACACTAGCACAGACTGACACACACTGACACACACTAGCACACACTGATACACAATGACAAACACTGACAAACACTTACACACACTGACCTACACTGACACACACTAGCACAGACTGACACACACTGACCCACACCGACCCACACCGACACACACTGATACACACTGACCCACACTGACACACACTAGCACAGACTGGTACACACTGGCCCACACCGACACACACTAGCACAGACTGGCACACACGGACACACACTGACACACACTGACCCACACTGACCCACACTGACACACACTGACCCACACTGAAACACACTGACACACACACTGACACACACTGACACACACTTACACACACTTACACACACTGATCCACACCGACCCACACTGACACACACTAGCACAGACTGGCACACACTGACCCACACCGACCCACACCGACACACACTTACACACACTGACCCACACTGACACACACTAGCACAGCCTGGCACACACTGGCCCACACCGACACACACTAGCACAGACTGGCACACACGGACACACACTGACACACACTGACCCACACTGATACACACTGACACACACTGACCCACACTGACACACACTGACACACACACTGACACACACTAGCACACACTGACACACACTGACACACACTAGCACACACTGACACACACTGACACACACTAGCACACACTGACACACTTCTGACACACTTCTGACACACTTCTGACATGGGCTGTCCTCTGTTACAGTGTTTCTAACGGCCTCAGAGTCACTTCCTCTGAGCTTTCAAGCTGTTTCCAACTCTTGCTTGTTATTAGCTTGATAGGAAATGCTAACGCCATCGCATGTTTTACATTAAACAGGAACATTTGAAACGTATAATTGAATTTCTCTGTTAACTGTTGTTTATATTTGACTAGTAATAGTTGTTGGCAGTATGGTTGAATGAAACCTTCCCCCACAACACACTTACCCACACGCCCACACCCACATCCTATTGGTGTGTGTGGGCAAAACAATGCACATCTGTGTGTGAGTTTCCCTCCCCCAACACACAGTGCACTCACAGGCGGCCCCTGGGGGCAAATCACAGCATCCCTGCGCATGAGCGGAAAAGAGCGCGTTGTTTGTTTGAGTGTGTTTGTGCGTTTGTGTTCCATTTGCACACTAATTGCTCTTCATGTTGCACTTTCCCATTGTTGCCTCCCAGCTGGGGCTAAAGAGAGGGAGGGGCTGGAGAGGGAGGGGCTGAAGAGAGGGTGGGGCCGAGGGCGAAGGCAGATGCGACATCACGCCCTTTCGAATCACGTTGATGGGAGCTGACAGCATTCCCATCACCTTCACGGTATCCAAACTGTATAGCAGCGTTAAGGACACTTGGACCCCATGCAGAACACAATGAAATGAAGATCCACAGTCGTGAACCGCAGAATCGCGGTCGTCTTCAGAAGTGTAGAATCTGCCTGAATGTGGACACGTTTAAAGTCGGTTTTGACATTTCAGTACAAGCCGGATGAGTGTTTTCTGTCCAGTGCGCCCCCCCCCCCCCCCCCCCCCCCCCCCCCCCCCCGCCCCCAGCTCCCCTCACTCCCAGCTCCCCCACCCCTAGCCCAGAAGTCAACAGTGTATAGCCTACCAACAGAGCAGTGAGCCTCAAAGCAAACACACAACACACAACTCTTTCATTCAAACAAATGGATGTCCCCCAGTCCCGGCGGTACAGATAAGCAAATCCGACACACACAGACACACACCAAGTCCTTTGCTGAACATCTGAAAGGCTCTTTTTCTTTCCATCCCTTCTCCCTCCCTCTCTCTCTTTCTCTCTCCACTTCTCTCTATCTCACTTTCTCTTTCTCTCCTCCCCGAAACAGCATTCGGTGAACCCCATGGGAGAGAACAGATATTTCAACCTTTCCCTCTCTCACACCTCCCTCTTTAAACATTCACTTTTAATTATGGCGAAAGAGTCAATTCTCAAGTTGAATCACCGCTTGGAAGAAAAACAGAGTTTGAAAGCAGTGTGAAATTGCCACGGTGTGTTATCTTGGGCCTCCTTTAGCTGAATACACATATTTGCAGGGAGTAACAAGTCCAACCTTTTGAAGTGTTCCTCGCAGCTCAGTGTAGCGTGTGTGTGTGTGCGCGCGTGTGTGTGTGCGGGAGGGAGGGAGGGAGGAGAGTTGCTTTGATGTCTGGCTGTGGCCCTGCTTGCTGCCTTTCAGCTGCGAGTCCTGTCAGAGAGAGAGAGAGGAATAATGCGAGAGAAAGAGAGAGAGAAAGAAGGAGAGATGACGGTTCCGAGATTCAGAGGAACAGAGACAAAGGCAAGAGAGAGTCAGATATACAGTACAGAGAGAGAGAGAGAGAGAGAGAGAGAGAGAGAGAGAGAGAGAGACAGAACAACCGTGTGAAAGAGAGCGACACGGAGAGACTGCACCAGGCATAGATGGTGGAGATTGTATCAGATACCTCCCAGTCAGTGAAGGCCCAGTTAAAAGGCAGTATGTTGCTCCAATTAAGAAGAAAGACTCCCGTACAGGCTATATGTGTCAGGCGGTGATTGTAAGGCCAAGTGAAGGAGATGAGGGGGGAGCGGAAGGAAGGTGAGGAGGATGAGAGGAAGGTGAGGAGGATGAGAGGAAGGAGAGGAGGATGAGAGGAAGGAGAGGAGGTTGAGAGGAAGGTGAGGAGGATGAGAGGAAGGAGAGGAGGTTGAGAGGAAGGAGAGGAGGTTGAGAGGAAGGAGTGGAGGATGAGAGGAAGGAGAGGAGGATGAGAGGAAGGAGAGGACTATGAGAGGAAGGAGAGGAGGATGAGAGGAAGGAGAGGAGGATGAGAGGAACAGGTTAACTGGTGAGGCTCTGGGAGCAAAAGCAGCCAAATTAAAACTTTTCCAAATGGTGGGTATTAGATAGTTTTTTATGGGTTTCTCATAGACTTAGATTAGCATTTAAAACCTTTACTTTATCCCCCCTAAAATCAAACACTCGGTCACACACTCACACCAAACACACACACACACATTACACACAGTACACACAGTACACACATAAACAAACACGACCATGTATTGAACTTAATATCCCAGCAGTCTTCCCGAGCTTGAGGGGGTCTTGTAATGAGTTCAGCATGCTAGCACCAGCACTCGACCTTGGCTGATCCTAACACCAGGGGTGTGGAGGATCGGGTTTAGGCCCCTGTGTCTCTGGGACCTCAGCATGCCTGTCAATCTTCAGGGAGACACGGAGCGGGCTCCCTCTCCTCCCCCTCTCCTCTCCTTCTCTCTCCCCCATCCCTTTCTCCTTCCAGGGATCAAATTTGCCACGCTCGCGGCCCCCAGCTGCAGGGAGAACTCTCTCCCCGCTCGCTCGCCGAAACGAGTGCAAGGAAGGAAGTAAGTCGCTTTTTTTTCATCCCCTCACCACTGTGAAGGTCACGGCGCTTGAAAGAGAAGTTTCTTGTCTTTTCCCCCTGTCTTCCTGCACTCATCTTTCTAGCCTTCAGCTCTGCGTCTTCAGAGGAGCGGGGAGGGGGGGGCGAGGGTGCTTCTCCTTTGGACAACAGGACGTTTTCCCGGTTGACTCCAAGATTTTCTCTTCTTTTCTCCCATGTCTATTATTGATTTGTTCATTTATACATGTATTGGGTGTTTATTAATGGATCTGTTGACTGATGTTATTAATTCATCAAAGTCAAACCCAAATAATTCCACAAGGCAGGGTGGTGCGAGGTTGACTGTCTATACTGAATGCATGGCTGTGTGTGTGTAGATTTGCGTATGCGCGAGATGACTTGTTGGGACAGGGGTAGTCTGGGAACTCGGGTCTCATTAAAATGCATACGGGGCCTGGAGTGTGTGCGTGTTTGTGTAGGTGTGCTCCTGTGCGTGCGTAGCGTGGTGGTGTGGATTCCACTCATTTGGTGGGCTTGTCTGCTTGTTTATTTGCTGATATGTTTGTTTACTTGGCTCAGACTCCGTCTCTCCTCCTCCCCCCCCCCCCCTCTCTCCTCCTCTCCCCCCTCTCCCCCGACGTGCGGCTCAGGCTCGTTTGCCTCCCTGGCTCTCCGCCTGCCTGCGTGCGTTACATTCAGCTCATGCACACATTCGCAATATCGTGCGGCGCGCGCGTTTGCTGGCGTGGCTGTGCGTCTGGGTCATTATTTAGCAGGGCGTGTGCGAATGTGCGCCAGCCCTTCGTTTGTTTTTTGTTTTTTCCAGAGTGTATTTCTGCGTTGCTGCTTCTGCGTTCTCCTGCGAGCCCGTCTCGATATTTTGGGCGCAAGTGTAATATTCTGCTTACGTTCGCACCTCCGTTAAGTTCAAGGGCGCCATGTTTGCTTTTCTATGTTTATTTGGGGCTTGTTGAAACTCCAAAGGTACTTTGCGCTTTGTCTGAGACTCGGATACGCGTCGCCTCCGTACCAGTTAACTGCTACACGGGAGCCCATGATCTAGCTGTCCCGAGCCAGAAACAAACAATCTATACTGCATCAGTCTTCCACACTGAACCAATACACAGGACAGGACATGTGCACTTTATAGGAAGGCCAATGGTCTATTTAGAAGGTCTGTGATGTCACCTGTTTCTTTCCAGTGATCAACTGGTCCCTATAGCAGACGGTCCCAGCCTACATCCCCCCCTAATGCCACAGTCTGACCACCCCAGATGCCCACTCTGGGTGGCATCATGGTGGACCGTGCCAAGCACAGACGGCCCTTTCCCCGTGCCAACCAACCCCCTTTTTCCCCCCTGATCTGTCTGTCGGCCATTCTGCCACCCTGTCGCCCAGCTTGTCCTGTCCCCTGACACCTGACCGACATCCGTCCCACGCCACATGGTCTGTACAGAGGGATGAACCACACACACACAAGCTCCAAACCCAAAGCTAACAGTGTTTTTCCTCTAGTAACAGAAAAGTAGCCTCTCTGAAGTCATGTTGAAATGCGTCAAATGCCTGCTGTGTTTGAGAACGTCAGTTAGGAGCTTCGCAAGGAATCCTATCGCTTGGAGAAGTGCACCTTTTACACACCGTAGACAGAAGCCTTTTGATTAAAAGGCTTGTTGACTTATAGATGAACAGCCTTTTCGTTATTTCCACTAGTTCTTCAATCCACATCCCCCAGCGCTCTAAAGTCTGCGCTAACCGCAAGTTAGCTACGCTAAGTACCTTAAGTGTTCATTTACCTCATTGCGAGGGAGGAGGTGCGATTGGTTCACCACGTCGTGCGCTACACAAGACGCAACAAGCAGCAGAGAGAGAGAGAGAGTCGCTGGAGCAGAAGAAGCGTCTGGATCGTTCCCTGCTCGAACACAGACGGGCCGTTGACGGCCGTCGCGCCCTTATCCTCCTCCTTTTGTTCTGTCAGGCACCTCTCTCACACGGCACCAACAGCAAACAGCGGGCGTCAGCCCGGACGCCGCGTGCATAGGATCTCCATTTCTGAAGGGTCCTCACTTCAGAGCTGTGTGGTGTCCAAAGAGCTGCCAGATACACAAAAAAACAACCCACACTAAACAACAGATGACGCCCATACTTCTGAGGGGACTCTGTAGTTCTTACGCTACAGCGAGAAATGATGGAAGGAGAGAGAGAGAGAAGGAGGCAGGGAGGGAGGGAGGAAGGACTGGAGGGATGGAGAGAAAGACAAGGGGAAGAAACAGTGCCCCGGAGCCCCCTGAGGCCACACTTTGAGGGGGATGCGGTGGCGACCCCCAAACCCTGACAGCTCCTCGTCTCCCTCCTCTTTCTCTCCATCACTGCAGGCGAGAGAGAGTGAGCGCTAGCGAGGGAAGACAGTAGAAGGGTGAAGCAGGGAGGAAAAAAAGATGTGAAGAAAGATGGATGTCTGGATGTAGAGGGAATAAATGATTGGTACAGGAGGGAGAGAGTTGGATGTTGTGGAATGTGCTGGTGTTATTACCTTGGGGTGGGTGGTTGGAGCATGTCGGAATGACCAGTTGCATGGGCGTAGAAACTTCCCACACACACACACACACACACATACTCTTGGTAGGTAATTAAGCCCTTGGTTAGGGGAGGCTACTTGGCACTGTCTGTTCTGTATGGTTCAGGGGAGTGCAAGTATGTGTGCCTTCACACAGACGTATCTTTCTTCAGAGTGGATCACCAGGGTTGCCTTATCCTATTGCAGCACCTTCCTGAGGAGGTCACCTGGAAAGTGAGTGCACACACATACATACACACACACACACTCACACTGATGGACCCAGGCAAAAACACACAGACAGATGGACTTCCACATACGCACACACACACCCTGAAGATTGTTCCCAGTCCCAATTTTCTTTCCCTTGTCTTCCCCTTACATTCTTGTCGTCTCTCTTCCTGCCCTCTTCCTGCTCCTCCTCCTCTCCCTCCCTCTGTTCGCAACGCTACACCTCACACTTGGCAGGGGATGACATGGAGAGCGTAATGAAAAAAGGAGGTATGGAATGAGGTCCTCTGTGTATTTCAGCCCCGTCGACAGGGGTTGGGAGGGGTCAAACATGCGGGCACGAACACGCACACAGCCCTGCGTGCTGAGTGCTGTCTAACACAACCCTCAGACCTCCCTGTCCTGAGTGAGAGGAATTAGCTTTTAGCTCAACATCCGTGCCTTAGCCTCCCTGTAGAAAACAACCCCTTTCTTTGCCCCCAAAGTGGTGAGAGACAGCTATCGAGATAGATCAGCGCTATGCTACACGCGCTACCCTGTTGGAGAATCTGTCAAATAGGGGTTGTGGGTGTTAGCGTCAGATGCTAACCCAAGCTGTCAGACTAGAGATGACTCGTGCCATTTGTGTTTAGTGGGGTTTTGCATGAAAGAAGCCAACCTTTAGGCTTAGAGGCGATTCCATTTGGAATTCTTGTCTATTTTTTCGCTTCTGGCTTTTTATCAGAGGCCCGTTTCATTGCGATTTTGGAGAAGTGTTACTTTTTTTTTACTGTTTTTCCTTGTCCCTTCGCTGCTGTTGTTTTGGGGATGATTTGCATGAGTGGGCACACAGGAAGATTTTCCTCTGTCAGCTCTTCTCCCTGTGGCGTGTGACACTCGCAAACAGGCCGAGACATTGGATTGTGCCCACACATGCTCACATACACACACACATCCACACACAGACAGTCATGCACACCTTTCTATGAATCTCCCTTAGGGCAGGTTGCCAGCCACACAGCATCCCTCCCACCCGTCAACAGTCCCGGTCAGTCAACACCCCCCCACCCCCTCCCCCGCTGCCACCTACCACCTCCACTGTTTAGGTCCCCAACCCCATCCCCGCCCCCGCCACCACACACCCACTCCTCACTGAAGTTCAGTAATCCAATATGAAACGGGGGCCTACTTCTGCCGCCGCGACCCTAAATCGCCCCTGACAGTCCAACGGGGCCTGTGTCGACCCCCGAGGGTGAGACAAGGGGCGAGGTGATGGTGGGCGCCAGTGGGGAGCGAGGGCCTGCGTCGGGGGGTAGGGGGCAGACAGTGGGGCCCGGGGCCCACCCACCGCTCTCAGGTGACACGGTGCCACAGCACGCTCTCCGCCCGCGGACGTCTGCCTCCTCCTCTTCCAGCTGACCTCCTGGACGTCTGACAGGAAGCATTGGGCCTGTGAAAACAGGTCAGAAGGAGTTTAGATCCCCCCCGCATGAGCTGCCTGAGCGTTATTTACAGGGTTTGATCTCGGACGTTTGGAGAGGGAGTGTGTGGGTCTGCATGTTTTGAGACCTCCGGCGCGTCGTATGTGCCTGTGTGCACGCGTGTGTGCAGCGTGCTGCTCCCCTGTCTCGAGCAAGCATGTATTTGTGATGAAGGTACAAGGACACGCCAGCGCCGCCGTCGTCAGGCTTTGTGAACACTCAACAGAAGCACACCGCTCTTGACTTATTAACGACACTGTGCGTCTCTCCTTGTCAAATATAAATGCGTTCTTCAGAACAGGAGGAATGAATGATAGGATGTTAAAAAAAGTGAGGGAAAAAAAAGGCTTTCGAAAGAAAGGCAACGATGTCCTTGCCAGTCCCCGAATATTGCACGTTGGCACTTTTAGTGACAAACATCTCACCTAAAAGGAAGATAAAATGGAGCAAGGCTTTGAAATTTTGTTTAAACGGAGACCATCGAAGTTGAGAGAGATCTGTCTCCTTTGCTGGGCTGACAGGGTGGAAGGTTGGACATGGGAAAGCGCAGGTGTCTTGGGGCCAGGGTGGACGACACTGCCTCTTTGTTTCTGGCTGTCGAACAAACAGAGCGGCGCTCTGTCGTCAAGCCAGTCGCCGGAGGAATCAAAGCGAGCGCTCCCACTAAATGAAACGCAGGGAAAGAGGATCCCACACCCTCTCCTTCTGCCACTGCTGAAAGATGCCATTTTGGCATCCCCAGGTGAAACACGATACACCACAACACGGTTGGGACTTGGTTGGTTTTTTTCTCTCGACTTATTCATGTACAAAAATTGGTTTTCCTTTTTTTTTCGTCATTCTGAAGTGAAAGGTTTTGTGCGCAGATAATTGTTTTGATCCAGATCTTGACTCTGCAGCCAAATCTACCAAATCTTAGTTTGCGGCAGCCACCTGAGGTTTTGAATAACCAACATCCGACCGTCCTAACTCTCCTGGTCCTGACTAGACCAAGTGACCAAGGTGACGACAGTGCTCATTCAGCGGTAACGTTAGTTACAGCCTTGGTGTTTCCTTGAAAACACTGTTTGGCCCTGTTCTTTCCCGGCACGCCCATGAAACCTTGAAAATGCAATGACTGGCCTTTAAACAGTGATGGATGTTTGACCAGCTTAGACTTTTTGGGTAGGAATGTGTTGGTGTATTTGGAAAAACTCCTCTATCTTCAATCGTCAACCACAACTAAACCAAACTCATCTGTTTGGGTGAATGAATGAGAGAAAGTCTTTATGGTGAATGTAGTTTTGGAGATAACTAGAAATAGTTACATGTTGAGTACTTGGGACCACAGTAAACCCTCTTTACTAGGCCACATTTGTTGACAGCAGACAGTATTTCTGTGTGTTGTGGGGGTGATGGCCAGTGCAGTTTCTGGATCCCCCAGGAGTGTAGCTTATCTCTCCCAGTAGAAGGCCATGATGGAACCCTGCGGAACATTCCACCAGCTCTGAACAACTCGCCAGCTGGCAGGGGCTTCCACCGCTGCCCGGGGACAGGCACACATACACACACACACGCACAAGCACACACCCAAGCACACACACACACTCTAAGAGCCAGAGGGAGAGAGAGACATACACAGAAGAAATATAAACACACACACCCACACACATAGACACACAAGTAAAGAGCCAGAGGGTTAGAGACACATACTGAGAGCACGCTCACACACACACATTCACACAGCCTCCTCTCCGGCCTTCAGTCTCAGGACATCCCCCAGGCCCTCCTCAAGCTCCCTAAAGGACAAAAAAGGAACAGGGAGGGGAAGGAGAGGAAGGAGAGGAAGGAGAGGAAGAAGCGGCGGATGGAGAAGGAGAAAGGCAGGGGAACCGGAAAACATTCTCCTGAGACTGGAGTCTGACCTCTTCTCGCCCAGAGATGGTTCTCAGTCAGTGTGTCCTTGATCCTCTGAATTTGCTGGAGACAGAAACTAATCTGAATGTGTCTGCAAACTTCATGAAACTGCACATTAGGCGTCCCAATCCAGTTGTTTTTCCCCAACGATCATCAGAAATTTAAAGGAAGTATAGGACATAAAATGTCCACAGCTAATCGGGACATAAATTTATTTGTCTATATAGCTTCTAGAACAAACAGGCTTTTCTGCAGCCTCTCCTTCATCCAGCCTGCCCCTGCAGACAGACCAGGAATGACCTCTCTGATCAAAGCCACCTAACGCCGCTCTGAACGGCGACCTTTGAACTCCGCTACCGGTTCCCCTTGGCAAGGGTGGGGACAAGGGAGGTGTGTGTGAAAGAGTGCATGTGGGGGAGGAGGGGGTTCGAGTTACAGCAACGTGAACTTTATTAGGGAGCCCTGTTTTAATTATCACAGGAGGTGGTGTTCAGGTGGTGGGGGTGGGGGGGTCGAAATCTAAGCCCCTGCATGTTTGTTATTAAGGAAGAGAATAAAGGAGGGAAATGGAAGGATGGAAAGAAAAGCGAGTGATCATCGTCGTGGGAGGGCAAGCTTGGTTTATTGGGGATATGTCTGGAGGCTGTGGATTCAGCTTTAAACGTGATCGTTTGTTGTGAGGCGGGGGAGTGCAGGGGGGAGGGCCTTTTTGCTGTGTCAGGTGTGCGTATCTGTCTGTGAGCAGGCACTACCCGTCCAATAGCTCCACCACAGAACTCAGTTTGACTCATTCATTTGGGACCAACTGCTACTGCTATCCCAATTCTGGTCTCTTGAGTATAACTCCACCATGAGTTCCACTGTGTGTTTTACTGCATGGAGCTCCACCGTGGGGCCCACAGTGTGTACTTTATTAGATGGAGCTCCATCATGGGCCCCACAGTATGTACTTTATTAGATGGAGTTCCACCTTGGGGCCCACAGTATGTACTTTATTGGAAGGAGCTCCACCGTGGGGCCCACAGAATGTTATTTATTAGATGGAGCTCCACTGTTTGCTCTCTGTGCTCCACTGGATAAAGCTCCACGGTGAGGCCCAATCAGGCATCTATAGCTCCATCGTGGGGCCGTATAGATCACAGTAATTAAAGACAGACTTACATACAAAACTCAAAGACCCAGGCCATCCTCAAGCCTTTTTAAACACCTTATTGCTGCAAACAAGCCTCATTAATTGGACACTTCACCACACAGCACCGTCCAATTTGTCTCCCTAACACTCCAAGATAAAGAAGGAATCACAAAAGGAAATGCAAAAATGCTGATTTTGCCCCACAAAAAACAACAACAACATGTCACGCCTAACCAGCCAACCAGGGCCATTATGCAAAACAGTGTGTGTCGGTGGCAGAGGAGGCACATTTTAATTGATTTCATACAGAAAAATTAACCGACGGAAAGAGGCTTATGCTCTTCTTGCTATCTGCCTGAGCTTAAAATTAAATACTGTCCCAAATAACTCCAGCTGGTGTTGTGTCGTCCTCCTTCTCTCTCTCTCTCTCTCTCTCTCTCTCTCTCTCTCTCTCCCTCTCTCTCCCTCTCTCTCCCTCTCTCACTCTCTCTGTCTCTCCCTCTCTCTGTCTCTCTCTCCAGTCCTCCATACCCCTCTCCTCGTACTACATTGCCAATTAAACCTTGGCCCAAAACACCAGGCCCTGTAACAGGATTACCGTCGTGCGTTTAAGAAGGAGAGGAAATAATTAGTCTTATTACTGATAAAAATTAATCAGGTTAACGGCCACGGCTCATTACGGCCGTGAGTCCTGCTGCTCCCCACTTTCTCTCTTCCTCTGATCCTTTCTTTCTCTCCACGCTCTCGTTCTCCCTCGCTCATCGTCCTCCCACCTCTCCTCTTTCTGGCCTCCCCAGTGCTCTCAACCATCACCCCCCTTTCCTTCCCACACCCCTCTCTTTCTTTGCCCCCCCCCTCCCCTTTTAGATCTTCTCGCTTCCTCTGTCTCTCGTCATGTTTTGTTCGTCTCCGACGTTGTTCCACTGTGTGTACGTCTCATTCCAAGCTCATCTTGGGACTATAAATAAAGGGTATTTTGCTTTGTGTGTGCGAATGTGTTTGTGTGTGTGTTTCTGCGTTTGGTGACAGATGCTTGCAAAGAAGATCCGTTGGCAAGCAACAACTATCAGATGGGTTCATGCCATAGCATTTGTTCATTGTGGGTGCGCTTGAATGTGTCTGCTCGCTCGTGTGTGTGCGTGTGTGTGTGCTTGCCGAAGTCAGAGACAGCTCGAATGGCAGACTCCCTCCCGTCATGGCAACCCCTCTCTTTAGCACCCATGCCCTCATGTGAACCACCCCATAATCGCTGTCAATCAACCCCACAGCCCAATGCATCAACTAACACAAAGCCGTTCCTCTAAGGCCACCCTAAACGGGCTCTCTCTAAGACAAAGACCATTAGGTTCCCCCAAAAAAGAGGATGATTCTTTTTACTGGCAACCAACATCCCCACTGTGCTCAGGCAACTGAATACACCATTGTCCTGAACCCTTAGCCTTGTTGTCGGGGTAATTGGGCCAAGACATAAAGGTCTAGATCCTTTTCACCACCGTTGAGTCTGGCCTTCTCATCTGTTGGGCCCATGTGTACCATCTAACTGCACCGTGGGGCCTAGTCTGCTGCTGGGGTTAGCACCTCCACCGTGGAGCCCACTTAGCTGGTTAGAGCTGTATGATGAGGTCCTCAGAGTAAAAACAGAGCCCAGCCTTACAGAGATGCTTCTTTCTCATGACTTGTAAAGAGGGTGAAAGAGCACGTTCACCAGGCTGAGAGTGCTGGGAACGCTATGCTTTGTTGTGAGGTTATGTGTGCATTTTATCAATAGAAAAGATGTAGAAAGAGAGAAATGAGCGAAGGCTTTAAATTTGCACTTCGAGCAAGATCTGTAGACTCATAAGTTTTCTCAGGTTTCCCATGATGTTTGTGTGTGCGTGTGTGTGAGTTCGTGTGAGTGTGTGTGTGTACGTGTGTGTCCTCGTTCTCACAGACCAGCGCTGTGATTTCTGCTGGAATCAATAACCTCTGACAGGCAGCGAGCTGCAATCTTCTTTAAACATGATAAAATATTCTTTCAAGTGACTCCCAAATTGATCTCCCTCTCTTTCTCCCACAAAGGTGGAGAAAGCAGTCCACAGAAAGCGGTGTTATTGAAATGTGCTGTAAGATTTATGCCGAAAAGATGATTTCAATTCAATCCAGTCTGCCTCCGACATCGATGGGAAGAAGACTGAACAATATTAGAGTGGACAGAATATCGCTGGGGGGGAGGGGGGGGGAGGGAAGGGAGGCAGGGGGAACCACGCTGACAATACACTGGAGAAGATTCAGAGACACGCTTCAATTTGAATTTCTGAGGTTGCTCAAGATTTGGGGAAAAGAATGTCAAACAGAGATCCTGGGAGGTGATAGGAAGGTGTCTTGTGCGCTCGTACTTGTGCCCTTGTGTGGGTGCCCCAGTGAGCTGGCACACGCATGTGTGTTTGCACCACACCAGCTCTCTTTACAGACACCAGAAATAACAGGGATGAAATCCATCATCCCTTTTGCCTGAAACAGTTAATCTAATAGTCTTTTAACGGGATGAAAGTGGGAAAAGTCTACGAGCAACCAAATCCAATCAAATCCCAGTGTTAATCCGGTTTGGTCTTGGCCAAGGGGCCTCAGGACCACTCCTGGGAATGTTTCAGAACCCCTAGTGTGGACAGGGTCATCAGCAGCTCCAACCATCCCCAAAACATTTACATGACATTGAACAGTCTGAGCCCAGTTCTTAGATTTGTACTTGAAAGAGCAAACTTGAGTAAAATAGTGACTGAAATCCTCTTGGTGGTTGCTTGACTGTTACACCTGGTTTATAAACGTCAAGCACAGGGTTTACAATTGCAACCATTTGCTCCCGAAATCTTATCTGTGTCACCTGAAATTTCTTTGGGACCATTGGTGTGACTTCCAAATAATGACTATGTTGCAACCTGTTTTAATCTCTTTACAGATGCTAGCTAATTAGCCTGCATCTGCTGTGAGCAGATACAATGACCAGTCCACTGTTCTATCCAATGTTATATAGCCAGTTAAACATATTTACATTCTTAACTTGAATACAAATTTTAGATGGGGTCAAATTAGCCATCAATCACTTCCTGTCAGAGTAATCTGTTGTCCCCTGACAAGGAGCTAATTTGTGTTTAAAATTAAAAAGTGTTGAAAAAGACTATATGGATATTTTTGCAGGGTGTTCCTACATTTCTATCTGTGCTACCAAGTAAGAAGGGGTTTTTTTCCCCAGCCAGCTTGATCAATTAAGTGGCTTAACTGAAGTGAAATGGATGGTGACAGTTACAATGCATTCTAGACGGTTTAGTCAACCTGAATCAAGCCTCTGATTTTCTTATACAGTTTCCACTCAATCTGCCGCCCTTTCACATAGTTTCATTCAACTGTCAGATGCTGCAAACCGAGCCAACGGTGGAGACTGCCGCTTCTACACTGTTCCTCAGCTGTGAACTAGCCTGGCCTGTTGGCCCTTTCTCACTCTGTCTCCATCTTTGTCCCCTATTGTCTAACGCCAACGGACCTGTCCTTTGGCCTTGGCCTGTCAATCAATATAAAAGGGAGGGGATAAGGGAGGGACATGTTTGGTGACGGCCGTTAAAGAGCGATGACAGGGGTGGAGCAGAGTTGAGAGAGGGGACGGTGGATAAAGACAGGGGTCTCCCGGGTGGCAGCTTGCAGCAGGCAGGTCTGGTGTGAGGGGGAGAGAGGGGGGGGGGCGAAGGAGGGGGCGACCTGTGTGCTTGGGGGACTTTTTTTGTGTGTGTAGGCGTCAATGCGCGTATATCGACAATCTGTGATGACTGCGGAGGTCACGCCACGTGTCATGAGTCTGGTAAGCGCGAACATGCACGTTCACATCCTAGCCTGGTGCTATCTTCCAGGGCTGATGTGATGGCCAGAGACATTCAGAGTCTTAATCTATTGCCAGACTTTTACACCTTTTGAGGGAACCCATTTCAGTTCAGTTTGACTGACACATGGTGGGCGGATCAATCCTGCTCTCTGACCGAAGGCTCCCAGCTCTCTGTGGGTGTTAATATGATTGACTGACAGATGTCACCCAACAAGGCTGGCTTGGTGGTGTATCCAGATTAGTGAGAGGGCTGTCAGCTCATATGAAATATTGGACTTCATAGTGAAGCCTTTGGTCGCTTGACAAACTGTTTGTATGAGATAACTAGGTGTCTCCTATTAGGCATGCACGATGCTAACACAATACCAGGGAAACAGACACTCACATGCGTGCGCACATGAAAACACACTCCCCCACACAGCAGTCTTCCACCCGTTTAATTAAAAGCATTAAAAAGTCTTGTATCCTTGCTGGCTGGATCAATGCGCACCTGAGCTCCGCCGACGCTGACTAATTGTTCCGCTAACGGGGCAAACGGCCAGATCAAAGGCTCGTCAGCGTAATTAAGGCGACAGCGCCGGAGACTGATAGCCGCATTAAAGGAAACAAAAGACGATGAGAGTCATCAGAAGTTCTACCAGTGGCTAGGGGGGTTTACGCCGCTGGAATACTAAATGAAAACAAAAGACTTGTTGAAAAAGGTTCACCGCAAGTGGTTCTTCCCTCCTCAAATTATAGTTGTAGAAATGGAGCTCTTCCTCTTCAAGCATAAATAACTGAGATGAAGGACCATGATCTCTTCAACACTTCACTTCAGTAACTGCATGTGGGAGTCAGAGGTAGGGGTTGGGGCGGGGTGGGGTGTGGAGGGGGATGGTGGATGGTGGGAGGATGGTGACTTATTTGGGGGAGGGGGGGGCACTCTTGTCTGCCCTAGACTGGTGTCATGAGGCTAATCCAGCATGTTGCCTCTGGCTCTCTGGGTTTATAGATTACCCCTGTCTATAATCTCTCACAGATCTCTGAGTGAACAGGAGACCTCATATCGATCACCTGCTATTGAGCCAAGGAGATTCTCTCTCTTCCTCTCTCTTCCCCTCTCCATCTCTCTCTATCTCTCTTGCTCAATATCTCTGCCATCTCTGCCATTCGCTCTCACTTTCTCTTCCCGCCCCTCTGTCTCTTCCCCTTTCCCTCACACTATCAAAAGGCTTCGGGAGAGGTGTAATAAAAGGAAATGAAGAGAGAGAAAACTGTCAGAAGAAAGTGTTGCAACCTCACAACACAACTTCTCAGAGTGAAGATATGTTGGCAGACAGACAGATAAAGGATGTTGATGCGTGCGTAGGTGCTTGTGCGTGTGTGCGTGTGTGCGTACTGTAGGGCGGTGTGTTGCGTTCCGTTGTTTTCCCCCGTGTATGTGTTTGTGTGTGTGTTTGTGCGAGTGTGTGTGCGTGTGTGTGTCTGATGCAAGGCTAGTGGGGTCTGGTGAAATCCAGATCGGATGGACACTAGGCTGGAGCAGCAGTTTAGCCTCAGGCGGTGCCGGCCGTACTGTACACCCCTCTGGGCCAGAAGAAGAAGAAGACTAGAAACATGGAGTTTGTTCTCTTTTTCAACATGGACTTCTGTGGATGTCTTGTTGCCATTCATCCTCGCTCACCTCTCTTCTCTCCTCTTGTTTTTGGTCTTCCCTTTTGCTCTAATCTCTTCGCTTCCATCCCACTTTTTATGCCCCCCCTCTGTCTCTCTGTCTTTCCCTCTCTCTCCCTCTCCCATTCTCTCTCTTTGTCTCTCTCTCCCTCTCTCTCTCCCTCTTTCTCCCTCTCCCTTTCTCTATCTCTGTCTCTCCCTCTCTCTCTCTCTCTCTCCCTCTCTCTCTCTCTCTGTCTCTCTCTCCCTCTCTCTCTCCCTCTTTCTCCCTCTCCCTTTCTCTCTCTCTCTTTCTCTCTCTCTCTCTCCTTCTCTCTCTCTCTCTCTCTCTCTCCCTCTCCCTCTTCCACCTGATCCCTGCCTAGTCACCCAGGGTTGTGTGTTTTGGTGTTGGTCTGTTGTTGGTGTGGCGCTGCTCTGCTAGTCTTCCCACAGGCAAACATGCATCAGTCATCCTTAATCCTCTGTCTGTAGGCCTCAGATAAATAACACTGCTCTCTCTGTCTCTGTGTCTCTTCTCTCTCTGTGTGTGTGCCTCTCCTCCTCCTTTCTTTCACTTCCTCTCTCTACCTCTCCCCTCTCCCTTCTCTCTATTCGCCCCCCCCCCCTCCCCTCCCGCTCCTTCACCCCCTCGCCTCCCCCGTCTCTCCCTCCCTTTTCTCCCTGCTTAAAAATGTGCAAAAATAAACGTGCCGGTAGGCTGGAGGCACCAAGCTACGGGGCCATCTCTATGTATTTTTAAAACCGACATGCAAACATGTTTTCCCTTGTTGTGGAAAGGCGACGGCGGGGCAAACAGGTACGCTTGTTGACTTTTATTCCCACTTGTGTTGCTTCTCTCTCCTCTCCGTCTATCTCCACCCCCCCCCCCCCTCTCTTTTGCTCTCTCTTTCTCTCTCGCTGGGTTTTGAATGTGTTACAGAAATAAACATGCAAACCAAAACACAAGCACAAGGTATTGTGGTCGAACCAAACTGGGTGAACCTCTCTTTCTCCCAGACCAATGGCCTCCCACACTATAATTCTTTAATATTCTTTCTTATGGTATGATTTTCCTTCCTTTAGCTCCCCCCACCCCCGCCTTTGGATAGTTGTTACAGAGGAATAATTGGTATGTAGAAAATGGTTCAAGGCGGAACGAAGTGGAGGCAGGGGAGAAGATGAGGAGGAAGTGGTGATGGAGATTGGAGGTAGAGGGTTGGGGCAGACAGGTCCATTTTTATCTTTAGGAGTGTTATTGTTAGGACACCACTGACCTTAGTGGAGGTTGTTGAATATTAATACGGCAAATTATGGAACTTAGGACTGACTTAATAGGCTGGGTCATGGGATCCTGAGACCTCTTCATGAGCTCCTGCTCTCTCGCTCTCTCTCTCGCTCTCTCTCGCTCTCTCTCTCGCTCTCTCTCGCTCTCTCTCTCTCTCGCTCTCTCTCGCGCTCTCTCTCTCTCTCTCTCTCTCTCTCTCTCTGTGTCTTTCTGTCTTTTAAACACTCTGTCATCCACACTCTTGCACACTGTTTCACAGATGTACTTCCTCCTCTCTATCTGTGTCATTCCTTTTAACTTGGGCTCTTTGTCTCTTGTACATTTCCTTTCTCTACCTCTCTCTCACCCTTTATACTACCTTCTCTTTTCCACCCACTCTGTGTGTATGGGTGTGTGTGTGTGTGTGTGTGTGTGTGTGTGAGAGAGAGAGAGAGAGAGAGAGAGAGAGAGAGAGAGAGAGGTCCCAGTGTCAGAGTGAATGAATACATTAATACCCTCGGAGATAGCGAACAAACCATAAAAAGATCTGATTAAAGGAGAAGGGAGACAGGACCCTAATCTACCTAAATGACAACCACGCTGTGAAAACCCCTCACGCTGTGAAAGCCCCTGACACACGCGCGCGCGCAGCCTATGTTGTTCTTCATAGGAATTATTAAAGAGACTGCAACAACAGATTTGTGCGTGTGCACATGTGACTGTGCTTGCATGTTGGAACGAAGAGCGCCTCTCCGTGGGTGTGCAAGTCGCGCGCTTGGGACAGAAAAGCACTCGCAAGCAGAAAGTGAGAGAGGAGAGAGCGAGAGAAAGAGAGACGGAAAGCAACGAAACCCGCTTTTTAATGCAGATGAATGGTCGCAGCGGCCCAGATACCGACGGAGTATTAATCAACGCCACACAGGGGGAAACGCTCACAGGCGGGCACTTTGAAATAAAGAAGGAGAGCGAGGGGGCTGGGTGCGGGGGGAGGAGCGAGAGAGAGAGATAGAGAGACAATACGTGGGCCACACTCCCGCTGCAGCGTGTTCAATAATTCATAGAGACTGGTCCAAATCTGTTGCCTATTATCGCGCCTCTGTAATCAGAGTCGGTACGTCGCTGGCTGTACAATAACGGCCGCATTAAGGCACTTACCAGGAGTGCATGAAGACCCTCCCCCCTCTCCCCGCCGCCTCTTCTTTCCACATAACTGTTTCAACATTATGCCAGGATGCAAGGCTCTTATTAATTCTGCACATTAGTGAAGAAGAAACAGAGAGTGGCCAGCTCAGAGAGAGAGAAAAAAAGCCATATTAGCATAACCTTGCTGGGATTTGTTGCGTTTTTCTTTAGTTGCACGCTTTCGCCTCTCTTTCCCCTTGTTCTCTCCTTTATTTCTGCTCTCTAAGTGATCTTTTCTGTTCTCCCTCTCCTTTGTTGCCCGTCTCTCTCGCTCTCTCGCTCACCTCCCCTCCTTCACCTGTCCTCCTGCCGAAACAGCTACTGGAGGTCAGTGACAAAAAGCACTTCCTCCGGTAAGAGCAGTCGCAGCTAACCGTTACGCTGTCTGACCTGGACAATTTATGGTTCTGTTTGTGAGTACAGAGATGGTTAAACCGGCCGATAAATTGGATGATTGATGAATTTTTTCCCCCATCCATAATGGTGGCAAGGATGCAGTGTCTCCGCAGCTTCTTTATGGACTGTGCTGCCGTGTGTCCCAGCCAGAACAGACCCCAGCTGTTGCTTCACCTAACTCATTCCAACGTGCAGAACTACGGAACGATAGAAGCAGGACTGCGCAGAAGAAAAGAAGAAAAAAACCACGTCGAACCCTGGTTCAGGATCAAGACATTCCATTTACGATGTCTATTACCTTTTCTGTTACACGCCTCCTCGGTCTCCTCAGAACCTGATGAAACGCCTCTGATCAGATGGTCACACGTCATAGCTGCCTGCTGCGAACGGGCCCCAGAGCTGCATGCCTGCTGCTGAGTCACAGTCCGTGTCCCTGGCGTTAAGCGCTATCCTTCCACGCCTCGTGTTGGGGTGTTGAGTCAGAAAGCAACGCTTCTGCAACAAGCCTGTTGTGAAATGCCAGCGAGTCTAATTTCCACTTTGACTTAGAGGAGAGAGTGTTGGTGACTGGCTTACTTACTGCGATACACAAACTATATTTTACATCGCCAGCCGTAGGGACGTAACATAATGTCTCATGATAACCGGTGTTGGACCAGTTGCAACTTGAATGATTACGCTTTGCTTTAAAAAGAGGTTAAAAGGTTGTTGAAAAGCCAGTAGTGTTGGGATGTTCTGGTGCAGGACTTTATACATGGGAGACGTCTGATTGACAGGTGTTTCACACCCTGAGAGAGGAAGAGCAGATAGACAGACAGGGAGGTGGAAAGAAGGCAGCAAAAGTTCGGCTGAGAGAGGAGGAGGTTCCCGAGCGAAGGATGGATGGATGAGAAAATATGAAGTGAAAGAGAGCGAGCGAGGTGAAGGACAAAATCAGAGGAAGAGCTCAAAGAGAGGGGCGAGGAGAGGAGAGGAGCGAGCGAGCGAGCGAGCGAAGGAGCGAGCGAGCGAGCGAGGAAGACGACCAAATCGGGAGAAGAAAGTGAACAGGTTTCGAGGCGTATTGAAGCTGACAGCCATGGTGAAGAAAGCAGGGAGGAAAAAGAGCAGCGTGCGTGCGTGTGCATGTGCAGGCATGTACATGCAAGCAAGCATGTGACTGTGTGCCCTTACATGCACATTTAAATGTGAGTGTGTGCGTGTCAGGGGGGTTCTGGGACATGGTGACTCCCCCACACTATCAAAGGGTCCTACAACTCGACAGCTGCTCTCATTAGTGGAACAGGCGCCCTCCTCTGTGAGCTTAATCACCCACACACACTTCCACGGCAATTAGCTTAGCTGCAGCTAGCCCATTCAAGTCCACTGTCGAACAACCTTAGCCCAACGTTAGCCGCCCCCCCCCATCCTTACCCTTCTGGATGGACTTTAGGTAACGTTAGCCTACGCCTTTTGTTCACTGTCAAAAAGCCTTTGGCCCAGTGTAGCCATATTCTATGTGCACTGCTCTAGCACCACATCGTTTAGTAACATCAAACTATTAGCCTCTGCTAGACTACTGAAGTCCACTGTGGAGCTGCTTCACAGAGAATGTTGGAACTGCTTTGACTTGAAGAAATACAGTCATGGGTATAGGAACTGGAAACGACTGAGAAGGAAGCAAGGGCTGTAACGAGCAAAACTGAGAGAGGGTAAATTAAAGTCTCGAACAGACAGGGAGAGTAGGAGAGAGGATGTGAACATTGCGAAAAGAAAAAGAAGAAAGAAAAAGAATCAAAGGCAGAGCGAGGGCGAGAAAGCGAAGGTGAGAGGCGGCGTGGAGGGACCCTCGAGTGAGCACGCGCTCCCAAAAAAAGGGCGGAAAGTCAGAATGAGAGTTTGAGCGCGAGAAGTTTCACCCTGTGCTTCTCACGCCCGAGCTACCCAGCAAACAACAACTGGGAGCAGGTTTCACCGAAGCTTCGATGAAGGAAGATAATCTCTTCAGCGCTGCTCCAAATGCCTGACAATGGACTTATAAGGATCTGTGCACTGCAAGCTTTCAAGCCGCCTACCCCAGGGCAACAAAGTCCAACTCAAACATATTGTGGTGTTTTCCCACATCGTCTTGAGGGAAAAGCGCTTCCAGGACAATCCCTTCCTCTATGAGGGTAAGCCAAAGCAGTGGCTCTGGACAATTGATCCAAATTGGGAGAGCCTGTGGACTATTGTTGTGAGTTCCAGTCCATAAGTAGGGTCTTGTGCGATATTCAAAAGCTCTTTCAGGGGCTTAGCACTCTCTCCAACATGGCCTCTCCTGGCTGTTTAGTCAAACAATGGAGCAAATCTGTTTCTTTGATCGCAAGACCATGTCGCCGCTCAACAGGGTTTGGAGCGTGCACGTTCACCGGTGAGACGAACTCTCATTTGAGCAAGCGTGGGATTTGAAATGCAATCTCGATAAACTTAGTTGACAATGAGTCACATACGAACACACGACGTGATCTATATTTTTTTTACCACAAGAGTTCTGTCCCCCTACATCAAAACATAAGATTCCACAGTGTGCAATGCCATGTTTGAAAACATGGCCATTCATGTGCCCCTTCATGTGTCTGTGGGAGGCCCCTAGTTGTGTGGACTAGCCCAGCAGGCCACCATTGGTCCCAGGGCATTGATCTTACTACACTAATACAGAAGCATTCAGGCAGAAAATCTGTCTATTTCACCTGAATGGCAAATACTTGGGGCCTTGGCTTTGGTGCGCTCCACTACTCTCAACCCACCTCCCCCTACACATCCTGTGTACATAAACACACTCTCTTGCTCTGTCCCACACCCGCAAACACAAGCAGGAACACAAATGGGTGCACGTTTTCCCACACCCATCCTTAATAAGGCAATTCAACAGATGCACTGCATGCTTATGAACACTACAATTCCGCACACACGTGCAGTAAACAACCGCACACACACACACACACACACACACACTTGTACAGTACTCAGCTAGGCAGAGGGCAGCTTTATTTATATGCTGTTTGGTCTTTGTTGTTCCATATGATAGCTAGTGATAAGAGATCAGAGGTTCCACACGCAGGCCCAGTCATGACCACAGCATCAACAGACACACATATGCACATTGATGTGCACACATGCACACCCACTACAAAGTAAGACGGCGAGAATGTCTCCTAAGGAAGAGCAAGCTCAAAGAACAGACATTCACACACGCACACACACACACATCACACACACACACACACACATCACACACACATCACACACACACACTTCCCACACACACACAATCACACGCACGCACACAATCACACACACAATCACACACACATCACACACACAATCACACACACATCACACACACAATCATAAACACAATCACACACACGTCACACACACACAATCACACACACACACATCACTCACACAAACAATGTAAGATCAAATCATCCAACATACAGCTAGTCTGCTGAGTGGTGCTGCAGTGTGAGAATCTAGCTGTGGCGTGTTTTAGTCAATTACATTTTCAGGGTCAGAGAGACAAGTTTGTTTCCTTGGCTGCCATACCACCTCTCTACCATTCGAGAAAACACAAACGTAGTTATACACGTGCAGCAAGTGTGTAGACACTCAGACACACAAACACACGCGCGCGCACGTTGTGTATATGTTTGGTTAGGGAGCATCCATTCCTATACTGATTTCACCTAAGGGGACTTCCTAGAGAGCAGCTGAGGTTGCCAATGGCCCCTGCATCTGTGTAAGTGTGTGCGTTTGTGTTTGTGTTAGTGTGTGGAAGAGTGATTGCACAGCAGGAGTTCACACCCGTCTTCATAACGTTAACCTTGATACTGGATGCAGACAACCTTGATACTCATATCGTATAAAAGTATCGGCTGTTGATGGTTCACAGATGCACACACACATTCTCTCTAATCACACTTACACTATTGTCGGTATGGAGAACTTTCTTGACATGGATCATCAATAAGAAATGAGTTGCCACATTAAATTTTCACCGTTTTTATTTTTTAATGCCTGACAAAAGTCCTCAGATATTTATAATTTAGCTGACAGTTTTTATGTTTCAGATCACTCTGTATTTTCATTGACAGTCTGTGGGGCTCTGGGTGGACATTCTGACTTTGATGACGGTCTCAAACATCTCAAATATGTAATTGCATTCTAAATCCAGAAGGTTGAGTTTGTCTATAAATGTAAGAAAGTGTTCAATCATGTAGAGATGGGTGGTGAGGTTACTGACGTTTCCAGAGAAGGAAGAAAAAAGAGAGAAAAACAGATGAAAAAAGGACCCACCGAGAGCAAAGCCTTTCTCTGTCCTCTCCGATCCCTCTTTCGCTCTCCCCTCCGTCACTTTCTCTCTCTTACCCCTTCCTTACCCCCCTCCCCTTACCTCCCCCTCAGTCTCCCCTTTAAAGGTGACTTTGAAAGAGTTTAGAAGCAGAGTTTTAATATGTACAGTTTGGAACAGCTAGCTTCACATGGTTTTATCCTCTCTTTCATGTTCACCCCTTTCTTCTCTCGTTTTATCTCTGGACGGAGGTATCTCAGAACCAGGCTCACCATCCGACACGCTCGTCTCGCGATGGCATACCGTAGATTTGTTTCCCCTCAGACCCCACCTCCCCCCCACACACTAGACCCACACACTAGAAAGACATACACACACAATGGTTATTTCGAACTCTGTAGTCACTTGTTAAATCCTCATGGCTGGGAATCTGACAGAATTGAAAAGGTAGCTCAGGACATTGGATAACTGATCACTAGCTTTTAAATCCACTGTCAGACACACTGAAGGGATGGTGGTAAAAGCCTTCCATTTGGAATAGAGAGAGAGAGAGGGCCAGAAAAAGAAAAAGAATTCCATGTTGATCTTTGTGGGTGTCTAAACCCCTCGGGTTCATCAAGTACCATCTCACTTCTCCTTAGGCAAACCCATTACTGCCTTTTCACATCATCCTCCTCTCCGGCCCTTTCTTTCCAGACCACCTCTCACACAACGTCAAGGTTTAGGGATCAGAGAACCCACCCCGCGGTCTTGCCTCCTTCTCACCATCAAAGACGGAAGACTTGATTTATTTGCCTCTGGTTCAACTCTCCATCCCACTATCCTCTAAACTCCTTCTAGAATCATTGATTCTATTCCTGGGAGTCGCGGGGAGAAATCAAATCCTGAGGATCGGCACGATCCCCACCCCATATTGAGTAGGGTGAGTTCATACACTTCCAGTAGCCTCTGTAGGGAAGAGGATCCATACCCCAAACCAAGGATGAAGACTGCTTTCGTTCGGAGACAGCACCAGGAATGCAATGAGGCTGTTAATTCTTTGGCCTGGTTACATGGTATGGGACAATGTGGTCTGAAATGATCTTGAAATAAATAGGGTGGAGTGCCTGTCTGTTGTAGTATACTACAGTATTGTAATACGGTAGTAATTCTGTAGTATACTCCGGGAGTCTACATAAAATATTCTGCCATCAAATAGTTTGTCTGTTTCGTTGAGTTTTGCAGCAATATTTACGATCAAGTTTTGTGAGATTCAGTTAATGAGAAGGACTGGTCTTCTAGCAGCTGGGGGTTGCCGGTGGAAACAAGATTTCGTAGATAGGTTGGCTTCTGTAAACATTTGAAGTGACGTCAAATTGTGTGGTTGCTCTTGTTGCGCTGGGCACCTCATGCTGCCAGGTTGATGCCATCTGGGGAAGAGTCATAGCTGTTACTGACTAAGTGTGCCAGCGTGAAGCCGGCATGACAGGAAGAGCGTGCCAACCCAACTGTGCCCGTTCCCCTCGTTGGAGCGAAGCAGGGAGAGATGGACCACACAGCCTTCTGGTGCTTCTATCTGTTTTACACGCAAAACGATTCTCTTCTCTTTTCTTCTGAGCTCCATGCTATATCTACTCTAGGCGGGTCATTTGACCCCGACTGGGCTTTTACCTGATTCCCACATTCAGTGTGAAGAGCGGGAAGGAGAAGGACACGCTCGAGAGCCGCCTTGCGTAATTGGTGAGGCCTCGACTTCAAAGGGCCTTTTTTCTGTTCCCCAAGGGAATTCCGAACTCTTCCGTTTTCTTTTTTATCATTCTCCGTCACCACCATGCCCGGTCTCCCCCCCCCTCTCCCCCCACACCACCATGCACACCAAACCGCAGAACACCCCTAATTGAGTTTTCATGTCGAGCCTGTCAGTGTTGCCTGGCTCGCTCACCCACTCGCAGGGTGGCTGGGGTCCTCAAAGTGGTGAAGGATGACGTTGGTGCTCAGGCAGTCGCAGCGGGCCTCTCATCACATACAGCCAGACGTAGCACGGCCTGCCCAGGATGATGCTCTCGCTAGCCATGCATGGTGAACTTTATCATGAGATCACGGAGGAGGCCTTTTCCAATGGTGTGTGGACCAATCAGACAGCGCTTGTGGAGTGAGGTCGTATTTACGGACCACTTTTGTTAGCGTGACCCCCATGTGCAGCTGTGGCTCATACTGTACGTCCTCATTCTGTATTGATTGCGACTGTATTTGTGTGTGTGTGTGCGCGTGCCTGATACCCAGTTTGCCATTATGTGATGGGATTGAAAGTCCTCAGGCCTGTCTGTCCCACACACACACACACACACACACACACACACGTACACACACTACACATTCACTACATATTTGTATATCCTTCTCATGCATCTGGACATCAGTGTGTTTGTTACACTGTCACCAGAGACAATGGTATTATTTATTCATGCCGTATCTGCCTGGTATGGCAGAGTTTTGAATTTACATGCATTTACATCATAACATGTATTGCTTAGCCATGCTTAGGCAAACTTCGAGATACTTTTTCTGTTTGGGCGTTCAAAGTCAGCGATGTGTGAAATATGAGGAAATTAGAGTTTTTGGTGAACAAGGAACCGCTTCACTGTTGACCACTTTAAAACAGAATGCCAGCAGACTGTGTGTGTAGGTGTGTAGGTCTGTGTGTATGCGTGTCCACAGTAGCCTGATTGTGGGTGCAGAGCAAAAACAACAGCAAGAAGCATTTTTGCGTCCTTTCTCTCACCTCCCCCCCAACTCTCCTTCTCTCTGGGTCTATCCTCTGCCTTGATCTTTCATCTCTCTCTCTCTCTTCCTCCTCCTCTTTCTCCCTCCATCAGGAGTGAAAAATGGCGCTTAATTAACAGTGTGCCTACAGGACGTTGGCTGACTGACTGACTGTGTGTGTATTGCTGTGTATTTGAGTGTGTGCGCGTCGCTGTGTGTGTGTATGCATGTGTGTGTGTGTGCGTGCGTGCTCAGAGGGGAAAGTGGGCCAGTCTATAAGATCATTAATTAGGATGCATCACGCCTCGGTCCACTGGGTTTCGAGGGAGAAGACAGAGAGCAGGGGCTTAAGCACCGGGAACAGACATGGATTGTCCCTCATTGTTGATCCCCGGGATAAAACTCTCTCAACTAAAAAGGACGAGACTCCAGAAAACCCTTTTGCTTTGGTACCTATAATCTGGGATCTACATGAAATGAAACAGCAAATCTATGTGGTCTCATGCCCAGATCAATCTGTGTCCTACGCCAGCGTGGATGGATTCGTCTTGAGTCTTATGCATCGGCTGGAATGAATGGGAAGGATGTGCACCATTACCTGATGTTGACCAAACTGTCAATGCAAAGACCGTACAAGCGGTGGTTCATTAAAACTAAAGGGAAGGTGCGGCAGCCCATTGAATAGTCACGGGTACAAAGCTTTTGTAAAGTATAGTGCGAAGAACAAGATGAATCATCATCCCCCATCTATCTATCCCTCTCACCCCCTCCCTCTCTCCCTCCCTCTCTCCCTCCTTCTCTCCCTCCCTGCCTCTTCCTCCTGCTGCCTCTTCTAACCCTGTCATTGTGAAGTCTCTGCTCTTGTGGAATTTCAATGTGCTGCACCGGGTTTGAGACGAGACAAACCCTCTTGATTTGAAAACTTAATTATAGCCGACTAAAATGCATGCCATCAGAACAACAGTGAGCTCCACATCATTGAGTAGTTAATCACACGTAAATGGGAGGCTCTTTTTAGATTGCTAGAGCACACACATGCACATACACACACACGCATACACACACACACACACACACACAGTCACAAAGACAGAATCAAAGACACGCAATGCAGATGCTCAATGCACATAGACTGACGTATTTGAACCTAACCGGTCACACAGACACACACACACACATACACACTGTAGACTTTCTGCAAGCCCAGCAAGGACAGGCAATTATGCAGGATGCCCGCGTGTGTATTCACATGTCACAGTGACTTAACCTGCTGCCACAGAAACAGGGCTCATGGGAACACCTGCGCTCTCTGTGTCACCAAGGCGACCCATCCCACGCAGTCAGACAAGCATTCGCACACACATCCACACAGACACACACACACCGAGGTGGGTTCCCTGAGGGCTGTGTGTGTGTGTTGAAGGATGAAACTGGGTGTTGTCAGTGTTCCCGAATGAGTGACGATGGGCGCTTCTTTGTGTGTATGTGCGTGTGCGTGTGTGTGTGTGCGTGTGTGTGATCTCAGTGTGACCCTTTGTCCTCTATGTGGCTCAGGTAACAGTGAGACCTCTGATCCCTCTGGAGTGCTCCCACAGGTGTGTGTCTTTCATCACCTGACATCACACACACTCACACACACACACACACACACATCCCTTCCAGGCGTGAGAGAGACTGAGAGAGGTCAAGAGAGATACATCATCACTGAGACATGCTAGTTGGGGATTCAACTTCTATCCGCCCTTCAGTTGTCAAAATACGACTTTGAAGACATTAACGTAAAAACATCCTTTCTCTCCTCACCAACTGTGAGCGTCTTGTTCTACAGACAGATTACAGAGTCCCACATTAGGTGGAATCAGAAAGTGCCTCTCCAATGAGTCCACCCGATAGTCCAACTCTGAGAGCAACAGCATGACTTGGACTTTGAACTTGCCGACGCCTTCCCGAACTCCGTCGCCCATCAAACTCACAGACGTGCGTCCTCCTTCCAGGTCAGACTCGCTGAAACTCCGCACTTGCACCCAATCTCGTTTCCGCAACGTTTGTATTAGTCTCCCTGGCTGCCTTCCTCGTTCCTCGTTCATGGAGTCAGGATGGAAGAAGCGGGGTGGGGGGGGGGGGGGGGGGGGGGGGGGTTGGCGAGGGAAGAGACCGTCTCATCACAAACATAACACAATAGCTCCCTCCCCTTTTTTGTCTATATTCCCGTTTTTGCATAACAATCCATGACACAGTCCATATTGATATTCAAATGAGGGAGCTGGCTCACGATGGACTAAGTTCCAGACTCAGCGGGCCTGTTTATGCAGCCGTGAGGTTCCTAACGTGTCTGGGGTGAGTTCTTACGGGGATTAGAGAGGCGTAAACGGACACGTGTGGAGCACTCCCCGCTTCCTTTGTCCGCTTTGTCGACTCAATCCCTGCTTAGTCGCTGATGAGGCAGGCGGTAATGTGAGGGAGGAGGGAGGGAGGGAGGGGGTTCGCTCTCGGACTGTCTGTCTTAGACTGTCTGAGAGGGGGACGTGGCTGGGAAATAAGAGAGAGAGAGAAAGAGAGAAAGGAAAAAGATGATGGCGATGAATGGTGTCACGCTTTGGTGACGCTGAATCAGTAGTTGCACAAGTACTACTAATACTATTACTATGAAAAAGTTACAAGTACTAGTAATAATAAACAGCAACAGTTGTATTATTGTGTTGCTACTGAAAGTAACCCTTGATAGCACCTTTCTTCTTTCATCCATTCCTTCTTTCATACTTTCCTTCCTTCATGGGTACCTTCTCCATCATCTCTTGCTTTTCAGCCCCCAGGGCAGTTGATTGGATTAAGTTAATCGAACCATCCCTCAGTCGTATATTTGTCTGCACCATGTATCTTGACATATGTTTATGTTATGCGTGCTGTAGTTGTTCAATCATACATAGCTATTTTAGGGACTTTAATACATTTTTTGTCGAGGAATTCGCATCAAACCATCGAACCAGAACAAAATACTGACAGAGATGTTCTGAATATGTATTTTTGTTCATATTTTGGATTTGTTCCAACTGTCTTATTTGCATAGCTAAGACATCCATTATGCAGTAGGGCTAATGTGACAAGTGAACTTAAGGTTATATGCATGTCAGTCTCGTTTCCGACGTCTGCTCAACTTGGAATAGACAACAGGACAGGAATTAGAGATGTCACTGGAAATTGAAATCAATTTGAGATGCTTTTTTGAATTCTATGAATATTTGAAGTGGTTGACCATCTTCCATATTGAAGAATAACCTTGCAATTAAGTCTGGGTTGTCTATATGGAAAACGTTTTCAAATGATGCATACCTTCAGACAAGATTCTGGCCAAAATCACCGTCCATGTCTTGCAAATCACACAGACTAGGTACGGCCACCTTGAGCTGTCAACGTCTTCCCCACCCTCCATTGTTTCTTCCTCGCCACCCTTCCACCCCTTCCCCTCTCTCCCACCTCCTCTTCCAGATTCCCTCTCTCTCTCCCACCCTCTCTGCTGACAGACATCTAAAGGCGAGCGTATGAAAGGCGGGAGGGAGGGAGGCAGCGGCGCGCTCCTTCCCTTTCTCTTCTCTCCCCCCCCCCCCCCCCCCTCCATCTCTCCCCTGAGTCTCAGATGTGAAGTTCCCTCCCGCTTGTCGCCGTCTCTTCCTCGGAGGAGACATCGCAAACAACAGGAACCACAAGTCTGCAGACAGAACAAGTAAAAACGAAGCCGGCAAAGAGACAAAACACTGACGGGGATCCGTGTACATCTCTCAGACTTGAGTCACAGTCCCTTTCCTTGGTCATGTTGTTTCGGCGGTTCTGATCTTCTCAAGGCGCCTGAGAGGGCTCGCTTGTCGCTTCACTCGCTAGTCCCAACCCCCCGAACCCACCCCCTCTTCTCGCTTCCCCCCCCCCCCCTCCCCGTCTCTCTCAGTTTGCCGCCATCCTGAAAAAACGCGCTTCGACAGAAAAGAAATAACAGAAGCGTTGATGGGCTTCGCAACAGAAATGTCATTCTTCTCTCTGATTGTTGGCAAGCCTAGAGCGGAAGCGACAATGGTTTCAAACGATGGCTGTCTTCTAACACTTTAAGCTGGAAGCAGCATTCCATCAGCCGTTGGCCAACCGGGCGATTTGTCTTGACCACAAGATTAGTTCCCCTCAAAAATGGCTCCCCTCGTTGGCATCCAGGTGGTTGGGCTGGCATGCGGGTGGGGTGGAGTGGGGTGGGGGGTGGGGGGGACACGCACAAGGTGACACGCTGAAAGTTGACGAATGGATGCCTGCCGGCAACTAAGATCAGAGAGATTGTGGCACAGATCGTAAACACTTTGAAAGGATGGATGGATGGATTTGTGTGTTTGGAGCCTCCAGGGGCCACAGTAATGGTGGGATTGGTGGGTAGTAGACAGAGGCTGTGTGTTACTACTGGTGGCTCCTGGCTGGTCATTTGACCTGTTTTGTCGTTGCTGCTGCTAAGCTGAGGATACATTCGGATAAAATGAAGGATGTAAAGTTTTCCCAGCATTCATCAAGACTCGCTGTACTGTGTCGGAAAAGCTGTCGGCATCGTCATCGCTGCATCGACCTAAGTGGTGACTGAACTGTGAAACCATATCTGCAACCTGCGTATTAAACATCATGTCATGACCTTGTGTGCAGGTGAAGAGTGGTACCTGTGCAGGCTAACCTTGAGCATGCGAAGTTTGGCAGACCTCCAGTGGGGCATGTTCCCCTACCCCTACCTTGGCTCTGTGGGGCCCGATGCAGCGCCCGGCTCTGTGGTCTACCGCCTGTCCGCCCGCCAGCGAGGAGGCTCCATAGGGAACGCCCAGTTCTTGCTGCTGGATGGTAAGTGGTTGAAAATTCGAGGAAGTACATGTGTGATTGGCTGGGGTTGATAGCTTACATTGATGATAGATTTCCTGAGGATCACAAGCCAAATCTTTCAATCTTATCTGCTGGATGAAAATGGTGCAGCGATCTCTAGCCATCCTATGTTGAACCTAAATTCACTTGAATTTCCCATGAAGTTCCCATACAGACATGGATACTATTCCATAAGGATGAGGCTAGGAGGGATGATGAGGCTAGGGGTTATAAAGTTACCATAAAGTAACTAAATATAAATATTTATAAGTCTGTAAGGCCAACAGGAACAACTCAAGGATATTGAGTCTTTAAGCTGTTATTTGCACTGTTTAACTGTAATTGAAGCGTAGGCTAACTACATTTACTATGCTACTGTAAAGTTGTTACTTTAGGTATTGCTATGTATTTACAAGGTTGATGTTTTGCCTGTGCTTCTGTTATTGTGTGAGGAAGAGGAGGCAGGGGAAAACAGCTTGGGAAAACAGCTCGAATAAAAAAATCAATCAATTCTGTCAGTGCGAGTGCAACAAGACCAAATTAACATGAGTTCCCTCAGACGCTAAGCGCTAACACGCAGACACACACACACACACACACACAAAAGAATTCACTCTGACAGAGGTAATTATCACCAACATCTGGCACAGGCCGCCGCGCTCTGTATATTGATTTTGTTTTTGTTTATTTGCTTTTCTATTTTTTCCAAGGTTGTGTTGAATTTCAATTACAGGCAACGAGGGAGAAAAAGAAAGAGGGATGGAGAAAGAGAGAGTGGGAGAGAGAGAAAGAACGAGAGAGAAAGAGGGAGAGAGAGAGATGGGGGGTAAACACGTTAGCGAGAATGCGGAACACAGGAGCAGCACATCGCTAATCGCTCCTCTGAGCTTTGAAGACTCCTAGATTTGGGCATTCCAATCTTCTGGGAGAGGGCAAGTGGGCGGGCGCTGGAGGCGACGGCACTATAGTGTGACAGCTGGGACAGAAGGAAGAGAAAGAAGGGTCTGTTTTGGAGTGCTTACTAAGGTCTCAATTTAACTCCATCTCTCCTGTAAGTGGTAGACTATGTATGTGGATCATATTCATCAAATAGCAACAGAGGACCTCTTGGCTAAATCAAGGTTGCGAGCAAAAAGTGCTCATATTATTTTACACCCGTGACAACCTTTTGCTGAAAGAATGCAGTGAGTAATTTAATGATTTGTAGTTTACCTGGAATGGTGTCAAAGACCAAAGATGGGTTCCTTTGTGTAATTAAACAAACACAAGTAATAGGAACAGTGCATAGGTGTTTCCATGGCAATGGGAGTGCTGAAAGGAGAGGAATTAAAATAGCCGAAAGTGAGTGACAAGGCGGATGCAGCTGCGGCTGGCTGAACGACCCTGAACTTCCATTTTCTAATGCTACTTGGTGCCCAGAGGGGAAAAGGGGATAAGCTGACCCTGTCCTCTATGGTCTTCAGAAAGACTCGCTAACTAGAAACACACAGACACACACACACTTACACACACTCACCATGTCACAGCTGGCAGAAGGGTCCTACATCTCTGCCCCCTGCTTACCCACACAAACAAATAAACAAGCCAGCCCTGAAGCCCCCCGTGTAATCTTTCGATGCAAAAATGTGAAAATTGTTTCGAGATTCAAGATCCGATTCAAGTTATTTCCCGTGAAATCTGTCAAGCGTCCATCAAAATCTTTGCATGTTGTGCACCGAAAGCTTGGGTGTTTTTGCTCGCGCAACTGTCGCCAACGTGCATCAACCTTTCGTGACTGCTTCCAACACATGGAAGTGATGTAGGCGGTGATGTCAACGTTAACGCGTTCGGACACTTGTCTCACTGAGTCCATGGATGGTTTTTTACCTTTCTGCTTCATTTAGTCCGTCATGTGTCACACGCACACATAATTATGTCCTTAGCCTTGGTTTGAGTTGTGAGCACCACCAGAGTTCAGTCTTGTTTACTTGTTCATCTGAGGTGAAAGCTTTTTTCAAGATGTGCTGATGTTACCCTTATAACACACTCCTTTCACTACTCGATCCTACTCGCAACCAATTATCTTGGTGAGATGTAATGAAACGCCTGTGTCGTCAGTGTCATGAAAAGCTTTAAAGGTGTTAACTAAATGCTTTCTTATATTCATAATAAGCATTTTGAATGTGTGTGTGTCTGCACGTGCTACCCAGGTGGCGAGCAGTCGTTTGAGGTGGACCGCAGCTCAGGGGAGGTGAGGACCACGGGACGACCCCTGACCCCTAGCAAGGAATACATGATGCGCTTTCAGGCTGTGGATGCGCAAGGCAGGAAGGGTCCCCCTGCAACTGTGGCCATCCTGGCAGGGTTCCGCCCTCCACAGTTCACCAACACCTCCTACACACTGAGCGTGCCGGAAAGCACCGCGGTGGGACAGGCGTGAGTACACAGCTATGCGTCTGAAAGAGAAAGAGCGTGTGTGTGCTTTTCAGTCAGACAGTTGGTCCGTTAGTCTGTCAGTCTCGCTGTCTGGCAGTGTGTGTGTGTATATGTGTCTGTCCGTCCTTCTTGTTTTTTGAGTCAGTCAGTCATCGAGTGTGCCCTTGTGTCCTTGCATGTGTTTTAAGCTGTGGGTGCACGTGCGTGAGTCTCTGTGCATACGTCAGCGTGCACGAGTCTCCGTGTGCCTCCGTGTGTGTCTGCCCGTGTGCCTCCGTGTGCGTGTGTCTGTGCGCGTCTTAATGCACGTCAGTCTATGTGTGTGTGTGCGTCTCAGTGTGTGTGTGTGTTGTCAGTCTGTGCGTGTATGTGTGTGTCAGTCTGTGTGTGTGCCTCAGAGTGTACGCGAGCCACCTCCTCCACTGCTCGTTAGAGTGGAATCTGAAGGATTGTGTGAAGACGGCTGATTCCTCTGCATTATGTGTCATGATGCGCTCAAGAAGACTTAGCCTCCGGAGCAGGAGAGGAGACGAGGGAGCGGAGATGGAGGGAGGAGACCACGGGACGGCGTGATGGAGGGAGGGAAGGGAGGGTGGTTAGGGAGGTGGACTGTGTAGCGGGACAGAAGGGGCATGGGGGGAGAAGAGGAGGCGGCGGCGGCGTGGCGCACACACAAATGCATCTTGATGCCCCCAGGGCGGAGGTGGAGCAGCGAGGAGAGCGGGAGGGTTGGATGCGTGGCAAATTCAAATATTTCTTAAAAGAAAGTTCTGGATTAATATAAAGGGCAAAGTGTGTGAACTCATTACCCTTTGGGTGTTTGAAGGGAACATGTTGTATTCATTGCCATGCCCCACCCTCTGTGCTGTGTGTGTGTGCATGTGTACAGTACCGATCGCCCGCAAGAGTGTGTGTGTGCTTGCATGTGGGAGGGTGATTAAAGCGTGGCTAAAGCGACGTTTGCGACGGTGTCTTAATTTAGCTGTCATTAATACCATAGATGAGTAACTCCAACATATTTTTGACAATGTACTAGCTCAGCTAGGCGCTATGTATTCCTTTAGAGAAATAGTAGACTACATAAATCCACCCTTTACTCCCAATAGCAGATGTATTCAAACCCGGTCCCTCTGTCGCTGCCATCTGTCTAAGCTTGTTTTGAGTTATCGTCAACTCTGTGTTGACGACAGACTGAACCCTGATCACTTTCACCTTCTCAAGGAAGGATGCAGAGAATGAGGCAAACTAGACACACTGCAGACACCCGCCAGAGTGACTGTTTTGCAGTTCCAAAGTTGGAGACTGTCAAGTGTCCGGTTCATTAATAGTCCCTAACTGAATAATTATTGGTGAAATATTTATTTTGATCAACATCTTCAACGTCTGGTAGGGAGTCATCCCATGAGCTGTCTGTGTTACAGTATCTAATCACTTCCTGTCACCTAATGTCCTCACTTCCTGCCCACCTCCTCCTCCAGAGTTGCTGTGATCCAGGCCATCTCCTTCCAGAGGAAAGCCCTGTCCTACATGTTGCTGGTGAACCCAGGGAACCTGTTCTCCATCAACCAGGAGAGTGGCGCCCTCAGCCTCACGCGCATGGTGGACTTTGAGAGCGGCCACACGCTCCACACGCTGCAGGTGCGGGCGTCCGAGCCCGACGCCGGACTCAGCGGGGTGGCCGAGGTAAAGCCCATGTCAATGCGGAACGCCGCACGCACCGACACATCCGAGCGTGGGCGCATATGTTCAGCCCGTGCAAGAGCTTACCTTCGTGCGCACCTGCTCCAACACAGATGTTAGCTTCCACACAACGCAGACTCTGTTCCACCAGCCCCCTGAGGCCCCCACTTGTCAGGTGGCTGGTTATTCACTTAGAGGGTGTGTGTCTGTGCGTGTGTGTGTGTCTAAGAGAGAGAATGTGTGTGTGTTTGTGTGTGCGTGGGAGGGTGTGTGTGTTGAAGTGCGTGCATTTGAAGGAGGGTGTGTGTGTGCAGCGCTTGTGGCTGTTCTTTGTTCAGGTACAAATTACGTCTCTAATAAAGATGAAGATTTTCTAATGTTCAAGACCTAATGCAAGCGTGCACACCACCTGGATGTTAATACAGCGGCATAGAACTGTGGATAATGAGACATTAAAAGTTGCATTATATTTAGCAATCCTACGCATTAAGCAGAAATACACACTAATAGTCAATCATATCAACTCTTTTCTCCTGTCGGTCACTCAGACTAATACATTGTTGTTGCTGTGGAAAATAATTTATTTTAGCTAAGAACCTGGTAGAGACGAATTTCTTACAGGAACACCTCTGTCTGACTTTCTGTTGGCCTGTACATGTGCGTGTACTGCACAGGTCAGACATGCGTGTCCCACAGCCAGGTTCATTGCGTTGCTGGAGTTGTAGGGAGGTTACAATGAAGCCGAGTTCAGGTTAGTGGAAGAGAACGGGCAGGAAGTAACACCGGTCCAGGGGTGTTGATCATCTATGCTAGTTGAAGGTGGGCCGGACAGGTTGCAACAGGGTTTGAATGAGCTTTGAATGAGCAGGAAAAGGGGAGAGACAGCAAGCGATTGGATTCCTCTTGGTTGATGAATATTCATCTTGATTTGGGCTCTTGCATCAACACAGCAACTCTGCATTTGAGTCTACTTCAACCCAGAAGCTCAGTGTTTTATACAACGTGTGCTTTTGACATGGAAAGGTGTGTGAAAACTATCCGGATAGAATAGAAATATCCAAACAATTAATTAAATAATTAAATTGTGGATTTAATTCAATGAGTGGTACTGACGGAGAGGCTAGGGGGATGATGTTAAAGTGTTATGTAAAGTCAACCAGATTGAAATGCACCTTTTACCTCAATGAAAACAGGTGTTTGGTCTGACCCCAGCACTGGCTCAAAGGTGGGAGATTTGGAAGCTGGACTATTGGAATTGCTTAATGGGAGGTGGCCATCTTTGTTTGGCAGATGCTCCCATTTGCTGATTGAGTTCTCTAGTTGGGCCTCATTGGCTACACGCACAGACACACATAAATGGGACACACTCGCGCACGCTCACACATTCAGCAATCTGTCAGAAAGCTGGGCACATGTCATGGCCACCTCCCTCCACTCATACCTCACACCATCTGTGGCTATAGCGCCCCAATCCTCTCTCTCTTTCTCTCTTTCTTCTTCCTTCATTCCATTTCTCTCTTTCTCTCCAGCTCTCCCTTTCTGTCAGTTTTTCACTTACTCTTTCCTAAGACTTGCTGTCTCTCCCTGTTTATTCCTTCTTGAATATTTCTCCCTTGCTCGTTTTCTTTGCTTCTGGCTTTCCCTCTTTTGTCGTTCTTCCTCTCTTCCTCAGCTTTTCTTTCTCTTTCTGATTTCCTATCTCTGCAACTCCCCCCCCCCCCCCCCCCCCCCGCCTCCACCTCCTGCGTGTGCTATCATTAACATTAGCCTGTGGGACCAAGGCGTGAAGTGGAACAGGCATCTCCTCGCTGGCGAGAGATGAAGAAGTGAAGCTGACAAGCATCTCTCTCTGCCCTTGTCTCTCTCTCTCCTCATCTCTCTCTCTCCTCATCTCTCTCTCTCTTCGTCTCTCTCTTTCCCCATCTCTTTCTCTCTCCTTGTCTCTCTCTGTCTCTCTCCTCATCTGTCTCTCGGTCCTCATCACTCTTTTGGCCTTCGTTTGTCGCTATGGGCCTGCCTGTCTTTCTTTTCGTTCGGTGTCTAAGCTTCTTTTCTTGCTCTTTAATCATTCGTTAACGCGGGCACTGGCTCTGGTATCCTCAGCATTCTTATTAGTCGGATTGATCAATCACTTGGTTGTTGATAGTCGCACACGGGCAAGATCCCTAGATACGAAACCGTTTTTCTCTACAGAACACCTACGGCTGTGTACTTCACAGGTGGCCTTCATCATCTCTTGTTTTGTGTTAACGTGTGATAGCCGCCTTCTGATCTTCTGCTCGCTCGCGCTGTGCAGACGTATCATTTGGGGTCGTTCGCGTGAGCCCCCGGAGATGTTTTCGTGCTTGGGGCGTCTGCATGCTGGCGTGCGGGTGGTCGAGCCGTGTGCGTCACCTCGTTGCGGCGTGCCGGGAGCGGCGCGTGGTGGGCCGGGCCTGGAGTGCTAGTGTGGGGGGTGGGGGGCTGCTCGTTCTGGGCTCTGACTACCGGCGCGTCGCTTGGTGCTCCTAGTCGATACTCTCATGATCACATAACCTTGCAGCACGGCCCCAGAAAGTACTGCCCCGCCCGTGCGCCCGGTGCCTCCTCCCCCCCACACCACCACTGCGCTGCACACATCTGTAGACGAGCCGGGGTTTGGGACATGAAAGAACACTGCTCCGAATTAGTGATGGTACGGACCGGATCGGCATTCCCGTCAGGGCTCGGGTCTTTCTATACTTTCTGGTAGCTCGCTCGCGTATTCCACGAGCTTAGCACTCACAGTGTGGGCTGCTGGTGCCGCGTGCCCTGAAGGTTCGCGTGCGCACGTGCGCACACACACAGACACACACATGCGCGCGCGCACACACACACATGCGCGCGCGCACACACAGACATACACGAGCACGCCCGCACACACAGACAGAATGGAGACAAAATTGAATTGTACGTTTTTTGAAGAATGCCTTTCCTGAGTCATCAGCACACCCGCTCAGACCTGGCCCCCTCCGTCTTCTGCAGGTGGTGGTCCACATCACAGATGACAACGACTGCACCCCGGAGTTCCTCCACTCCATCTACAGCAGGGACAACATCCCTGAAGCTACCCCACCTGGGTCCTCACTGCTGCAAGGTACGGGGTGTGTGTGTGTGGGCGGGGTGCCTGTCTATCACTATACACACTTACTGTACCAACACACACTCAAACACACACTGGAATATACACACCGAGGAGAGACTGACCTCCAGGAACCACTAGCCTTAATAGAACAGTCTGGTCTTATCACAATGGCCGCCCTGGCCCTGATCCTATCAGTCTAATGGAACATCTCCAACTCTCCCTCCCACAATGGACCACTGTGGTAAGGCTGGGGTCCTTGATAAAGGGGGGTGGCCAACACTGCTGGAGTTAAGATAGAAATGCATGTCTGCTTTTGAGGGATTTGATGGAATAGTGTGGGTGTGTGTCTGTGTGTGTGTCTCAGTGGGCATGGAACTGTGTGCCTGTCGCTGGAGAGCGCTATGTGTTTGTGTGTGTCAGCGGGGTGGAGAGTGTGTGTGCGCGTGTCAAGGGCTAGCTTGCTTACAAGTGTGTAGAGTGCGCGCGCATGTGTTTGGATGGACGAGTTTCCTCTCTGGTGACGTTAAAGTTACTGCACGTGTGACTCCAGCCTGTTCCTCCTGAGTTCTTTCATTACTGAAAGTCCACGGACAACATTAACCAGGACCCAGCGATGCCAGCTAACTGCTTAGCATGCAGCGATGACTCCAACTCAGGAGGAAACTGTCAGTGCTAATCGCTAACATCTAGCCTCTCTGAGGGTGCAGAAGAACAATATCCCCCACTTTGAGCTCACCGGATCAGAGGGAGAAGAAAACACCCCCTTTGTGTGCGTGTGAGTCTGTGTGTGTGTGTGTGTGTGTGTGTGTGAGAGAGAGAGAGAGAGAGAGAGAGAGAGAGAGAGAGAGAGAGAGAGTGTTTGTGTCTGAGTGTATGCATGCCACAGTGACCCAAACGATTACCCTTCTTTAATTCTGCCTTTGTTCTCTGCAGAAGCAATAGGCTTTGGAGAGGGAGAGCACGAAAGAGAAAGAAAGAAAAAAGAGAGAGAAAGAGAAAGTGAGAGAGAGAGAGAGAGAGAGAGGAGGGGTGGATGTAAGACAGGATGATCCAGTGTCCGCGGCGTGCTTTCTGAAGCAGATGCACAAGCTGGCATGGTACTGTGTCTGTGTGTGTTTGCCTGTGCGTTGGTGTGTGCGGCGTGTGTGTTGGGGGGGAGGTATTGTGGCGTTGGGATGTGCGAATTTGTTTGCGTACTTATGAAAATTCAATTATGGTGAATATGCAGCTTTTTTGCATATCGCCACGTCGACAGACATGCCTGTCGCTCTTTGTCGCTCACTCACACGAGGCATGCTCTGGCTGCATACAAACGGCGTGCGTGCGTGCGTGTGTGTGTGTCTGTTGTGTATGTATTTTTGGAAACCCTGACAGAATCGGTTCCTTGCATGGGCATCTCTTAACTGGAACACCCGCGCGCGCAGATACGCACACATCTCAAGTCTTAACACTGAACACTTGATTGGCAGGCAAGGAGACAGAATTGACGGAAGAAATGAGAGGGGAAGGAAAGGAGGGAGATAAAAGGGAAGAAAATGTCATTGGGAAAGAGAGGGAGAGAGTAAAGGAGAGAACGTGCTGAGAAAAAGAGGAGAGAGAGAGTGGGGGGGATGAGAGAGAGGAGAGAGAGGAGAGAGTGATTATCTTTGCTGTTTACCTTAAGTCAGGATTGGTCTACATACTGGGTCCTGGTGTTTGATGGGAGCTGCTGTATCAGAGAGAGACCAGGGTGTCTTTCTCACCAGTTACTCAGCATCCTGGCCAGGATGCCCTCTACCACTTAAGCACACCCTCTGACTCCTCCTCACCCCCCCCCCCCCTCCATCAGCACTATGCTCACTCAACCCCAGACCCACGCAAACACACAAAGACCTAGACCTAACATTCATGCATAGCAACGGCTCTCACAATCACTTCTACACACACACACAGGCACAAACCCCTTGTGTGCGTTGCCCCCCACTGCCACAGTACTCCTTGTCTTCCCGTCTATATTTAATTCCGCCTCTTCTGCAACCTCAGTACTCCAGTCTATTCATTAACAATGCTAATACGCAGCCTGAAGATGTTATATTAGCCGGTGTATATTTTATGATCCATGTGTGTCCTGGCCTCGAGCTCTTGTTCTCCTGCTCGCGCACATATTAGCTGCGCACACACACACACTTGTGGGACCAACAAAAACCCTGTACATACAGGTACACGATGACGCCGTCTCACTCATACTGGCGCCCAATCGCACACAGACGCACCCGTGCTGCTGTGTCCGAGCGTGGGTGACGTGTGCTAAAACTCAAATGTGTGTGTGTGTGTGTGTGTGTAAGGCACTGTGGGCTGGATGGTGTAATTCCTTAGGACTCATCTCTGGCTCCATGCCTAATGACAGCAAAGCCTTGTTGAAGCTTGTTTGATCTAAGACCCGTCAACAGCAGTCCACAGCAGATGGCTTCTGAGCTGCCAGCACACACACCCACACAGGGGTCGTGCAGACATGGCTGTCGTTTACATGTGAAGTTTGTGAAGCCATGGGGAGGGGGGCGAGGGGGGGAGGGGTTGTAACAATGGTTGAGGACTCGTGAGGGGCTCTTGTGTGTGATGATGATGATGATGATGATGATAATGATGGTGATGGTGATGATGGTGATGAAGATGGAGATGGTGATGTTGATTATGATCCTATTGATGATGACGACAATGATAATGATCTTCCTGCTCTCGTCCAGTCCTAGCTCGCGACTGCGACACAGGACTCAACTCCGAGCTCTCCTACTTCATCCAGAGTCCCGACTTCGACATCACTTCCAGGGGCGTGGTCAGCCCAAGCCAGAGGCTGGACTACGAGCGGCCCAATCACATGTATGAGTTTGTGGTGGTCGCCGTGGACAACGGGACTCCACCCCGCACGGGGACTGCCTCTATACGCATCCGAATGGCCAACACCAACGACGAGTGTCCGGTCTTCTCACAGACTGTGTAGGTCCATCCTTCCTTCTCTCCATCTCCATCCTTTCTTCTCTCTATCTCCATCCTTCCTTCTCTCCATCTTCATCCCTCCTTTTCTCCATCCGTCCTTTTCTCTGTCTTGGTCTTTACGTTTCCCTTCTTGTTACGTTGCCCCTGTCGTTAAAAAAACACCTTTTAGCTTTTGTTTAGCTATTGTGTTTTTTCCCTTTTATTTCTGTCTATATCTTTCCTCTCCCGCTCCATGAATTTGTCTGTCACCTCCCTCACTCTCACTCGCACCCTTTCTCCTCTCTTTCTCCCCCCCTCTTTTCTCATCTTCTCACTCTCTCACCTGCTTGTTGTTTGCACCCTGAGCAGCGTTGGCTGTGAAAGTTATTATTACCCTCTCGTTAGCATCTCCCCCTCTGCATCCTCCCTCCCTGTCCTCCACCCACCCTCCCAAGCACCCCATTCTCTCTGTCTTCCTCCCTCTCTATCCTCCTGTCTCTTCCTCTCGTTCTCCCCCCTCCATCTCCCCCTCCCCCTTTTTTCGGTTGCCCTCGCTCCCTCTCTCGCCTCATCTCTATTTCACATCAGAACACGTTGCGTCGTCAAGTTGTTTCCCCCCCCCCTCCAACGTCAAGTCCTGCGAAGTGGCATTCAACCATTGTAGCTGTGAGCAGGGACCAGCTATTGTAGCTGTGAGCAGGGACCAGCCATTGTAGCTGTGGGCAGGGACCAGCCATTTGGAGACCAGGAGAAATCCTCTCAGTGTGCCAACCCTGACACACTGGCAGGACGTCTAGCTGAGAAGCAGAGCAGCCCTGCTGCTGTAACTCAGCATAGCACGCCTGTCCAGAATACAGCGCTGCTGGGTGGCAAAGGGACGGATCAATTAAACATGGGCAGAGAGAGGGGAAGAGGGGAGTGTGTGTGTGTGTAGGGAGTGAGGGCGGAGAGGGGGGGGGGGTTCTCGCATGTGTATGTATTGTCAGTGCATGTGCATATTTGCGTTTCGTGGATGTTGATGAGTGTTTGTGTGCGGTTGTGTGTGGCTGTTCTCAGGGGCAGGGCTAGGCTAGAGGCATCAGCGAAGCCACTTCAGAGGGCTGGGGAGGGGAACAGATGGTGCGGTTTGGGGATCTTCCCGAACGACCGGGCTTTCTCTCCATCCATCCATACCTACCTTCTCTCTCTCCATCTCCCTCGCCATCACTGTCTCTCTCTTGTCCTCTCTCTCTCTCTCTGTATTTTCTTGCTCTCTCTGTCTCTATAATTCTTTCTTTCACCCTGCCAATATTCTCGTTTCTTCCTACAGCTTCATTTGATTTTCTTGGCTCTCGATGACTTTTTCTCAAAATGTGTAGAATGACGACTTTGTGTTGATCTCTTCCCGCCATCCATCCCTGTCCCTCCTCCCCCTCCCCCTCCATCCCTCCACCCTCCGCCTCTCCCGACCCTTCGGTCTCCCCAGGTATAAGACGTTCCTGTCGGAGGACGCCGGCCCGGACACGCTGGTGGCCATCGTCCACGCCAAGGACCCGGACGGTGACGGCGTCTCCTATGCCATCACGGGGGGGAACGAGGACAGCAACTTTGAGTTGGACAACCAGAAAGGTAAAACGACAGGGAACCCATGTGTCCAATCAACCTTAAGATGGCATTTTCAGGTTAGTTGGAAACATGGGTTCCACAAATAAATCACTACTAAATCATCATAAAAATAGGATTATATTGGTAATCAAACTAAATTACACTGTCCCCTCTCATTGAAATTACAAATCACAAAATTTATCATAATCAATCATATACACTTTTGTGCATAGTTCTGTGAAAAACTATTAGATTTTATACAAATTTGAAATGTTCCCACAGAACATACCCACGTCGGCAAGGGTAGATCTTGCCACCAGTTTTTTCATAGGTTGCATGAACTACAATGTCTACATAGCAATACCTATTGGGACAACGCTGTAGTTAAAGGAAGTGCTCACGTCTCCTCATGTTTGGGTGAGAGCCAACAGGTGTGCTAATGACAGTAAAAGCTGTCCATCTATCTTCAAATGACAACTACATTGCAGAAGGAGACAAGTCATAACAGTGCAGTAGTTGAATGAAAGGTGTGTATTCATTCAAAGCAAAGATGCAGTCAAAAAGGCTTGAATCCACTCCCACGTCCCAAAAACTGTCTGGACAAGAAATATTATACGTCAGAAAGGGACAACAGTTCCTCTGTAGTTCATCTCACTGCAAAGACACCTGCAGAAAACTACGATAGGATGGATTTGTAGTTCTTTTGGGAGACTTCATGGTGAAATTTGAAAAGTACTGAATGTTTAAGAATGGGGGGTTATACTTGACCCAGGGGAGCTACGTTGTGAAGCGTGAAGAAGAACTAAGATCGAAATTCCTGAACCTGCGTATGTGTGCTACGTGTGCTCTAGACTTCACTTTCATTTTCAAAACAAACGTTTTAATGTAAGAAATATGGATTGTAATTGAGCGAAGTCTAGCACATGAAGTACAGTAATTTAGTACAGTACACACACACACACACACACACACTTGTAATGAGTATTAGTGTTTCTTGTCTCCCAGCACCACCTTCTTAGTGTGTCCGTTTAGTGTCTCTCTTTGTCATGCCAGAAAATTCCATCTCAACAGCTTATGTTGTTTTTCCTGACTAAAGCCATGTAGAAAAGCAAGGAAGTGTGTGTGTGTATGAAGACATTTATGTTCGGTCTTCATATTTGTGTGGCCTGTGTGTGTGTGTGTGTGTGTGTGTGTGTGTGTGTGTGTGTGTGTGTGTGTGTGTGTGTGTGTGAGTTCTGTCTCTACACAGACAATCTTGTGGTTATCGTTTGTTTACAAAAGCCCCTTCTCGTCACTGAGGGGGAAACACAGGCTAATGCCTAAGCCCCTGTCTGCCTTATCTCCCCCTCTATGCTTCCTCGCCGCTCCCCCCACAGTCACACACACACACACGCAGTTGGCCTTTGGCTTGCTCGACTGGTAAGATGTCACTTAAAAGAATTCCTTTTCATTTTGATTTGTAACTCCCCGTCCTCCCACCCTCCCCGGCGCACCAACGCACACACAGTCATTCTGAATCGCGAGATGGTAGCAGGGACGGCCCCGGATGTGTGCGTTTGCACCAAAGCCGTCTTGTTGCCTCACAGACGTTGTTGTCGTTGCGGTTCAGGCATCATCAAGCTGCGGCGGAGCCCGCCGCCTCGGCTGCGAGGGCCCCAGTACGTCCTGAACATCACCGCCACGGACGACAACGCCGCCGGCGGGCCCTACCCCCTCAGCAGCTCCGCACAGGTTATTGTCGGCATCAACGACATCAACAACAACAAGCCAGTTTTTCAGGAGGTGAGAGAAGTTTATGTGTGTGTGTGTGTGTGTGGATGGGAGGGAGGGTTGCGTGTGTGTGTGGATGGGAGGGAGGGTTGCGTGTGTTGCGGGTTGGTGTAGGTGTGGGTTTGAAGGAGGTTGGAGTGTGCCTTTGGTTTCTAGATTTGAAAGGTGTCAGCTGCCAGGTCGGCATGACTACAGTCGTCACTGCGCACAGGGGTCTCCCAGCAAAGTTGTGGCTAAGTCGTTGTATGTCGGACCTCCTCCTCCCCTCAGTGCCACAACTACAGCGTGAACGCTGGCGTGTTAGAGAACCAGCCGCCAGGGACGTTCGTCCTGCGCGTGCACGCCCTCGACGCTGACATGGGGGTCAACGGAGAGGTGAAGTACGGCATTATGCACCGCGATGGGACGTCCTCGGCCTTTGACATCGACCCGGACACAGGTGACGGAGGCTGCCGAGTGCTCTGCGAGTCTGTGCGCGGGTTAACCCCACGCGTTCATTCTGTGCGTACAGCGTGTACGCAGGCTAACCTCATGTTGTCACCCTGTGCGTGTGTGTGCATCTGCAGGTGTCATCACCAGCACGGTGAGTTTTGACCGCGAGCGCCAGAGAGAGTACGCCCTCTCTGTCACCGCCACCGACATGGCCCAGGAACCCCTCATTGGCATCTGCCAGATCACCGTGCTCATCGCCGACCAGAACGACAACGACCCCAAGTTCGAGAATAGCCGCTACCAGTGTAAGGGTCGTCTCCGTCACGTCTCCAAGTCTGTGACCTTCACCACGGTCCTTCCTTCCACGGCTAGCTCGCCATCTTTGGCATACGTTCCAGCTGGTTGTTTGTCAACTCTGAAGGTGACAAAACGAGGGAGCTAGAAATGGATAAAGGTCGAGGTTAGCCAGAAAAATTGAGGTTTTGGGATTTGTATTTAAAAATATGGCTGTCTTTGCGCTACTTAAGCAGTGCAGAATTTTATGGACTGTGCAGCCAAGGGTTGTCGGAACATAAAAAAGCAGGTTTCTGTTCCCTAAGCAATCCTACCATTAACGCAATTCTCCCCAACAAGTGCTTACTAAGCCCTTTATGCTTGGTATTCCACCGAGCATTAAAAATTAATTCCTTTCTAAAACACAATATAGGAAATGAGAAATCCCCTCTCAACCTCTCGCTTTCTGGGTCATGGACTTGACGCTTGGCCGATTCGTGTCAGGTCCCCCCCAAAGCGCTTGTTAAGGCCCATGCGAACAGGACAAAGTTGAAAGCTTTCAGTATGGGTCTAGACAGCAAAACAAGCAAATCAACAGGAAAGGGAAGGAATGTTCCGCTCTAGCCTAATCCACTGTCTATGGTTTATGGTTTTTTTGGACACCCTTCAAGGTTAAGCAATTTCATGAAAAGGTATAAGATTTAACTGGCAACCCTTAACACCCTCGACAAAGTCATTTCCAGACATGCTTTTTTAAATCATCACAGTAATCCTGAAAAGCTCTTTTAGGCTGATGAAATATTTGCCGCCTTTCTCATCTCTCATGGCTCCTTGTTTGTTTATGTGCGCAAATATGTGTTTTGATAAAGCGCCATGTCAGAATACCTTTTCGTCAGATTAGGGGAGAATGACCACGACCGAGCCAGAGTGTCTTATTAACTATTTAGCGAGGAGATTGAAATATTTCGAGGAGGATGCGCATTATTTCAAGATGCTGTGAAACGAAGTGAAGTCCACCTGAAACTAGCAGAGTTTTTTTTCCCTTTGTATTTCTGATGTTGCCTTTGATGTTGCGGGTTGTTCGTGGCTGAAATGTTGGAGAAATGTTAACGTACCAGCCAAACCCCCCCTCCCCTCCCCCCCGGCAGACTTCCTGCGCGAGGACACACCGGTGGGGACTAGCTTCCTGCGGGCTGCAGCGCACGACGACGACCAGGGGAGCAACGCGGCCATAACCTACTCCCTGTCGAGCCAGAAGCCGGCATACCTACACATCAACCCCAGTACGGGCTGGGTGTACGTCAACCACCCCATCTCACAGGTGAGCACTAACGCTGGGGATGACTCAAGGAATTCTTGGCCGAGCGTAGAATTGGCCGTGTTTCGATACTCTCTAAATGGATCCTTCGAGAAAAGGAGGCCCTTCTTCTCCTCCCCTCTCATTGGAGACTACCAGGGAGCTGAGGGATCACCAAGCGGCCGCACCTGCCCCTGCTGTGCTTCCTCTTTCCCCCTGTGTGTGCTTGTGTGTGCTTGTGTGTTTGGGTGTGTGTGCGTTAGCAAGGCTTGTTTGTCTGCACAACACTCCATAATGTACTGTATGAGCATCTGAGAGCACCTGCTAGATTATGTTTGGCAGTGGTGTTTTGTGTGTGTGTGTGTGTGTTCCTTACGCCTTTGTGGTCCCATCTTCACAAGCTGATTCCATACACGGGCTTGATATCATCCAGCGAGACTAAAACACCTCCTGTCCCTCTCCAGTCTGCTTGTGTGGAGACGTATCAAACATGACAAGTTCTAGAGCAGAAACAATGGCGCCTGTCTTTCTATAGACTTATATATAGCTATTCAATGTATCATACAAGAAGCCTAAGGGGGAGTCATTGTATTTGCACATGCATAAATGCACTAGTGAGTGTGTGTGTGTGTGTGTGTGTGTGTGTGTACCTTGCCTGTACATTGAGTTTGTTATGTATGTCTTTGTTTTTGTGTGAGTGTTTGCGTCTGTGTTGTGCTGGTCCGTATCTTTGAGTTTGTGTGTGTCCGTGTTGTGTGTGTGTGTGTGTGTGTGTGTGTGTGTGTGTGTGTGCGGGGGTGCACATGTGTGCGTTGTCCGACATTTCCTTGTCTTCCTCCAGGCAGAGGGAGAGTTGACACCGTGCAGTGACATTTTATTTATAGGGTTGGGCTTTGTCTACCCTGAGCTCCCCTTCCCACGGTTTATCGTCTTTTCTCGCCCTCTCTCTCTCTCTCTCTCTCTCTCTCTTTTGCTCAGTTTCTGGTGCTTTCTCTTCTACCGCTCTCTGTCTTTCTCTTCCTGCTGATTTTTATTTTCACTGTCCATTCTCAATGCATTCCATCTAGTTCATTCCTGGCCCGTCCAATCACCAGTAGCTGTCTTTTCGAAAAGAGTTGGGGAAGGAGAGAAGCGGGAGGAGAGGTATGCAGAGATGAAAAGAGAGAGAGGGTGAGAGAGAGAGTGATACGCAAACAGAGAGATGGAGGTGTAAAGGGTGGAATAGAGAGGTAGAGAGGGAGGAAGGACAGACGTAGAGAGAGCAGGCTCCAGGTGACCACTCAGTAAAATATTCATGCCTGATTCACATCCAACACCTTTTTGCTCTTAACTGGGGTCTCCGTCTGAGTTTGACACAGACCAGCTTTGACGGGTCCACTGGGAAAAGAGGTCAAGGGGGGATTTCACCAGAGCACCCCACTCTCTCTAGACTCTGACCTTGGTGTCATGTGATTAAAAGACCTTCCTTCCCTCCTTCCTTCCTCCCTTCCTTCCATCCTTCCTTTTCGTCCTTCCATTCATTCTTTAGTGGTAATGGCATATATGAAAAAATCACACTTCCTTCTTTCATTCCTTCATGCATTCCTTTCTTATTTCCTTCCTTCCTTCTTTTCTCCCTTCCCCAAGTGGGTCAGACAGGAGTGTTGAAGGATCTGGTCTGGAGGGACGGTGGACTGAAGGGTTAGAATTCTGACAGTCTTTGGGTTCTTTACCAAAACAAACGATGGTTTCCTGAGAATGCTCCACATTCCCTGGTCATCTTCAAAACGCTGCAGTCCTCACCACGTCTGAGGGTCAACCTTCCTTCTCCTGGTCTGGTCTGTTCACTCACTCTGACCCTCCGCCCCCCCCCCTCTCTCTCTCTCTCTTGACCCCGTGTAGACATCGAGGATCAGCCAGCAGATCGTGGCCACGGACGGGGGCAACCGGAGCAGTTCGGTGGAGCTCACCGTCATCATCACCAACGTCCACAACCAGCCCCCCCAGTGGGAGCAGTCCGAGTACTGGGTCACCGTCCCTGAGAACACCGTCCGAGACGCCAAGATCGTGGTGGGTGGAAATAGCCTCAGTGAGGCTGGGTTCTAGTCCCTAGGGCACCTGTCAGTCCGCACCCCGCTTCTAGAGTGGATGTTTACTAGCGGAAATTGCGTGTGGATTCGTAGTGACTGAGAACTGTAGAACCTGTGCGTGAGTGTTTTGGGGACATTGGGGTTCTGGGATGTTGCCAGCCCACACAGCAGCACGCCGCCCTCAGACAGACGGTTCACCTACCTCGATATTTTACTCCATTTTTTTTGGGGGGGGGGGGGGGAGAGGGTAGAAGGGGGTCTTATGAGACCACCCGGGCTTGTGCAAGCAGCCCATTCATCAGTTAACGAAGCCTTGAGGTACGTTGGCAGAAGCTTTCTCCTTCCCCTGTCATCAGCATGTTTAGCCAAGCACTTCCAAACATTTTTGCACAGCACACAATCCTGGCTCTGTTTCACCTGATGCGCAAAAACCCCCCCACCACATCGCCCTCCTCCGTCTCTGTCTATCCCCCCGAGCGCTCTCCTCATCTCGCCCGCGCCGTCGCGGACGCCCTTCGTCATTTGCTCGCGTCAGGAAGGATGGCGTGCTGATGTTTCAAAAGTCTAAAATATGCAGTGCCCCTCGGGGCGAGTTCTTTCATCGCGGCGAGTTGGTTCGAATACAAGAACGCAGGTACGGCGGTCGTTTGTACCTCACGGTCGGTCCAGAGAGGTGTGGTAGGTAGACACAACGCGTGGATCAGAGAGGCGTGGTTGATGCAGGTGCATCTCGCTGTGTGTCTGTCAACCCTCAACAGCAGGGACAAAGGCATGGAGGAAAGGGAAGGAGATCAAATTATACACTCGGCTGGTTCAGGTGCTTCAAGGGTTTGTTATTGCGGATAACCACACCTCAGCCAGAAAGACGCTTAATTACTGTGTTTGTCCTCAGACAGCTCATGTCCCTGTTAGTGTCAGTGAGGGAGAGTGAGAGAAAGAGAGGGAGAGAAAGAGAGAGAGAGAAATGGAGAGAAAGAGGGAGAGAAAGGGGTAGATGGAAGGGAAGGGAAGAGGAGGATAATAAAGTCTGCCACGTTGTACACGAGAACCTCTTGGCGCAGCTGTGACCTTCGAAGCAGGCCTTCCACAGACCTCACAAATGTCTCCCCTGTTGGGTTTTTTTTTTTGCCGACCTTCTCTTCTGCGATGTGGAGCCTCGGCTTCAAACTGGGTCTGCGGCCAAGTCTGGCTCGTCTCCCTTTCTCCTCTCCATCGCTCCCTCTCTCCTTGTTTGTCCCCGTCTCGCTTTTGTTTTCTCCTCCTCGGAGCATCAATCTCTCTGCCCCTTGGTCATACCTCTTCTTCGCTCTCAGGAAAGTGCCTTGATGGCGACTGATGAGACAATAACACCCCCCCCCTCACACACGCAAACACACACACACAAACACACACACACACAAACCCACACACATAGCCTCTTCAAAAAGGGTGAAGGAGCCCATATAACTGATATGTAGATTTATCTCTCTCTCTCCTCCACCTTGATCTCCCCGATTGTTCGCCCTTTCGTTCGTTCCGCCACCGTGGCGTTGATTGCAGCAAGGTGGGCTGTTGCTTCAGATTTAGCAACGCTAATATGATCAGTTAATTACGCTGCTGCCAGGGATGAGACGAGGCAAGGAGGTTGAGGAGGGGAAAGAGACAGAACAAGGGAAAGAGAGAGAGACAGATAAATCTACATATCAGTTATATGGGCTCCGTCGTCTGTGAAGGGAGGGGGGTGTTATTGTCTCATCAGTCGCCATCAACGCACTTTCCTGTCTTCTCTTCAGGAGGTGGTGGGGGGCCAGGAAGGGGCTGTTGTTGTGCTGTTTGCGTTTCTTCACGAGGGTTTCGGAGTGAAGTGGACTGGCGTGTTCAATCATTCTTTGTGGATGAGATCTGCTGTAGAACTGAACTTTCGAATGTGCAGCTTTTCATTTCCAGTGGCGAAGTCAGACAACGACATTTGTCAAGTCGTATCAAGCACTACATTGCATGTATATGCGACATACAAATGGATACACTTCCAGTGAAAATACACATGCGTTATTTTTGAATTCAGTCAGTCAATCAGTCAAGCAGTCATTAATCAGTCACAGTATGCAGGGCGTCCATGTATTTAATGAAGTCACGTGCTCTCCAAATACTGAGAAGATGACAATTTTATGGAAATTAAGAATTTTGTACCTAAATCTGTACATTTTGGTCAAAGTACATCATCATCATACCTTTACATGATCTAGTTTGTTGCATTCAACAGTTGTAACATGCATGTCTCTCTTCAAAACAACAAAAGACTTGGTGTTTCCAAACTTTTTATAGGAATTGGAGGCTTTGACAAAGTCTATATACAGTATATCTCTTTCCATCCTCATGCCAAGCCAGTTCGTTTGAAAGACATTCAGCATGATACATTCAGCCCTAAATGATCTGACACCAACCCATAATAGGTGGGAAGAAAGTTATTATTCTAAAAACCAAACAGAGACCTACAGTCACACGTCAATGTATCTGTGGACACAAGCTCTCTCTCTCTCTCCCTCTCTCTCTCTCCCTCTCTCCCTCTCTCTCCCTCTCTCTTCCTCTCTCTCTCTCTTTTCGTCTCCCTCTCTCCCTCTGCTCTCCTGCTCCTCCCTCCTACAACAAAGATAAAGAAAACACCAACGCCACATCGATGTCCCCTAAAACAAGATACCAAGATCTCACCCTCACTTCACCCCTCTCTCTCTTCCTCTCTCTTTCCTCTCTCTCATCAGCCTCCTCTCGGACTCTACACAAAACGACGAGCACAAAAATACGAATACCGACTCTAGCACCACACTAACCCGCTACTACAAAAGGTAAAACCGAACATGTCCCCGTTATACAAACACCTCCTCTCCCTTCCACCTCCCTCTCTCTCCCCTCTCTCGTCCGCCCCTCGTGATCCACTCGCCCGCTCTCTCCCCCGTACACCACCCCTCTTAAACCCTATTCTTTCACTTCTCTTTCTTATCCCATTTTCCTTCCTCTCATGTCCCCTGCGGACACGTCACCTCGCCTCATACTCTGTGCAAGCTATCCTAGCTCGATCCCGCCCCCTCGCATTGCCTCGTTTTGAAGCAGGGAAGTATGTGGTTAGTGAGATGGTTCCCTGAGCTGGTGTTGAGTGCGCTGTTTTTCCAATGGTGATTAATGCTGGCTTTCAATTGGTTAGACAAACAGTTTAAAAGCACCGTTGGGAGTTTCCATGGCAGTCGTCTCGTCGCCCTCCTGTTAAGAGAACAAACTTCTTAACATTCCCAATGCTCAACGTAGGACAGCAACAAACAACACATTTTGTTCTCACTCACTATTTTCTCTGCCTTTACTTCAGTCCTCTCCCTCTCCCCCTCTCCCCCCTCTCCTCTCCCCTCTCCTCCTTCTCCTCTCTCACTCCCCCCTCTCTCCCGCCTCTCTCTCCCCCCTCTCTCTATCATCCCCCCTTGTCTTGTTCTCTCATTCTCACCCATTCGAATGTATCCACTAATATAAGTAGAACAACAAAGCACTTCAGAACAATTACATTGAGTGGTTCCCTCTCTCTGCTCTCTTTCTCACTCATGCTCTTCTAAGTACAGTATTTACTCCCCGGTGTGGGGTAACTGTAGCAACTGGCTGTTCAAATCTGTTCTGTGCTTTGGGAGCCTTCACAGTAATTCATCCTTAGAACTCTAAATACAAATTAGGCTTGTTAAACAGTATAATGCATTCATTAGCATCGCTGAGCTGTCTTGTTGTGCGCGTTGAGTGCCTCTATTCATCTACTCCCTCGCTTTTCCTCCATCTCTCCCTCTTTCCCTCGTTCTCTTTTTCCCCTCTCGCCTCTACTCTTGCATCCGTGTATCTCTCCGTCTCCCTAATTAAAAATTTAAATATCAGGCCTCCCATTGTGGAATTATCTCAAGAAAGGATAATTAGTGAATTTCCAAACCCAGTAATTGCAACCTTGAGGAAGTAATTAAGGGGCCTTGTTCTGTAGCATGCCAGCAAGATAATAATGTATCAATCCCATCATGCCACAGTTCTGCGCTCTGTACTCAATGCAACAAGCAGGAGGATGTAGAGGGTGAGGGGGGGCAATATAAAGGTGGGATACAAGAGGTTGGACAAGTTTGTATTTTCTCGGCAGATAATCAAAATGTATTATTAAAGTAAAACCATTGTTGGCATGAATATTCCAGCACAGTGAGTTTCTTGAGGCAAAAGTTTTAAAAATGCATTGTTTTGTCTCTGGGTTTTTTTCCTTTCGTAAAGTTGAAGTAGACAGTAAGAAGGGGGCGGATTTCCCTTCCAAAGGGCACTTGAGAGCTGAAATCTGGAGACTCCGTGGACTAGAAGGCACTAACATGCTAGTTTTGCAAGCGCTGGTTGAGATTAGACTTTGCTCCTCTGCTGAGTCGTAAAGGGAACTCTGAGAGCTTTTCGGTGTCACTTTGTCTTCAGGTGTCCCCCCGACTGTCTTACTCTCTCTCTCACTTGCTCTCTCTCTCTCTCACTCGCTGTCTCTCATTCTTTCTCCAGCTCAGAGTCGGGAACACACAACACGACAAACGACTAGCTTCTGTCCATGTCCTGAACTTCGAAGCTTTTAAATCTTGCCATCACCGTGGCCTCTCTGTGGGCCGGCCAGAGAGACGCTTGTCTTCATCAGAGAACAGAAAACCTTCCTGTTTCACATTCCTTTTTTATGCTCTTTAAAACGCCTCTCAAAAGTTGCCCAGACTTGTTGTCGCTGACAGCAGATCACAGATCCCCCTTGCGCAACCAAGGAGGAAAAAGGTCCATTGTGTACCATCTAGAGTGTTCCAGTTTCTCAACTTTCTGGTCAGACTCCACTGCCACCTTAGTCAATGAAAAGACTTAGCGCTTGTGTTTTCCACAATGCAAAGTCAAAGGCTATCACCCTATTAGAACTCTCTCTCTTTCTCTCTCTGCTGTAAGCTCTTTCATTCTGTGCATCCTAAATGACCTGCTAAGCAGAATGTGCTGAGGCTTGTGATTGTCATCCATCGAGCAGTGAGGTGTGTGTGTGAGAGAGGGAGAGACAGAGAGAGACAGACAGAAAGAGAGAGAGAGAGACAGAGAGAGAGAGACAGAGAGAGACAGAGAGAGAGACAGAGAGAGAGAAAGAGATCTGTGAATCTGTTCTTTTAGATTCTGTGTCGCCACCGTGTTAATATTTGAGGGTGTGTGTGTCTGACCATATATGTGTGTGTGTGTGTGTGTGTGTGTGTGTGCATGTGCGTGCTCTGGCTCGATCGAAGCAGAATGAGCAGGGTAGAGAAGTTCATTCAGCCATGGCTAATGCAATCCTTCCCTGTCAAGGTTGTGACTTTCTGACGGGGAGGCAGGGAAAGGACAACATGAGCCTTAAAAGCTCCCTGTATACCCTCGCAAACACACACGCCCACAAACACACAAACATGCGCACAAACTCACAAACACACACACGGGGTAGCTTTGTGGTAAGGCAAGGACAACTGTCTGTGGCCAAGAGAACATGGGTCTTAAAAGCTCTGTGCACTTGGGCTTCCTGTTCTTGTAGGTCAGACCATTTCATTTGGACACTGAACGCAAACACACACACAGACACACCCACAGACGCACACACAGACACCGACAGACAGACTTAAAAGGATGTTCCATTTCAACCCCTCATTCAAGAGATTACATGTGGTCTAACATGACCATAGATGGTTTGGGCTGATGTACTTAATTGTACATGAATTCCAGGGTCTACCACATTGTATTATTGTTATAAGTGAGGTTCCAATTTATTTCTGTTATCAGTTTTTAGGGAACCCTTGAATAAATAGAAAATGATTTTGTTTAGAACAATGTTAATCCTGCCTGTCATGGTTTTATTTAGCATCTATCCTGCGTGGAGTGGATGGAGACATAATCATTATGTCCTTACAAAAGTCAAGCAGCATTATACATAGAGGCTATGAAGTCTGGGAAGGTAAACAGTCATATTCATCTCAGCAATGAGGCTACGGAAAGTTGAAAAACTTTAAGACAAATCTTCAAAATTGTCCGATTTGAGAAGTCTAGACAGAAAAAGAATCGAAGAGAAAGAAGATTTGATGGTTTTTCCCTTCCTTTCTGATTTGTCTTCACCCCCCTCTGTCAGATGTTTCACATAAAACTGCAACGAAAGTCTCTCCAACTAGTCACAGCTGACCATACTTATAACTGGCAGGAAGGAAAAAGGGGGGCATCAATAGCCGTGACACCATGTCTGTGAAATCCCATCAGAGGGCCCCCTCTGTGCTCAGGTGTGCGTCACAGCGATGGACTTCCCCAAATAATTTCCTGTCACTTTGGGTTCTCTATGCTTAACTAATTCCCTCAGAAAAGGAGGAAAATATTGGGAGCAGTGCAAAAACCATGCAGCCTCCCTTCGGAGCAGAAAAGTCCGGTGCTGATTTTCTTTCCGTAGAAGTGACTCCATAAGGTGTCAATATCAGTTCAATAAGAACGTTGATGGATGGAGCTGGGAGTGTGTCTAATGTATTCCTCCACTGGAGTCAGCAGAAGGAAGAGTGACGTTTGTGCTGATTTCGTTAGGCCGGCTTGCTAATAATGCTAATTATCTTAGCTAGCTTGGGCCAAAGCTAGACACTTTTGTTAGTCATTGGCTCTTTTTCACTAAAACCCCGTCCAAGATTTTTTTTCTTTTTTTTTTATTCTGTGAGACTTTACTGCATGCCGAAGCAGTTTTCATTTAGTCCCCTCCACTTCTTGCTTGGAGCACAAACACACACACACTTTTCATTCACTGGCACCCAGTATGCATATACTGTAAACCCTGTTCCTCATGTTTCAAACAACAAAAGTCCCTAGCTTGGACCATAGCTCATTCCTGTCCCCCCACCCCTCCACAGACCATAAAGGCAACCTCTCCCCTGGGTGATCCCAGAGTGACCTACAACTTGGAGGAGGGCCAGGTTCCTGAGACCAACATGCCCGTGAGGTTCTACATCAAACCCAACCGGGCCGATGGCTCCGCCTCTATCCTGGTGGCGGAGAACCTGGACTATGAGACCACACGCTTCTTCACGCTCCGCGTCCGAGTCCAGAACGTCGCGGCCGTCCCTCTGGCCTCCTTCACCACGGTCTACATCAACGTTACAGGTGTGAACGAAGGCCGCCCGTGTGTATGTTTGTGCACAGTGTGTGTGAGAGAAAAAGAGAGACGTGAGGCAGTTAAGAAAGACAGAGCCAGTTATTTAAGCTAATAAGGGGAGGTACAAGACATGCGAAAAAAACTCAAAGAGGAGACAAAACGGTATAAAGAAACAGCACAATCATGCATGGGAGCCTTTTGGTAAAAATCGGTAATCAGCCAGTGACAGAGAAGTCTAGCGGCTAGCACTGAAACTTGATTAACCATGACTCATCCACCCCCAATAAACCTCTCTAAGGGGAATCACAAGAACATTCCATGAAAACAGAAAATAACTTTTAATTATTTGACTTTTTGGATAGACGTTTTTTTGTTGTTTTGGTTTAGAAACTTTTCAGTGTTGATATGTTGGGAGCTCTCGAGGGACACGGAAAACTCCAGAACACAAGTTGCCGTCACCGTACGCTTGAAGAGAGGAGCATAACTCTTTACCTCGGCTTCTATTCCACAGACGTGAACGACAACGTCCCCTTCTTCCTGTCCTCCACCTACGAAGCCACCGTGCCAGAGGGGGCAGAGATCGGCACCTCTGTGGTCCAGGTCTCAGCCACGGACCTGGACTCTGGACTCCATGGATTGGTGAGAATAAAATCCAGTGGATCTGTAAACTACATCTCCCATGAGGCCCCTTAATGGGCACTACAATGCCAGCTGTCATCAAGTCACAACATGTTTTGTTTTTTTGTCTTGCTTAATTGCTCGGTCACCTCTCAGACATTTGCAATGACTTAAATGAGAAGCACCTCCTTCTTTCCTTCCCCTTATGACTGTCCAGATCAACTACGTGATACTGAAGGACGAGAGTGGAGACTCCCAGTACTTCAGTATCAACTCCTACACCGGCGTCATCCACACACGGACTTCCTTCGACCGCGAACAGAAGGGCTCCTATCTCATAGAGGTCCAGTCGCAAGACAGCTCTGAGTCAGCTAGACCTGGACAGCAGGGTCAGCCTAACACAGGTGGGTTTCACACACACACACTCACACACAAACACACTCACACACCCCATGCACTGATCACATTGGCCCCCATTACGAAAACTAGTCAATAGCACAGTATTTGTTCCCTAACTGGGCAGTGCTAACAGGAACACACTCTCTTTCCAACAAATCTACACACACGCACACACATACCAGCTGGCATTTTTCCCTGTTGTGAGTGCATCCAGATGAACTTCATTCATTAAGATGTCGTTAGCCATGTGCTAATGGAACAGGCTAATGGCTAATCTGGGTTTTGGGTCAATAATGACCTGCACATGGAGGTACAACAAAAAAACGATGATTTCACAATCATCCCACCGCCACAAAGCCACCAAGGTCTCCACAGTCCAGTCAATGCAGCACACCCTATTTATTTTCCTTTTTATTCGTGGAACCAAGATAGTATGTGTGTGGGGGGGGCTGTATGTGTTTGTGTGGGCAGGGTGTGCTGTATGTGTGTGTGTGTGGGGGGGGGGGGTGTTTGTGTGTTTTGTGTGTGTATTGTGTGTGTGCGGGGGCGGGGTGATGCTGTATTGTGTGTGTGTGCGGCCCGGTGCTGCTTATGTGTGTGTGGGTGTGGAGGGGCGGAGTGTGCTGTGTGTGTGTGTGTGTGTGTGTGTGTTTTGTGTGTGTGAGTGTGTGTGTGTGTGTGTGTGTGTGTGTGTGGTGTGTGTGTGTGTGTGTGTGGTGTGTGTGTTGTGTGTGTGTGTGTGTGTGTGGGTGTGTGTGTGTGTGTGTGTGTGTGTGTGTGTGTGTGTGTGTGTGTGTGTGTGTGTGTGTGTGGTGTGTGTGTGTGTGGTGTGTGTGTGGTGTGTGTGTGTGTGTGTGTGGTGTGTGTGTGTGTGTGTGTGTGTGTGTGTGTGTGTGTGGTTGTGTGTGTGTGTGTGTGTGTGTGTTGTGTGTGTGTGTGTGTGTGTGTGTGTGTGGGTGTGTGTGTGTGTGTGTGGTGTGTGTGTGTGTGTGTGTGTGTGTGTGTGTGTGTGTGTGTGTGTTTGTCTGGTGGATGAGATGCTTCACTGTTGTTGTTTTGCCATCAAGGTTAGTTAGTACTTAGTAGGCTAATTTCCCCTGCCTCTATGTCAGGCTCACATTAACATTGTCTATAGGCCATTATTTTGTGTTACTTGGTGACACACGATAATATGCTACTTGCCCCTAAACTGGGTCCTCTGTGATTTCATTAGCAAATTATAATGATTTTTTAATTACAGTTGTGTCCAAACATCTATAAACTTGACAGATGTTAATAAAGCAGGTTCAAACAGAAACTCCACTATGTTCAGTTGAGGGTTAATTGCAAGTCAGTTAGCCAGCTCTTCTACTACTTTTACAATTAGTTAGTTAGGTTTCATATTCAATAGTATTAGTACACATGGCAACATTTCTCTCTCTCTCTCTCTCTCTCTCTCTCTCTCTATATATATATATATATATATATATATATATATATATATGTACTGTATATATAAACTTAATCTCTCCTCTTGTCGGTCTTCGCAGACACGGCCTACGTCCGCATCTTCGTGACTGATGTCAACGACAACGCGCCGGCTTTCGCCCAGTCGGTGTACGAAGTCAGCGTGGAGGAGGACAAGGAGGTGGGCTTCGTCCTTATCACCGTGACAGCCAACGACGAAGACGAAGGTGAGCCAGATCCCCCTTGTCACAGAACCACGTTTGCTGGAAAGGAGCGTGCGGTGAAATGATTGTCCTCGCGGACACGCAGGATATGTCCCTTTCAGCTCCAAAGCCATTTTGGATGCGAAACATTCATGGGCACAATAACAGAGGTGTGACTGCCAGGCACGACAGTGGGCACGACGCTGCCAGTTCTGATCTCAGCTTTCAGAGTCATCCTAGCGCCGAACACGAAGTATTGTCCTCTACGTAGGAGAAGCCGTTCTACCCAACGGTGAACTCGTTCGACGCTCTGCGGCATGTGAAGTGTGAAATCGAGGCGCTGTCTTGTAACATTCTCACCTGCTCATGCACTTCGCCTGATGGCTCTCATCGCTGACTCTTCCCACCGATGCTAAGTCCCATGCGCCTCCCTCAGCGCTCACGACTCCTCTTGAATATCGAGGCGAATTGTCTGTCAGACTTTTGACAGTCTCCTCGGAGATGTGGAAGAGCGCAGGAGATAAATTTAGGCAAAGAAGATTTCTCTCCATCCATCCAACCTCTTTCCTCCAGTCGCTCTCTGTCAGTCGAACGTGTTTTTTTTCCCTTCATTTTTTTTTCCTCATCTGAGCTTGTTAGCAAATCTCAACGGTAAATGTGGGAGGTGTGGAAGCGTCCCCCTGAGGAAGTTATTTGATGTTTGTCTCTTTGTTTGTGTTTGTCCCTCGTCTCGCTCCTCTGCTGAAAACAGATAGTCAAATACATAAATAAATATATAAGAAGTAAAAACCAGAGCGTGCTCTCTTAATGACAGCTGTAAATCCTTTGTGGGACTAGATGCTAGAGTGTAGTTTGGGTAAAAAAATGTCACCTTCCGTCATGCACATAGCGTTGAAGGCTACGGTATGTTTAGCCAGTGAGCCATGATGAGATTTAGGGCCACCATTTTGGATTACGATTTTGTTTCTGCTGTTGCTGTTTTGTATGTAATATTCGGCTGTCTGGTCTCTGGGGCTCATCCTCCTTCAGACAAAACAAGTAAGATTCCTGAGAGGCACACGGCCCCAGTAAGACACTGAATGTGGAATTAAGAACTGCTAAAATAGCCAACTAGTGCAAACAACAACAGTAATTCCTTCCCAGATGATTCTGGCTTATCCCCTCCACTTGCGCTGTCGACTTTATCCCGGATCTGCCTCAGTCTCAACCACGGTGCCATCTGCCAATTAGGAGAAACATCTCTCTCGCTGTGAGACCAGGTATGAGTGGAATTAAATACGATGGCCATTTTGGCTTAACCTTGCATCCCCCCCACCTCTCTTCCCTCCTTACCACTCCTCCCCTCCCCTCTCCCCCCAACGCAGGTGCCCGGGGGTGGGGAGATGATCTGTATTAGCGGGTGAGATTAGCTGCAAAACATGACACAATCCTTTTAAGCGTTAGCCTTGCTGACATGGCAGGTCTGGCTTGCCAGGCAGTAGACAGGGAGGGGAGCAGAGAGGGGGAGGGGAGGGGGAGGGTCTTTGATGGCTCTCCTTTTGACACGGGGAGAGCTGGTTGAAGGCTACTGTCTCCTACTCGATAGAGATGGTTCTGTTTGAACTCTGCGGTGGCCTAACTCCTTCTCCCTTACCTCCCCCCCGCCTTCCAGCCTTCATAACCTCTCCATCCCTCCCTGCTTCCTCTCTGTCTCCCCCGGTTCCCTTCCTGTCAGCTGACTGCCCTACCTTTGTCAACTTGGGTCGGTTCAGTTGCAATGTGGTGGAACGAGTCCGTCCAGCGGTCCTCATCATCGAAGGTGACACTGTTAGATGGGAGCATGTTGCCTCACTGACCCCATGGGTGACTCCACGCACGGCTTAGCCCAACAGGCCAGAGAGAGTCACCTCAATGTTCACTGTTCAGATGAAGCTCAGCTTCACTCATGTCCATCCCTCCCCCTTATAATACAAAGGTGAGACATCTTCAAACACACACTCACACAAACGGGCATTAACACCCACACCCACGAGGGCATACTTATGCACACACAAACACAGGCGCACATAGAAAACTCCAGGTGTTTGTGTTCCATAACAGGATTAGCTTGCTTGACCTCTAGTTTATATCTCGACGGAAGTTCACCTTCCATCACCACCTGTCAACGTCAACAAAGTGCAGCTGGAACACAGATGAGACGCATTTCCAAGCGGAGCACCTGGGTTGAAGCAGGCTGTTGACGAGGAAAGAGAGGGCCCGATGCGAGAGAGAAGGGGAGGCCTCGGTCATGACCGGGGAAGGCACCGGTTGCTACCGGTTTGAAGTCGTTGTGCCCTACGGCAATGCCACAGGCCCCACACTGGAGGGAAGCACCATCCACGAGGCAACACTGTGACAGTGACACACAGAGAAGGGTGACACGTCTAACCAAACGATATCCATTTTAATTTGACAGAATGTCAAATCGAGGATCTTTTGAATGGAGGAGTGGGCGTAACTGTCTGTCAGCACTTGGACACGTTGTGTTCTTGTGTTTTATAGAGATTCATATCAGTTTTTATGACGATTATATTTTTTGGACACTCATTTTCATATGAAAAGGAATTTGAGTGGCTAATTATTTCTTGCTGCAATCTTCACCTTCATCCGAAAAGTTAGTCCTTGTGACCTGCTTACTCTGACGTCATCCGCCTCTTCTTTGTCATCCATCAATAGTTTTCTGTTCCGCTGCAGGGTTAATGGCACTCTCCACATCCCGCTGCAACCTACATACGCTCTCGATGGGGCTGTGTAACATAAGAAAGCCCTTCCGTTAGTGCCGATACTGTATTCCAGACAGCCTCCTGTGCTTTTCATATCAAAGCACATCAAGAGGTCCCCTTTTTCCATGAAATCCCAATATTTTCCCATTACGCTTCCAAATGGAACTTGGGGGAATTGAAATAATTAGGGAACAGATCCCATGGGAGGAAGCAGACAGAGAATTCTTCACGGCTCCCCGTTAAACGTTCCCCTCAAAGCAGATTAGACTCAGCGTGTTTTGTCACAGACATCCTTAAAGGATCCCCTTTCATCCCCCCTCCTCACCCCCCCCCGCCCAGAGTGGAAAATGTGCTGAATCAGGAACTTTAGGATGTACTTTAAAAAGATCACAAACGTTTGCTGATTTTATGTTTCTGCTGAGGTTGAATTCAACCACCTGGAGTAGAGTTTAGTCCAAGGTTTGTCTAGAAACAGGTATTATGTAGTCTGGATTAGTGATAAAGAGATTGGGTGGATGGAAGAAGGGTTAGGAGGGGGTTGCATTGCAGAGGAACATAGTTGACTTTCCGCCATGAGGTCAGATCCCGGATCAGCTTATACGCCTTATACCAAGCCTTACTAATAAAGGTGGTGACATTGTTGAAACTGACAGTAGGTCAGCGTCTAGGAACAACCTGATCTTTTTTCGACAAGGGGCGCCACGGATTAAGTGACCTTAATCTGATATACCTTCCTCACAGAGGAGGGGAGGGGCGCTAACACAGGGAAGGGCGGGGAACACATCATCACTTCTCTACCATCAGCCCCCCCCCCCCCCCCCCCCCCCACACACACACACACAATTCAGCATCCACTGTTACTTTAAACTTTAAGTATGGGGGTGGGGAATAGGGGCAACCATATGGCCAGACCGATCATTAGGGAGGCCCGCCGCAGGCGAAAACCACTGGAGCTGCTCCCCTTCCACTCAATGGACACACATATTCACACACACACACATGCCTGCACACACACACACACACACACAAATTCACTCACTGAGAGCAGTGTCACAGCAGATCGTGCTCAGAAGCTTTGACGCACTGGCGCACTTAAGCCCCCTCCACACCACACACACACGCACACACGTACACACGCACACACACTCTCCCGGTAGAAGCATGACATGTCGTAATGAAGGCCCAACAGGTCTCACAGATGGTGTTTGTCTCCTAAAATCTCCTCAGTGCTGGTAACGAGGGCCAGGACCAGGCCCTCCAGTGGGCCTTACAAACACTCACCGTGCGTGTGTGCGTGTTTGTGTGTGCGTGCGCGAGCATGTTAATGGCTCCATGCACATCCAAGGTCTCTTAGTAGGATCATGTGAGGAATAACATACAGGGGAAAAAAACGTTTGAGAAAGTGAATGTTGATGATTTTTCAAACCAACAATCCTCAATCTCCATACTCATCTATAAGACATACGATCGTACGTTCCTCCCCATGTCACCCAGCGCTGGTCCCTGGCTCTCACGGCCCTCATGTCACCTCCTAAAGGCTCGGAGAAGGTCACATGCTGTGGCCTCAGATCTCCCGTCAGATCCCCAACAGTGGAGACTGACAATCACTCTGATCCAATCTCCTTATTCTCATTCATCCAAGAGGGAGCGCCTTTCACGTTCCATGTGCCAATCCTCTCCTCTTACCCGCTCGTGGTCTGGAATCTGATTTGGGCCCACAGTGGCAGAGCGGAGAGAGAGAGAGAGAGAGAGAGAGAGAGAGAGAGAGAGAGAGAGAGAGAGAGAGTGGAGACAAGAGGAAAGGAGAGGAGGGTTGTCAAATGAATAGCAATTGGTCTTCCAACGCACTTCCTAAATCCAGAGCACATGTCTGTGCATTGGGTGGCCATACATGTGTTTGTGCATGCGTTGCAGGATTTGTGTGTGTGTGTATGTGAATACCACACACCGAGGGTGCCAGGTGGGGAGTGTTGGAGGAGCGATGGTGCCAGAGAGAGTGATGAGGGTCTGGAAGGAGAGCTGGACTGGCTCCTGGCTCAGGCTAATGAGCTCCACTGTGAGGGAATAGGATGTTTTCCTCCCAAATATTTGATAGCCGGCCGCCACTGGGGCGATTCCGGAAGGATTAGATGGGGCTACTTGTGTGTGAGTGTGTGTGTTAGTGTGTGTGTTAGTGTGTGTGTGTATTTTTGGCCTAGTGGGCGGTTTTCTTAGTGGAAAGTCATCCACCCCACCTATTGCACATTATAACCAGATCGTTCTAACTCCTAACCACCCCTCCCCTTTGTCCGTTCTCAGGTGCCAACGCCAAGCTGCGCTACCAGATCACATCGGGTAACACCATGGGCACGTTCGACGTGGAGCCCGAGGTGGGCACCATCTTTGTGGCCCAGCCGCTGGACTACGAGATGGAGCAGCGCTTCCAGCTGAGGCTGGTGGCGTCCGACGGCAAGTGGGAGAACGAGACCCTGGTGGTCGTGCAGGTGGTCAACCACAACGACGAGGCGCCCGTGTTCGGCCAGACGGAGTACCACGCCCCCGTCACCGAGGAGCTGACGGAACTGCCCGTCTTTGTGCTAGAGGTTAGACGCCATGGAAACGAAGAGATTGGAGATTTGTCTTTGACGTCCATGTCAAGGGTTCATACCCTAGGAACACCTGAGGTTGTCGCTGTTTTTGGTTGAGAGAGCTTGCAGCATCAAACCTATATGATGTGTCACCTAGCTGGTGAAAATGCAACTTAAGTAATGTGGTGCAACTTTGTGATAAAAACTTGCCTTTGGCGTAATCTCACAAAGAACCCATTGTAAAATAGTAATGCATCACATGTGTGTTAAACATTTTTGTTCCACTCTACACATCCATGTGATACTCATCTAGCTTGTTGTTATCTGATACGTGAGAAATGACCCACGTTTAAAAAGAAAAGGTCATTTGAAGTCACTTCTCTACTTTGGCTTCCAGGGAACTTAACCGCCTTCCGTCACACCCATTCCCAATGATTCACAGTAATATGTGCATGTCGCCAAGGTAAATCTGATTAAAGGAGAGGCCCGTTCAAGAAAGACATGGAGGTAATCCAGGAGAGAGAGGCATGTGTCACTGAGCCTTCAACCTAGAAGCGCTTCCTAGGCGAGAGAAATTGATTTGATGTGCACTTGGTTCCCCTCTAATGCACTAAATATTTCCCCCGCTTGTGGCAGCCACCCCCTGCCCAAAGTGGGTTTCACCCTCTATGTTAATACAATCCCTTAGATAGCAAAAAAAAGGAGTGGAAATTCAATTTCAAACGAACATTTCGACATACCTGTGGTGCACAGACTGCAGAGTGCCGCCTGGTCTCGATATTGTCTTCCTCCCCGCATTGTCAGGAAATAGAGAAAAAGAGCACAAAAAAACCCCACTTCAAAGGCTTCTGTAAACAAACCCTCTGGTGAAGGAAGAGAGGAGGAGAGAAAGTGTGCTTCCGCATTTCGTCGGCGTCTATTAACTTTTAATTGCGCGGTGCGTTCTGGTGACAGATGTGGGGAGAATGTGTCGAAGTCTGCCTCTATTCTTTCACTCTGAGAGATAGAGAGAAGTCAAGTTAATTATCTGAATTGGATAAAAGAAGGCAAATGTGGTTCTTTCTTTGCAGCATATACTGTGCGTTGGCCATGGAAATCAATGATCCCCTCTTGTCCTATATAAAGTTGACAATATCAGACAGAATAAGCAGAACTTCAAGGCTCGGGGAAAATGAATGAAGCAGTATTGTGCTACAAGAGTTTTATTGACTCAAAACAAATGTTTGATAGCTAATATCTACTCTGAAAGGAAAAAATAAAATGGTGCCAGAAAGAAAATAAAACCTAGCGACATATGTTCAAAATACTTACTTCCTAGTATAGCCTAGGCCTATATTTGAGGGCAGTGGATGCTTGCACCCAGAAGGGTTTGGATGTATTTAAGAAAACATGAGCCATTCCATTTTCTACGGTGAAGTTTAAAGTTGAGCTGTTAGCATGCTAATGCTATGCCCTCATTAGCTGCTTCTTGTTTGTAGGTCTCTGCCACAGACCCAGACCAAGAAGCAGACCAGAGCGCCTTGCGCTTCTCTCTACACGGCCAGGGCGCCGGGAGCGAGTTCACCATCGACGAGCGGACAGGCCGCATCTATGCCCAGAGGCGTCTGGACCGCGAGGAGCGCTCTGCCTGGCGTTTCCTGGTCCTGGCCACAGACGAGGGCGGAGCAGGCCTCACAGGTTTCGCCGACGTTCTGTTGGAGGTCCGCGACGTCAACGACAACGCGCCGTTTTTTGCCTGCGCGGCACTGGACGCCGCAGGCTGCTTTGTCGGCCACGTGCCGGAGAACTCCCCCGCGGACACGTCCGTGATGGAGATGAGGGCCACCGACTTGGACGACCCGAAGGTTGACAAGAATGCTGTGCTGACCTATCGCATTGTTCAGAACGTCCGCAATGAGATCAACCTCAACCTGTTCTCCATCAACCCTTCAACCGGGACCATCTACACAGTTCTGCGGTCGCTGGACCGTGAGGTTGAAGACCGGTATCTTGTCGTGGTGGAGGCTAGAGACGGCGGGGGCCTGACCGGGACGGGAACGGCGACAATCATAGTGTCCGACGTGAACGACCACCCTCCTGTCTTCACCCAGAGAGTCTACACTGCTCAGGTGGGTTCATGGGGCCTAAACACACACCTGTAGAAGGTCACTTTCACAAATATCTTTGGTTTCCAAGATGTTTAACTCATATCGTTCGCTAAACATTCCAATTAACCACAAAGTCTTGCTTGGTTTTTACTCATATATTTTGAATTCCACGATGCACTAAAGACAATGTTTATATTTACATTACAAGAATTCCTTTACCTTTCATGAATTGTACGGGTGTTCAGAAGTGTCTGGTTAGGGTTATTTTGGGGGTTATTCAAGGGTTATTTTTGTGTCCCCAGGTGGCTGAGGAACTGCAGGTGAACAGTGAAGTGCTGGCTGTCTCAGCTACGGACGGAGACCAGGGTGAAAACGCCGTGGTCACTTTCAGTATCGTCGGCGGCGATGAGGACAGGAAGTTCTTCGTCGAGACAGACAAGGTGAACCGGCGCGGCGTGATAAGGCTGAAGAAACAGATTGACTTTGAGAAGCCGCACGAGAGAACTTTCAACCTGACGGTGAAGGCAGAGGATGCCGATTTCTTTAGCCTGGCTTACTGTCTTGTCCAGGTGGAGGATTCGAACGACCATGCGCCCGTCTTCCTCCCGCAGTTCTACGAAGCGCCGGCCATGTCTGAGGACGTGCCGGTGGGCACTATTGTCGCTCAAGTCTCTGCTGCCGATCTGGATTCGGGTCAAAATGGCCGCTTTTCATACAGCATTGCAAAGGAGTCTGATCCGTACAACCAGTTCCTGGTGGACCAGTCAGGGTGGGTGGTGGTGGCCGATTCTCTGGACCGGGAAAAGGTGTCGCAACACAGGCTCATGGTTCTGGCCACGGACACGGGTAGCCCGCCTCTGACTGGTACCGCCATCGTCATGGTTACTGTGTTGGACATCAATGACAACGGGCCTGAGTTTGAGGTTCCGTATAAGCCTATTGTTTGGGAGAACATGGCAGCACCTCAAGCTGTGCAAATTAACGAGACTTCCATGCTTCTCTATGCGGCAGACCGGGACTCCTCCTCCAACGGTGGCCCTTTCTCCATCCGCCTCCTCATGCTGACCTCGGACGCCACCAACTTCAACCTGACCGACCTGCGCAATGGCAGCGCAGCCTTGACCGCCCTCAGGACGTTTGACCGTGAACGCCAGAAGGAGTACCGCCTTCCTATCCTTATGATAGACAGCGGCTCCCCTCCAATGAGCGCCACCAGCACACTGACAGTCGTCATTGGTGACAGGAACGACCATCCTCACTTACCGGGTCATACTGACTTCATTGTTTACCGCTATCAGGGTAAGTTAACCCCATACGCTGTAGAGACATGTCTTGTCACAGATGAATGCGACACTCAACAACCCACATCACTTATTTAGTATTTTCTGCCATCTGTCAGCGGGTTATAATTTGATGGGAAAACTGAGGTTTTCAGTCATGTATTTTTAGTGTACCCTCTCAAGGGGGTTTTCCAGATCAAAGGACATTAACCCTCTAATAGGAATTTGTCGTGTATCGCAAAAACACGCCATGAAGCAAACACTTTACTTAAGCTTTAAGTCCCAGGATTGATAGGTACAAACAGGAGCCGTTTTTAAAAGCACGTCGATTTCACGTCTAAAGGGATTACTGCGCTCAGTTTAGCCGTTTGGGCCGCTAGCATGCTAATGTGTGCCTAGCTCCCCTGCTGCGTCTTAAAACCGTGTCCACATGCACCCATGAGGCGTAACTCTCCTGCTTTTCCCTCCGAAAGAGTGTCTTCTCCCTTCCCTACTTCCTCCCACTTGTATTCTCTCTCTCGTGGGCTGTGAGAGCTTTAGGAGTCCAGTGGAGATCTGGATGGTGAGCCCAGTGCTAACACCCTGTCTCTTTCCCTCCACCTAGGTGTTCTCCCAACCACGCTACTTGGACAGGTTCAATCCCCTGACCTTGATGACTGGAGCGAGAAGGTTTACCGCTTCGAAGGGAAACCTCCAAGGTACTTTCATCTCCCAGGCTGAAGTTTGAATAAAGCCTTTAGACCTGAGAGGGAGCCAGAATGAGAGGTTTTTGTGAAGTGTCTGTGTACAGTTTGAGGGAATTTTTACAGTGAAGACAAAGAATGTGTCTTGAAAGATTTAAAGGAGTGAGAGACAGACTTTGCAATGATGGGAAAACAATGAAGGGAGACTAAAATGGACAGGTGAAGACTGAGAGAAGGGATAAAAGGCAGAGAGAAGGACAGTTTGAGAGCAAAAGGAGAATGAGAGAAAGACAGAGAGAGAGAGAACAAACCAGATTGAAATAGATCGGAAGGCAGGGAGAGAGACGTAGAGAGAGATAGGTTGGGAAATAAGGCTTGTCAGGAACACCATTATTAATACTTCATACAGAATTGTATTGAAAATTCCCAGTGAAGCAAGGCGCGCCGTTCGCGGTTTTTGGTTTGATGGGGCGAGGCGTTGGGCGCACTCTGAAAAGAAGCTGATTACGCTGCCGGCACCTCTCGCTCTAATGAGACACCTGTAATAGGCCAACAGGAAGCAGGCTCACGGCAGAGATGACAGGAAACGACAAAGGAAGAAAAAAAGGGAAAATGGGAGAGGGAGAGTTTTATACTGCAGCCCTCCACACGTACACACACACACACGCACACGCACACATGCACGCTGCACAAAGTCAGCAGATATCTATTTGGGCTGAGAGTATGGATCACCTCATTATTTCGCCCCCCTCCCCACGCCCCCCTCACAGATGATGATTTGAAACCTATTTGTTTTCTGTCATCGAAGTGCCTGGCTTGCATGTTTGTCACCGCAAGACTGGACAAACACTAATCATTAATGTTTTACATGAATACAGTGTCCTGGAGACACTGTGTGTGTATGTGTGTGTGGGGGGGGGGGGTATGAGGGGATATAAGGCATCCTTTGTCCAATAACGGCCATCGTTTGATTGGAATGCATGTATCCGACTTGAAGGTCCAGTGAAGGTCAGCAGTGGTGCACATCCCAGGTTCAACAGGGTCAGGTGGTGAGGGCTGGTGTGGAATGGGTTCACATACCGCCTGAACGACACACCAGCCAGTGCTGGCAGAGCGCAGCGCCGCCGCAGCCGTGTGGGTGTCCTTAAAACAGGCAGCTGCCGATGGAGGGATGGATTAGAGAGGTGGAGAGAGAGGGATGGTCACAGAGGCACGGGGAGAGAAAAGGGAAGAGGGATGGACAAGGATGGAGAGAGGAGTGGAAAACAGTCTTGGCTCTCAACTGCGGCAGTCACCCTTTTGCTGTCGTGATCAAAGGTCCTGATAAGGAACAGAGTGGTCAGGGGCTGGCAGATAGAGACCTGATGGATGGAACCAGAGGGTAAGTAGACAAGATAAGTTGTAAGGTGGTCCAAGGACAAAGAGGGACCAAGGACACAAGGTGATGAAAAGAAAGGAGTGATGTCAACAAGGGACATAAGGGTAGGCATGGAGGGTTAGAGAAGTAAACAACAATCTGTAAGGAAGGGAGGTAATGGGGTAATTTATCTGTTTTTTGGTATGCCTGGAAGTTGTTTAGTAGTTGTACTACTACACTAAACAGACCATTGATGCGTTCACTAGTGTTGTAGAGTTGGAATGTTGCATGGTCTAAATAGACCATACACAGTGAGCTGGACAGTGAGAAGAGAAAGGGTTGGGGAGTGAAAGGCAACTTTATGGAGATTAGAGAAGGGATGTGCAAAGTGTTCAACTGAACTGAGAGAGCTTGAAGGCGTTGGTTTGGGGAGTGGGGTTTAACGGATTGAAGAGCGATCGAAGGAGGACCGGAGACAAAGTAACAGGATTTAAAGGGGTGGCAAGATGTTGAGGATGGTGTTGATAGAAAGAGCAGGAGGGTTGGGGAGATGTTGAGGATGAGGCTGGTGTTGATAGACAGAGCAGGAAGAATGGGGAGACTTACATTGACACCAACAGTGAATCAGCCACCAAAATTGCATGTGGATGTGTCCCTAGCTCAGTTGTACTATCTTGGGTGGGTGAGAATGGCCTGTAAACGGACGACAAGCATGGATGAGCGGCTCGGCGACAGGCCGTCACCACCTTCCTCCTCTCTCTCTCTCGCGCTCTCTCATTCCCTCGCTCCTGCCCATACTTTTCTCTTCTTTCTTTTAATCCTCATATTGCTCTCTGTTTATGTGGTTTGACCCTTAATTCTGACTGGACTCTCTGCCCTCTGTCTTTCCTTCTCTCTCTCTCTCCTCCTCTCTGCCTCACCTGTTTCTCACTCTGTCTCTCTTACTCGCTCCCTCCTCTGTCTCTCTCCCTTTTTCCCTCCCTTCTTCTCTCCCTCCCTCCCTCCCTCCCTCTCTATCTCTCTCCTTCTCTCTTTCTCTCTCTTCTTCTCTCTCCCTTCCTCTCTCTCTCTGTCCCCCCCCCCCTTCCCCAGGCTGTTCAGTCTGAACCAGCACTCAGGCCAGCTGAGCATCAGAGATGGGGCCCCCCGGGGCTCCTACAGTCTGCAGGTACGCGTGTCCGACCAGACCTGGCCGGACGTCACCTCCACAGCAGAAGTCTTGGTCCTGGAGCTGGATGAACAGGCCGTCCTCAACGCTGGATCTCTTCGTCTCTCCAGTACGCAGAAGGGTTTTCTCTTGACCCCTTTTAGCACAATGGATGTTTTCACTTCCTGGTTTTTTTCGGGGTCGCTGACCCACCCCGCACTGGGGAACCAGAGCTGTCATTTGGTTTCCAACGGTAACGGGATCCGATGTGTGATGTCATCCCACATGGTAGAGAGAGAGAGAACGATTCCTGAGGTCCAACATCACAAGGCCTCTTAGCGTTACAAGTGCAAACCCTCGCACTTGAATGAAGTAGCGTTCAAAAACGGCACACGTTTTGTTATTCCTGGACACACGCAAAACTACATCGATAGAAATGCTCCAAAAATGGTCACATGACAGATTTCCCGTCTCTCTCTCCATGGCATGTTTACAGTGGATACACCACAGAGGAAACGTTGCATGTTGAACCGATGTGAGTCAGGACACTTGGTATTGTGTAGTCAAGGGCAACATGTTAACCTTTGAGCCTTTTTCTTAGACATCACAGTAGAGGACTTCTTCAGCAGTGCTCCTGGTCATGAGTCCAGGTTCTCTAGCCTGCGTAGCCAACTGGCCGAGGTCCTCCAGACCCAACAAGATAATGTCCACGTCTTCTCCGTTGCCAACGGCAACAGACGGGGCGAACGCGAGGTCATCGTGTGGTTTTCTGCTCACGGCTCGCCGTACTACAAGACGGAGAAACTCCATGGTAACGTGGCAGCAAATAAGGCAAAGGTAAGATACGACTTCCTGGTGAAAGTGAAGAAGGGGTGAAGACAAACGAACGCAAACACTCTCAGACGCACTCACATGCACTCACGCACAAGAATATGTACAAGCGGGTTTCAACATTTTGATTTAAAAACACAGTGCATTTAATCATTGCACTAGGTAAACCTCTTCAGTTCACTTTCTCAAAGTGATTTTCACAAGCACATCGTTAGCATTATAACACGATCAAAAGCTCCATTTACTGAGAAACACATTACGAGACTCACACGTCGAGCGCAAACTCTGCTCAACACTGATCCACCCGTTTTGCAGTCTCACCCCCGCCCACCCATACACACACTGAACACATGCAGACACTCACTGACACACGCACAAACGCATGGTGACACGTTGCTCAAACGTGTCTAAATATTTCATGTCCATTTAAGGCATGAGACGGCAGCTGGTGACCCCACTGTCTTCCTCCTTTCGTTCGTTTAGGAAGAGCACGAATTGGGAGAGAATGTCTAAGAGTCTTTATAAAGTATTCAGGAGTCTATAAATCTCAAGCAGTTTTTCACACTGCGTCAAGCTGCCCGGAGGCAGTTGTTTATATACTGGGACTGTGTCCAGTTGACAGCTTTACTGCCGGCTGTTAGAGTGAAGATGGAACACCTTAGAGTTGCATCTACAAGCCAAAGGACTCTTTAGTTGTAATGATTCACACGGGGCGACGGAAAACTCTTCGGCCGACAGATTCTTTTCAGTCATACCCACGGCAATGTGATCGTTCGTTTGCCGTTTAACTGGCAGTCTGGTACAATTTGACCTGACGTTTTGCAGTGCAGGAACATGTAGGTTGTACCCACAATTTTGGGTTTGATATAGCTATGAGGATGTCGACTGTGTGTTATTGTAGTCGTTAATCCTCTCTCCATCTCTCTGTTTCTTCTTCTTTCTCCCTCTCCCTATCTATCTCTCCCCTCTCTCTATCTCTTCCTCTTTTGCTCTCTCTCTCTCTCTCTCTCTCTCTCTCTCTCTCTCTCTCTCTCTCTCTCTCTCTGCCGTAGTTGGAGGCAGCCCTGGGACTGTCCATCACCCAGGTTGGGGTGGACGAGTGCCCCTACATTGACTGCAGCCAATCCGGTGGCTGCAGCACCGCCGTCACCTTCAGCCAAGCCCCCGTTGCCCTCAACTCTGGGAACACCTCCCTAGTGTCGGTCTCAGCATCCTCAGAGGCCCGCTGCGGCTGCAAGGCCAGGGAGAGCCTGCACCTCGCCTGCTCCTCCTACCCAGCTAACCCCTGCCTCAACGGGGGAACGTGTGTGGACAGCAACCTGGGATATAGGTACTGCTAGTGCCACAAGCATTGGTTAGCATGAGCAGGTGTTTGCTACGTTAGCTGTCAGTGTGGGGCTTTTTGATAATCTCATCTCCCTCTCTCTCTCCCTCTTTTTTTCCGAATCTCATTTCCCTCTCTCTCTTTCTCTATCCCTCCCTCAACTGCAGGTGTAAATGCCCCCCCATGTTTGATGGCCCCGAATGCCAGCAGACCAAGCACACCTTTAGGGGTCAGGGTTACGCCTGGTTCCCCCCCATCAGGCCCTGCTTCCAGAGCCACATCTCCATCGAGTTCCTCACCGAGTCTACCAATGGGCTGCTCCTCTACAACGGCCCGCTAGGCCTCGCCCAATCAGGGGAGCAGGAGGACTTCATCGCTCTGGGTAAGGAGAGCAGACAAGGACCTCAGGGTTCTTCAAATATTCTACAATACCCATGTACCCATGCAACAAACACCTGCGTAGTTTCTCATCCAAAAATGACCATGCCGCCATTATTACATATTTGTGTAAATGTTCCTGTATGACATGTCCTCAGGTGGCCAGTGCTACATTCCCATGGTTTTACGAAACGTTACCCTAGCGTGGCCTTTTAAAAAGCCTTTACATAATCTCTCAGCCTGTCGTAGCATTAACTTATGTAATTATCGAGCCTCGTCTAAGCTTCCTGGTGGGAGGACAGGAAATCGAACGTGGACGCTCCATTGATTGCATCCAAGCATTTTTCACTGCCGTTGGTCAATACAGTTGCCATAGAGGTTGATCAGGTCACACACAGCACAGGTTTAGTCATACACATGATGGTACAAAAACTGCTCAGGCGATGTTCCAGCTTACACAGCAATACAAATGCGTGTGCGTTGTGGCCAGCATAATTTGTTGGTGGGTTTTTTTGGGCTGATCTAGACAGAAAATAAACGATGTCTAATACGTCCACGTACGTGTGGTTTGTGGTCAGAGTATTAGTCGTTGCAATGATACATGAGCAACGATACGTCAACTATTCCCCCTTCATCTCACTTTCAGAACTTCGGAACGGTGTTCCGGTCCTCACCGTCAACCATGGGTCAGGAACGTTGACGCTTCAGTTTCCGGCACGCTCCACAGTTACGGACCGCCGCTGGCACCGCCTTGACATCGTCAGTGACGGCAAGGTAGGCCGACGATGTCTCTGCCGTCACTGTTGATGCTGAACTCCACCTGAACCTTGATGCAAAGTAGTCTGCATAAAAGAATGACAACATATTGAGTGTTGAACACCATTAGGCCAGAGGAAAACTCTGAGTCCATCTGAATTGGGAAAAGAGTGTGTGTGTGTGTGTGTATGTGTAACTGAGTGTATTCTGCTATCTGCGTTCTCTACAGGCAGTGCAGATGACCCTGGACCAGTGCTCCGGGGCGGTGGTGAATGAGGTGGAGGGGCTGGGGGTGGAGGTGTTAGAGATGGACCAGTCTGGCTGCAAGACCTCTGGGGAGACCCCTGGCAGTCAGAGGTGAGAGGCCACAGAATCAGCGGGCAGCTCTCTCAGAGAACGACAAGTTAGCCACGACACACCACCTGTAGGGATATATGGACTAGCAAGATCCTTATCTGACAGCATGGACCAGGACAGATGGATGGAAGGATACAAGAACGGAAGGATGTATGATGGAAGGACGGATTCGTAGAGGAAAATGTAGAAGAATGAATGAAAGAATTGATAAGTGGATTGGATGAATGAAAGGATGGGTGGATGGATACATGGTTTGATCGGTGGATGGATGATTATATGTTATGCTAGTTGGGTGTAGTGGATGTTCATCCCCCTGTTCCTGCCCCCCCCCCTTTCAGGTTCCTGAACGTGTACCAACCTCTCCAGCTGGGGGGAGTAAAGGAGACCTCCCATCACAGACACTACCGAAGCTACACTGGCTGCATCAGGAACTTAGTGGTGGACAGCCAGGTACTGCAGTGAGACCTGCCTACTTTCTTGTCTGTCTGCCTTCCTGTACGTCTGTCCTTCTGTGTCTATCTGTCTGTTTACCTCTCTGTCTGTCTGTCTGTCTGTCTGTCTGTCTGTCTGTCTGTCTGCCTACCTGTCTGTCTATCTGTCTTTCAGTCCAGTAGTCTTTTTGTCCACCCGTCATTTTCTTCTGTCTGTAACTCTTACGCTTTGCTCTCTCCTTTCTATGGACTTCAGGCTGTTTCCTTTTTTCATCATCGTTTCTTATTTCCTGGTCTCCGTCTCTCTCTCTCTCTCTCTCTCTCTCTCTCTCTCTCTCTCTCTCTCTCTCTCTCTCTCTGAGGGTGCAAAAGCTCTTCTCTCTCTCCTTTTCTCTCTTTCATCCACATCAACACGCACTTCTCTTCCTTCGCTTCCATTTCGGTCCTCGTAACACATTTACCGGGTTGGTGTCGTCGTGTGGTTTTTGCACCCTCAGAGAGTGACAGGGCGGGGGATCCAGGGAGACTGTGGTTGACAGCTTTATGAGGCGAAGAACAGAGCCCAGGCTAGATGGAGACTGGCAGCTGTATTAATACACCTGGCAAACGGAGAGAGGGTGCTTCTCTCTGTCTGTTCCCACCATCAAAAAACAACTCTGGCCTTGTCCATTTTCATCTGTGTGCGTGTACATGAGCTGTGTGGGGCCTGTGTGTGTGGTGTTTTGGGGTCTTTTAAGAAGGGTTGGAAAGAGCGTGCGCTCAGGTTTTTGTTTAGACTATCAAGAGAATGATCATTTGTGTGTGTGTGTGTGCGTGTGTGCTCTCAGTCAGTCTCTTTGTGCGAGCGTTCCGCTTGCCAGTAGCTGAGACTACCAAGGGAGGACAGTTGGACAGATGGTTGTCTGAACGGGCGCGCGTGAACCGTGGCCAAAATGATACATTCAAAGACCAAGAAATAAATCAGAGGAACATTTTTGCTAAGAAGACCGCGTTAAGAACATCTCCACTATAAACTACACCAGAAAGCAGATTAGCTGGAGTGGGTTGACGTCAGAGCCTCGTCAATACTGCAAAATATATCAAGGGCAGAAATGTGGAATGGGGCCGGCAACCATTTTGGCTCAGACGATTGACCATATTTAGGCCTCGTGGTTGGTTCGTGAAAAGTGTGACGTGATGGCAGGCAGCCATCTTGGATCCAAGTGTGGAAATAAAACAAAATCCACCAGGAACACTGCTAGTTGAACAAAGTGTCGCGTACATGTCACATTGTAAAGCATCTTTCAACGTTGAATATTGCCCAACGTGTTGGTTGACAAGTATGCTGATATATTCCCCCCCAACACACACGCCAACCCAACTGACGACTCCCTCCTCCCTCAGGTTTATGACCTGGCTGCTCCGGGGGAGAGTGTGGACAGCGCTCCGGGCTGCGGCCTGACTGACGGCGTGTGCATGACTGCTGGCGGGCCTTCGTGTGGCGTGCACGCCACATGCCTGGGCGAGTGGGGCTCGTTCAGCTGTGACTGCCGGCCTGGGTACAGCGGGCACAAGTGTGACAAGGGTGAGGGCAGCAGAGTGGCTCTATGGTGTTTGGCATTGTCATTGCAGGCTCGGCTCTGTTCGAGTGAGACACATCTTTCCTGGAAGGCGTAGGAGGTTGGCGTCTATGGGTGTGTGTGTGTGTCTGTGCATGTATACGTGTGTGTTAACCCTGTTCCCCTGCCCCCTCCCTCCATCCCCCAGCTCTACCAGAGTGGTCATTCGACCAGGACAGTATGCTCCGCTACCAGCTGAGGGGTGGCGGCAGCCCTCGCCGCACGCACGTCCAGCTCCTCCTCCGCACGCGCTCCGCCTCGGGAACCCTGCTCTCCATGACGTCCCGCGACAGCAACGAGTTCATCATCCTGGAGGTCAGTCCCGTGGGATGTAGCTGTAGTAGAAGTTATGTTGTTATGATGATGTGTAGGATCGTGACCAAAAAGCTGTTTTCACAACCTACAAAATGTGTGTTTCGGTTCTCCAGATTGTGGACGGCCACCTGTCAGTGCGTGCCAACCTGGGCGACGGCTCTCACTCTCTGCAGCTGCCCAGCCAGCGGGTGGACGGAGGGCAGTGGGTGCTGGTCAGCCTGTATCGCCACGACAACGTGTTCACTCTGCGTCTGGAGCAGGGTGGGGGCTCGCGAGAGGTCATGTCGCGGCTGGGGGGCAGGAGAGAGATGGTGGTCCATCCCTCCAGCGTGTTGCTCGGAAACGGGCCCTCCCCGGGGCCCCACGGCGACTTCCAGGGTAAGGATGGATGGATGGAGACATGGACAAATAGTGCTCCTCTTTCATTTCTTCCATCCTCTTCTCAGTTTGAATCTAGTCTCTCTCTGAACCTAGTCTCAATCTGAATTTAGTCTCAGTATGGACCTGGTCTCACTCTGAATTTAGTCTCAGTCTGGACCTAGTCTCACTCTGAATCTAGTCACTCTGAACCAAGTCTCACTCTGAACCTAGTCTTCCTCTTGTTCTCTTCTTCTGCTGGTCTGTTCCCTTGCTCTGTCTGCCCCCTATCTCACAACAGAGGTATCAACATGGCTACTCGATACAGTACATTAACTCTGTCTCTGCCCCTCCCTCTCAGGCTGTCTACGGGACGTGAGGCTGAACGGCCACGCCCTCCCACTGGACGGCCAGAGTACGGAGTTCAGCACAGTGCTGGAGCGCAGGGGCGTGGCTTCAGGCTGCCACTCTGACTCCTGCAGCAGCAAGCCTTGCCGCAGCCCGCTCTACTGTGTGGACTTGTGGAGGAAACACCAGTGCAGGTACACAAACGCACACACAGGATTAAGCCCGTGCAGACACACATACACGCGTTGTCTCTGTATTGTCGCAATCATTCCTTTCTGTCGATTATCATCCAGGTTCTGCGTCCCAATCGTGCTCGTTCTGGGTACGCTTGCCAGTTCACGTGATAATAAGCAAACTTGAACATCAGTTCAGTTCTAATCAACGTGATTCCCTTAAAGTACAAATGAGCCCTTGATTTGTGCAAGGTTTCTTTTGGCATTCGTTTTGGCTCCATAAGCGAGGCCTAGTACAGACGTCTAACGCACGTGATCTTGCTCATCAACAACACCTGTGTGCCCATAGGTCCATGTCTGGTAAGGTGGTGCAGAAAAGCTGCACCTATACACACGCTTCCCCCTGCTGTGTAATGTGCTTCTGCCACCCTCCACCCTCCCCCCTTATCCATCAGGGTGGAGTAGTAGTATTTGCTTCCTGCCTTATTTACTATATCTTGTTGCTCACTTATGCTTAGACTGGTGCATATACACATCCACGCCGCCAAATATCAACCAATCTACATGTCATTGATGGCAGTTATAATGACGTTATTCACAGATGACCAATTCAATACATGAGTGTGTTGACTGAAGTGACTGAAGCGTGTACATGTACATCATCTACAAGTATGTAGAAGATGAACAGCGTCTCCCCCCACCCCCACCAAACACGCCCACACACACTCCCAGAACCTTTACTCAACCCCTCCTCCACCCCAGGTGCCCCGGAGGCCAGGTGGCGGTGACGGACGAGCCATCGGGCATCCAGCGCTGTGCTCCCTCGCCTTGCGGCCCCGCCTCCTGCCGTAACGGCGGCACATGCCAGGCGCTGTCGGTGGACAGCTTCCAGTGCCGCTGCGCTGAGGGCTTCAGGGGCCAGCGCTGCGAGGTGGGCCAGGTGAAGGCCCACCGCCTAGCTGCCCTCAGCCCCAGCTCCATCCTCGCCATTAGCATGTGTCTGCTGGTCTTCTTTGGTGAGTACAGACGCCAGGCATGGTCCACAGGACCACACAGAGCAGAGACGTTACTTGTGAGCACATAAGGATCTCATTTTTATAACTTATTCAGACTTATTTTATGTAACTTAATATAAGGTATTTGGTGGCCTTGCCATGCCTTCATAAAACTTGTAATTCCCGTATTGGGAAAGTTTTGCGGGCATCCTGGCGAGGACCAGCTGAGCAAGAGCTGTGCCATGTAGAACAAGAACAGGAGATCTGTAGAAGGTGGAACTTGAGAACAGAAGTCTCGCCAGGGAAACTACAGCAGGGAGGGGTGGCTTGGGAGGTATGAAGGGTGAAAGAAACGACTTCTGCAATTGATGGAGGTAGGTTTCCCTGCCTCGGCTTCACAGTTTCACCGTGGCTTGACGGGGCTTCGTGACATCCCGCACCTCTGATGGGCGCGGCTGGAGTACAGGATGTGTTGTCATGAGCGACGTTAGTCTAGCGGCCCCTGAGGGTCTTGCTGCCAGCGCTGTCGGCGCCAGACGCCCAAGTTAGGCAGAGCCTGTCTCTGTGCCAGGAAGAAGATGGGGGAAAGACGAGAACTTGCATCAGAGAGAGGGGAAGTTGCAAAAAGAGACAGAATCAGAGTATAGCGTGTCAAGTGAGACGTCGGAAAAAGAGAGCGAAAACAGTCAGAGAGCGTCTTTATGTCGGGGACTCTTCTGACGGGTGAAGATGAGGAGAGAGGAATAGAGCACTTGCCTGAGGGACAGTTGAGGGCCTCAAAGAATAAGATCAAAGTTAAATGACAGGAGTTGCTACTCTAAAAGAGTTTGTGCTTGCAGTGTACTTTGGTCGTTGCTAACTCACTGTTTCCATCCATCCCTCCATTTTTCCCCCTCTTGTCTGCTTCCTGTAGCTGTGCTGGTGGCAGTGACCGTGTGGAACCAGAAGGGCAGTCGCAATAAGTTCCAGAAGCGCGGCGTCTACCACATCCCGGCAGAGCACGAGAGCTGGGAGGACATCCGCGAGAACATCCTCAACTACAACGAGGAGGGAGGTGGCGAGCAGGACCAGGTACACACACATGCACAGACATACACACACACATGTACACATTCACTCACACACATACACTTGTTTGCCATTCCCAAACGGACAATCTAGCCATTCATTTGTGTATTTCCAAGATGTACCTCTAGATGGCTCTTTCTGACAGATCACACAACTCTTATACTGACCCATAGTATTTCCTGGGGTGACATCCCCTGTTCTAATTACTCTGTACTTTTTGTATGTACAGAATGCCTATGACATCACAGAGCTGAAGAGGCCCCTGTGCTCCAGCCTGTCCCAGTCCTCCTCCTGCACCACTGCCCCCCTCATCAAATCCTCCCAGGGCTCCCAGGAGGAAGTCCACCCTGCTGGGTCAACATGCAGCTCGGGAGCCCCCTATCTCCACATCCCCCACCACCACCACCACCACCACCACAACAACAACAACCATCACCACACCAGCGAGGCAAGCGACGCTAACGAAGCTAGCTATGCTAACACCGGCTCCCACGGCCACATGGACTTCAAGAGCTACGTGGCTCGCATCATCTGGGAGGCGGACAACGACAGCCAGGCTCTTCCTCCAGACAGCTACCATGTGTGGTCCGTCGAGGGCGCCGGCTCCTCCGTCGGCAGCCTGAGCTCCCTGGGCTCGGCCATCTCCCACGGAAACGTGGGCGAGGCGGAGCCCGGCCTGAGCTACGACAGGCTGTCCCTCTGGGGGTCGAAGTTCGAGGTTCTGAGCCAGATGTACGAGCGTCCAGGGCTAAATCTGACTTACAGGGATGCCCTGAGTTACAGCCAGAGGAGCCACAGCCAGGATCAGCTGCCCCAGCCTCACTAGGGCTGATCAAGCGCTCCAGCCATGCACTGCACAACCCCTTACTCAGTGTCTGCCCCCTCGTGTCCATGTGAGGGTCGTTTAGTGCTGGCTGGTTCTAAAGGAAACAAAGCACAACTGAAAGGGTTCATGTTTCCCTGCCATGGGTTTGCATATAAGCTTTACGTAGCAGGAGAGTTTACAGTTCTCAGTACTGATATGGGTTTATTTATTGGGTTTAATTGTCTCTGTGAAACATGGCACTGTATTTATTCTGCTTTTGAACTGACATGAGATGAAGTCACGTTTGAACAAGTCAGTCTTTTCTTTATTGTGATATATATTTGATCTACTTAGCATCCGTTTGGATTCTGAATCGTAGTGAAATGTTTTTTTCTTTGAGGTTATTTTGAACATTCCACCGCCACGTTTGTGATTTTTCTATACCTGACTGAAGAAAAAAATACATATATATTTCACAAATTCTTACCAAAACCAGATATTTTCTGTCATACTTTAAATGAGTTCTGCCGCTTTTATTTTCTGTATTTCACCAGGTTTAATAAGAAATGTCGATACTCCAAATCTATCTATTTTATGTCTTTTTTACTTTTCTGTTTCCTTTCTACGTGGACCTGTTGCATTACTGGATGACAGTTTCTCGTTGATACCGCAGGATCCATTTGCCAACAAAAACCCACAACAAAGGTACATCTTGAATAACGAGAATTAGAAAAGCCTGGCATTAGCCGCGTGATATAAAACTTGATTTCAGTATTGCAGACGAGTGTGATCAAATATAACAGTATGTTTCAGATAGAATAAGTGACTTATTTTTGTACTCAAACCTAGATATGTCAAAAACAAACAATCTGCCCCTGAATCGAGTCGTGTACTGTGTCGGTGTGTCTTTAGAGGGAATGATGTAAATGGAGGATGTGGAGTTATTTTACGCTACTTCTTGCTCTATGTTGGTTAAGTAGGCGACGCCAATCATTTGGGACAGCTCTTCTGTCGGTCGTCTCAGAGACGAGAGGATGCTATTCCCCCCATGGGGTCACTGTAACAAAGTTTGATGAATGTATCGTGCTAGTGGAGCCAGGGAATGTGCCCATGGATGACGCCTTCAACGTTAGGAGTGTACTAGAAAATTAGCCATTACAATCCGATCAATACTTTTGTCGATAATTGTTTTAAATTGGCACTAATTGTGACGGTTCTATGTTTGTTTCTATCGTAGATAGAAATAGTAGGTTACACAACCCCCAGATTATTTTACTCTCCAAAATGGCTTTATTATTAATAACATTATTGAGCTGTTGAGTTAGGCTACGAATGATGACATGGACCATGATTTTATACGCTCTCCTCGTTTTGTTCACTCTCTCTCTCCTCGCTCTATTTCTGTTAACTTCCGATACCACATCGACCAATTCCACTCCTATTTCATCTTCCATCCCTGCACACACACACTGATGAACATAGTTTTCAGTATTGTTTGTTGAGCGTCACCTCACTGAACCTAAAATCCAAGTGTCCCTTTAAGAATCTGTACTTGAGCTATGCATCTGGATCTATCATGACAGTGCCATTTCAAAGCGTTTTCTGAACCAAATGGGATCTAGAGTGACATCGATGGTGAAAAAGCTTATCTAAGGATCTATGTGCTGATTTGCATAATCGAATAATTAAAACTCATGCACAAATGCACACGCATACACTTGTGTGAAGTTGTAGGAAGCTCGTCGCTTAATGCAAACTAGCTCACTGCAAGCCGACTCGACTTTGTCCTTTGTCAATTATGTATATATGATGTACATATGTACGTTTTTTAGCAACCTAATGATATTCCTTTTGTATATGACTTTATAAAAGAGCACGTTCCCACACAGGCATTCACTGGATCCTGGCTACTCCTCTTTCCCAGTCCACTTCACGCTAATTAAAAAACATTTTAATGGATCAACTAAGTTTATGATCTATTAGAAAAAATAGGATATTCAGTATGGTTAGTCCCAACAGTCAGTTACAGCACTAATTGCCACATTATAATTCATCATAAGATTCATGAAAGCATGTTTGAACTAACATACTAATAATATTATCTATAAAATTACTAACTCCATTGCTCACTACAGTATACAGCAATTTAACAGAACGTTTCAAAAGGGTCTTATTACTTCTTCTGGACAGATGTGTAGAGAGGTACATACCATATGTGTCTGAGGCCAGAAGTTTGCGGTCTAATTCTGATATCAGTCTGGTTTTGCTATGACTCTCCTAGCTTTAGCCAAAAATTTTACACAGAACGATTTAAGATATATTATGCATATCGCCCCCCACCCCTCCCCCCCACCCCCCCCCCAAACAAAAAAAAACCTGCACCGGGCACAATATACCAAGGCACCTAGTAATATATTAACATGTACATAAGAAAGCGCAGCTAAACAATTCACAAGTCTGGATCAACCATCATGTGTCAATATGGATTTTTGGAAACAGAAACGTCATGGTTTACCAGCGCTCTCTTGTGGTGGTGCAAAGTTATTGCACTGTTTAAACCAATGACCTAGTTTTAATGGTAAATCTACTTCAGAAGTCAGAGCATATTTTTACGTCTTGTACTATTTATAGTCCAAATGATGTAACTGTTGGAGGTAGTTGTACTACTGAAGTTCTGTACTTAAAAATTCATCTGAGGACAGTTATGAAAGCTGGCAAAGTCTTGAAAGTTATGGTCAATACTACTAAGTTGGCAACATTTAGGACGTTTTCAAGCCAATGTTACAAGATACTTTAAATCACAGAGACCGCTTTAAAGTGAAGAACATGTATTAAAGAGAACACGAAAAGAATCCTGCAGTGTATAAGACCAGATTCTTTTGTTAGTGAGTTTTGGAGGAACTGGAATGGAAGAAAACAGTGTTGAAGCAGGGGGATGGAGTGGGGGGGGGGGGGGGGGGGGCGGCAGGGTAGCAGCAGCGCAGAGAACTTGAGTCAGGGTGGCGCACGCTCCCAGCCCAACACAATAACCCCAGTCTCTGAGGCCAACAGCTTCGGTAAGGAAGGCGAGGAGAATGGGGGCATGGCTGTTCTGACATGTCACTGTCTGCCTTGAACCCCACCCCCACACCCAGCATTTCTCTCTCTCTCTCACTCTCTGTCTCTCTCTCTCGCTCTCTCTCTCTCACACACACACACACACACAAACACACACACACACATACACACACACAGGCTTAACTACCGAAACTTGCCAACCAAGCTTGGGTAACTAAACTCGAGTTCATTCCTACTGTTACTGCCAGGATTTTGCGTGGGCACATATGAAGGGGCAAGTTTTCTGCATTGCTCTGTGCTCCATGTCTGTCATTTGTCTCAGTTTGGCTATAGTCTGATTGACCTCGTCAGTCCACTGTTTTATAGTGTGCCCTGTCTCAACACCAGGCATTCAATTCGCATTTATATTTGAATAAATATTTTCCCACTCCTCACGTTCTACGGCTCGGTGTGTTTACTAAGCCCATTACTGCCCCTCCTCTCCACCCCTGTGATGTTCCTATCTGACACGCTGGTGGTAAAGGATTCCTCTCGAGTAAGTGGGCCATTCCGACAGTGTTGAGCTCCCAGCCCCCACTCTCAAAACCCACCTTGGATAAATGAGACCATTTCTTGAATGGTATACAGAAGTGTAACTACAGAAGTGAAAGCTACGTTTGAAATGACATACAGCATACAATGCACAATATACAATGTTGACATCCCTGACCGTGTCGTTAATATAACCTAGAAGCGTATTGTACATCTTTCTATACCCTCACTCTCTATTTCTTTGACGTTTTTGCAGCAGGGGAAGCTAGGAGTGCGAGGTCGACACCTCGTCCTCATTCAAGCAGTCTTGTCATTCTCCTGATTAACTCTACCCTCCCTTTTCACAACCTTAAGCACTGAAAGTTTACGACCTCTACGATCATTGATTTTGTATTTCTTGGGCTACACACCCAGTATCTATCCCAATAGTATAGTAAAAGTGCAAACTGAGTCGCCAGTATTATACCAACATTGCTAACCCATAAAAGTCATCCCTGACGAGCAGACACGTTCTTCGAAGTATGTAAACCAACAGAAACCACATACCTGGGTTCAGTATCATTTTATTCGTAGATGTGAAAATCCAAAATAAAAATTACAATTCTGTTCATTTCTGTACAATAACACACATGCTCTGTGGTTGTATATCTAGTTATGTTCACATGGTTCTTCGGGTCCTGCTGTGGTCCACTGTAGGCTACTGTTCACAGGGTGGCAGGACAACACCAGCCACTTGGAGGTGCGCTTTAAGGTTGTGAGGTCATCATGGGTTTACTTTACTTCCAGAAAAGTACATTTACCAAAAAGGCACCATGGACAGGCTTGGCTAGTGCAGTGCACCCCGATACACGGTTCATTTGATGTATACAATCATAAATACCACTCTTTCCATGAATTAAATATGGTTTGCCTTTGGCAGTGTTCAGAAGTCATAGCTACTGACTTACAATATGCCTACAGTAGGATTTTTTTAAATGTTTAACAGACAACATTTTCATACTAAGGCATATATAGTATAAACACATCAAGGTTCATAGGACAAACTGATCTACAAGGAAGTTGGTTTCAGAAATTCATCTACACAAGTCAAGTTTTTCAGGAATGTAACAAAACACTGTTGTAACAGTGACATGAGAACAAGTGAGTCACTTATAAACAATGTTCAGGGGTATGTTCAAAACCTTGCGTTCAGCAAGGTTGCAAAGTTTTGATGGTAAACTGTTCAGGACATTCACATGGCTTAGACAGCCATTATTACACAGCTAGCACCAAGACTTCATTTAGTCATATTGTATTGCTGGGCCTTTTCAAGGCATATGGAACCGATGCTCTATAGCACAACACGCCTGAGAAACAAACTTGGGTGTAGTACCATTTCACTTTGAAACTAACAAACCTTGGTTTCGGCAACCATGAAATCAAATTAATACGATTAAATACCTCAGGATATTTCACTTCAAGTGACAAAACAGAACAGGTTTCCTGAATAGACTCGTTTAGTCAACTCAAATCAATCCCTGATTCAGGTTCACATGCAGAGCCCTGACTCCATTGTAGTACAAAAAAAGAGAAAAATAAAATAAAATCTAATAAAAATCCTGGCTGAAGGTACTGCACATAGTCTGATACACAGCTTGGTACAAAACAGAAAACTGAGACATAAATCATCCCATTATCCGATTGGTCAGGTATGGACTGAGGGTAGATGGGCGGGTTGGGGTTACCGATATTTCCCAGGATCTGGTTGGTCAGGCACCAGAATAGTGATTAGACTGTCCATTCCCCCCCCCCCATTGCCGTCTAGTTGGTTGAACCTTTGGCACAAGTGGATTCTTGAGGGCTCCTTGCACTTCAGTGAATAGTTGGTTTTTCTGTGCTTTTGGGCGGGGTTAAGATTCCACCAATGCCAACCGGTGAGAGTCTGTCTTTGCTGTCCTGCTGCCTATGGTGAGCTTCATTCTGCAAAAAACAACACTATCAGTAACGACATAAGATTACACACAGCTAACTTAAGTTGAACATTCTGCCACAAAATGGCTGCCATGAATTACTAGGGGGGTGGAGCCAGTTAGGGACACTCTTCTGGAATTTTACCCCACAAAACATGGCTTTGTAGCATCACACTCTACTACCCCCCACACAGGGTCACAGTTTCCAGCCCAACTTACCAGCATGGAGAGGTAGTCCGAGTGTGTCTGGATGTTGTGAAGATCCTCTGGTTTCACCTTGTCAAAGTTCTTGAGCTCGACCCGGGGCAGGGCCCGCACTGTGTCCATGAAAGGCTTCATCCATTGCACGCAGGGCGCCACGCTGTCCCATGTCACTCCTTTAAAAGACCAGACACAACAGTGTCACTCAGCACCAGGATCAAGTAAGGGGCAACATTACAGTTACAATCATCAACAGTTGACATTCTCAATATATCGGAACACAGGACTATTAAAACCCATTGAAAGTCCCAGGACAGACAATTGGAGGTAGATGGGGTACTTCAAACTCTTACCTGACACTTTGTGGACCACCTCATACGACACAAAGTGGCAGAATGCAGCTGCAGCCAGTATTCCATACGCGTAGTCCAAGGAGTTAATGTCCAGAATACATAAGTCCAACAGCTGAAACAAGAATCCAAAACAGAGGATGTTAAGTCAGCAAAAAAAGAAATGTGTGGCTTTGAAAAAGGAGAAATAAGGCAAAGATGGGCTTTCAGTGCCGTGTCGGAAGAGAAAATCACAAGTGACCGTTATATGGGTCATAGATTGACTAAAGGAGCCGTCTGTAACAATCACCAGTTAAGTGGTGGTTTGGCCTGCCAGAGACTAGACTCCCACCAACACAGCACTGAGCAGTCTCCATGGGAACAAGAGGAAGTGATGTCACAGGAAACGAGCGTTTCTCCTACCTGTGTCATCTGTATGTAGGTCTCCCGGGAGAAATGTGGCACCAGGAAGTTGGTGCCATCTTTCTGAGCCTCCACCTGACAGTAAAGTTTGAGCCACGACACAGCCGTCTCAGGGCACAGGTTCCAGTTCAGCCCCTGGGTCAGAAGAAAAAGACTCTAAAACACAGATCGCCGTGGCGTTCGAACAGGAAAGCCTTAAGTTCTGTCAGCTGGGTTGACTTGAACGAAAAACGAAATGAAAACATAGCGAATCATTGGGACGAGTTGTAAAAGTCTTGAGTGCGTGTGGTGGTAATGAACTGATGTTACCTTCAACATCACAAGCTCCATCTTTAGGATGTCGTACATGTTGCAGGCTCCGTCCGTGACGTAAGCGAACTCGTGGACTTTTGGTGGGTAGATCTCCTGCGGAGAGAGAGGCTTTTAAACCAACAGCCCTTTCGCTTGTGCGACCGACATCGATTCAAACGCTTTCCAGGCCTGGATAGAATACAGCTGGGAGGGCGGGGAACGTACCTCAATCTTTGAGGCGATAAAGAGGGCGGTGATGCCTATGAGCTGCAAGCAGTCTTTGTCCACGTTCTCCTGCGTCACCATGAAGCGGTCAAAGAAGTCCTGAGCAAGGTAGGCCGTCTGCCTATGCAGGCAATACACCTCACTCACCTACACGCAGAAAAGGCGACAACACGTTCGCGGGTTGAGAGGGCCGCCATTTTGTAGTGACATCACATAAAGGGGGAGGGGGGGGGGGTTCTTAGAATAGCGAGATTTCAACAAGCGTAGCCACGTACCTCAAAGAGCCAGTCCAGTAAAATGGCCCTCATCTTGAGCTGCAGGTTTGGGTGCTGCAGGAGATAGTCCTTGTCGTGAACATATTTTAGGTCCTTGTTCAGCATCTTGATCCACATGTCGTCAGAACTGGCCCAGCTTCAAGGGAAGGGATGACACGCAAACGTCAGTTGAATTGTGCCATCATAACAGGGAAAGACTATATGCTGAACTTGCATGTGTTGCGCAAGCAAAACCAGTGGAGGCATATACATGAGGGGGGTGGGATACGCAGCAGAGCCCACCAGGGTTCTCAGTTGAAACTAGTCAGGGGTGGGGGAAGTGTATCGAAACAAAAGACCTAAAAAGGTGACTGGATAAAGGGATAATGCTACTCAGTTTAAATGCAATCAAAAAGAAGCAGGGACAGTTTGAGGATTCTGATTGATGCAGACAGCCACACTACCTGAGACAGGGTAGAGGCGAGGGCTTGATGAAGAGATTCTTGAACCTAAACTGCTTGAAGCCAGACAGGTCAGCCGCTGGCTCAAGCTCTTTGTGGGGCGTTTCAACAAGGGCACATGGGCTGGCTCCCTCCTTCGACCACGGATTCTAGAGGAGTAGATACATGATTTCAATGTCTTCTTGATAACTAGTCATTCGCCATACATGTACTGTTAATACAAATACTATAAAGCTGCCAAAGTGTAACAACTATACAAGCTGGTATGCATAGAAAGAAAAATATACAAAGCACAATTACTGTAAATGTTGCCATCATCGATGCTAATTTACAGGGGCGCATGCCAAACAATGAATACAATGAGAATTCATCGGGATTAGGCGGGCGTTGGTAAAAGGGAGGGACAAAAATGCTGGGCCGGTCTAGAGCCCGCGCTGACTAACCCACTGACACAGATATCTCAGAAGTAACACAAACACACTTGATCATGTACTAGACTAACTCGTAGATGACGAACTGGAATGCGGAGATATTAATATGTGGGTCGCATGTATACTGCATCACACATGATGGACCATATGGAAAAGCACAACTAACCTGTATTTCATAGCTTTGTTTCTTGGTTGCGGATGGCATCTTTTTGGATGGCTGAAAGTTAAGGAACAATGAAATTATGCAAAACTATAAACTACCTCGCAAACTACTTGCTAGACGTTGCTTGTAAAACAAATTCTCAATAAAAACAGAACGGATGATTGGAACTAACCTGGGACTTTCTTTTCCTTGTGACCCTGTTTTGTTCTGGTGCGTTTTCATCTCTTGCTTGCAATGTTAGGCGACCACTGAAGAGAAATTGGTTTAAACGTTTGTTTGTAATGCTATAATTTGTGACATTAACTGAACTTTAGAAATATTTAGTCAAAATATGATGACGCGTAAGTCAACTCGTCCATACCTCCGTCTAGACATTGTCGATTGAACGTTTTGATAGAACTGAAAGAAAGGAGAAAAAAAATGAATTTAAGTTGTTTATAGTTTACATTGTCTTTGAAAGAGTATGTAATAACATTTGTATCCCAACACACATCCATAACACTAACAGTTACTGTGGCAAATGCATTTCGCTCATGACTTTTACCCGCCTGTAAAAACTCTGCAGGAAAGAGGGGGTTGTGATGAGTTGCAAACCTTATTTCTACTTAATATAAATACACACTGTTGCCATCAGACTGTGTATATTTACATCGTGAAGATAACATTTCGTAGTGATAGCTATTATTTAAAAAAAATAGTCGAATAGGAATAGATGTGATCATCTGACATAACCCAAGTACGCGCCAATTTATACAACCTAAGCGGGAGGATTTCAAATCAACACAAAAGTTAAGAATCCATTAGACTTCCACTCCAAATTCGTGTTTTGAAACGATTATGATGGCAAGCGGTGAAACTAACTTAACTCATAGTGTTAGTTAAAATAAGTTTACTACAAAATCAGATAGCTAGCCAGCTATCAGAATCAGTCTGTGCCAACAGCAAGCTACTAATAGGTGCACGACAGAGCTAAGTTTATACGACAATGTTCTAGTATAAAGGTGGGCTGACCAAATTATCCCAAAGAGATATTTTTCATGTTGGACGTTATGATGGACCATCTTACTGTGCAGAAACTATTAGCCTGTATTTTCAATTACAACAGCTGCTGCCTGTGTCATAGTCTAGCTAGGTAGCCGCCTAGCTCTGCAGGACTGGATGGTCACTACAAGATAGACCCTGCTAACAAAACTACGAAACAAAGGGTAAAAATATCGATTTGCCGAAACATAATGAAGGACTCTCTATAATAACAAATATATTGTTTTAAAACAAATCAGTTTTCTGTCAAAATAGAACAGCAAGAGTATATGGTCCGCCTTACCTGGTTCAGCAGAAAGAATCAATGAATGGATCAGCTGGCGCGCCGGCGCCAATCTTTTTATCTGAGTCCAGTCTATGGCAACTGCGCATGTGTGTTCCCGGTTTATTTAAAGGCGCTAAATGTTCAAAAAGGATTTCTAGTTCAAGTAAGTAGACAAGGAAACATTGGTAAGACCTTAGCCTACAGTCAGTTGAATTTAACAAGATGTATTTTGTCTTACGTTGGCTTTCCTCGGCTTCGCGTTGGACTGGATGGTAGTTGCATAGAGGGCCATGGGTTTACTGACTTGTTTTATATATTAAAACGTGTTTTTTTATTTTCCGGTTAATCTTAAACGATGTCTCATATATTCAAGTAACACATAGTATACATTTCTTACATGATGATCATCTGTACTTGGCGATATATCTCAGTTTTATCTGTCTCTAAAACACTTCCGTATTATACGTCGATAAATGGGAGGGCTTTGGAATTCCCTAAGCCAATAAGAAGAGAGTTTGAAGAAACAGCGTGGCCTTTCCTTCAAAATGTAAACAAACTGAAGGATGACTGCTCCGTGGCAAACTTAACGGAATTTCGCAGCATTCTTTTCAAGGCTAGCTATTCCAAACTTTCGACTAAACAACCACGTCCTAAAATGTTCGTGTCGGCCAGCTTGCTGTCTTATATTAATTACCTGTTGTGTTATCTTATGTGATTTATAATTGTAGACTGTGTCTATTACACTAACCCGGGACCAGAACTAACAAAATCATTATATTTGCACACATATTTTCTACACGATTGTTTTTTACATTGTATAGTATATTATCATTAACTGTAGTTTGTCTTTCTGGTCCTCTCGCTGAGAATTATTTCGAGGAGCTGCACTACAGTAGCTCAAGGGCTGCCCATACAACTCCCTGAGCCATCATTCTGTGAGGTATTTATTTACCCGTTACTCCAACCTCAAATTAAAACATATCATTATTTCAATCAAATAATCATCTTGTTGTTAAGGTTATCAATTGGAAATGTAGGAAATCACATCATCAGTTGAATCAATATAAGTATAATTGGCTGATTTCAAATCAGCTGGGTGTCAAATACTTATAAACACAGAACCAACATTGTAGCAGTCAGACTATTCTAGTGGAGACAGATAGAACCTTCTTCCACGTTACATCAACCTACTGAAGCTGATGCTTGACCCTGACCCATCAAATCATCACAGGATCTGGCTTGTGTTGTCCTCTGTACGTTAACATGAGAGTCTTTCTCTAACTGTCTCTAACCTTGACCTTGACTTCAATCAGAAGATGCATGAAAGGTAGACCTCTACTTCAGCCACACAGTTCAGTAGTGGAGCCATCACACAAAATGGCTGACCTAAAACAGAGTGGCTGAGTGAGTGTGGTCTGGACTCTGTGCAGGAGAGTCATTGTGTCTGAGATGCTGTAGGGGGGCAGAGTACCTGCTCTGTGATCCAGGTTAACTCTCGACTCTGTGCACTCCTTTGTTCCAGCGATACCAGAGAGTCAACTTCACAGTTGACCACCGCAGCCAGTATAAACCCTCAGAGAAGACAAGAAAAAATGTCCTCAAAAGTCTCAGAGTATATATGGAAGTTAGGAGTTGCAGCTTCACAACCAGAGATGGAAGGAGGGAAGGACACGAATGTGACCTACTTCAGCACACGCAGTTTGGCAGTGACCTTTAGACACTGAGATAGAAACCCAGGACAGACTGGCTAAGTGAATGTGGTCTGGACCCTGTGGATGAGGGTCATTGCGTCAGAGATGTTGTAGAAGGACAGAATCACCTGCTCTGTGATCCAGATATACTCCTACTTTGGAACAACAGCTTGCTGTTACTGTCTCAACGAGATTGTATCTGAATTCTAAAACATGTTCTAGAGTTCTCCAAATTCCAGGATTTATCATTGCATCCAAATCTAGATAGAGGACCTGGCCTTATTCTGCTGATGAGACTGCTATACTAACCCCTCCACTCCACCTCCCAGTAACAACGCCCAGACAGAGCATTTCCACACAGCACCTGACTGATGCTAGTGAATCTCTCTGGATGATAATGATATGGCTGGACTTGTAAAGTAACTTTTACTGTTCTGTTCCCCTCAGACAGAGAGATACGTTTGAATGCTGTGTTTGGGTCCAGCGTGAGCTGACAGGAATCTGGGAGAAGAGAAGAGTAGATTCAGAATCAGAGATATTAAGTCAGTCAGATAGCATCTGGAATGTGTTTACTTAGTGGAGAACTACTTCTTGCATTTTCCATTTATATTTTTTGGAGTAGGTTGGTGTAGGTAGGCAATGCATCAACATATAAAAGCTGCCTCACTTTACCCTGATGGCAGTTGTGTTGCATTAGTTGTGCAATTGTGTAATGTTTCCTGCCTGGTTATTGTGTTCAGCTGTCATGTATGAATGGTGGAGGATTATCTAGGACTGCACTACCATCATGTAAATAAAACACAGCCACAGATTGTGTCTAGCTGCTAATGGTTTGTGTGTAGTGAAAATGAAGACATGAAAAGAACAGTTGAATGATACACATTGTAAGAAGTCTGCTCTGGTTTTGGGCTCTGGTGGCAGTAACAGATCTGCTGGATTCACTACACATCAACACATTCATACTGAGGTCAGATTAGGTTACACACGTAGTGGGTGATGTGATGACTAAAATGTTTGAGCAGTCTTAAAATACTTAAAAGTAGAGGGGAGAGAGAGCGAGAGGAGATGACGTGAAGAAAAGGGCTTGCAGTAAGGACTCAAGTCTACCAGGTACATAGTACTTATTCCGTGAGCTCACCATGACTCCCAATCTTGGACTGATTAATTCAAAATACTTTAATGTCAAAACCTACAGAAATAAATACTACACTGTTGGAGTTGCAGCTGTTTTTAATTGTCTTTCAGCCCTCCAGATGAGACCACTATGCATCTGAACTTAGCATCACTGTCCTATGACAAACTAAATCTATGTTTTTATAATAAAGCCTTTTACAACTAATGAATACTTCATCAACAGATAAGATGAAAGTTTACTTCAGAGCAGGACAATACCTTCTTTTGTAATTGGAAATTGAAACAACTATAAGGAACCAAATTAAGCAGTAAAGACCATTTATTTTCAAGTGTTTGCTTGCGTGTGTATAGGCAGTGAAGTGTTGATCATTTTTGTTGTATCTTCTATATATTCACAAATTCAGAGAGAATTTTAGTTCCCTGCTCTGTCTATTAGTTGCTTCATGTGCGTGAGCGTTTGGCTGAGCTGGGCTTTACTCCTTCAGTCTGGCTGGCTGCTCTCTTGCTCCCCCTACTGCCAGGTGCCTTGCCTGACGTGTGGCTAGAGCCCTGCCTGTGTCGCTGCCTCTCTCTGAATAAGGCGCGGATCTGAAGGACCCATTTAGGCTGCACAGTCAGGCATGCTCTCTTTGAAACAGGGGGGGTCATCTTAAGATCCAGCAAGTCTGAGCTGGTCTCTCCAGCTTTCCTCTTCCTCGATCCGTTTAGTCCTGCTACCTCACTGGCTCTACCCTCCATGTGCTGCACAGCACTCTGGGACAGGTCTGGACACACTGAGGCCTGCTGGGATGACTGGGAACAGAAGCCAGCCTTCTGAGAGGAGTCTGGATGTCTGACCCTCCTCAGGATCATCCTGATATCAGTGGGGTTGTTGGGGTTCTCACACAGGACAGACTCCCAGAGGTCAGCAGCCTTCATAGGCTTAGAGCTCTGGAGGTCAGTGGTTTCGGCATGGCAGCTGTTTGTCATGTTGGACCTCTGTCCAAAGATACCAGCGGTGCCCAGACTCATCCTACCAGAACACAAACACTTGTCTTGTAGACCACTGCTGCCATTCAACATTGACATGTTCAATTTGTCTGTTGTGGAATTCTGGAGAGAAGTATGGCTATAGCCCCGCCTCTGTTGCTGCTTCTCTCGGAGTAAGGATTGGATCCTACGGGCCCATTCAGGGCGCACAGTCAGACAGGCTCTCTTTGGAACAGGGTCGTTCTTCTTTAGATCTGTTGCGTCTGAGCTGGTGTCTCCTTCTTTCCTCTTCTTCAGTCTCTGCAGCTCACCTGCCACCTCACTGGCTCCACTCTCCATGTGCTGCACAGCACTCTGGGACAGGTCTGGACCCACTAAGGCCTGCTGGGATGACTGGGGACAGAAGCCAGCCTTCTGAGAGGAGCCTGGACATGTGACTCTCCTAGGGATCGTCCTGATAGTACTCCACAGGATGGACTCCCAGAGGTCAGCAGGCTGGTTGGCCTCAGAGCTCTGGATGCTGGGGTTTTTGATGTGGCAGATGTTACTGGATCCCAGTCGAGATGTACTAGGAGTACTTAGACTTTTCCTTCTAGAACACATCAACTTGTCCGGTAGACCACTGCTGCCGTTAAAGACAGAAGTTTTCGAACTGTTTGATGTCAATATCTGAAAATTGAACTGTCTGTTAACAATTGGTTTAATATCCCTTCATATTGCCCTTATAAACAGTATACAGATAACTACTTCAAGTAATACATCTGGGTTTGGACTAAAACGAGAAATTGCTTGTTTTGAACCAAACTTTGTAGGGTCATTATATTAGCTACATCACCTTTTCCATGTAGATTTGTCTTCTGAAACTTCTTTGAAAAATGAACGGACATAAGCTGCAGTTAAACAGTGTAAAATAGGTTGAAATGATAAATATCTCATGGGATTTCAGCTACTACTGAATTTTGCATTTTGAGTGCCAAGCAAGATTCTCAAACAACATGTATTATGACACATAGAATTTTGGAGCGTGCTGTATTATGACATCAGTTTTAAGGTGAAAGGTCCAAAACAACTATGTATAAATAAGATTATCTACCTGTATATTATGGAACTGCATACTGTAATCAAAATACAACAAAAAACACTAAAAACAATTAGTTACTGCCAAAAAACGAATGTTTACATCACATATAACGGTCTTACGTTCTTCTTCCATGTTTTAGAAACTCTTAGCATGTGATTTACAGAAACACCATGGTAATGGTGCCAGTGGTGAAATGGTCAAGTCTCTGGTCTCTGATTGGAACAGAACCAGAGCTCCAGTCACCTACCAGGACAGAACCCCTGTCCTGCAGCCTTCCAAGCCCAACAAGCCTTCTGGCCTCTGGGAGTGTCCTGTGTGAGAACCTCAACAACTCCACTGATATCAGGACGATCCTGTGGACGGTCACATGTCCAGGCTCCTCTTAGGTGGCTGTATTTATGTTCCTCATCAGTGTTCCTAACTGAGCAGGGTTTGAGTGACCAATCAGTTACGATAGCTGCTTCTGGGGAAAGAGACACACTTGATACACTGAGAAAATACATCTAACCTACAGCTGACTTATCACTTTAACTGAAGTAGCCCTTCAATTTCAACAATAAAGCATGAGACAGCTTTTAGAACTAGGGTATCAGGATGGATTTGGATCCTAAGATACTGTATTGTTGCATGTAAGACACACCTCAAGAAAAGAAGTAGGTTCAGTAGATTATACTTCTAGATATTGTTCGGTCCACTGCTGTCCAATTAGCAGCAACTAACCAAAAAGGAGTTCGCAGAATCAGAATCAGTTTTGGATTTCGCTATAAGCAAGATAGGTTACAAAAGATAATATAGTATAGATATTAATTATATATAGTATAATATTAATATTATTATATTGATATATATATATATAATATAAAAATATAAAATTAATATAAAATATATATATATAAAAATAAATATATATATATATATAGGATATATATAATATAATATATAATGTATATATAATTATTTATATATTTATAATTTAGAACAAAATGCATCACAGTTTAAATTTTTTCAGAACCTCTTTGGTCAACTGCCTGCTGTAGCGGTTTATCTTCCAGTGCCCAGGCATCCACCCCAGTAGGAACCGGTGGAAGTCTGTCCAGGCGTAAGAAAACATGTCCCTCCACTCAGCCTCCAGGGCAGCAAAGTCCACCTGCTCGTCCACAGACGACCGTAGTTCTGAGAAGTAGTAGTCCAACAACCCAGGAACCCTCTTTTCACAGGCTTTCTCCTCCATGCAGCTTCCTAAACAGTAGACCACGTCCTTCATCCCACACCCCCCACCCACATACTGGAAGTCCACCGCCGCCACGCCCACTTCCCTCCCAGAAAAACAGAAGTTGGCTAGTTTGGCGTCCCCGTGCACAATGGTCTTGAACCGGCATCCGTTGAGAATCCTGTCGATGTCGCCGGCGGCTGCTTTGAGTTGGAGGTCCTTCATGGCCTCCAGCTCGTCTGGCCGGGTCTCCAGGTGCCAGTATGTGCCCACTGGTCACAGCCCAGCTGGCATCACCCCCAAGAACAGGGCATGAAAGTGGGCAAGCCAACTGAGACACGCCCTCACCTCTACGTCACTCACACTGGTCCTTCTCTGGCCGAAACCAGCTTCATCTAGATCCTCAAGGACTATCAGCTGTTCATCACCGTAGGAACGGGCGGCGAGACAGACAGGGGTACGGCATCTCTCATTGGTGGAGTAATTCTGATACCAGTGAGTCTCCAAGTTCAAGTTCAAGTTCAAGTTGTGCTTTATTGTCATTCCGCTACATGCGGGTGCATACAGTGGAACAAAATGCCGTGCCTCACAGAGCCACGGTGCTACACAAGTACAGACATTCAACAGTACAGACAAACAACAAACAATTTAAAATAAATATAACATTTTTCCTATACATAAACTAAACAGGATACAAACTATACAAACTGTACAAATACTTACCGATGTGCATGTGCAAAGAGTATTGTACATGTGCGAAGAATAGATACATATTATTATCCACTTGATATGATCTCACCTTGCGTTGGTGAGAGCGATTTGTGTTTCAGCCGCCAGGATGATCCGCTTCCTTGGGGAACTTGACATGTTTTACTATGACAGAGGGACAGTCACAGCCTTCTAAGTGGACTCTCACAATCTCACCATAACCACTCCACAGAGTCTGGATTTTGTCTCCGACACGCAAAGTCTTTGCTCCACATGCCTGCAGAATGAGGTCCTGGTACTCTTGTTTCATCACAGAGTTCCCTTGCTTTACACCAAGCTGTAAAACAAAGTTGATTGCGGATGAGAGAGAGAGAGAGAAAGAGAGAGAGTGAGAGAAGAGTTAGTGGAAAAGAATCACTCAATGAACAGCTAAATAGTAAATTACTTCCTCAAAAAATATGGAATGTGAGTTACTGTACCTGGAGGAAATGGATGTGATCTTCTGTGTGTGAGAGCTGCTCCAGCTCAGCATATCTCCTCTTCAGCTGAGCTATCTCCTGCTCCAGTCTCTGCACCAGTCCTCCAGCCCGACTCGCTGCCGCCCTCTGCTGGGCTCCTGCTGATCAGCTCCTTCATCTTAGAGCTTCTCTCAATGGAGCTGATCAGCTCAGTGAAGATCCTCCCACTGTTCTTCTCTGCTGCTTGTGCTGAGTGCTGAACACAATACAACACAGAGACACATCTTATACATTCTGTGCTGGCCCAATTGAAGTCCAGATGTGTCTTCCAGAACTGTACTCACAGTCAGAGACTCCATAGCCTGTTGGAGCGTCTTCAGCTCCACTTCTCTCAGCTGGACCCTCTTCTGAATAATGTGTTGACTCAGTCCAAGCGCCTTCTCAGGATAAAAACACATGATAGAAAATGTTTTTTTTATATGTACTGTCATATGATGAACAGTTATCATTTTATGTTTTGTTAGATTAATGATGTACACTTCATTTGAACTCACAACAGATAGGCATAGTTAGTTCCTGAAATGGGTAGTTCAGATAGTTCCTGAAATGGTTGTGAGCTACAACAAAATGATTACATAACTAGTCTTTCCTCATTTCAAGACAACAAGAGACTCAAAGTTTAATTTGCAACAGTTTGATTGTTAACTTCAGCTACATTTTCTTCTTTATATTTCAACTGACACAAATCTGATCAAAGAAGGACGCTGTGTTTCTCTCCTGTTTCTCAGTTCTTTCTGCTGCAACTGAGACTATATCGTAACCTTTATGTTCATCTATCACACACACCAAACAAATATACTGCTGGTCAGTTCAACAAAGAAACTTCATTAATTCATCGTGACGAGAACCGTTCTTCTGCTGCTGCTGTGAAGAGGCTTTGACCAGCTTGTGCTTCTTAAAGGCAGGTGACTCATAGTGAGGCTGGAGGTGAGCCTCACAGTAAGAGACCAGACACACCAGACAGGACTCGAGGGCTTTCTTGTTCCTCTCAGAGCAGACGTCACACACCACGACTCCAGGTCCAGTAGAACTGTCAGCAGGAGAAGCAGCTTGGAGTTCTGTCTTCTTCAGCTTCTCCACCACCTCAGCCATTATGTTGTTTTTCCTCAGAACAGGCCTGGGATTGAAGGTCTGTCTGCACTGGGGGCAGCTGTAGACTCCCTTCTGTTCATCCTGATCCTAGTAGTCTTTTATAGAGCTCATACAGTAGCTGTGTTCCTGTGTCCACAGGAAGTAGTCACCGGATCCTTCAGTAGATCCAGACAGACTGAACAACTGAACAGATTGTGGTCCAACAGAACTCCATGTTGAGCCATTTTACTGTTCTTCTTCTGTACCACACAAAGGAAAAGACAGGTCAGTTTTGTTTGTGCTGAAGAGATCTTGTAGGGAAGGGAGAGACTTCCTGGTTCCAGAGCAAGAAGAAGAAGAAGAAGAAGAAGGTTGAAGAAGGTTCAGAAATGAGAACAGTGAACACTGTCAAAGGCGTGCGTGTGTGCGGGTGTGTGAGCATTTGTGAAACTATATGGGGTTGATTCATATATGGATATGTCTTATGTAATGTGGTGGGGGATTTCCAACATCTTTATTTTTCATATAGATGGTGTAGACTAGAGGGACAGGAAAAGAAGAGGGGAGAGAGAGCGAGAGGAGATGACATGAAGAAAAGGGCTTGCAGTAAGGACTCAAGTCTACCAGGTACATGGTACTTATTCCGTGAGCTCACCATGGCTCCCAATCTTGGACTGATTAATTCAAAAGACTTTCATGTCAAAACCTACAGAAATAAATATTATACTGTTGGAGTTGCAGCTGTTTTTAATGATCTTTCTTTCAGCCCTCCAGATGAGACCGCTATGCATCTGAACTTCACATCACTATCCTATGACAAACTAAATCTATGTTTTTTCAATAAAGCCTTTTACAACTAATTAATACTTCATCAACAAATAAGATGAAAGTCTACTTCAGAGCAGGACAATACCTTGTTTTGTAATTGGAAATAAAAACAACTATAAGGAACCAAATTTAGCAGGAAAAAAATATTTATTTTCAAGTGTTTGCTTGTGTGTGTATAGGCAGTGAAGTGTTGATCATCTCCTTCTATATATTCACAAATTCAGAGAGAATTTTAGTTCCCTGCTCTGTCAATTGGTTGCTTCATGTGCGTGAGCGTTTGGCTGAGCTGGGCTTTACTCCTTCAGTCTGGCTGGCTGCTCTCTTGCTCCCCCTACTGCCAGGTGCCTTGCCTGACGTGTGGCTAGAGCCCTGCCTGTGTCGCTGCCTCTCTCTGAATAAGGCGCGGATCTGAAGGACCCATTTAGGCTGCACAGTCAGGCATGCTCTCTTTGAAACAGGGGGGGTCATCTTAAGATCCAGCAAGTCTGAGCTGGTCTCTCCAGCTTTCCTCTTCCTCGATCCGTTTAGTCCTGCTACCTCACTGGCTCTACCCTCCATGTGTTGCACAGCACTCTGGGACAGGTCTGGACACACTGAGGCCTGCTGGGATGACTGGGGACAGAAGCCAGCCTTCTGAGAGGAGTCTGGATGTCTGACCCTCCTCAGGATCATCCTGATATCAGTGGGGTTGTTTGGGTTCTCACACAGGACAGACTCCCAGAGTTCAGCAGCCTTCATAGGCTTAGAGCTCTGGAGGTCAGTGGTTTTGGCATGGCAGCTGTTTGTCATGTTGGACCTCTGTCCAAAGATACCAGCTGTGCCCAGACTCATCCTACCAGAACACAAACACTTGTCTTGTAGACCACTGCTGCCATTCAACGTTGACATGTTCAATTTGTCTGTTGTGGAATTCTGGAGAGAAGTGTGGCTGTAGCCCCGCCTCTGTTGCTGCTTCTCTCGGAGTAAGGATTGGATCCTAAGGGCCCATTCAGGGCGTACAGTCAGACAGGCTCTCTTTGGAAAAGGGTCGTTCTTCTTTAGATCTGTTGCGTCTGAGCTGGTCTCTCCTCCTTTCCTCGGCTGTCTTTCAGTCTACATTGCAAGCTTCACCTGCCACCCGTCAATGGCTCACCCGCCCACCCGCCCCCAGCCACCCCCCCTCCATGTGCTGCACAGCACTCTGGGACAGGTCTGGACCCACTGAGGCCTGCTGGGATGACTGGGGACAGAAGCCAGCCTTCTGAGAGGAGTCTGAACATGTGACTCTCCTAGGGATCGTCCTGATAGTACTCCACAGGATGGACTCCCAGAGGTCAGCAGGCTGGTTGGCCTCAGAGCTCTGGATGCTGGGGTTTTTGATACGGCAGATGCTACTGGATCCCAGTCGAGATGTACTAGGAGAACTTAGACTTTTCCTACTAGAACACATCAACTTGTCCTGTAGACCACTGCTGCCATTAAAGACAGAAGTCTTCGTACTGTCTGATGTCAATATCTGAAAATGGAACATTCTGTTTCAAAACAATTGTCATGATATCCTTTCATATTGCCCTTAAAACAGTGTGCAGATACCCCCTTAGAGTAATACATTTGGGTTTGGACTAAAAAGAAGAGAAATGCCATGTCCTGCACCAAACTTTGCAAGGTCATTTAATCAGCTACATCACCTTTTCCATTTAGATTTTCCCCTGAAACTTCTTTGAAAAATGAACTGACATAAGCTGTAGTTCAACAGTGTAAAATAGGTTAAAATGATAAATATCTCCTGGGATTTCAGCTACTATGTTGGAAAATGAATTTTGCAGTTTCAGTGCCACAGAAGGTTCTTAAACAACATGTATTATGACGCATAGAATTTTGGAGCGTGGTGTATTATGACATCAGTTTTAAGGTGAATGGAAAAAACATCTTTGTATAATAACATTATCTAACTGTATATTGGGTAACTTTATAAAGTAGTCAAAATACAAGTACAAACCATTCAATTGTAGGTCCAAACCAGTGGCGGCTCCTGCCAAATCTCTCAGGGGGGGCAAATGTTTGGATGATTGATAGGGATAAGGTTACCCATTCAATTGATAAATTAACAGCTAGTTAAGGATATAGAAGCAACTGAACTACTTTAGTATCGATGAAAAAATATAAATGAAACATTCTATATGTATTAATTTAGCAGCAACCCAAAATCCATTTAAAGACCTGCCAGGATTTGGATTTCCAAAAACTTTACACTTTATCCAATTTCAGTTTAAAAAGAAACAATTAAATTACATAACTCACTATTCACACCACTCTTCTATATTACACTGCTTACATCACATTACTCTTAGATTACACTGCGTACTTCACATTACTCTCATATTACACTGCTTACTTCACATCACTCTTAGATTACACTGCTTATTTCAACCATTACTCTCATATTACACTGCTTACTTCAAATTACTCTTAGATTACACTGATTACTTCACATTACTCTTAGACTACACTTCTTACTTCACATTACCCTTATATTACACTGCTTACTTCAAATTACTCTTAGATTACACTGATTACTTCACATTACTCTTAGACTACACTTCTTACTTCACATTACTCTTAGATTACACTTCTTACTTCACATCACTCTTAGATTACACATCTTACTTCACATTACTCTTAAATTACACTTCTTAATTCACATTACTCTTAGATTACACTGCTTACTTCACATCACTCTTAGATTACACTTCTCATACTTCTTTGCAGTCTTTGATGTACCCTTGAAGACTGTGGCTGTTTTCAAGTGCTCTTCAAACACCTCGTCTAGCGAAGCTACTAAGTCGACCAGTCCGTGAAAAATGCCAGCATGGTTTGAGCCTTCACTCTCATCTTTGCCTCTCAATGCTAATTCCAACAGGCCACAGAACTTCACACAGTCGATTAGACGGACTAGAATGTGGCGGTTCTTGCTAACCTGATCGTTGTGACGACGTACCGCTATCCGGTAGCTGTCGTCCAATTGTGTGGCAATGTTGACCGTACCAAAAGCCGCTAATTTCAGGCAACTGTCCATATGCATCTTCCCGGTTTCATGCTTTTTTACCTTCTCCGAGAGATGATGCATGTCGGTGACTCCTGTAGTTGTCCGTGCCATGTCGGAACGGAATTGTCACAATTCATTTCTGAAATTGACCGTCTTGCCTCATTTATTAAAAACTTTTGCATGGTATAACACAAGATCATTCTGGACAATGATATACGTTTTAAATGGTAAGCAATAGAAATTCAGTGACATAAATCAGTATCTTATCAACATGATAATATAGTACCAAGGTTGTTTCAGAAAAGAATACTACGTATACAAAAAGACAAGAAAAGAAAAAAAAATCCATATTCTTCATCAATGATTTTGACCCATGATAACCATTTCAAGTTCAAGTAAAACATTGTTAATGTAACCATGTGTGGTAAAATATTAATTGAAGACATCATTCGTAGTCATTTTTCTGTTTACCACTCTTGATTGGTGTTATGACTCATCTATATACTAGTTTAAACGTGATGATATAAAAAAACATGTGAAAATGAATTCAAGTCAAAGAATGTGTTCATCAGAACATCAGAATTCACACCAATTATTTTAACCCATTAGTTATTTGACCAAGTAGGGAGTAATGCGATAAAAGGCTGGAAAAAAGGCTGAAAAGCTGAGTAAGAACTATCAACATTTTAGTTGAGGGGTGACCCATACACCTCCACCTCACACAAGACTAGATATTCAGTCCTTCCCGGAATGACAACGTTGACATAGCGACCTTCCATACCGTTACAATGGAATGTCTCGGTAAAGCCACCAGGAATTGAAGATATCACTGCACACCTGAAAAGTTGCATGAATGTCTTGTATAAGCACGCTAAGTTGTAACACAGTAATGTAATGCCATACAGTAATGGAATTGTATAATATATAATGTATATAATAATGTATATAATATAACAATACACTTTAGCCACTTTAGATACCATTTTCAATGTAAATAAGAGTGTGCACTTTACACCTTATACTTTATATTGTATTTTTTACGACCATGTTTATTTATCCTTTTGTTATTGCATGCGCCTATTTCTTTAATTCCTGTCCTAAAATGTGTGTTGCAACAGTTGAATTTCCACATTGTGGGACAAATAAAGGATCTCTTATATTATCTTAATTCTATGGACAACAACTGGATGACTACAACTCTCATAATTTACCTTTGATTGTCGTTGCCGTTGTTGTTGAGGGAGTCTCCTATGCGAATTTCAGCCCCGTTAAGTCGGGTGGGTGTCGCAACAGTATTTGTAATTGAGACAGAAAATACTTTGTAGGTCCTGCGCAGGTCCAGCCTCCACCAGGGGTTAAACTGTGATCCTGTGTGCATGCAGGAAGCCTCTGTCAACTGACTGGCACGGTTCCCATCTATAGCATTATACGCATATCCTGGTGAATGGAGTGACGACTGCGAGGCTTTTCCTTGTAAAGCCAAATTATCTCCTAAAGTAGTAAGATAACAAATATTTAAACACATTTACTGTCAGGTTGGAGTTGTGGAGGAGGATCTACATGTAAGCGAAGCAGACATGATCAAAGGGAAAACTGAGCAGAACAATCGAATGCTAAAACATATGGGATAACTATAACATGACGGCATAGCGACAAAAGGAATGGACATATATGTAGAGGACAAGGACATCACAATAGATAACAGCTGAGTGATTGGGAGACACAGAAGTGAAGTGAACAAACAATTTGCAATTCCTACACATTTCATTTTGTTCAACTACACTGTACTGACCATAACCATTTGCTTTTGCAATCAGTACAGTTTTATTATCGATTTCATATTGGGGATAACTTACAAAGAAAGTGTAATATAAATAAACTTTTTAAGAAATAACATTTTAAGAATGACTTATTGTATCAAGTAACATTCAAGGAGACTTTCTAATTAGAGTAATTAATCGAGAGTAACTGCATTTCACATCATAATGTAATTTAATGTAGGACACATACACATCTTACATACTTACCAGTTGGAGCAAGGTACCCATAAACCTCAACTTCGCAAAGAGTCAGATTCTTTCCTGTTCCTGGTAGAGCTATAGTCACATATCGTCCCTCTACACCTTTGTCCCATCTAAGCGTGAGAGATCTGCCTGCTGGAATGAAGTGAATGACTCCAGCCCTGAAAGAAAGAGTGAGAAAATGAGAGAGAGAAATGGAGGCGGGTAAGAAAGACTGGAAAAGCAAGAGAGAGGGCATAAAATACTTTGATCAATTTTAAATATGTCTCTGCTGTTAAAAATGAAGCTGAAGCTTGAATTATCTTACAATGGGTTTTCAAAGCCTTCATTCTCTATGTGGTGTCCAATTCGAATCTGTGCCCCATCGAGCCTCTCAGGAAAAGTATAAGGTGAATTATCAATCAGCACCAAGTAGTATGGTAACCTCATGTCAGATGATAAACATCTGTTACTATGACCGCCAGGAGTATTGAGCACAAGTATTGGAAGGGCACTCGATCACCGACGACTATAACAAGCCAGCAACACTGACCATTCTCCCATAGAAAACCACTAAGTGCAAGCCAAGATCAGCGTACTACCCGCATTTCTATTGGTGACTGTGACTGAGGTGACGATGTACGTGTCAAGCAGGTCCACTCTCCACCAGGGGTACGCTTGAGTTGCAGTGTGAGAGCAGGACCCAGCCTCATATTCAGAATTCCGGTTCCCATCAATGGCATTGGAGGCATGACCGATCTCATGTATAAACGACTGGGTGGCTTTTCCATGTAGGGCAAGATTTTCTGAAATTTAATGAGGGCAAAAGACATTCAAAACTCATTCTTGACCATTTTTCTGTTTTTCTCAAATCTAGTTTATGTCACAAATTTGCATCAAGTGTTTGAGCCCACGTAGCCACGAATAAGCTTTCTTGACTGGCACAATGAAGGGAAACAATTCTACTGTACTGCACTACTAATCAAGCCTCAAGCTAAGATTTATAATACCATCAAAATAAGACTAGCAGTATCTGTGAACTACACTGTAATAACATGAGGAGAGGTGTCAAGAGTTTGTTTACTTTGGGCAGCGGCCCCAATGGACAGGCCAAGGAGGTCCAACCAGAGGAAGAAAATCACCTGTTTCAACATACTAGTAGAGAAGCAACAAAGAGAAACTGGAGTTATAAAAGTTCCCTGTTGGTGTTTGTATTTGTTGTACATGATCATAAAAACATGGCTTGTAATTGTTACAAGATGAAGCCTTTATATTACATCAGGTATATTGATGTTGATTGGGTCGATATTGATTACAGTTATTTACGGTAACACTGTTAAAAGATTCCCTATAATGCAAGGTCATCAAAATGTATGTGGCCGTTAGAATTTTCTACATTTTTAGTCATTTATCAGATGCGCTCGTCCACAAAAATGTACATATCACACATATAGTTTGTATAACATAAAATAAAATCTGAAGTTCGTTGTATTTTGGGAGTTAGACTTAAGGAACTGTTTGTATTTTGCCAGTCACTAAACATAAATTATTGCTTCACATGACCATCTTGTTTTAAACTAAGCAAATCATGTCCAAAACAAAACAGCTTTACCTACCTTGACTCACAACAGTGACTACAAGACTTTGAAGTAAAATGTACTTTAGGCAAGTGACAGAGAACCATGATCACGCTGAAGTATTTATATAGTACACAGGGACCAAGTGTCTTTTTTGATAGTGCTTGTTTATTAATAAAACCTGTCAAACCGTTGGAGCTTATCAGTATAGCCTCTCTACCCTGTATAAAGTCCAATTACAGCAATCAAAGGTTTAAAATTGCACATGTCCAACCTACTTTTCCTTATTCTATATCCTTACTGGTATAAAATGAAGAATGTTATGTATCAAACCAGCTACAGTTGAACCCTTTGCAGATTGTGAATTGTATCAACTGGCACAAGACTATGTATGTCCAACCCTTACAAATAATAATGTCATAATATGTGATAACAATGATGTCTCAATTCAGTGGCCCATTTTAATAAAATAAACATGCCGATAACTCAAGTTAATTAACCCTCGTGCTCTCCTCGTTTTCTGTAACTCCCATCTATAGCATAAGTGTCAAAAAGGCCCCACCGTCAACTTTGAAATAAAGCAGATTCATTACATTTTTACCCTGCACTCTTTTGGGTACCATGGGTAACCATGCTCGAGATGAATCAGAAATATTGAGTTTAGTCTGCACATACAATCCAAATGCCTCACTGTTGGTGTGTGTGTGTGCATTATTAACATAGTTTTGGGTCATTCTGACCCTCAAAGTGAGGGGGTCAGAACGTATGTATTGATATA
>BROE01000014.1:7218051-7803562 GCA_036571765.1 Plecoglossus altivelis | reverse complement strand
CACTGACAACAACAGCCCTTCATTACGCTTTGATGAGCGTGAAGGAGGAAACTGCTGCTTGTGCTAAGGAGGTGGGTGGAATTATGGGTGCGAGCTCTTTGAGGCTGCAGTTGGGTGCGGTTCCCTGGATCCCATTGAAGGTTAGCGGATGATTTGGACTTGAATCCGTTTGGAGACTGGGAGCCATCGGAGGGATATGAGAATGGGGATGATGTGGTGGTGCCTCCACATGATCAGCAGGACCCTGGTGCTGTTTTGAATGTATTGTAGCTTACTTAGATTCCAAGCCAGGGCCTTGATGACAAGTGTAGCCATTCTTAAGCACAGGCATTGACAAGTTTTGTAGCATTTGATGGTGAGAGAGAAGACCAGGGTTTGGCATCCTTTTGAAGGTGAGTAGCCTGTCAGATGTAAGGTGAGTTGTGAGAAAGGGAAGTTTTCGGTGGGTGATGTGAAGGTGAGTGGGTGTAGCTTGAAGGTTTCCTCATTTGGACCCATATCTCTTCCAAGGTAGGTAATGAGTTCCAGCAAATGAGGGAGAAGGGATGATTATCATGAAAAACTGGGAGTCGTCACTTCACAGTGAAGGAGGCTGTGTTTAAGGAAGACTTTGTCATTCTCTACATGCTCCACACATGTAGAGAATAAAAAGGATTGAACCAATGACAGACCCCTAGGGGACACACAGGTGAGGGGTTGGGTCTGAGACCTGGTCCTGTCAGGGAGAAGTATTTCAATGTAGGAGCAAAACCAGTTTGAGCCTGTGTGATGTATTGAGTTATTCTCATAAATGAATCCTGGTTTCCTTTTCAGACCTATGATTCCAGACAAACATATCGAACAGTACCTAATTTGTAAAAAGGGTGGGGACAATAAAAAATAGTTAATGTGTAAGTAGAGTGACCTTTGCTCTATCCAACGCTCAAACAAAAAATAAGTGCTGAAAGGACGTTGGATTTGAAAGAATGTTTTATTGCCAACAAATCAACTTTCTATGTCAATAAGAACCAATTGTTCAAAGCTTAGACTCTCACCAGTTTTTTTGTTGTTGCTTTTTTTCTCTTACAGCTGAAACTATCTTGTAGTCTTTGTGTTCACCCACAAACCCTCCAACAGATTGTTGTGACAAGAGCAGATCTTCTCCTGCAAGTATGAAGAGGCTTTGACCAGCTTGTGCTTCTTAAAGGCAGGTGACTCATAGTGAGGCTGGAGGTGAGCCTCACAGCAAGAGGTCAGACAGGACTTGAGGGCTTTCTTGTTCCTCTCAGAGCAGATGTCGCAATCAATATCCTCTGGTCCAGCATAACAGCCAGATGTTGAAGCTGACTCTTTTTCTATTTTGTCCATCAGATCCACAAGATCCACAAGTGTTTTTCTTCAGCACAGGCCATTGGATGATGCTCTCTTGGCAAATGAGGTAGCTGCAGACTCCCTTCGGATCGTCCTGATCCCAGTAGTTCTCAATACATCCCATATTGTAGCTGTGACCACAGGGAAGAGTCACTGGCTTCTTTAGAGGATCTATTTAAATGGGACACCCGATTGAGTCCATGGCCTCAGCCATTTTTGATGAAAAAGACCATCACAGAACGGAGGAGACGATCCCTTGAACTCTGTAAGAGGCAAATGATAATGGTTCATGTACTCAGTGTCTGTGGGCAAGGGTATTGAACAAAGTTAATAACTGCCTTGAACAAGCAGTTGTCTCAGGTAGGCACAATTCTTCGTGGTGGTCATAAATTATGAGATACACTGTACATGTACAACATCAGAAAACAGCACCACCTGCTGGACAAGGAATAGTGGTTGCATAAACAATACAAGCAGAGTCTTGGTAGAACATTGAATGCCAGCTTCCATATGAAAACCCATGTCTTTTCATGACTAAGCCCTTCGACGATTTCTGTTTGTTTATTTGTTTGTTTATTTCATCTAAATGCAATGGGAGGCAGGGGTCGCAAGAGAGCAGAGAGTGACGTGGAAAAAAGCCAGTCCAGACAGACTCGCTAATGACTAAAATCGTTTTAATCTGCATGCTAATTATTTTCTCAAGACTGCAGGTGATCACTAGGAAAACGGTTTTGATAAATAGCATTCATGTAAAGCCTTTAAAAATTATTTACAGATTCTCTACAGTTTTAATTCACGGTACTGTATTATCATGTTTCGAGTAGGGTAGACTATGTGCAATACCTCTCCCCTGGATGATGGGCTTACAAATGAATGAAAGTGATTTTGAGAGCTACCAGAGAGCGGCGCTCTGACGTTACCTATAATAAAAATACACATAAACCCGTTTTTATGAAGGCAATCTGTGTAGGCAACTGTTAGTTGTTCAGCCCAACGGCGACGACAAGAGTCTCGCTGTAGTGTTACTGTCCATGTTCGTTTGATTATTGGGGAAGGGGTTTAGTTTTGTGTCGAGCTCTTGGTAAAATGGTTTGATTCATTGTCTATGTTTTCGTTCAAGACAGACTATTGCATGTCGGCTTCTCAGTTGGTAAGTACGCAAATAGTTCCTGTTGTGTTTTCTTATGTTATACAGAAACCAAGCAACCGTTTTAATTTTGTAATAGCAGACACTGTCTGCCTGTCTTTATGTTGGCTATGAAGGCTCTGACTCTTTTTCTCTGTCGTTTGACACACTCAATTGGCTTCCTACTTTAGATTATGCGGTAAAGGCATTTAAATAACTCCTACCGTTTTAACTATCACTATCAACATTCTTCAAAAATAAGTTCTCTCGCCGTTTGGCATAAATTACTATTTACTACAAAAATAATCCTAATTAGGACACGTATGTATATTAGATACCAAATAACTTTGGCTTTGCTTTGAGGGAATTCGTTGACCAAGTTAACCATGATGCTCTCATAGCGCTAGTGAACCTTGGTAAAAGGTGTAGGCTATTGATTTCGTTAAAAAGGTAGGCTACTGTGCCACTGCATTTGGAGTGTCTCCTCTTTCATGCTGTGTCTCAGACACACGGCATGTTGACAGCTAATGTGACAGCATAGTTATAGGAATATGGTGTGTTTAAATATGTTTAATCTGCCATACTTGAGGAATACATTTCAACTAATGCCTGCTATTGTATGTTGTTTAATAGGTGTAATTATACATGTAAACACATTTAAGGACAGATATGTCAATACTGCAACAAAAGGATCAGCTATTTCTCTTTTATTTTTGCAATCTGGACATGTGAAGTAACCTTGGCTAAAGATTGTTCTGTGCAATGTTTGTCTTTATCTTAACACTGCCAAACACTCTTCCAACTCATGTTGACCTGAACAGACTTAACATCTTCCCCTCAGTTAAAGGAACATTCATAACTGAGACAGTGACAATATTTTCTTCACCATGTGTCTCTGCAACAGAGTGCAAATACAGTTCTGTCTGATATAGTGGCTATTATCTCTACTGCATCCATTTATCATGACTTAAAAGTGTAATTGCCCAAATAGAGTTTGAAATGTGTAAAACATTTAAATACTTGATTCTGCAGCGATCCTTTCAAATTCATCCTGTCAAATGTTAAGAGTGGAGGGAAACAGTTAAACCATGTTTAGGGCTCTTGGTGTATGTTTTAGGTTTTAATGCTGATTGTATGAATCAATGTGAAAGAGGTATGCACATTTGTTGCAAGAGATTGTGTAACTATTTCACCTTCCCTGTTCTTTGTCAGACTTCAAGTAATGGAATCTGATATTGTCTCAACAGGCCCAACAGATGTAGTCTGACTAGAGAGAAACCAAAGCCCATGGGAAACCTGCACAAGAAAGGGGAAGAACAGGCCACTTCTTAAAAGTTGAGAGAATTACATCCGGTCCGTGTACAGGACCTTGTGGGACACCTCTTGTTTTACCTGGATTCATTGGGTGACAGGAACGTTTTCACCATTGCCCCCCAAGCTTCGTCCTTCGTTCCCCGGCAAGTTCTCGTCTGCCTCCAGAGTGTCAAGAGAGACCCAGAGTCTCCAGTACAGTTTCACCAACAGGACAGCGGGGATGAGTGAGTTCTGGCACAAGATCGGCTGCTGTGTTGTGGCCAAACCTCCGCCGGTAAGGGTTTCACTCTTCTTCAGGAGAATCACGGGAAAGGCCGCTGGCCTGTTTGTCTGACATTCAGTGGGTTCTGATGACTCAATTAAAATGTTTACATACTTTTGGATCGGACATATATATATATATATATATATTAGATTGACCACACAGAAAAACCGTCTTTGTTTCCGTGCAGTATTAAGGCCATCCAATTGTGGCCTCGTGCAACGTTCACTTTCAACTCATTAGCTCACTCTCTTCAGTCACTCACAGACAACAAGCAAGGAGGGTCCTATGTTACAGCGCTAAGTGTGTCAGAAATGGGTCAGGCTAATACAAGGGGAATTGAACGAGGAAAATGACTTATTTTTTTCTGCTCAAATGGTTGACCCACATACTGCAGTCACAAGAGGCCTCAACAGTCCAGACGGGTAGACTTCTGTGTTGTTGGGAGGGTGGCTCAGACACGAGGCATGTAAAAACAAAGGAAGCTCTGTCATTGCCTATTACATACTAATTGGTGGCCAAAGATGCAGAATCATGATTTCCAAGACATGGACAGTAATTATGAGGGTCACAACAGGGTTGAAATACTGTAGGGTTTTTAAAACCTAGACTTGTTCAAATGAAACCTACATTTATGCACACAAACTGTGTGTTTGTAAATTGTGGAGGTGTCTTGGCACATTTGCAAGTTTGTCTTCCTTGTACAACCTTTTTCAGTTCAAGTACTGAGTTTCATTTATATTAGCAGAAGTCCAATATTAACAGTGTCCTAACAAGGATCAGGGCAGTAACCCTGTCCAAAAAAGTAGCTTAGTAATTGGTTGGCTTGTAGTTTATTACGTTTATAATCCCTTGTTTGAACTATGGTTTGGTCTTCTGATACATTCAGATCTGACACATTGAATTGTGTTGAATAACTTAGGGTTAGAATAGACATGTCAAGTTTTTGACCTTCTGAAGCATGTCTCCATAGTAACGTCCCTCTACCCACCCCTGACCCTTGTATTCAGGTCCCTCTTTTAACAATGAGTGGTCTCTCTGAGGGGGAAGTGGGGTTTTCATCTCAGCTGCTAATGTGAGCTCATTCTCTTTCCTCCCTCCTTCCTCCTTCCTTTTCTATATTTTTAGGTTCTTGTTTGTTCTATTGTTGGGTGGAGAGAGACCCAGACTGTTATGGAAATAGTTTCTGTGCTGTAACTAGTAACTCCCAAGCTCAGTTTGATTTGTGTTTGATTTATGGAATGAAAAAGAGTCGTTTGTAAAGGTTCTAAAAAATCTAGTGTAATGGTGCTCGTCATGCTAATGCCTTTATTGGTTGTGTCATTAATAATGTATTCATGTGTTTTTCCAGATGGTGCTGGGTTAATGATCAGTCTCTGATCTGTTCTGAGTGAATACTGCTATAGCGTACTGGGTTGTAATACCTGGTCTGTTTGCAGCACACTGTGGCATGTGATGACATGTTGGTTGAGGAACTTGCAATGATCTAATAAAACAAGTATGGGGAGAGGACGGTAATGAAGTGATCAGACGGTCCATTGAGTGTGCCTTCTGTAATAAAGAGAGAGGAGGTTCACCTCCTCCAAAGTCTCATGGAAGTCACGACGATATGTAATGTCAGGCGTACTTGACAACTTCACAAGCACCCATGTAATGTCGATGCCAGTACAATTGAAAAGGGGCCACTTTTTCTGATGTTTCTTTCAGACGGCCAAGTAAAAAGTATGAAAACAGAAACATCATCATTTAAATGGTCATAATTCATTTGAATCGTCGTGTTTTGTTACAGAGAAAAAGGCGGAGGAAAATTGACCGCAGCATGATTGGCGAGCCCACAAACTTTGTTCACCTGACGCACATAGGCTCTGGGGAGATGGCCAACGGACTCCAGCCGGTAAGACAGAGAAGCAAATAGTGAATAGAAGAATATCCTTTCATGCTGGTACAGTACCTTAAAGAGGTTTATGTGACACTTTAAGACATGAAACATACTTTCTTTTCAAGATATTTTAATGTGCTTCTTATTCTGAGAAATTACTATATCCATTCCACAAGGTCCAGTGATTTAGTCTGTTGACTATTATTGGATAATTTACAATGATTCATACTATTGTTAACATAGGAATTGAAAGTATGATATTCGAGATTTGAGATCGGTTTCAAGTTTATCCACGCACAGAAATGGGGAAGTACAGAGAAACTGCATAAACGAGTGGTGAAGGAATAGGTTTCGTAGACCATTGTGTTCTGAGTTTCCCCAATGTGTCTTAAAAGAGGCAGGTTTCTTTGATGTCAATGCAGGGTTGCATAGCACAATTAGTTTCAGTCCAAATAAAGATGTACTGTGACTTAGTATGATCCCTCTATTTGTGCCCTTTTTGTTCATGTTTGTATTTGATAAGTGCTGCTGGTTCCTGAATGCTTGTTTGAGCTCCTTGTTTTAAACCAGCTATGGTTTCTACTCTCCAAGCCAGAGTAGCTAGCATAGTGAAAAATGGATTTGAAAGACAGCTGAAGCAAACCAATGTGACATTCACAATAACCAGGCCATAGCCCATTAGCGATAGCCTAAAAGGCAAGCTAAGAGCCATTGTCCTCCTGACAGATAGCACTGCATTGTTTGAATGCACTGAGCTTTTTCAATGCCTTAAAATGACTGTGTAAGAGGACAATGGTTTAGGGCCTAATTTGTAACCCATATAGGAGATAAATACAAAGTTCAACCCACACTGGAGCAATACTGGCCTATGTTTATTGTCTAACCCTCAATAATGAAATCCTACAACCTCCACCAGTGTTATGTGTTATGTAATAGTTATGACTCACAAATGATAAAGTTGAGCTGGGTACCATATGGAACCAGTTAAGATGGAAAACATTGTCAGGGCTCCAAATAGGCTCATGTTTCATGTGAACCATAGAACCAGAATGTTATATTGCATACAGAGAGCCAAAACATGGTTTTAAATCACTTTAGTCTTGTAGATAAAATCACTTAGTTTCAGTTTCAGTGTGCAGAATAGGAGACGCTGTATTTATCAACACACATATGGGCCACTTGTACACTTGTGTACCGTTCACATGACTGATAATACTGTCTTCAATTTACTGTTTCATGGAAAAGCCACCTAAGGACTCCTTGCTCTTTTTCTTTTGTCAGGGTCAGGTCACCAAACAGGAGCAGTCGTAGCAGTATGTCCAGGATCATTTCAAACTGCCCAGTTCCACATGTACTATTACTGAAGAAATGTAAAGCTATCACTGCTTGCAGTGTTGACAAGACTCCGGCAATGGTGTCTTATGAAGAACATTTCATGATCGTGCTATAGTGATATAGTTGGCAGTGGCCTCTTATTTCTGTTGTCTATAAAAATGATAAACGTCTTGTTTTTAAACATACTGTTGTTTTATGATGGACTAACCTGGTTTTGAAAGATTACCCGAATGTTCTCATGATGGTTAGTTGAACCCCCCGCCCTATTCCCACATAATTTTTATCCATTTGAAGCCCAAGCCTGTTCTGCTTTGCAAAAGTGGAAAACATTTGGGAAGTGTGTGCTTTTTTGTGAGTTCCTTAGGATCTCTTTGGTTAGACTGGTTTGACCCAGACTCCTTTTTGTTCAATTTACTGGATGTGTTTTTGCAAAAACAAGATTTGTCCCACTGATGGATTTTCAGCCATTGAGCACCTTTGTGTTTCTGTCTGTGCGGGAGCTGCTGAACACGCATACTGCAATTATGACTGGTTCTGGACATGTCCAGAAGACTAATATAATATTTGTATTAGTTTGAAAAGCATCTGAATGTTCCGGTCTATGTTCTTACTTCTTATCCAAGCAGGAAAGAAGATCAGACGTCTGTCACCCAGGACAGCAAACAAATGCTTCTTCTCATCATCTTTTCTCAATTCAATTGTTTTTGTCCTTGATGGATTAATTACGCTTTAATTGATTTAACATCAAAGTCGTACGATTTCGATGGTGTCCAAGGGTAAGATGTGATTCTTTCCTGAAAATCAAATTGGAAACGTTATGAGCCTGTCCAGTTATTAAAGAATCATCCTTGCAGGACACTGATGGAACATTCCGTTAAGGCGCTTTTAAAGAGCAGAGGATTGTAGGATGTCCCCCACCTTGATGAAAGTGGAAAATTCCAAGCACTTTAGTGTGCATTCCTTCTGCCAGCTCTACTGGGCCTCCCACTCACAGTGTCAACTCTAGCTCTCTAGGGGGGAACCAATTATGGCATATTTCATGGGCTCAAAATAGCTATTTTAATAATGTAACTGACATGACACTTACGTTTTTCTTGATTTATATGGGTTGTGTTTTTATCATTCAAAGATGTTATTTTTGTGTTGCACCTTACAATGGCTATGTGTTGTGAATAACCAGTCCAGTCGTTCCTGTTGCCTGGCTTGTCGCTCATTTGAAATTGTATTGACTGCGTCCACTGGAGCATTTCATTTTAACAGTGTTTTTATGTGTTTGGCATCTAAAGCCATGTTAATACATATTTTGAATTAAGTGGGTTTATTAAGTTTCCCTAAAGTTAAGGATGAGTGATGTGTTGCCTTTGTTTGTCATGTAGTATTCATAGGAACCGTATATCAATATGCCTTGCCGACAAAAGACCACCACATTTGTTGGACAATTATCATGTTATTCCATTTGCATTTTGTCAAATCAAAACTTGTTAAAACATTTTGATACAAAGTCACTCCTGAGAACGTTCCTTTTTCCTTCGCTGGAAAGTAAAATGACAGTGTGTTTGGATACCGCCTACATATATAGTAAATTACATTTTCTTTATCGAGGGAAAAAAATGAATGAGCAGGTGCAGTGGCCATGCTCCAATTTTCAAACTCTCTGGAACAACATTTTTGAAAGGGAGCCATCTGCGCATCGAATCGAATGTGCCACACATTCTTAATTTGTTTATAGTCTAGCCTCGCCAACCACTCATTCACATACTAATTACACCCACCAGTACATGGACATGTTAGAGATATTTCCTTTTTCTCCAGATGCATAAGATCCATGTCTTCCTTTAATGAAATATTTCTTTTATTTTTTTCATGCACAGTAGTTCTACATCTCAGGATTGGATATGGAAAGTATTTAATTGCGCAAACAATTCAGTGTTACATTAAATATGCTATTATTACATTATTACCCAAGCCAAAGAGAAGCTACAAACCAACAAGAAACTGAACTTCACACAAATGTGAATTATTTTGCTTCAATATTCAACAGTAGAAATTATAATAATATACATTCCTTTATGTACAAAACACTTTAGATATCTTTGGTTTCCAGTATGCATTATATTCAAAAATACTCATTGCGCTGGTTGTTGTAGTTTATAAACAGAATTATCAAGATTCCAGATTAAGAGTCCCAGTAAATATATATTAGTGAACAGGAAGTAATAAACTACAGAGTCTTTGGCAGTAATCTTCCTCCTTGATTACCTCAGTTCCTGTGGCTGTCAAGGACTTGTTTCCTGAGTCTGTAATATTTCCAAGGTGACAGCTCTTCATTTAATGCTTGCATGGGATATAAACTCATTTTTGCAGGCTGTAGAAACAATCTTTTCTCTTATAATTTGAACACATTGCCCAAATTCAAACTATACTTTCGGATGACTACATACTCACCAGGTGAACTATAAATTGCTAGTGTCTAATAAAAATACTCTGGGGAAACACTAATCATTGACAACTGTTGATATTATAACTAGGCATTCATAATGTATGGAAAATATGTTTTATCCATTTTGCTTCATAATTTTCTTATTTAACTTCAAATATAAATGAGAAAAGGTAAGTGTCCTCTCCATATCAGTTTGACAGATGAAACTTTAGTCAGCATAAGAAGTCTTAAAAATGTATCAGTAATGGTAACAGTAACATACAACTACAATTTTCTTCCTATTAATTCACTTAACTCTAGTAGTGCAGCAGTGGACTCACACTAGCTCAGGAGTCACTCATTCCGGTCCTGGAGGGCTGCCATCCTGTGGGTTTTCACTTCAACTGCACATAGTGTAGCGTCATTAAGCTCATTATCCAGTTAATTAGTAGAAGGTCAGGTGTGCTCAATTGAGGTTGGAGGGAAAAACGGTCTGGATGGAAGCTCTCCAGGAACAGGTTTGGCGACCCCTGCACTAACTGTTGGTTGCTGGTGTAGACACCAAACTTCCATTAGTACATACTATGGTGTTGCACCACTTCAGTAAGAGTTAAGTAGCTTTTGACAAGTGCAATAAGACAACAAAGTTCTTGTGGGATGGGTGATAGGTTCAGTGAATAGTAAAGAAGGATATCAACCTCTTCATGTCCTTTTACGAAGCAGAACTACCCAGTAGTGTGGGAAGTATTAGTGGGGTGTAACAGACAATGGAGATTCAGCAGTATTAAGCACTGAATAAAAATGAAATATTGAATGGTAAACATGACCAAGCAAGTTAGATTTTTCCTCAATGTAGTCAATTCCCATTCCCCTGACATTCAAAACATTTTTTTAAATAAATAATGGATAGAATACAAGTCTGGTCCTGTACAACAAACATTCCCATGTGCTCTTGCAATGTCGTATTTATGTTTGTTCACGTTTTAAGGTCAACTGGAGTTGACCAACTGGCGTTGACCCCTTCGATGTCCGGCCTACAGACACAACCTCCATCTTTCCTTGTGTCTGCTCCTCAGTAACTCCACGTATAATAGGTTCGGTTGCCAAAATGTGCCTCACCTGTTTGTCTTTTCATCAAACCTAGAGAGGAAAAGAGCAATCCTTACAATTTAGGAATAATGCCATTACCGTGTGGGAGTGATTTTTCTAAATGACGGCTAGGTATTAATAGTCAGAATTGATTGTGGGATTCTGAATCAGTTTCAGTATGTAACAAACACATCTAGTGGCCTACTTTCTGTGGGGACAGCTCCCAGAGGGAGCAACTATTTGACCACGGTAAATAGCTTCCTGGATGGTTGCAGCATATTGGATGGTAGAGAGTTAATAGAACTACAACCAACCAAAACCTACAATTTGTAACACCTTTATGTTTCCTAATGTATTCTGTTGCCAAGAGGCAAAGACAGGTGGAGAAAGGGTAAACTTACTCTCTGATGCAGTCAGGAATCTGGAGGCGTTCCATAGGGATGTACTGAGACAGCTCCAGTAAGCTGTGAATGAACCGGATCTTCCTGCTGAACTTTTCACTTCAAGGAACACACAGACAAAAGACGAGTCACTGAAGGCGTGAAAAACGTTGTCTTCTCGATCGAATGAATCCATGAGTCACTGTTGAGAAAGAAAACCAAATGCAGTGCTTACCTAATGAAAGGTTTGACTACGGTTATCAGGGCTTTGACGTACCAGGCAGGGTGGACCACAAACAGACCTTTAAGGTCCTTCCTTAGCCTGGTTAGAGAAGAGAGAAGACACACACAGACACAAGCAAAAAAGGAATCTGATCAGGAAATGGTCAAATACTGGAAACTTTGTGTTTTAATAGGAGAGAACACGATTGGAACTATTAAACCATTACACATTCAATTAGAGGAAGCAGTGTAGGCTCAGGTTTCTTAGCAACAGCAACAAAATAAATAAGCAAGTGAGGTAACGTCTGAGGGACGGGTATTTTGTCATCACCATCCCAAACCCTTTGATGTCTATGATAAAGTGGGAGGGAGTTCTACCCCAAGTGCGCAACATGACTATTACCTTTCCCAAGCTGTGTACGGACAGGTTCAAACGTCACGCTCAGCTGCTTACTGTCCACCTCTGAGCTTCGACAGGAAATGCACGGTTCACTGATGTCACACAAAGTCAGACATTTTGTAGTTCTGGGATCGTCTGAAGACATCGTGCACTGACTTTGGTCAGAGCTAACTGTTAGCCTTTCACTGATCCTTAGTGAATTTTCTCGTTTCTAATCTCTTGGACGTGCCAATTTTTTTCATAAATGTAACAGGATGTAAATGGATGTAATGTTAAACATGGATGTCAGAGTGGAGGATGTGTCGAGGCAAGATTGTAATAAGTATAGCTGCTAGCCAGCCACTGAGGGAGGAAAAAGCTGAGCTGCCTTTATATGGACTATACAAACACACTGCCTCAGAGATAAGGTCGCCTCGCTGGTTAAAACGGGAGCCACAGACACATAAGTATCAAAGTTGAATGTGGTGCGACAGTGAGAAACACTCTTTCAATAGTGGTGGAAATGTGGTATAAGAGAAATAAAACAGAGAAGTGCACATATGCTGGTTTGGGAGCCTACTGTGAGACAGAACCATGAAGTCCAAATAACACCACCCAGTCCAATAAACCTTCAGGAAGAACTGTGCTCCGGTTATATACTACAGTTAAAATTAACTTCAGCAAGAGAGTGACAACCAGGGATACACACACACACACACACACACACACACACACTTTCACCACCTTGTTCACACACCCACACTGAGCCCTGCACACTACAGTCAGGGGGTTAGAAGGTTATCTGAGGAATGCAGGGAGAGAGCACTTCCCTAACGATAACACTTCGGCTCCTCACAGCACTCAATCATTACAGCATTCCTGTCATATTTCACAGGAGAGGCAAGGAGGGCAGACAGAGGAGCCTCATGTACGATATGGGCATCTGACGTTCACATTCCAGCTAGTCGCTATGACACCTACAGTATGACATAGAAAGTGTCGAATGGAGGGGAAAAAATGATAGTAGCGCCCTCTTCTGGAAAATATGAAAAATACACCAAATTTGAGGACCTCTTTCAGCATTCCTGTGTGTTAGAATGAAAGACTGGGGGTGATTTCGTTGTATATATCTGACATACAAGATCAACAGGAAGAAACAACAGCCGATGCAAGATGTTCTACTGGACCAACACTAAAGCTGTTGACTGTCTGGGGCTTGGCAGTACTTTTGTTCAAATATCTTTCTTGAATACTTCTCACTCCACACAGAAGAGATAGATTACCTAGTATTTTAACACCATCAAAATACTTAATCTGTGTATAATTGAGCGAACACAAAGCCATCCCTAGCAATCTTTAAAAACATCAACCCTCGCCTCCAGCTGTTACAGGCTCATACCGGCCTGTGGACAGCCCCAGTACATACTGTACAATGTCAGGAGTGTGACAGTTATTATATTGGGAGTTCCCTTACCTTCTATCAATGGAGGTGTAACACTGGCGTAGCCACTTGATAGTCGGCATCTTGTTCCTGGGAGCCATGCCACACAGGTACACAAGGACATAGTTCTCTGACACCATCAAGTCCAGCGTCCCCATGATGTACCTGTCATTACAGGACATGAGCTGTGGGTCAGCACTGACCAGCCAACTGGATGGAGAAACTGCTTTGTGTGGGTGTGTTTGTAACAGGGTAACATTTTGGACTGGAGTCTGTGAGACAGCTTAGTCAGGCATTACCGTGAAGGATATTTCATGTCAGCATTTTTTAAGTGAACATAGTTTTAAAAAGGGAAGTGTCCATACAAAACAATAGCGCACATGCTCACACATCCAAGCACCCACATGCATGCACACTCACTCGCTCTCTCTCTCACTCGCTCACTCACTTACACACCCTCACATACTATTGTTGCATCACAATTCCCAATTGCACAGCTCTCAACATCCTGTGCATTTGCGAAGTTCGCAAACAGCAACCAAGATCAAAATCGTCAGGCAAAACAACTCATTCCATTTCAAATACTAGTATGTGTTCTTTTCAGTTCTGAGATTTCAAAACTCATGGTACCCGGTAATGTTTGACCAAAAGGGCCTATGCTCAATGGCATGTGTAATTTATCACACGTATTGTAGATGGTGTAACATGCTGACCTGAAAAGGTTATCCATGACATACTCATAGTTCTCCACTGTGTTCTCTGGTAGATAGCAGGAGGAGAACAGGATGATGGCGTTCATTCCCTCGCCATAGTAACCTTCAGAGCAATCAAAGGGTGGAAAACCAGTTAGAGAGAGGCTGGGAAGTCTAAAGAATGTGTTACTGTTAATTAATGTTACTCATAATAATGAATTGATGAAAAAGTGAGTCTGTCATCCTCCAACATTCTACGAACGAAACAAAAAGTGAGAAGCACGCTTTGCACCAAAAGTCAATTTAGTTCTAATTCTTTCATTAGAACAAGGATGCTTCCGGGTATTGGCAGCCCTTACCTCCGTGGGAGAGCACCTGCAGGTAGGGCTCCAGAACACTCATGTTGACATGGTATTCCTGGCCAGCGATGCAGAATCGCCGCCATCGGCGCCCCCTGCTGTCGACCTGGTCCAGGTCCATAGGACCCATCTCCGCCTGCTCCACTGCCGCGCTGGACACCCTGCTCTCCCCCCGGCCCAGACGCGGCAGGTCATCTAGGGGTCAACAGAGAGTGCTGTCAATTAGGGTAGATGCAGTATACAGTATCTGGAGTAGGTTGGAGGAGTTCAATAGTGGAGAGCTTATTGTGCTGAATCACAGGGTTGTGCCATTGTTGTACCTGGCTTAATGTTTCATTGTTTCGCTCAAGTTGACCTATATTTCATAAGCGTCCTTCTGAATATCAGTCTTCACCTTCAGATTTGAAGTCTGTTTGTCAAACTGCTCAAATGAGTGATACAAAAAGGAGTGTCTTCCAATGTGTTTCCTTTGCCCTCTCTATCCTTGAGGCTCCCTCCCCCTTTCTCTCACCCTCCCACTCCAGCTCGTGCATGCTGTCAGGGAAAGTGCAGGACTCGCTGTCCGACGGCGTCTCCAGGGCCTCCAGGTTGATGTCCATCTCTGCGTCGTCAGGCGAGGCGGAGAGGCCGGCGGCCAGGTAGCCCTCCTCCCCCGACACCATGCTGCGGTCCAGCGAATTGGTGCTCTCCAGGGTCAGGCTGAGGGTGGGAGCCACCAGACGCTTCTTCCTGATGCCGTTCCCCGAGAGCGCCAAGCTGGTGGGCGGAGCTGGAGCGAGGAAAGAGAGGGAGTATGTGAAGAGTATGTGTAAGAGTATAAGTACAATAAGTAAGAATATTCTTATAAGAATTTAGTACAGAATGTTTTACTCAATAATTATATATTTTATCAGTATTATACAGTATTGTAATATATATACTGTATACTTCATTATTACACTGAATGTGGAAAATACATGTATTTTCCTTTAAATTCTATTCTATCCAACATAATTTTCTCACAGTAACATTGTATCAAAATACACTTTGATTTCAATCAAAAATGTTCTTCAATATTTGTTGTACACTTTGATAACAACAGGAGACTTCCAGGGAAAGTGTGACAGCTGACTTTTCTGTGTGCCAGTTCTTTGACAGCCTACAGCATCGCAGCTTGGCTTTACCTGGTCTCTCTCCATTGGGACTCTCTGGCTCGTCCTCTGGGCTGTGAGTATCCTCAGGCAGAGGTCTAAAGCAGGAAATAAATCTTTACTTAAGAACATGGCATTGATAGTAACTCATGGTATATGTGGTAGTCAAAGTACTTTCAATATCATTCATATTCTCATTCATATTCTTCTTCATCCTGATTGACAAATATTATATTCTTCTTCAAAGTTATAAAGATGTCATTCACACATTTATACCACACAGGTTAAAGGTCATGAACCAGTTCATTTCTGACCTTGGAAAGTCCTCATCTTGCCACTCCTCCCTCAGTTCCATGTCCTGGATGTAGTCTGCTACCTTGGACCCCTCAAAATTCCTTGGATCAGAGACACAAAGGAAAATTTACTTTTCTGTGTCGCTTACATTTCAGATTTGTATTGACTGATGTAGGGTCAGGTATTCGTTTCTCTAGAAAATATGTTGGCATTGATGAATGTACTACATCACGCAATGCATTTCATATTACAGCACTAGCACACGGCTAGTCCCATATCAGACATTACTTAATCACAAAGCTCATTTCCCTAGTGAAACACATATTCAAACGTAATGACAACTTGTGTGGCGTGGTGATGCATTAGAGCACTCATCCCTGTGGTCAATACAGTTTCCACATACAACACAGTGCTTAGGGAGAAGGAGTGAGTAAGGTGCTTTTCGCTGTACAAACATGACCTAAATGAATCAGACAATCAAGCAGTTTGGGCTTGTCAAACGGTCATACAGTTATATTGACATAAACACAGAAACCAGGGAGATATGCCAAGTTGACACAGGTCAGGTATGGCATCACATGGATCTCTTAAATCCTGTTCACTTGATTAACTGCAATGAGCAAAAAAGCCTTTTTCCAAAACCTTTATTAAAGACACATGTACATGCAGACTATCAGACACACATACTCTCACAAACAACATAGATATTTGCCCTTTCAGGAGAAAAGTCTGGTTCCTTCTCACTTCACTCCAAAGAGGCTGCTAAGAGCATAATGACGGAAACACACGCACACAATCAAGTGTAGCATAAAGACAACACACCCTCACACACACTAAACAAATGATCTGACATCAAGCATGTCCTCTGGTTGTCATTGGCCGGAGCAACTGCCTGTGTGTCACTCATGACAAAGTTTAAGGAAAACTAAGAATCCGAGCTGTGTTACCAGGACTACTTCCACACATTTAGAAAATATCCAAGATGTGTCCCCCTTAATGGTCTCTATGTCGCTTTATTGGAAGAACACTCAAAAGCAGCTAGATAATGGTAGTGAACCATATCTAAATCTAAAAATGTTTCAGATTTGATGGAGGTTAGTTACATTAGTGGCAATGTATAGGATACGCATGTTATCGAGACGAGTATATTTACGATTTAAATACTTGTAGTAGGCTACATTAATGAAAAAGTATTTATTACAAATTACTTCACGATTCGGTCCTAATAGTGTGGATGTTTCCGGGCATCGTTCAAGTTTGTCTAATCTAAAACAATGTTATACTTCTTTAAATCCGTTTTTACCTTTTCAAGCGCGTAAGCGATTTAAAAGCTATTTAGAATGCAAATACAGATTTTTTTTACGCGACCTACCTGTTTCTCTACCTGTTTTCATGAATTCCCTTTGAAACACAAAATGTGTCTATTCCACAGAATTGATTTAACATACAGATACCGATTGAAAAGCTTATGAATTCTGTAGTCTGGGATCAAGTTTTTAAAAAAATAGTATACGGTTAACTGCGCAAATTGAGCACGACAAAAACCTGAAAAAGGTACACGAGACTGGTAGTCCGGTTTAGCCAATGAGTGGGATTTTCACCGGCTACTGTGTGACGCGTTCGTAACACCTGAGATTCCACTTTGCGAGGGTAATTTTATGGTTTAAATAAATAAATAATAATAATCTACTGGAGCGCAGAAAAAAACGTAAAATCATGACATTTAGAGTGAATTCATCCAGCAGGTTTGTGCAGTTTATTATTCACTAACAGTTTTACATTTTCAAAAAGGGCTTGTCTTCATTGTGAATACTTATTAAGATACCTGTAAATCTTGTTTGGTTTCTTATTGTGGATTCTCACAAGTTAGTTTGCCCCACTGTACATACATTACACAAACAAAACACATATTGAGGGTAAATAAAATATATTATATGTCATTCTTAGGACTTGCAACGTGTGCAGACAATGTTGCAAAACAATTCCAAAACAATTCCTCTGTGCAAGATCCCACTTCACTAATCCATAGGCTGATCACCCAGATCCAGACACATGCAACATTTCACAATCCCTCAATTTAGACCGCTGCCAGTACCTCTACAACCTCGTGTGCAACCACAGGCATTCACATGACCATGGTTCACACACAGCACAGGACAGCCATGACTAGACCATACCACCATATGTTTTTACGTTGCTAGAGAACACTATTTCTGATTGGCTGTGAACACATGACAAAAACCTGAGCCTGGAGCCGATCATGAGTGGGAAGGGCTATGAACAGAAGACCTCTCCATTGTTGGTCTGCTTGTTGAAGCACGACATGGGTGTAATCTGCCCTCCTTTGTGCTCTGTGTTCGAGAAACTTGAGCATGGAAAGGCAGCTGACTATTTTGAGGCCGCCTTTTGTTGCGTGAGCCTATTTGGGGGACAGGATTTGAAGCAGTCGGAAGAAACTATCTCAACGTGATCGAGATGTTGAAGTTCGGAGGCCAACAGAGAAAGAGACAGACTAGTATATCTTGGTTTGGTGTAAAAGCACCATGGACCTACTTCTGCAGAAAAGCAGATTCACTGGCATGGGTAAAGGGGTGCCATTTCAATACATAACAATGTTGAGATCTGCTCACATGCCATCGTTGTAGCACGTCATACATGATGCGATACCTTTATCCACCCAATCAGGATCCAGGATGCCAGAAGCCAAGTGCTGTGACACTTTCTATTAGTGTAATAACCTTTGCTAAACAGTAGTCTGACTGGTCCTTGTGAAAAGTAATGAAAAGTTCTTAATTCTTGCAGCTACGTCGGCATATTTAAGTTTGTGAAACCAAACTTCTGTAGTCATCCTGGATGACACTGATGAGTCAGCGTTTCGAAGTCTGTTGAGACTTCCTGGATTGACAAAAAAAAGTCCCCCTCTTCTCTTCACAAAGTGTTTTGTTCCGCAAGACCAGTGACTTTTGATTCTTCACTTCTTCTTTCACTGGCCACATGACAGATTAGATAAAACGACCCATCTACAGCGTCATGTAAAAGATGCATGCAAACCCAATACTCTACTCCATTCAAGACTATCATTAGATCTATACCCTCGGGCAACTTTTCTGACAGGCCCATTCTGAAATTAGCTCAGATATATTGGCACTATTTCCTGTGTGCTGCTTATCAGGAAATCAACACAGCAGTTCAAGCTAATCAGAAGCTAGACTCACAGCCTCTACTCAAGCCTTAGGTTTGCCTTTCATAGAAAGGACCTACCCATTTGTCAGGAACTGTTGTCTTGTATCGGAGTGGGTTCCCATGTCTTCGACTCGAAGCAATCAGGATTGTCCGTAGGAGATATGACACATTAAGGAACTGTTGTTTCTTCAGCAACTAAGCCTGCTTCAACAGCTCATCTGCATTGCTCCTGAGGAAGTCCTGTTGATATGGGTGTGTGTGCGTGAGTGTGACAGAGCGTGTTTGCCTTTGCTGTGCGTCTCAGTCAGCGGACTCTCCCTCTCCCCTGTCCCTACAGGTTTTTCTACATTTCAGTACAACCTGTTGCGGTTGCCTCCCTGTCGACTCTGCTTGCCTGGGACTTGGTTAAGTGTACAGGCACTTAATGGTAACTTGAAGCATTTGAAGAGAGGCTTCTCTTAAAAGATGTGCATTCAGGACTTCTCACTAAATGTGTCTAAATGTGGTGCTGCCTTGGGCCATGTTAAGAGTTTGGACTGAGAACTTACGGCAGCAGCTGGGATCAGATACGGCCATGGCCCTTTGCTGCTTGACTCCCCCCTCCCTCTCACCCTGTCCTTTCTGTCACATGCCACTGCTAAACTGCACAATATAGCACTAAAAATGCTACAAGTTTTGTAGGGGATAAATCGAAATCATAGTTTAGAAGTAAAGTTAAGAGATGAATTTAAGCCAACAAAGCATAAAAATACATTTGGGATGCAGTCCTACCATAAATGTGGACTAGAAAAATTTTAATTCTAGATAGATGCAATCAATATAAATATATTGTATTTACGCATATGAAAGACAAAATACCTTAAATAGCATAAAATGTTGTTTTAATACTAATTTTGCAGATGTACTTAACCATTCAATTGTATTCAAGTTTATTTTAAAAGCAGAAAAATATTTTATATTTAAAATATGAAATAAAATTACTGTGTACACTTTATTCTGATTGTACTTCTCCACAACACAGTGAAATAAAACTCAAACAAACCAATTTAAAAAAAAAACTTTAAAGAGCAACTATACACACAAATAAACAATTCTTTTTGGCAATTATCAGGATATGAGGTTCCATCAAATCACCTACAATTTGTCAATAGTGATACGTTACCATAATAATTAGCTATCATTGTTCCACATCATCCTTATAAATGCATTTTAGATTACATGCTTTCTTAAAGAGGTAAAGTAAGCTACCATGCTTTCTCTTGAATAATACTTTTAATTAAACATGTTTTTTCACATGAATAAATAAGACATTTCATGTGAAAGTGTGAAATACAGATCATTGTGCACTTTATTTGATGAAAAAATCTAAACTGAAGTAATGTAAAAATGAAAGTATTGAATTGCTATGATTTGCTAATGGATCCGTCCAACATTTCAGTCATTGAAAGCCAACTATTTATCATTGAACCACTGCAAAACACCACTAATACCAATTCAATTGAACATTGATGTCGCAAGGTTTACTAGGTAGTTTCATAATCAACACATACGTAGAGTGCCACTATTTAGCATTTGATTTTATCTTCAACATTAATAGCTCCTCAATGTATTTTTGATCATTTTGTGATCTTTGTTTTGAAGAATTAGTGTTGTCGCTGCATTCTACTACAAAACAGATATATATTTATATCAAAATATACTATTTTAATAACTTCAGAATTTCTTTTGATATCTGTGAAACCACTCTGGAATACTTCTACACAAACCTGTGACAATGGAATCATCCTACCTTTGAGTCTGTCATGGATATGTGACCTGTCATGGAATAGACTCTCTGAACGTTTTCACTCTGTATGACAGGAAACACATGCCAAACCAGTTGTTCTTTCAAGTGGATAAATGATTCGATTTACGCCTTCCTTCATAACCGGGAAACCCTCTTGACAGACCCATCCTTATCTGGCTAGGAACTGTCTGGCTCTCCAGATGTTGAGATCACGGAGTGTGGAGGCTCCGACTGAATTCTAAATCACAACATCAACATCACTGCCCCTCCGTGCTCTCCACCTCATTGGCCAATTTGCTAAACTTTTCCACCAGCGCCTCAGCGCTGATCCTGGGCAGTCCGTTGTCCAGGGGACAGCCTTCCACCAGACTGTTCATGGGGGTCGGAGGCACCATGGAGTCCTCGTCTATCCCAGCCTCCCCAGCAACGTCTTCAGCGTTGCTACAGTACCCTCCTCTGCGCTCTCTGCTCCTGAGGAAGTCCTTGATGATGGGCAGGACTTTCTTACGGGAGGCCAAAGTGTTGCCTTGGAGATAAGCTTTGATGTGGGAATACGGGCTACTCATTGGACAGAGGCTAAGGCTGGGGTTCTGGGCCTGCTCCAATGATTGACTCATCTGCAAGGGGACACACAGATAAGCTGACTAGTCATAGGCTACAATACCACTTCAACGTCAAGCAAAAAGGATGATTGGATAAACATATTAGTGAACTGTCAATGCTAATGTGGCTTAAACATCAGTGAAGAACCCCATCAAAAGCTTCAAAGACAATTTGTAGGTGTAATACGCAGAAGGTGTCGTTAGTACCTCCTCCCTGTAGAGGGCGCTGGAACTGTAGATAGCGAGCTGTCTGAAGGGCTCCTTGTTGTCTTGAAAGGAGATGGTCATAGCCACCAGCAGGTCGTAGCCGTGTCTGTGAGAGAAGGCACACAGCTCCTGCTCTAGGCTTTGTCTTTGGAGAAACTCCTGATAGACACAGATTAATGTACTGTTAGTTTGAGCACTATTTAAACCGTCCTCCAGAGAACAAACAACTTGCTGGCAATATTTAAATACAATAGCTGGGCATTTGTCGCATGCAGCAACCTTTTTCACTCTCCAGAACCTCCAGAAGTCTAAAGAACACGACGGTCCTGAACCATGAGAAAGACTTACAATGATGTGGAAGTTCTAAAAATAGATTTTTCTATGCTGATCTTGTCTGAATCTAGCATTAGATAACCCGAAGATGTGTCTTGAGTTTGCATGTGGTTCCGGCAGACTTGACATGCATGACAGGTATGAGTCCATTACAATATAATCGGAGACATTCCAGCGCCAAAGCCTTTTGCTTGTCTAAGGGTGTGTGTGACTGTGAGTGTGGCTATGCAAAAGGAAGGTTCATTGGACCATGCAGCTACGCAGCACAGATTTTCGAACTGAACAGCAGTGGTTGTACACTGACCTCCATTGTCATGTAAATAACACTGACGGCCAGTTTCAGGTCTCCTCCAGAGGCTGCCTTCATATCTTTCAGTAGCATCTGTTCAGTAGTGAGACCTGAGACATAGAGAATGAGGAGTACAGTGTAGATGGGACACCTCAGAAGTCGCATTTTCAACGTTTCTACTGTTGAAAGTATTTCTGCAACACTAGAGAAAGCTTTCAATTATAAAGATACTGATGAAGGTCAAAAGGCGGCATGTATTTTGAAATCTGTTACCCGACACGTCGAACTTTGCGTTCTGCAGGGACTGGAAAAGAGCAGCCCTCGGTGGCAGGCGGGGGAAGCGTGTCTCCAGGAGTGCGGCATACTGGCTGTCTTTGGGGGTGACCTTCCCTGCCTCCGGGGCCATGTTGACACAGTCTAGTACAATGGTACCTGGCCTCACACAAACATGAGGTTGCGTTATGCCTCTAGTGGATGTCTCAAGTCTACTTACATGAACATGAGAGATTGTACAGTTAGTTCAGCTACAGAGCACTTGTACAGAAGAAGAAGCACAATGGGACTCATGACATGGCTTCAAACTATATTACAGTTCATTTTCAGAGGCAGACATCACACACAGTTCAGAGCACAGATGACATGTAGACTATGGTAGAGTACAGCATGGTGGAATGGATTGTTTATACAATATGGAATCCGAGTACAAGTTGCATTATGTTGTGAAGGTTTCCAAATCTGTACAGTTCGAATATGTTACTCGTGGTTGTGTTACTAGCACACTAACAGTTCAGTTTTACCATATAGCAGTTGCGCCACCTGTTGGTCTAGGACGTCAGGAGCCTTGTGGACAATCTGCTCAGTCACAAGTGTAGCACAGGAGCCCACTGGCTCTACGGTAAAGGGGCAGGAGGGGGAAGCAGCTCTCTCCAGGAAGTGGTGGTCAATCACCTCCACCACTGCCCCCTCGAGGTCACTGTCAGAACTGCAAGAGGAAAAACTTGATCAACTAGGTAAGAGGTTGATGATTTCAAGATTAGGTTTGTATATTTAATGAATGACAAACATGATTATGATTTCATGATAAAGTACAGGAGAACAGGTTCCTCCAAGCACAAGTGTGCAAATACACACGTGAATGTGTGAGGGGCTGGGTGGTGGGGCAGAAGGTCACACATACCGACACACATATTCACACACAACACATATATCCACACACATCGACACATACATCCCCATGCACCAACACACACATCTACATTCACATAAACCACCCACACACGCCACATCCACACCAGCACACAGCCTGATATCTCCAAGCAGACCTGGGGAGCACGTTGTGGTCCACCAGAGTGAGCTCTAGCCGCCCGGCCCGGTTCAAAGCCGCCAGGTCCAGCTCGTTCCGGAACACCAGGTAGTCCTGGGAGAGGCCGCTCTCACGCAGCAGGAATACGTTATCCGTCCGCAGCGGGAACTCTGCTCTGGGGATGTTCAGGACGGCCAGAGGAGCTTTCCCAGAGTCAAGTGTCTGGAGAGGGAAAGGGAGATGTTGAGGTGTTTGTCGGTGGCATTCTATTCTACACTGTATAAAGAAAGTGTGTCCCACATTCAATATTTTCTCTTTCTCTTATTTCATTACATTTCAGGGAAATCCAACAGCTGCATATTATATGTGTGTTATCGCGTACACTATACACAGCCTGTGAACGGTAATGAACTTGTATTTTAGGTCATTGGTTGTTAGCCCAGCTTTTTCTTTTATGGTTCCAAGTCAACACTGTGGGTGGGTGAGATGTGTTGGACTCTCACCTTGGACAAGCAGTAGGCATAGACCAAGGCGCACACCATGGAGTCAAGGTCACAGGCCTCATTCCCCAACACCACGTGGAACCCTGGGCTTCCATCTGTATTTCCTTCCTGGATGGACAAAAAAGTGACACACTTTGTAAGCCTGCCATTGGACAACTGGAGACGCAAAACATACAGTACATCAATAGAACCATACAAAGTGTGCGCACGTATGTAAGTTAGATTACTTCTGATCTAATTGAAGAGTTACTTGACGCTAAAACAAATTTAAAAAAAATGTAATCCCCACAGTTGATACTCACACACAGCTAAACTCATCTATTCTAGTCTTGATTCCAACAAGTCTATGCGAGTTACATGCTATTTGAAACTGTTCTGAGGTCATTTCTGGTGTCCAAAAACTGTAGAACAAATGTGTGAGGTTTAAGTGCCTTTTCAAGGTACTCATGACTCATCACAGGAAGGCTGAGGGAGGTACACGATCCCTGGCTGAGTTCAGGTATCACTTCAAGCGTGAATATACACAGACAAACCTTCCAATTCTCACCAGAATACTTTCTTTGTCTTGTCAATTACATGGGGGATCAGCAACAATCTACATCCGTCATGCCATGCAACTATGAAATATTCACTGCATATGCATATATCACATGCAGATAGGATACTGTACCAAGGTGCTTGCCAACTTCAGATAATGGCGCAGGGTGAGTAATATCCAGCAGAAAATGTAATAAAAAGCACTCTGGCAATATGATGATACAGGTATGTCTGCAGCTACATGTTTCACTTGTATTACATAATAACTCCTGTCCTATAACGAGCTCCTATTTGAATATCAACTTGAATGTGTCCAAGATCACAAGGGAATAAAGGAAAAAGCCATTTGCAAAGAAACCCATTTTACTAACACTCTCTGCCAGTGGCTGATTCAATTAATGTGGGGTATCAGATCCAGATTCAATTCAATGAGGCTCCACAAATGGAGTTTGAGGCCTCCTGTCTTGTTCTGAGTGGTTCTACAGGTCCGGCTCCTATGTCATGCTTCAAGGCTTTACCCCACTGAATACGGACCATTGTCAAACCGCTTCATGCTAACTTTTGCCATGACCTCAGACAGTAAGCTAGACGTACACAATGGCACATCCAGTGACATAGTGACAGTGTTTGAACAGCCATTCTGAGAGAATTCTGGACAGGGTTGACTGCGTGTGTGTATGTGTGTATGTAAGTGGGTGCTGTGTAGAACAGATGGGCAAAGTAGGGATGTGGGGGGCAGATCAGAGACTGTGACAATAACAAAAGCTCCCCTCGTGATCAGTAGCCTATCTACTACGGCCTGACCTGTACACAACCAGAGAGGGGATTAAAAGGAAGCACGCATCACTACCACACACACACAATCACATGTGCATAGATAGACCCTCTCTTTCTCTCTCACACACATACATACAGAAATAGATCATTTTCACCTACTTTCCATTAATTCATCTCACTCGTTCTAGCCAAGCTCTTCATCTTGTTCTCTAGCGCTTACTCCCTTCCCCACCATTTGCATAATCTGGTCAAAAAATAGCTTTTCAGAAAGATCAAACCTAGCGATGTGAAGAGACTGGACAGCAAGGAGCTGAGGTGTTCTCAAACCAGCAAGGCTAGCAAAGAAAAGGAGGGATGCCACATTGCCTCATGGTTCAATGCAGCTTCTGGGATCTTTCCTTTTCCACTCATGCCTCTCATTGTTCGCTCTTCTTCCATCCCCAATGTAGACACACTGGACCGATGCACTTGCACTAAAAGCACTAAAGTGTGTGGACCCGTGTATTTGTGCATGTGTTGAGTGTGTTCTCTCTGCCTCAATGAGAAGCGCTTTCATCTCAGTAATCTAACATTACCTCACACTGTTTGGGTTCAAAACAAGCTCCACCTGGTGTCCTCAGGGACAAGGCCAGCAAGGTGTGTTTACAGCGTTCAGCCTAAATGGTTAGTGACTTATTCTGAATATAGCTAGTTGTTAATTAGCTTGTGTTGTGGTGAACAATGTCTCTGCGAATGTGAATCGGTCTAACAGTAACTGTAGTTGTACTAATTTCTGAATAAAATCATGTAGCCTAATTTATATCGAGACCCTATAGAAAGAGTCACGCATTATGGACAGCGTAAGATGAGCTGGATAACAGTAAACGATTCTGACATGCATCAAGCAACGAGAAAACATCTGAATTTAAAATACTTAGTCTGTTGTCGGTGTCAAAGAAATCATACAATGATTACCTGGGAGAAAACACATAACTTGATCAAAATTTTTAGTTCATCTCTCATAGATAGGATATGTGTCAATAAACATGTTATCGAAAAGATTCCGTTTGTAATTGTTCAAAAACAAGATAGTAAAAATACTTAACCATGTTGTCAATGGGCTATTAAATAGCACAGTAAGTATTTTCTAATGTTTAATATTGTTATGGTTTTGATGACAATGGTCGGGTAAAACCTTTATTCACAAATAAATTATTTTGTATTTTTTTGGTTGACCACTTCTATTTCAAAGCTAGATTGTAAAAAAGAAAAAAAAAAAGAAAAAAGAACAACACTTACATTTTTTTAAACAAACACCTCCAACAAAAAACTGTGCATTTAGTTGCAGTATGGTGAATTAGGCCTACATCATGACAACTGTCTAAACCAGGGGTCTCCAGCCCTGTTCCTGGAGAGCCACCATCCAGGACCTCAATTTAGCACACCTGATTCTACATATTATCTGGATGATGAATCGAATACATTAAGTGCAGTTAAACTGAAAACCTACAGGATGGTAGCGCTCCCTGACTGGAGTTGGAGACCCCGGGTGTAAAACATTGTGCATGTAAGTTAAATGTCTAGATGTGGTGGTATGACAATTTAACAGAGAACCAATATAATACGTGTCAATCAAGGTAACGTAAGTGATTGATAACAGGAAACAGCAGACAAATGTAGGCTACATTATAATTACCATAAATGTACTAAAACATTGGCAATTTGCTTAAAATAATGTGAAATTGCTTTATGATGTGCATGACCACACGTGGCCGGAATATGTGAGGTTTAATAAGTACTTCAGAAATGAAAGAATTTCAATTGTGATAAGAGAAACATAGGTACCAAAGTCACTGAGAATTGTCATCACCGTCATTATCTATAATTTCAGAAATCTGTGTCACTGACATTATCGTGTCACATATTATTACGTGTTTGTGCCACACATTTTAATCATTGTCACTGTACACTGGCCATAGAAATTATCTGCATGTGTGTTTAAATTACATTTGACGCACCAACTGCATCACCGGCAATGTGCCGGTTTAAATGCAAGTTTAAATGTACCCTTTTGGCAAGTGACATTTCTACTCCAGAGCTCACACTGCACGATCAAGACAGACGGTTTGGGGAACTGTATCGTCTAAATAGCTGGCTTCGGATTTCGAAATCAATACCAATAGCAAACTAATTAACCAGCCGGCAGTCATACGCACGATCCTGTTGAGGCCATATTCTGTATAGTTGAGACAGGTTGGCGTAAGCAGCAAAATAACGAGGAAGTTTGCTTTTATCTAGCTAGCTGACATATGCTAAAACTTTCGTTCACCAACATTAGCACCTCGCCAACATGCCGCACGAGATGGTCTGCATGAGTTAGGTTGTTTTGAACATGACAAGACATGTTCGTTTATTATTCAACATACAAAACAGTCATAATCAGACAATTCAATAAACTATTTATGGACGACGTATAATAGTCTTGAGACAAAAAAAATATTACCAAAAAAATAACGCAGACAAATCCAACCACGCGCGACCCCAGGATTAAGTCATTGTACGTACCTTCAGTGCACTGTGAGAGCTCTGTAAAAACGTTTCCATACTTGGCAGCAATGGTTTTAAGGCGATGATGACAACCGTCGTAAATTCAGACAACTTGAATGACTCTGATCATGTGTTAGGTTTTCACGCTCCCAGGACTTGAAGGCTAGAATCTGTCTAGCTGCTGGTGTTCCTGCACGCAGCTAGCTTGCTTCTGTAGCCTACTGTAGTCTGCAGTATCATGTGTCATGCGTGTATCGCTTCTGGTTAACATAGGGGCGTGGTGCGGTATGGGTACTGTAGTATTACACGTCCGAGTGTTTATACCCAGACCAACAGCAGTCTAAAAAGTCTAAACCTTTATAGAATCGATAAATAAAATAATTTGTGCAATTAAATTAATAAGATGCAATATTATACACTGCAAAAATAAATTAATTTGATAAACCATTTATTATTTTACGTTAAATTTTTTATCTTATTTTGGGTTGTAAACAACAAAAGAAAACCCTTTATATTTAAGGAGGCTATATATTTTATTCAGTATATGCTATTATGCACATGCGGGGGCTAGTCCCACAAAACAACTGTATTATATGTAAAAACCATATTCGAACTTGATCAGGTGGTCAAGTATTGTACTGCTGGACAGCCATCAGTGTGTGGAGCATGGGTCTTGGTCTAGACATTGGTCAGCATTTACGTTTGAGCCTAGGGTTCGAAACTGACCAGTCCTGGAGGCCCTACTTTCTGAGGTTTGAGAGGGGAACATCTATCAATACTGACCAAATATGGTAGAAGTTGGGGGGTGGAGGAGTGTTTTATATTTTTAGTGACTGCGAACCACTAATATGTGGCTAGGAAGGATTGGTCTTGCATCCAATTTTCTGCTGGAATGCGCTCACAGCTCATATCGATGAGATTGCTACTTTATTCATTTACTCATCCACAGCCTTTAAATACCCTGAAGCTCTCTTCAGGGGTCAGAATAACCCAAAACTATGTTAAATGCACAGCCGCTCATTTAGATCGCATATGCTTCATTGAACTCCGACAAAAATCTTTCTGATTCACGTGCAGCATGGCTGCACATTTCAATGTACAGGGTATAAATTGAATTAACCTGCTTTATTTCATTGTTTGAGGTGGGGCCTTTTTGACTCTTGGGACAGGGTAAATTGCAGAATACGAAGAGAACACGAGAGTTAAACACCCTCGTTTCATACCTCATAGTTCACAAACACAAACCTTCGGGACTTGGCACTGTCCACCATGGCCCAGACGTTCGTGATCTTTCCATGCTGGCTAAGGAATCTTAAGCTTATGCACATTCACATCCTGTCCAAGGTTCTTGATGTGTTGGTGAACTTGGAGCGGGTACAGCGCTCAGCTTCACAATCCTTGCGGGACTTAAAGCGGTTTACAAATGCTTTTCTGTAATGCAGCTTATCATTCAATTTCTTTATAGTCGCCTAAGACGCCTCCGGGCTGTCGTTACACTCTTTCTGTTCCAAGTTCTTCATTACAACATCACCTTCGCTGCGTTTTTTCAGGCAGAAATCAGTTTAAAATGTAAGTCATAAGCGTGTAGAAGCAACTTGATTGTCATATCCAAGAGAGCACGATGTCACTATTTAACCTTGAAATCTGCAATTACTATTCAAATTTAATTGTCTCTCACAATGTACATTTGAAGACAAGGAATGAAATTTGTTGTCCGTCCGAACAAACAGTAAGACACATCTAAACGTCTTCATTTTATGCTCTTTAAGCCACTCTACAGTCAGCTAATCAATGCTTTTGCTGAAAAATAAAATCTTACTAACTGACAAAGTAAATATCAATAATATACTTAATGTTAATATGCACATTTAGTTGTGCAGGATGCTATAGCTCCCCTGACTTTGCTCTACCATAGTTGTGTTACTTTCATAAAGGACCACATGCAAACAATTTGGTTGATATTTTTTTAAGTTTTGTATTCCACCTTCAAGGACTATGCGACCCATATGTGCTTTTATATGGAAATATAGCAACCAGATGGAACATAACATTTTAATTACCATTAAACCAGTCAAAAGGGTTTATTCAAAATCGCTCAATATGATATTGAACATATTCCCAGCTAAAATACGCTCCCCTTTAAAAAAAAAAAAATACATTGGCATACGCTGCAGAATGTTGTGTCTTTTTTTGGCAAGACCATGATTCCATGGTGTAAAGTCCTTTTGTTTTTGTCTCTACTGTTTGTGCCACACAAAGCATCCATTTGAAAGGTTTTAACTAGATCTTCTCGACATAGTTTCCAGGGAACATGCCTTCTCTCCCTCGCAGACGACCATACCACCAGCCTGAGGGATCTGTCAGTGTAAGATATAAGTGTGTGAATTTACTTTCAAGTGTAAATCACAGCCTTAACAGTTTTTGTTCATGAACTATATACATACTGTCCAATATTTAACACATGAGGTTCAGGTATTTTCATAACACATTTTTGGTATGACGTTGTACACTTTTACTCAAAACCAGACAACTATGTTGTCTTAGACAGTAAGAATATAATAATATGTGTGGGCATGTATACTTTCCTATACCTAATCCTAAAAGGTCACTGCTGTTTGCCTGAAAGCACTTGTCTTGTTTACGACTGAAACTGAGCCATAGCAACGGGCTACCTGAGCAGTACTCATTAGAAAGTGTCGCGCTACCTTCAGTGAGGACCTCTATGACGTCGTTTGGGTTGAAGCTCAGCTCATCCGTGTCCTGAGCATCGTAGGCATAGAGCGCCCTGCACTGGGGGGTACGGGGTTTAGGCCTGGGGGCTGGTTTCGGGCGGTTAGACCCTGGGGGGGGCTTGTAGTCCTTTGAACGGCGACGATGAAGACTGAGAGGAGAGAGGAAGTGGGACAAAGAGAGAAAGGAGAATGAACATGCTGAGCATTCCTCTACTTATGATCACTAAAATTGGTCTTAATGTCAATTTCTTCTTTCTTATTATGCAATATTAACACAATTCATTCCATGACCGTAAGGCTGTTCCTGAACAGAACTGTACTGAATGTGAGAGAGCAAGGGAAATTGAGAAAGGTCATAGAAAATCGATAACTAAGTATTTTCTATACATGTTTTTTTTGTATTTAATATTACCATATTAAGTAAGTCAAAACAATCAGAATACTTCAATAACAAACACCATTTGTTCAAAAGAAACTAAAGTACTTCTTGAGTGTACACCAGTCCTGTTAAAAACAAAGTGTGGTATTCTTCCTCCACTTACCCAGCCACCCCCTGATCAGGTACTTTCATGAAGCCCATGTCGGCCTGGCCGAGGTTGCTGTTGTTGGAGCGCTGGGAGGGCTGCCGGGAGCCCAGGTGTCGAGGCAGGCTAGGCTGATCCATACTGGCCTGCTGACGCAGCATTGAACTCCTGGATGAGGGCGGGCGGCCACTCTGGCGATCACCTCCAGCGTGGCTCCCACCTCGAGTCCTGGGAGACCCTGTGATGCATGGAGGAACCAGGTTCAATTCCCTGCTTTGTCACAACTAATCTCTTGTGAGAGTGGCGTGGCCCTGCACAGTAAAACCTGGTTTGATGCATCACTGTGTTGGATTTTCTCACCTCGTGAGTACTGTCCTGATCCAGGGGCCTGGTTGCCCATGTAGCGACTTTTCCTGTTGTCCCTGCGTGTCGGCCCTAATACACAAGAACCAGGTAAGTATATGATAAAATAGTCAAGAAGATAATCCAGCTATTCATCTTATTATTCCATAAACAGATGTTAAAAGCATCAGTTTGTATCTATGCAAACAGAAAATAATTCATAAAGATTTATTCCTTGCATCACTGGCATTTATGGCTGGTCACAGTTCGGAGACTTGATAGATCTTGACTCACTGGAGTTCTTGGGAAGTCCGGGTCCGATGCTGACCACGAGGACCTTACTGCTGGGCTTGAGAACCACGTCATCTCCCTGGCCCGTCTGGAACTGGATTTGTCTGGAGCCTGCTGCCCCAAAGGGACCCCAGCCACCTTTCTTCACCTTAAACTCCAGTCTGGAGTGCAGAGAGAGGGGGACAAGGGAGAGACACACAGGAAGGTGATTTATTGAACGACACAGATTCACAATGGAACAAAACTCTTCAACAGTACATCCTCCATAGCTAAAACCGATATGATACAGATAGGGTTGGTGTGATGATAGAAGTAGCTATGGACTAACAGGTTGTTGAATTTGAGAGGAAGCTTCCGGAGGGTCTTCTCCTCGTAGCGCTTGTAGAGCAGACTGAGGAACTCAGTCTTGAAGATGCTCTGGAGGACGCTGTCATAGTGTTCCTCGTGGACGATAAAGAAGTCATCCTGCAAAGTACTGTGGGATGGGGGCAGAATAATAGGTGAGGTAAGGACAGATACAAACATTGAATGAAGTAGCCATTTCTTCTTGTGTGTAAAGTTATGGTGACTTGTTAGATGTAGAACTTGGTACCTGAGAGAGATGGACTGGATCTTATCAATCTCAATCTGTCTCTTCAAAACCTCACAAATCTGCCCCTTGTCTGGGCCTTGCTTCACTTTTTCTCGACCAATCATGTACAGGAACTTAGGTGTCAGGATGAGGTCACGCTTCACAGACTTAGAGAGACAAAGAGAGATCATGAGCGTGAGCGAGTGAAGTAGACATTGTAGAATGTAAATATTCGATGAACTGAAGATATAGACATTCAATTTCATCGGACTATGTATCAGTCGCACACGACTAAAAACGTAGGCCCGCAAATGGATGCCCCCCCCCCCCCCCGCTTACCTTGAATCTGCGGTCATATTTGACGACCACGTCCGCAAAGTCGATCCTCTCACGGCGGCCCACAAACTGGCGGATCTCGGGGTGGTTGTCTGTGCCAATGTAGTCGCCCACAAAGTTGCGGTTGAGGCTGTTTCTCCTTCTCTCCTTCTTGTTTAGCAGGATGTCGGAGGCTATTAGACACATCATAAAATTAGCAACTTCTTAACAGAAACAGTACTATTTACGCAAACATAGAATGAGCTAAGTACACAGTATATGAGGGGCAATATTCAAGGAATTTTATCCTCTCACTTTTAACAGCCGTTCCATGGCTCCATTTATGTGTACAGTTAATGATGATAATAAGGATGAGGATGGTGAGGATGAAGATAGTGAAGATAATCTTACCTTCCTCCCTCATGCGGACGTACTTGCGCACAGCAATGTGTTTGCGCCAAGCCTTCTGGATGACACGGGCGTAGCCGTTGAACTTCCTTTCCCGCATCTCCTCAAGGAGGAACAACTGTGCTCACACACACACACACACACACATCTTTAATAGATAATAAATAAAGAATAGAGCCTCATATAGGTACAGTTTAAGGTGAGTTCAGGGGTCATTGACTTGTACTCACTGACTCTGGGGCTTTGATAAAGATCTTGGTCTTGCCCAACTGGTACTGGTCCTGGTCCATGTGGACAGACTTTAGCAGGTGGAGAACCCCCTGCCGTTCCTCCCCCTTCCACTGGGCCATGTCTCCTTGCGTCAGATTGCATTGATCTGCAATCAACACACACACACACACACCTAACACACCACTAAAACAACCAAGCACTTAATTACCCCCACCCCCAATCACACCCACACATTCTTAATACAGAACATTGTCTGGAGCCTGCTGCCCCAAAGGGACCCCAGCCACCTTTCTTCACCTTAAACTCCAGTCTGGAGTGCAGAGAGAGGGGGACAAGGGAGAGACACACAGGAAGGTGATTTATTGAACGACACAGATTCACAATGGAACAAAACTCTTCAACAGTACATCCTCCATAGCTAAAACCGATATGATACAGATAGGGTTGGTGTGATGATAGAAGTAGCTATGGACTAACAGGTTGTTGAATTTGAGAGGAAGCTTCCGGAGGGTCTTCTCCTCGTAGCGCTTGTAGAGCAGACTGAGGAACTCAGTCTTGAAGATGCTCTGGAGGACGCTGTCATAGTGTTCCTCGTGGACGATAAAGAAGTCATCCTGCAAAGTACTGTGGGATGGGGGCAGAATAATAGGTGAGGTAAGGACAGATACAAACATTGAATGAAGTAGCCATTTCTTCTTGTGTGTAAAGTTATGGTGACTTGTTAGATGTAGAACTTGGTACCTGAGAGAGATGGACTGGATCTTATCAATCTCAATCTGTCTCTTCAAAACCTCACAAATCTGCCCCTTGTCTGGGCCTTGCTTCACTTTTTCTCGACCAATCATGTACAGGAACTTAGGTGTCAGGATGAGGTCACGCTTCACAGACTTAGAGAGACAAAGAGAGATCATGAGCGTGAGCGAGTGAAGTAGACATTGTAGAATGTAAATATTCGATGAACTGAAGATATAGACATTCAATTTCATCGGACTATGTATCAGTCGCACACGACTAAAAACGTAGGCCCGCAAATGGATGCCCCCCCCCCCCCGGCTTACCTTGAATCGGGCGGTCATATTTGACGCCACGTCCGCAAAGTCGATCCTCTCACGGCGGCCCACAAACTGGCGGATCTCGGGGTGGTTGTCTGTGCCAATGTAGTCGCCCACAAAGTTGCGGTTGAGGCTGTTTCTCCTTCTCTCCTTCTTTGTTTAGCAGGATGTCGGAGGCTATTAGACACATCATAAAATTAGCAACTTCTTAACAGAAACAGTACTATTTACGCAAACATAGAATGAGCTAAGTACACAGTATATGAGGGGCAATATTCAAGGAATTTTATCCTCTCACTTTTAACAGCCGTTCCATGGCTCCATTTATGTGTACAGTTAATGATGATAATAAGGATGAGGATGGTGAGGATGAAGATAGTGAAGATAATCTTACCTTCCTCCCTCATGCGGACGTACTTGCGCACAGCAATGTGTTTGCGCCAAGCCTTCTGGATGACACGGGCGTAGCCGTTGAACTTCCTTTCCCGCATCTCCTCAAGGAGGAACAACTGTGCTCACACACACACACACACACACATCTTTAATAGATAATAAATAAAGAATAGAGCCTCATATAGGTACAGTTTAAGGTGAGTTCAGGGGTCATTGACTTGTACTCACTGACTCTGGGGCTTTGATAAAGATCTTGGTCTTGCCCAACTGGTACTGGTCCTGGTCCATGTGGACAGACTTTAGCAGGTGGAGAACCCCCTGCCGTTCCTCCCCCTTCCACTGGGGCCATGTCTCCTTGGTCAGGATGGCATATCTGATCAACACACACACACACACACCTTAAACACCACTAAAACAACCAAGGCACTAATTACCCCCACCCCCAATTCACACACACATTCTGTAAATACAGAACATGCCAACAGACTTGTTCCCCCCCACAGTACAGCCCACCATAGCTGTCACTTACGGGGCAGGGCCGACCGACCTGTAGCAGAAAACTTGGCGAGGGTCCGTAAAGGAAGGCGTAAGCCGGGCCCTGAGCAGGTTATCGATGTTCTCGCGCAGGCCCAGGTACTCCACCTGGTGCTTGGCTCGCGAGTCCTCCCAGTCTCTGGGTTTCTTGGTCTCGTTGGGCTTGATGCAGCGGATGTAGTGGGGCGTGCACTTCATCAGCGTGCTCACCAGGGTGTTTGCTTGTTTCTGTGTGGAACAAGAAGACATGCATGAGTAACTATGAATAATAATAGTAATGCATTTTATTGAATGGCGCCTTTCAAAACAACTTACAAGGTCACCTTACAAGTAAACAAGCAATAACACATTATATATGTATATATGAGGGGGGGGGGAAAGAATTTATTTATTTGTGCGATACATAACAATACACTAAGCCCATTGGCATCGCAACAACTTATAACACACTTGCATCGTAAATCATAAAAAGCCTGGTTGAAATGGTAGGTTTTAAGACAAGATTTAAAAAGTATGCAGACTATCACTGCTACGATAACTGAAAGGAACTGGTAAATCCACTTTTCCCCGCAGTGTAAATATCCCCCACACATAATGTGCACCATTGAACTGTTAGCTTGGTAACAAACCCCTTTAGGGTCATTACTTCACCTTGTTGAATCAGGTTACGATGACGACAAATCTGTCAATCAAAATAGATACCTTGATCTTGTTGCTCGCTGTGGTTGGACGGCCCTTCTTCTCTGCCTCCAGGTTTTCTTTGAAGAGGTCTTTTATGAAGACACTACCCAAATGGGAGCACAAGACAAACAGCAAATAAATAACACCAGTATTTAGTTAGCAGTTCTTGTCCTTGAGAAGTAACTGGAATTCAGTTCGCAGAAGTACATACACCCAATATGAACGGATGGGCGTACTCTAACACTTACAATTCGCTGCTCTGCATTAGTTCAATGATGTCAGGGAAAAGCACGTCCCGATTCCTCTCACAGAATCCACTGACTGTGTAGGACACCTAGGGGAAACAGGCTTGTTACCCAAGACACTGAATACGATCCATGTTGAATGCACTAAAATATTGCATAGCATACAAAGATGATCATATTGTGCGATAGCTGGTAACTTAGAATAAGCTCTATTTTAGACAGTACAGGTGTAGATGCTGTTTCTGCTTTTATGTTACAATAGGTGTTATGCACAATCACCTTCGCAATAGGTGACTCTCTTCACCACACAGTTACATTGTGTAGGCGTACAGCTTAAGTATGCACTAAAGTGCTTGGTTTTGCAACCATTCGATCATCTCAAAGGTGTGGTTGAAGTTAAAGTGAGTAAATACATTCTCTATATACAGTATTCAAAGAGAGTCGGGTACGGTTCAATTGGAACAACCAGGGATAGATAATCCGGTCTGACACAAGTGTCCTTGCCTTTCCTGCGTAGTGGTGAACAATGAATCCTTTATTCCAGCTGTTAAAGTGTTCATGGCTGCCGATCTGGGACTGGAGCTTCTGGATCAGCATCTGGTCAGCGCCGTCACCCTTGGCATGCATGGTGGCACACACGTCATCCAGGACGCTCATGATGCCGATCGGATTCTGTGGTTGTGAGGGGAACAATTATGCTGCATCATGCGCTGGACTGCAGCAACTTAAACAGGTGTGCTGAAGAGAACTACAGTTCGTCCAAAAAGTGCAAACTTTGTATGTATGCGATTGAAAGTGGTGCTTGTCTGCTAGGTAACGCTCACCAGTTTGGACTCGATGAGGTCACACACTATTTTATTGTTGAAGTATTCAATCGGGGACCACTTGATTCCTTCCTGTACATACTCCTCCTGCAAAGGCAGCGACAATTGAGTGTGCATGTGCCAGAAACGACTCTTTACTACGTGAACTCATCTGCATGACACATGACACAGCGCATGCAGATGCGTCGAAGCTTCCGGAACACGTTACCTGCTCAGCCTTAAGCGTGAGCTCGATGAAGATCTGTTGCAACTTCTCGTTGACAAAGTTGATGCAGAACTGCTCAAAGCCGTTTTGCTAGTAGAAAAAAATGGGTTATTACAATGTATAAATGTATAAATGTTAATATACACATACACATACACACATACACATATACATACACAGAAACTGTCATTTACTACAGAAGGTGTTCAGCGCACATTGTGTGCAGCCAGGCAAGGGTCAGCCATTCATTGACATAAACATGAGATGCAGCGATGATCTATTTGTCAACCTGTGGATGTCGCTGCTGTAGGGTTACACAAATAAAGGCAGAAAGACAGGTGTTTACCTGGAAGATCTCAAAGCCATAGATGTCCAACACACCAATGTTAAACTCCTCGTGGTCTTTCTGCATGGCCTTGTTAATAGACTGGGAGTAAAACAGGAATCATGTAGGAGAAGGGGGGGGGGAGAAGGGATGAAGAAAGGGAAATGTTGGGGAGAAAGTAAGGAAAAAAATTAATGAGGTATGGAGGAATAATTATGAAAATATACGGGACCGAACATGCACATTGAAAGGAAGCCCATTTTCATTTTTAAGAGTTGAGCTTTTCCGTCAACTACATTTGCAAATGTGTCACGTGGGGCGGTGCAGAGTAAAAGCATTTACCGTTTATTGACTTGGCGCTTATTTAAACGTATTGCTAAAAAGGCATGGCAAACGTAACGTGAAGCTCTTGACAGCAAGGTCCTTGTTTGAAAACAAGATGTGGCATGCGGAAACTGTGCCATCTCTAAACGCATATCATTAGACATGCCTCATCTTGTGTCATGCAGCAAACATGCACAACACAAGGAACAACGGAACCATGAGTACGAGGCTGAATTTTAAAGTCAGGGGCTTTGAGTAGCCGACAAATTCCTCCTCTGTCTGTCCCATGGTTGAAGGGCAAAATATCATGACAAAATACATAACTAATTCTTATGGTGGTTACACCTTACTACGCTAATACATGTAGATTTAAATATGCAGATAAAGAAACGGTTTTGGCAGTTTTATCTTATGGCTTACTCATGTGCCCTACATAGCTTAATTGCGCATTTATAGATAGGCTGTCTCAGTATTGCTCAGTTCAACCAAGTGAACTTGCATGGAGAGCTCAATCCAGAACGAAACAGAGTAAACTGGAAAGTGCCAGGAGATGCACTCACGTCCACAAGGTAGTCGAAGACACGAGAGTATAGGGCTTTGGAGAGGGCGTCGCGTGTGAAGCAGGCCTGCTCCGTGTTGAGGGTGACGGCGATCGTCTCAGACTTGCCCCCCCATTTACTGTCCATGATGCGACTGGTCAGCTTGTTCTTCAGGCCCTCCTGTGAAATGCCCAAAAGGAAGGCTGGGAAAGCCAGGACTGGAGGAGAGGTAAGAAGGAGGGGTGAGAAGAGGTAGAAAGGAGGGGTGAGGAGAAGTTGGAAGGAGGTATTAAGAGAGGTTGGATGGAGGGATGAGGTGAGGTTGAATGGAGAGGTGAGGAGAAGTTGGAAGAAGGGATGAGAAAAGACAACACTAAGCACCCACATGATTGTTCTAAAGGAAAAAACTGATGGATAAAATTGGAAACACCTGGACTATATTCCACTCTACACATGTTTCAGGGAAACAGGAAATTCACAGAATGTGCTAGGTGTCTAAATTGTGTCCGAATGTGTGGATTTATTCACTCACAGTCCTCACTCTCCACCACAGCATAGTTGCCCTCCTCCCGGAAGGCAATGTTGCCCAGATGCAAGATGCCTGCAACAATCTGCAGAACTGTGTCCTGCTCATCCAGGGACAGACCCACAACAGACATAGCCTCCTGACAGACGTGCACACACACACACACACACACACACACACACACACACAATCGAAAAGAAGTGAGAAAGGACTTTTTCAGAGGACAAAGTCAAAAAATATCTCAAAGACATATGGATAAATAGAAAAATCGACAAACGTTGAGAAAGAAAGAGAGAGACAAACCATGGTGTCTGCAAACTCCTTCTTGTCATTGACATCCTCTACAGTGTAGGTGCCAGACTGGTTGAGGTAGAGGTAGTAATCTGGCGTTGTGATACCCAGGTTCTCCCTCTGCTCTTTGCTTGCGCCCTCTAAGACCTGGGGATCGAAGGTCATTCAAAATCAAACATACTCATATATAATTTAGGTCTCACAGCAGCAAAGCATCTGTGTCTGTTGTTGAAAGCTTCTGGACTAACAATGTCAGAAATCATTTTTCCCACACGGTGACGTGGTGGCAAGCTGGGTTGTCTACCTGGTAGTAGATGTGGAAGTTCCTCTCTCCCTGGTTCTGAGACACCACTCTGGACTTCTCCAACAGGAAGTTAGAGATCTTCCCTCCGTCTGGCTCTCCTCCCCGACTAAACTGGATCTCAAAATACTTCCCCTGAGGAGACAAAGGTGTAGAGCCAATTGAGGTTCCTAGCTTTGTGCTGTTCCCATCTCTGTAAAGGGTTAGAGTTTTGATTCTACTTACAAAGCGACTGGAGTTGTTGTTGCGGACTGTCTTGGCATTCCCAAAGGCCTCCAGCAGAGGATTGGATTGAAGAATGATATCTTTTACATGCTGGGAAAACCCAAGGACAAGCATAACTAGCACAAAAATGAGCAAAAATTGTTTTTTTGAATAATTTAACATCTTTTTATAATGACCTTATGTTCAATGATTGTTTCAGTCAAATAAACACGAAGTGTTTAGAGTAATCTGGGTGTAAGATATAGTTACATATTATGGCTATTTTATTCAAGATGAATCAGCGATCCTTTTATTTCATGCTTGGCTGTGAAGGTTTAAAAGGATTGAGAGGGAAAACGCCCACACCTGAACTTTGGGCCCTCCACCTGACACTTTGGAGATGTAGCTCATGATGAACTTGGCTGCCACCGTTTTTCCAGCTCCGCTCTCCCCACTGCACGTGGGATGGATGAAAGAGGGTAGAAGGCTGTTAGAGCAAGTCAGTTGACCTAACATGACCACCATGTGCAAGAGCTGTTGGAGGGATTGGACAGACCTGATGATGACACACTGGTTCTCGCAGTCGATCATCATGTTGCGGTACATGTTGTCGGCCAGGGCGTAGATGTGAGGGGGATTCTCATACTGGGACTGGAGAGGAAGGGAGTGGGGATTGAGGGGGGGGGGGGGGAGACCAGTATTTCTAACATTATCATCTGATCCTCAGTGTTCTGCTTGAATAGAACCGAATATCAGCTCTCTCTTTTAAACTCTGATCCATACCAAATAGTTTCAAGCACTGCAATAATCAACTGCAACTGATTGAATAAAACCAGACAGACTAGTTTCCTGGAGGGTATTCTGTCATTAAAACAGAAAATGAGTTCAAGCCACTAGTCAACACAACATTGCAATGGTCAGTGGTTTCAGTTGAGACCTTGCCTTGCTGTTTTTTCCACAATAGAAGAACTGGAGCAGGAAGTGAGGTGTGAAATCTAACATAGATCAGGTCACTTATTAACTGTGCCAAATGGTCATGGGCGAGGCTGATAGACTGGATCTGAGCCAGCCTGGAAGAGACCTCAACTTCACAGTGGAAAAGCCCAGCACCATTACAACCAAGAAGGAAACATTTCCTGGTTATTCATTTCCTGAATCATAACCTTGGTGTGTGGGTGTACTTACAGCTCCTTGGTACAGCTCCACCTCTCTGTCAGTGAAGTATGGCAGCTGTTTGAAGGGGTTGACTGAGATCAGCACTGGCCCTATGTATGTCTAAGCGTAGCAGGTCAAAGAGGAACAACCAGCAAGCCTGAGTCATATTGCCTCAATTATATTAAATGGATACATCCACGCCACCTTTTCTACATGTAACATGGAGGAGTTTGTTGAGACAGTAGAACATGTGGTTGTGTACTGTGTGGTCTGTCCTTAGGGCTAAGCTCATAACGACAGGATAGTGTTGGGTGGAGTGAGAACGTGTGTGTGTGTATGTGTGTAAAGGATACAAAGATGTAGTCGTCCATGTATCTCTTCTTGAGGTTGTCCGTGATGGCTTCTTCATTGATCTTTGACAGCAGTACCATGTCGTCCACCCCGCTGACTTTGACATTCTGGGTCTGCCAATGGTAACGCTCCTTACTCCCCTGGGAGACGAAGAGGGTAGGAAGCAGAGGGGAGAGGGTCAAATAAAAGGATGAGGGTATGAAAAGAGATGAGGATGAAACCGTTGAAAAGGGATGAACAGATGAAAGGGTTGTTAACTATTTTGGATTTCGAAATTCCGGTGCTCTGGCAACTGTTATTATTCAGAGTCTGTCCCTCGCTATCACTCCCATCTTTTTTTACAATCCTTTGTCTTAGTTAGCCTGTATATTTAACAGTCATTAAGTATAAGGTGCAAACAAGATAAAAAGTGGTAACAGGTTAAAACACTAACAATCACTGCACCACCCATTATTATGTGGATACATTTTAAGATTCAGAACCACATAAAGATCTCCCTAGTTCAAGTGAGCGATTCGACCTTCTCTCATTTCTTTGGGATACATCATCTTTATGCATCAGTCCCCATTGGGATGCTGATAAGGTCAAGTGACAACAATGACATCAACAATGACCAACAAAAGGTTTCAGGTAACACAAGTAGCAGCATGCAGGATAGACAACCAAACCCAGGCACATATACACACACAAAAACATACGTACATACATATAGATTTATGTATATGCATATGTGCATAATTTAAAACTTTTTTTTTTTACTTGCAACTTATGAGCTATTACCCCTTTTTGACGGAAGCCACAATAATTGTTAAACACTGCCACCTCTGTGCATTCTGTATGTTTGTTGCATCATTTTTAATTGATGCTACCTTTTCTGTTGACAAGCTGAGAGGATAAAACTGAACACGTCATTATGGTAGTGACCACTATTTCAAAAGTCTAGTCCAGTCATTGCCGGGCCAGTCACAGTTCTCTGCTATTTATGACAATAAAAGAGGAAGACAGGCTGTTTTTAACCAGGGCACAGACGACAGTGGCTTTTGCCTTGTTGACGTTAATTCATTAGTAGAGGCCCAAAATAGGACATTAATATTCAGAGCTGTAAAGGCTCTATCGGTCCTTAAGAACCACAACTGACCAAATCTTTCTCATCCAGAATTCTCAACATTCCTTCCCCTCGCCAGCCTGGTGTGGCTAACCCTGCCCTAACACGTTTGTCCCTGCAAATTCATTTGAACCCAACGCACTTGATTTTTTAAAACCTCAATCTGCACCCAGCTCTAGACTCAAGTCAGTAAAGACACAAGAACTTGCGGAACTTAAATGATTGGACTTTGGCGAAGGGCTTTTAAAATTCGTGCAGTGTGCAACAATTGCAATTCTGTTTGGAAATGCAAGAATTTGACTAACCAATCAATGTCTCTAAGTGTATCGTAATTCAGGGCGGCCGCAGATTGGAAAACGACGAGCTACTTTTTGTTTTGGAACAAAAGTAGGTGCGTGTCGAATAATGTAAAGAAAAATCTTACCATTATCCCTTCTTTGCCACTTCCTGCTTTAGTGCTCGAATGTTAAGAAATCCACCTTCCCTTCCTCAAGCTGTCCAAGGAGTGTCCCTCGGGGCCAGTTATTTGTCATATCATCGTAAAGCTGCTAAACCCTAAAAATATCGTCCATAGTATGAAACTCTCACAGTTTAAAAAAATGTCTTACGAACATCTAAAACGCTCTTCAAACGAGTTGAAAACAGAAGAAAATTCGAAGAAGTTGGGGTACGAGTTTAAGACCACTGAAACGTCTGCTTAATAGCGGCATGTGTGGACAGGTAGGGGATATCTCCACCCCGTCATGGAACAGTGGGCTGGACCTAAAAGCAAATCTCAGGTGAACGACTGATGTCCTCTAGTGGCGCACATACGCAACACAACATTGAGTAGAACCTATTTATTTAAAGAGATACATGGGCCATGTATCTGCTCACATACCGTACATACATGTATGGCAACCTATTAAAGTGAATGATTGAAAATAATAGTGTGTAGATTTTTCCGCTTAACCTTTCTGATCTTTTTTCCCTTTAATTATATCACTGCTGGACTGTCACTGCCCGTAAATGTGCTCTGGCTCATGAATTGAACAGTTAAGCTGAGACAATAAAGTTAAATTTATTATACAAAGCAAAATTCACAAGTTAATGGAGGTCTTTCACATGATCAAAAGCTGGTCCGTTCAAGAGGTAATACAGAAAGTGAAAGGTTTTGACAAAGCGAAACAAAATAGTAGAAAAAAAAACAATTAAGAAACTATTAGATAGCTTGTTTGTTTGCTCACGCTTTCCATTAGAATAGTTTAGAAATAGGATTGCATGTGGAGTGATCAGTGGCAAGTAACTGACACAAAGGATAATGGCATGACGGAAACTACAGTAGCACACTGTAATTATTGAAAGACAGCCTATATTAATAAGATCTGCTTAGTCCACAATCACCATTTAAGCATCCATCTGATGAATTCTGGAAAGTAGCCATTCAAACAATGGATTACGACCCCCAGATATGAAGCCATAGTAAAGGACTTCTGACTCAACGCTTTCACAGCGTTTTATAAACTAGAACGTTCATGATGGTGTGCCAACACAGGTGTCCAGCTTCCATTGTTTTCCATTACCTGTCAAACACCTGCAAGGTAAAAGTCCCATCTGACTGACGTTGCATGGCTCAGTTGATGCGCGGGAGCAGCTACATTTATCTCCTGCATTTTCAGACGCAATAAAACGCAAGGTTCGTTCAAAACATGTTGAAAGTTCCTCACTGAGTCATACTCCGTTGATGCAAATGAAACAAAACTGGAGCTTGTCACCGTTGAAACGTGGTGGTCAGGCCTACGTAGAAATGTACAGTCAGAAAAGGCTCTAGATATAAATGTATAGTAGTAGTAAAAGTTGCACACCCTCAAGTGACACTGAAACAATGGAATTGGTGACACTGGAACAACAAACGAGCGACAAACGTAACTATTCACCTTGTCACGCGAAGGCATCTTTGCCGACGAATATCATACCAATGAAGATTATGGTGGGTAGTGTTATTTCAGACAAAACAATTGACTGTTGTGCTGCTCGAAAGTGTGTCAAAATGCCCTTCAAACGCAGATGTATTTTCCTAGCAGTCAATGCTCATGCCCTCTTGAGAGGTGTACCTTGTTCAAAATCAACAGTGCAGCCGGAACTGAAGCCGGACATTTCATCATCTAACTTTTGTCTAGAAAAGTGAAGAGGAACAGCCAATGGCGTTCATAAAAAAATAAATTAACGAATAAAACAAAAAGCAAAATGGATTGCTCTGTTGGGACGAACGTGGATTCAGTTGGAGATCGGATAACACAAGGTTGGTGGTGGGAGGCGTTAGAGCAGTAGAATGTTGAGCATTTGGTGTTAAGTGAGTCAGCAACGGAACCATTACATGTTGAAAGGAGGGATCACTCATTGAAGCTACGACAAAATCTCACAAATCGGAGCAATTAAAACAGACAGAAGAGGCGACCACAGATCAGGCCAGGAGGAAGTCTTTGGAAAAAGAAAGAGGGGCGAGGGGGGGAAGGGAAGGGACTTCACAGTTGACACCTCCTTAGGCTTAAAGTCCTGGTATAAAAGTCCTGTGAGCAAAGACCTCAGTTGAAAAATAGGGACCAAAGCGTTGACGTTGTGTTAGAGGGACCACCCTAAAACAAGCATTAGGAGTCTGTTGAGGTATTAAGAGGGTTTGGTAGACGGGCTGGGCACGGGTCTGTGTGGTTTTCTCAAGTCTGTGTGTTTGTTAATGGAGGACGCCCACCACACGCGCGCGCACATTCAACCAACCAAATATCAAACAAACACACTCTCTTCACATGATGCCATTGGTGAGATACTGGAAGCCGTCATAGAGCTTGGTGGTGATGGAGCGCATGGAGCCGTCCACCATCTGCTCCACCAGCACCTGCAGCTGCTCCTCCGTCAGGCTCATGTGGAAACGTTCCTTCAGGGTCCGGATAGTGCTGGAGCCGTGGAAGCAGGGCAACTGGGAACCTGGGGGGGTGTTTGGAGATTGGGGGGAGAGGGAGAAGGTTAAGATGAGTTAGGTGGTGATTAAAGCCAGGGTGTAGAAAGGGGGAGAGATGAGTGGACAGAATTAGGACAGAGGCAGACGTGGTGTGTGTATGTGGCACATGGTGGAAAAAGAACAAGTAAGCCCACTTATCAATATCTCCCCCAAGATGTCTGGCAGTAGGGCAAAGAGGGGCCTACCTTGCTGCATGATCTCCACTATCTGAATGACTTTGTCCATGTGTTTCCGTGCAGCTATCAAGCCCTGCAGCATCAGCATCTTATAGTAGTTGAACATGTCTCCATCGAGACCTCCCATCACCTGAGAAATGGAGAACCAGCAGGATCAGAAGAGGGCGGCAGAGAGAAAAAAAGTCACAAAAGGACGTGTGTGTGTGTGTGTGTGTGTGTGTGTGTGTGTGTGTGTGTGTGAGAGTGAGAGAGAGAGAGAGAGAGCAAGATAATGTTTGACATTTTTGGAACTCCCACACCGACTTACGTCCACAAACTCGCTGGTGAGCTTGAAGGCGGAGGTCTCGAAGCCTAGGTTGCGCGGCGAGCTGGACAGGATGAAGCCAAAGTCTATGTGGATTATGTGCCCGTCAGCGTCCAATAAGATGTTCCCATTGTGCCTGGGGAGGACGAGAAGGAGGAGGTCATAAGCAAAGGCCAAGCAAGAGTGACCAAGAAATGAAAGTGCAGTGCAGCCCCGATGGCAGTCAAGAGGACAAAAGTAAGTCCAATTTACAAATGAAGAGAGAGGAAAGAGGCTCTTAGAAGACACGTCATCTCACCTGTCTTTGACCTGCAGCAGGTAGCAGATGAGGCAGTAGCCTGCGCAGCTCTGGACGAAGTTCCGCTGGGCGGTGAGGAAGGCCTCGGTGGTGGGGCTGCCGTGCTCCTGCAGGAAGTAGTCCATCAGCGACAGCTGGCTCTGCTTCTTCACCTGAGCATGCGAGGGAACAACGCTCACAGAATCAATACAAATAGATGCGAACACGTCGCGTGTAAACTTCACCCCGTCGGTGAAGAAACTGGATCTATGAGAACCAGCGAAACAAGAGGAGGAGGGGAGGCTTGAAACGAAACCAAGTGCGAAAGCACGGTGGTCGTGGTGGGGCAGGGCTACCTGGTGGATGGACACAGCATTGACCACGGGCTCAATCATGCCGCTGTCGCAGGAGATCACCAGGATTTTGTAGGGCTTGATCCACAGGGGCACTCGCTCCTGCTCCCAGATGTTCTGCCAGATGGACGGACACAGAGGGGTAGAGAGGGTCAATATGATGTCGTTCTAAGTTTATGGATACATAGCTGGGGCATAGCATGAGCTAAAAAAGCTGGGCCTAGCATCAGGTTTTTTTTCCTTGGCATATTGTGCACTTCAGACCCAGAAGCAGTTGCTTATTTACATCAAGGAGCCCCAGTCTAGCTGAGGACTGAAGTGGGGGTACAGTATCTACCTGCAGCTGTTTCAGCACTTGGAAGGCCAGAAGCTCCTGTCGCAGGTCGTCGCCACACTTGACGATGACAGACAGCAAGCGCCAGTTAGGGAGGTGACCATAGGGGGAGCCATCCCTTATCCGCCTGCCATATGATGATACGAGATGAGAGACCGGGAAAAAAAACTTATATAAAACTTATATAAAACTTCTAATATTCTAAAAACACCCTCATATAAAAATGACTCAAGACTTGTCTTTGGAAACAGGGGGAACAATTCTATACTTCGAAATACAATCGTAGATGTGTCAATCCATACTGCAAAACTGAATGAAAGGAAGTCTCTTTTCATAGTGTGTAGCAATAAGCGCTAATCTGTCTCCCATTTTGGGGCGCAGTACCCAACTGGCCCTCCAGGGGGGACTCAGTACTCACCGAACCTTCTCCTGCCAAGGCTCTTTGAGGGCTACGGCAGACGGGTCCTCTGGGTCCCTCTTAAACGTGGTAGGAGCTTGAGCCAGCTGCTCCGACAAGCGGCGCCTAGCAACAAAGAGATGGGAAGGGAATGTTGTGTTTTGAGAAACACACATCCGGAGGCGAAACTCAAAATGGAAAGGATTTTTCGGAAACACCTGAGACGTATGAAACCAACCACTGTGACAAGATGTGTCCAGTTGCATGGCTCTTTGTTCATTGAGCCATGGCCTTTTCACATGTACCTTATATCTCCGGCGGCAATGAAGATGGGCTCCTTGCTCTCTAGGCTGGTGATGCTGTCTACTGAGAACTGAGAGATGTTGTCGCAGCTGTTGGTGTGGATCTCGGGGAGCTGGAAAAAATTTTGCAAACGACAGCCACGGTCGCATGAGTCCTGAACAGGGGGCGTTACTAGCGTCAAGTGGCAAACGGGTTGGTTGGCTCCAGCGCAACTCACCTCCACTTGCAGCTCCCCAATGTCGTCCACCGACCAGGCCTCGTCGTCGTTGTCATAGTTGGGGACCACCGAGAAGCTCCCCGCTCGCTGGTCGGCCGTGATGCCGCAGTCCGGAAGGTTCTCCACTGAGCGCGTGCTGCGGATGCGCGTCTCCGGGATTCGCACGGGAACGTTGGACGTCTCAAAGTTATCGCACTCCAGAACCTCCACGTAAATGAGGTACGGAGCCTGGAGAGGGACAAAATACCACGGTTCAAAACGTTAAAAGAGCAGTCAAATGCTGGATGTTGTGTGTCGAATTCTGGACGTTGCGCGTCCTCACCTTATCCTTCGAGTTAAGCACCACAGCCTGCGTGTGCGGCACGCGCACCACGTGGTGGTCGAAGGCAGCAGTGGGCAGCCAGACGCGGGCAGGCAGCTTGTGGTTGAGCAGCGACAGCTCTGAGATCAGACGCTGAGTCTTCTGCTCCTTGGTGGGAAGGGTAGCCAGGCGCTTGCCGATGCCCATCAGGGACTTGATGAACTCTCTTTGGGGCGTCAGGCGCACAGGCTGCAGGGAAGGGAGGATGAGGGCCAACAATTTACCTGGTGTGATCGTTCGTGCCGTTTGAGGGATGAAATTGTAATTGTAATGCCTTTTGAAGCCAGTCAGAGAACCCCATGAAAAATTACTTCTGCAAATCATCCAGGACTTGTGAAGTTGGTGTTGAAATGATTAAGGAACTGCAATAGTTGACGATTCCAAGTCAAACAATGGACAAACTTGACACAAACACCAAATCATTCTGTTGAAACTGTACAAACATTAACACAGAAAATAACTACAATTTAATTAATGCATTACAGTTTCAATCAACAGGAAGAAGTTCCCAGTTGAGACTTTCAAGTCCAGAACACCAGAATCTGCAATACCAGAAATTTGATCCAACCCACAAAAACAAGACAATTTCAACTACAGGAGAGAGAATTTGTCAGAGAAGTGGAGATTTATAAGCATGACCTATATTTATATGATATTAATTTATAAATATCATGACCAATAACGATTCCAAAGAGGTGATCAACAGTCCCCAAAGTTTTCCTTTTCAACAGCCCATTCAGGTACATGCTTACAAATCCCCACCAAGCATGGTTGAACCCATGACCCTTAGCTGCCAGTAGAAACAGCTGCTATCGCACAATGCGCCGCTGAGTGCGCTTGCGACGACGGGTGGCAAAACTTACTGTCCCAGCCTCTAGGTGGAGACTCTCGCACGAGCTGCCACTCGAATCCTAGAGCAGGTCAGGAGTTAGAGGTCTTAGTTATGGTGGGAGGTGAAGGGTGGAGAACAGGATGACCTCAGGGAACACCAGGTCATCCTTACCAGGAAAAGGCACCAGGGGGCCAGATGTTGAAGCGTTGACTGAGCTCAACAGGGTTGATAATAGCGAGGGCTGACCAAATTTGTGTATTGAATAAAAAAGTAAGACACTGGTCAAGCCTTATGTACTAAAAAGGTGACATTTGGGACTTGATGGAAGTTCAGCCCATCAAGCTAGCAGAGAATGAAGAAGCCCTGCTTGTGGAGAGGATGCATGCTGAATGCCAAGTCATCCTGTCCTGAAGAGCGTTGGGCTGAGAGCCAATATCACATAAGACAAATCTCCTGTTTAATCCCCTCAGCACAGGGCAGCGAGTTCTTAGTGCCGCATCATCCTCCTGACCCCGCACAGAGTACCGTGTCTGGTGGAACGTTCATAACACAGAACGTTCCAGGGCACCAACTCCACAACCGCTGTTCAAACTCTGCAATTCCGGTCCTTGATTATCTGCCATACTTTTCTACAGGCACCATTTGAGTTTCGCTTTGGATTGACGTACCTGCTCAATGAAAAGGTCGTATGTAAATGTCAAGCATTTCTTTGATGGGCTTGGTCTTTCACCTATGAGCTATCGCAAACTGCCTTCAAATTGTTTGAGGCTGCTTCTGAACTGACAAATTCTTTATTTCTCCTCCCTAGGGGAATAAAGTGGGCCTGCATGTTGTTCCTTAGTCATCTTTTAGTCTTTCAGGAACATGGTGCTCTTCAGCCCAGTGGATGTAGGGAGGCAGCATTGTGCGCCTCAGCATTCCAGAGCCGGAGAAGAACTGGCTGTGAGATTCGAGTGAACTCACAAAGTCATCTTTACCAACGTTTAGCATAGAGTGAAAGAGAGAAAACTCTAATCAATCTGACTAATTAGACCAACGCTCACATAGCATCTACAGCCAGAGACTGAGAGAACCAGAGCGAGGTGAGAAATGAAGAGAGGGGCGAGATCTCACTTCAGAACTGAAAAGGAGAAGCACAGAGCTCTTCCGATGAAAGAAAACATCCAACATTTTAGAATCCCAGTTCAGAGTTTTGTAATGGTTCATGTATTCAAGTCCCGTGTCCCTACATACATAAATAATTAATACTTATTTTAGACACAATAAGAGAAAACAATCTCTTTTTTCCTTTCTTTGTACTGCCTTGCATCTGACTGGTTGAAGGCCAGTGGAGGCCAGGCAGGAGTAATTCTACATCACAGCTGAATTACATATACAAAAGATCAGAGATCAGAGGATACGGTTACATAATGATGGCTTATCACTTTCAGGGGCGTTTGCTGATGGAGACAGCATTAACTATAGACGCACAAAGAGCCTCCCAGTGGTGGACCAAAACACAAACGCCTATTAAAGTATTTTCCGGTCTTGGATTCTTATCTCCATTCAGGGCAGTCCTAGGCTACATTCAGAATTGGAGGCAAGGGTTTCACTTGCAAGACCGCCATAGTGCTCGGCATGTGGCACAGGCACGCAGTGGTTTGTCATGTGACTGACTCTGGCTTAAGTGGAGGTCTCTTCATCAGGTGACAAAGCTTTCGACCTCACAGGGTTCCAGTGGGGTACAGAACCAGACTGTTGGGGCAGCAACATGCATTGGTATGCAGCAATACTGCAGTTTTCCAGATGAATGCACAGCATCCATTGTTTTCCACAAAAGACTGCTGCTGATCTCTTTATGGGTGGTGGAGAAGAAATCTGGGCTTTCTCATAGGGGAACAATTGCAGGACCAATGCAAATATGTGAATGAACTGATAGCATTAAAATCATGACCAATTAGGCAGGAGTCAATCTATCGATTGTGATTGATATAAGCACATCCTAGATTTCTTCCACAGCGGTAGCACACCAGTCAAGTGAAAACATCTCCTTTCCACCGTGTTGGGGTGCGTTCAGCACCAGCACTCACCTCATCCTGGCTGCTCTCCACCTTAGGGTTGCTGGCCGTCCTCTTTAGGTTGCTGCTCAGGCTGATGCTGACCGTTGCGTCCGACTTGGATCGCTGGTGCGTCCGCTTGGAGGGCGACAGGCCGCGCTCGCCGGCCAGCCCGTGCACGTGCAAGGAGGGACCTGCGGGCGCCACGGGACAGAAGGGAGTCAGAGTCAGGGGCTCCCTGCGGGCCCTGGCACCAGCCGGCTTCAGTTCGTCAGACAGGATGAGCTTGCGAAGCTTGGTGCCACGCGAGTGGCGCTGCGTGGAGATGTGCATGTCATCCGAGTAGGCCCCCAGCAGCCAGGCGCATTGCAGCGAGAAGGAGATGCTCTGGCGGCAGCGGTGGACCTGCAAAAACAGCAGACGTGGGAGCTTCAAACGAGAGCAGACGTTCTGCCGAAAAAATGTGGTTCAGGCTGTTTTCGGGTTGGAGCGTGTATTATGACAACTATGAAATGCTTTGTGACTGCGACTGGCTGCGGAGTAAATGACCGAAACCGCAAACACACTTACAGAAGACATTCTGGTTCTGTGTGTTTAGCAGGCTGTACACCCTCTGATGAGACAACTCTGGAGCATCAGAACACAAACTCAGCCTTGACGCGATTATCTGCTATAGACTTAAGTACGGTCTCAAACTCACCACATAGGGCTTGATGGCATCTCCTACATCCTCATCCATGTGTATGTACATGTTGAGCAGCTGTGGCAGGTAGAAATCCACCTCCTCATGCCGGAAGCTGAACAAGCGGTTGCCGATGTAGGCCTGCACACCAGGCTCCTTGGAGTTGTGCAAATAGGAGATGGCCATAGATACGTCGAACAGCTTCGACTCAAACAGGCGCAGCAGCCATGACTGCTTCGAGGGATTGTGGCGTTGGCGTCGCCGAGCATTCTTCACCGAGCCGGCTGCCTCTGCATCCTCTTCCTCGCGGATCTTCGTCGCTTTAATGATTCCTGCGAGGCCCTCCACGGAGGGGTCCTGGTGCCCGGTGCCGTTGACTTGCGCATGGTCCGTTACGCCGCTTCCGCTCTCGGATGCCGACCCGTCACCATCACCCTTGAGCTGTTTGACCTTCTGCAGGACCTCATGGCACGCCCTCTTAGCCATCTCAGGGTCAATAACCAGGCTCAGCTCTCCGACACCCTCCGATATGACATCCAGAGTGGGGCTGGGCGCTGCTGGGCCCACCTCCCCGGGGCTGGGGCTGGGGGTGAGGCTGAGGGCCTGCTGGTGGTGCGGGCCAGAGGAAGGGGAGGAGGGCAGAGAGAGGGAGGGGGAGGAGGAGATGGACACGGAGGGAGAGGCAGTGGAGGAGGAACTCCGTTTCTGCGGCTGCTCTTCTTCCTCTTGCTGAGCCAGCGGCTGCTCAAGCTCTGAGTCACCCATCATGCCCGCTCACCGCTCCACACAACCTTTGGGGGACGAAGGAGTGAGGACATGGACAGGACCACAAGTTATTAAAAAAAAAAAAAAACATTCAAAGAGAGGCAGAGAAATACAGTAGAGAAGCTTAAAAGAGGTACTCTGCACACAGGGTGAGACAGAGAAGGTAGAAATTTGGATGGAAGAAGTGCATTTGACCTTGACAAACATACAAATAACTTGCATATGAATGTGTGAGAGACAGTTATAGAGATAGATGGAGAGAAAGGGTAACAAAAACAAAAGAGGGGTATTCGAATACTACAATAACTGCCCTATATCCCTGGTTCTAAACAGGTCACACCAAACTTTTAAAACAGACAGAAATCTCTTTGGCCCCTCCTACTTGACCCATCAGTCAGAAAACTAATCCAGGCATATGAAACTCTGCCATAATGAGGAGTCCGTTTTTTCTGCACAAGTGACTTTAACTTGCACACGTACACTTCTGAATGTGGTAACCAAATCTTCAGTGTGTGTTTGAGCATGTTTTAGGTCAACAGTAAAAAGAGCGGTGAGTGAGAGCTTGTCCCAGTATGTGCCAGGCATGTCACCATACGACAATCCATTCCCTAATCCCATTGAGCAGATTAAAAGCACCACAGAGACCACAGGCCAAAGGAAGAGGAGGCCAACTAAATTAGGCAAATGGGAGACGGGAATAAAATTTAGATGAGGTTAGCATAAGGGCTTAAAACTGCTGTCAAGCAGCAGACAATCTACACAAGCACCCCCCAACTTCGGCCCGTAGTCAATTTGCTAAGTCTAAAGTGGTAGTTTAAACGCTCTCAAAAATTGCTTTCCTATACACTGATGCTATGTATTTTTTATTTGTTTGTCATGTTTTTAACTAACTTTGCAAATTTAACCACATCGTGGTTGACCTCCTCTTTCGGTTCTCTTTTCCATTAATCAATTTAAATGCTCGAGAACTCCATGCTAACCAGACAGTAGGTAACCTAGCCATAAATTACTCATGAAATGTATAGATCGCTATCTTGGTAAATGAACATAAATGTAGGTGGCAAGTAACCATCCATTTCAGACAAGTAGTCGTAGATTCGTTTACCATTTGGATAAACTGAATTATTGCCAGAACTAGTAGAGCGGCACCAACAACTTGAACAACTATTCTAGCTAAACAGCTAGCTGGTTGGCTAGTTGAAGATAGCACTAGCCATTGGTCAAGTCATCTCTACATTTGAATGGACTTAGATCGGACTTAGACGTACCTATGAAATGGCGGATTGTATCTTCGACAGTTAACATTCTTCTAAATAGCCTAACTGATTTGCAACAAGCTAGTATTAGTTGAACCATTACGGAAAACTAGGATTAATAGCATTTGAACTGACACTTATGCTAGCTAGCCTAGCATGCCAATATTGTAGCCAACAGGGCTAGATCTAATACAGTTTAGTACACAGTTCTTACGAGAGAAAGTAGGCCAATACACATGTGTACTATAGCAGAAAATCTAAAGTCCTTACTTACATGTGCAACCATTCGCATGTACTTAGCTACAGTAGCTGTCTGTGATGGTTTACTGAACTAGACTTGTAAGTTCTAGCTAGCAGTAGTTACCTGCACAACATCAACACTAACTTGTTGCCCTCAGCCTGGTCGATCTTTTGAGAACGTAACAAGAGTATCTACTGTATATGTCGTGATATGTAGCCTACCTAAAATGTCTTCGGTGAGTTTTGAGGTTTATCTTTTATCTCCAACTTCTCGGATCCATTTCGAAAAGCTGTCTCCCGACTTTACCACTACTCGGGGTAAATTGAGAGAAGTCAGTGACATGCCAGTAGGGGCCCTTTCTATAGCCTAGCTACAATAGAATTCTCTTCCGTTTCAGTTGTATTTCAACAACAAAAACAACTAGTTAATTTAGAATAATAACTGGATTATACTGAAAACTTTAATCATTGATCAGTATTAGGGGTCAGCTGTGGTTATGTGCTTTCCTTCGCAGCAAAAGGTTGGAATGTAGCCCTGGGTTTCACACTGTTTAAAATACAAATTTTACACAAACATCATGCTATGTTAATTTACTGAAAAAACGTGCCAAATTTAAGAAATGAACTTAGAAGCAAGAAGTACTAATAGCTGTTCGAATCATGCCTGAATGAAAATCAAGATGCAATCTTCCTACCTGCCAGCTGTAGGCGCTATTAAGCTTGTTCTTTTACAAGCTGTACGTTCCAAAATATTTGGTCAAGACCCGTAACCAATTAAGACAGCAGTAGCATACTAATCAGTTTAAGTAAATACAGTCACGAAAAACCGTACCTTGCCAACATACTTAAATATGTTTTTGTTTAATTCCTACTTTTTTGTGTGTGCAATACACATCTTAAGTATACTGTCTGTCATGTATGCCGTTGTGAGATGTTCATATTTGTGTTGGTCAGCCAACGTTTCCTGCCTAACTGATCAAAAGTATTATTGGAGTTTTAAATCAATACAGTCATGGTCATTTCAGGGGGTTTTGTCCAAACTAAAGAGACATGTTTTTAACATTTTATTTATTGGTAGAACCATAGGCTCTTGTGGGCTAATACAGGGCCTCCATGTTATTTTACATAGTCAACCAGGAAGTTGTCCTCAGTTTGCTGTCACCATTGGAGGTGTCTACATCAATTTGCATCCAAAACGAGCCAGAAAGAGAAAAAGACACATTTTTAGTCAATCAGTTTCAGTTTTTATGTATTTTTCAAATGTTGTACTTATTACTTAAAATATGTAGAAAGTAAACAGAAAGATCTTGAGTTGTTAGTATTAGCTAGTAAACACAATCTACGGTGTCTTACCTAATAATTTTGGAGGTATTCTTTTTTGTTCTAGGCAGAGTGGAGATAAATAGTCGCATTATCTTCTGATCCCAATTCAAATATTAACATATTGGGGCCCCTCTGCATGTGCATACATGCTCACACAAATAGACACACGCACGACAGATTTGTACCCACTTTACTTACAATACACTGGACCAACAACATGTACAGAATGTTATATATTCCAGAACAGCTATTTATTGTCTCAAGGGACAATAAAAAATAGGTAGGATGAGATTGGCAGGAAGCCATTTGATTGCATGTACATCACGCAGGTTTAATCTTTATATAGTGACACTAGGCTAGTTCACAGCTGGGTGCAACTCCATATTCTTTAGGGAACAGTTATCAGCAGTCCAGCTGGATTTAGATCGCTTGAGAATTTGCATTAGTGGCCTACATATCCTTGGCCATTTGGGCTCCCTTCGTCCAGTGTAGGCCTACCCGTCATTTGTTATTTATTATTATTATTAACCATTTTTACACATCAGAATGAATAGACCCTAATTATTTAATTTTAAGATAATGAAGGATAGTCAAGGGTCCTTGTGCTTATTTCTGTGTTGGATGGTTTGGAGGCTGCATGATGTTCTGGCTTCACAGTGTTGTGGCAAGATATTACATATAATTGTGTTTGGTCCACTGTTAAGTTCATCTTTAAAAATAAGTGCACAGAATTGTTGGGTTCTAAAAGGGTTCAATAGTTATACGTATATTCCTACCAGCAATGAGACAAGTTTGATCATGGTACAAATTTGTTTAAAATCTGAAGAACTGTTCTCGCACGCACACGTGTGTATCTTGTAGTTTGACCCCTGTTTATCTTGCTTAGTGAAATATCTTTACATGCTGAATAAAGATAACAGTCAGTGTGTTAAAGGCACTTAATCAAGATTGAGTTCTGTTAATCTTTGTCTTTGTCTAGAGTTAATTTGGGGGATCCCTTTTTCTACACTCAAGGAATGTTAAACTCAAGTACCCTTTATATGCAGTGCAAAAATTACATCATTACATTCATTTCTATAACCTTTTTGTATTTGAGGGTGCACTAATTGCTACTACTGGTTGCTGACTATAGTGGCCATTTGTTCATAACTTTGTCAAAACTTAAACAAACAAATCAAACGGCCATTGAGGGTCCGTCCAGGATTAGTTCTTACGCAGGTTGATAAAAGACAAGGAATTTCCATATCTGATATGTATTTTGTTTTGGTTTATTCACCAAATTGCAGAAAACGTACAGGTTAGCGCTTCAGCCTGCAGCCTCTCTGTCATCTGGTAAAAAACCATGTGCCCTCAGTCCCTGCAGACCCATCCCACCTGACCTATTTATACAAAGAGGGCGGGCTACCTGGCGGCCAAATACAAATAAAATAATAAACAAAACAAAGAATAGACGTACTAATTTAGCAAAGAAAAACTAAACAAAATAAAAGTAATTAACCAAATTACCATTCGAAAAACAAACTAACTTTAACTAATAATCCCCACTAAATGAATAAACCACAAATAGCTAATAGCCAATACTGACTTTCTTCTGAAAACATCAGTACCTCAGTTTTTTCCGAACACATTATTAAAGCAGCTAATATTTAAAATATTTCTTCAAGTCTCAAGTGAACATAACTTTTGTTCACAGGGCACAACTCTACTTTCTGTCAGCTGTTGACTTAAGCGTTTGTGGCAATCGTGTTTATCTCTTCACCCCTGTCCACCTTGCTTGTAGTTGGCCCAGGGGAGGACTAAGCTGGCAGGTAAAACGCCCATGGGGTTCCATATACATCATGCAGGTTTGGTCTTTGTGACTGTAGGCTAGTTCACAGCTGGGTGCCACTCCGCGTCCATTTGGGAGCAGACAAGGTGGGGGCTCGTTAGGGTTTAGTTAGATATATCAATTAGGCCAGCTGGGATTACATTGCGTGATAATTTTCCTGATGTCATTTCTTTGGCTTCCACTGTCCAGTGGGCCCATGTGTTGTTGACTCCCTATTAATAATTAGAGGTCATGGCCACTAACACAATTAAAGTGATGTAAGGTGGGTGTTTGTCTAAAGGTGTTGCTGATGTAGATTTGAAAACACCTGTCACCTTGCCAAACTTTGTACCACAATCTACGTCCCTCTGTGGATTTGAGCATTTGGCGATCGTGTTAATCTGTTCCCCGCTGTCTGCCATCCTTGTAGCTAGTCTAAGAGAAGACAAGGTTGGCAGGTAAGACACTCATGGCCCCACATCTCCACAGGTAGGTTTGAGCATTTTAATAGCGCTACTAGGCTAGTTCACAGTTGGCCTTGTCAGGACTTATGCCACCTAGGAGGAAACAATGAGCCGGCTTTTATTAATTTCATGTGTTCGGCACCCACAGTACTACTCACCTCTCTGTTCTGTAATAAAGTTTGTTATAGGCCACCTCTTTAATAATTTTTGTTTACCATTTAATAGGAATATACTTAAATTCCTGGTATAAACATGTTTCACTGTTTAATCAAACAATTTAAACTGCTTGCACAACAACAAGACCAGTCTGGCCTCTTAAGCACCAACTGGGCCGATTAAGCTAGTTGTTGCATGCTCATCACACTGAGGAAGGGCTGACGTTTTAGCTCTGAGGTATTAATTCACAAAGGTTTGGATTTTGTATAGAGACAGTAGGCTAGTTCACAGTAGGGTGCCAGGTAGGGTTAGGTAGCTTGTTACGGTTTGTTTAGATATATAAATGAGGTCAAAAAGGATTAGACAAAGTTGGGACTTCCCTCTTTTTATTTATTTGGCACCTGCTCTATTTTTCAGTGGGTTTGTTTGGGGTTTCACAGAAAAGAACATTTGTGCAATAATTTATGGATACATCTGAACTATTTTGCAACTCACTCCTATCACTGGTGTAGTCTGTATTACACTGCATATGGTCATATCATTCCATGTGTAGGTCCACAAACTATTTTAATAGCTCAGACCCATTTGTCTATCCCTAATTTTTTTTTTATGAAACCAGGACTAAGAAAGTCTGATTTAAACGTTTCATCAAGTACTTACTGTTATATCAAACACTGACTGAAGGAACTGAGCAAGGTGTAAAGTGAAGTGAGAGAATTGAGAGATGAGATCTCACTGAAAATCTAAAAGAAGCACAAAAGTATTTCAATGTAAAAACCAGACACATCAATCATTTCTGATTCCCAGCTCATGGTGTTGTAATGGTTCATCCATGCAAAGCTTCTATGTCCATGTCTACACATTAATCAGGATATGAATTTGAGTCATCAAAGGTTCAAACATTAAATCAGTTTTCAAACAAACACATTCACCTTGAATCCCCTTTAATGCCCTTGAACTGCATGCAAAACTATATTGGGGCTTTTGAGTTTTGTGATATTTAAAGTTTATGGTCTTTTGAAGGCTGACAGGAGAGTTAAGCCTTGAGGGTGATGTATTATTATAGCGTAAAACAATAGTTCCTTCACATGAAAGAAATCTTTGGGATTATTATGCTCTGACATAGTACCAAGGACGCCAGGACAGCAGTTGCACATTAGCATTGAAATATGTCAGGTTTCTTTTGACTGCCAAAGTTTTAATATGGGTCTGGATTGTGGGTAAAGTGATGCAATAGACCGATGCAGATTCTGCAGTAATGACCAGGCAGGAGTATTATAAAAAAACAGCTTCATGACATAATTACAAGATCAGAGGTCAGCAGACTCTTGTGTAATGTCAGCTCACCACTTTCGCTGGGTGTGTACTAAATTCTCTTTAGTTCCTACATGTTTGCTTAACCTGTCAGTCAGGAAATTTGACATAAAACGTGCAGGCTTCATGCAACGTTGAGTAAGTGCAACCTGTCTGTAGGGTTCCAGGTTCTTAGGCAAGTCACCATATTGCAATACATTCCCAAGTCATGCTGAGAAGGTCGGAAGCCCTGCTGAGACCATGGGACAAAGGCAGAGAACAACAAAAGTAGGAGAGAAAGCAGAGGAATATGGGAGGATAGAAGACATGTGCTTAGCTCATTCTTGTTGAGATAGAACACCCCAAGCAGCTATCCATTTCAATATTTTACTCTTATCAAACAAAGGCCCTGATTGTGAAAATCCACGGCTGTCTATGTCTGGCTGCTAGGGGACAGTACTTGACTTTTTCTTTGTGTTAGGGATCCCTAGTTTGATATTGTAACGCATATTTACTCTAAAGTTTCAAGTGTTTTTAGGATATAGGTGGATTGCAGCGGAATTTCCCATCCAAGAACCTGTAAACCATGTTGAAGTCATTTAAAAGTTCAAGGCCAATGTTTTAAAAGAACTTTAATATGAATCTTTGATCTTCATTTTCTATGCAACATTTATCAGCTGCAACCATCCATTAAAGATCGCAAAATAAACATTTAGAATGACAATTAGGCCAGAGTCATAATAATTGCACTAATTGCTTCTGTAGGAAATCTACTGTAGTTATAAATGCTTTGAAAAGACAACGTGTTTTCTTCAGTATGACTATTCATTTCATTTTATGAAACATCTGTTTGTAACCTGTCATACAACAACTACAAAGGATACATGAGTGTTATCAGTGTATGAATGTATTGAGTGACATGAAAGCATCAGAAGGTTACATGGAATGTATGCTTGCAGCAAGATATATGGACATGAACCAGACCTAGAATAGTGGCTGTGCAAAGTATTTCTGAAACTAACAGACAGGCTACTTTACCCATCTTGGAAGAAGCTATTAAGCTTCTCCGTTTACATGCTTTGTCCTTTATAAGAGATTTGGTCAAAAGGGGCCACAATAACAATCTATTCTATGCCAGAGAGGGGTGGGTAGGCCTACTGTTAAAACATCACAGCCAAATGTCAGAGGTGCAGTCTCCACCGGGGTATCGGAGCTCGTGGGCTAATACAGGACCTCCAGGTTCTTTCCCAAAGTCAACAAGGAAGTTTTTGTTAAGCTTGAGGCCACCATTGGCTGTGTCCACATCCATCTGCATCATAACAGAGCCCTCCCTGCAGATAGGAACACAGAAAGAGACAGATGTTTCGTATTTAGATCAGCTTCGACCTGAAGTATATTATAACCTGGTTTGAATATTTGGTAACCTAATTTAGAGGTCTTACTTAAGCATTTTGGGGTAGAACTGCTTGTCCCATGCACTGTAAAGAGATGTGGTCACATATAGCCTCTTCCCATCCAGGCTCAGTTGTAACATCTGGGGGCTCCCCTGCACCCTTTTCCCCTGATGTACACAAACGTGGAAACACACACGCACGTCATAAATATTGTCCTGCTACCTATGGCATAGAACATCCTGGAAAGATATTCAACAGGTTACATATTTGACTATAGCTATTTATCAGCTTTAGCAACACGCAAAAAGTGTATTTTACATAAAGATTCAGACCTTGATGATGCGTGGAGGAGGTTGAGCCTGGTTCTCTGGGTCCTCCAGGACTTTGACTGGGCCATCGTTCAAGATGCTGCCACCCAGGAAGACCTGGAATTAGACACAAAACCATAAAGACAGGATGCTAATGGTCTGATAAGCATAACATAATCAGTGTCTATAAATCAGTCTGGGGCAAATTTCATAATCATAACTACTTGGTCACAATCTTAAACTTATCTTGCAGCGTTACATCCAGTTTTACATCACCAATTAAATGTTTAACTCCAGTTACTGCTTTATTAAGTCATCATTTCAAACATTTTTGTATCATGTATTTTGCATGTTATGTGGTATTCTATGTTCTTATTGAGGTATTTTAGTGCTTATAAAACAGAATGTCACCTGGCCAGTCATACGAGGGTTTTTCCTGTCAGTGATGTCATACTGTCTAACATCTCCATGCAGCCAATTACTAAAGTACAAGAAGCGGTCATCAAGAGAGATCAGGATGTCCGTAATCAGACCTGAAACAGACCCAGGACTTAGTCAAACAGAATTTTATAGGTTAACAAATCACTATCTACATATTTTTAATTTCTGGCGCTGTAGATAAACTAAATATACAAAGAGTGTAGAACCTGTGATAAACCAATGAACTCTGGAACGAAATTGCCTTCCTGCAACTGAATCTGGTAAGCGCAAGTGCACGTGCACGTGCACACACACCTGGCATTTCAGGTAAGACCCATCCTTCCACCTTCTTGCTGGGGACCTTGAGGACCTTCTCTGCAGCCCAGTCCCCTTTCTTAACAGATGGAACATAAATATAAAATTCAATCTATCACTTAGTATCCTGAGCCACCTTTAGAGTGGTCTGACATGTGAGCCGTGCTGCGCTCACTCACCTCAGTCTTAAAGAAGTGGAAGACTGTGCTTGAAAGAGCACAACCCACATAGCCCTCAGTAGCAGCAGGGTCATGCAGAAAACGGATCTCGAGAGGGACAAAGCCCTCCTCCCCCAGATCCAGGGTCTGCAGCTTCTTATGGGTGGTCCAGTCCCACACGTGGATAGAAGAGCCATAGTGACCTACACAAATACATTTACTAAGTCATTATCTGGTCACAGCTTTACTTGAGTAGTAGTCAGTCTCCAGGTTCACAGTGGTACTCTCATATTTCATATGGTTAGCCTACTTCCCATGTGTAAACAGATCCTTGAAGTTATGCACCTTCTTTGACGTGTTCCGGGTTGAAGCCATTGGCGAGAGCTTTGGGAGCGCCCCACTCACTGCTCATCATGACATTGTGTCTAGGTTGGTACCAGAAGTCGTAGCCAAAAGGTACTGCCTCCCCAGGAAGTTCCCAGTTTCCCACCACTTCAAATGTCTCACCGTCCAGCAAGGCAAATCCTCCTTGGGGCAAAAGAACAGATGCCTTATTGGGTAAAATCAGAGTGTTGGTTTCTTTTGGATACACTGCTGTCTGGTTTGTATATTGACCTTACTGATAAAAGTGTTTTTTCTTCCAAATCAAGTTAAAAGATCCCATGTCCTGATGGATCTCTTACCCTTGCCATTGCCAGCGGGGTCTCCGATGCAGCTGATCATGATCTGGCCATTGGCCAGGCAATGTGTAGTGTGGGGGTTGGCCAAGTTACACTTCCAGAAAAGCTCCGTGGGCTCTACTACCTAGAGGAGCATATCAACCGTTTTAGATGACATTACTTTGGATTGAGAAAATGTATGTTTGGGAACTGGATTAAAAAAAAAAGGCTACATACAATTTGTCGTTTAGTTTTTGTGCTTTTCGGTTGTTAGAAACCCGTCGGAACAAATAATGCATTCAAGTGTGCGTACGCTATGAACACCACTTGAATTCTAAAGAACACATGTAAAAGTACAAGCCAAACGTAGACCTAAACACTGCCTGACTTGTTACCTTGTGCATTCGTGGCGCTCGGGGGTTCGTTCCCACATCCACAACATAGATCCGGGAGGAGATAAGAGCAGGCAGAATGAGGCGATTGCGCTTCTTGGAGGAGTCATCAAAACAGCTGCTGCAGGCATTCCAGCCAGAGTGGTGGAGCTCATCCTTCAGGTTGGGCATGGGGAGCCTGTGGATGATCTGCCAGGGGGCATCCACATGGGTACTCAACAATTTGTAGTTTCTGATGAATTTCTCGTTTGTTTTTAGTTCTATTTCCATTTTCATGCAGACACGGACTACAACTGATGTATTTCATATGTCCCTAAAGATTTATTTTACAGACACAGAAGTAAATCCATCCATTCCAAACTTTAGTACCTGACAGAAAGTAGTGGACTTGGGATCCACATCTACTGTGGCCAGGTAATCTGGTTTCTCGATGTCTGTGTTACGATAGATGCAGGGCAAATACACAATCTTCTCCCGAGGCCCTATTTCAGAAGACCCATGATAACTGAACAATCATGTCCTTCCGATATCTTAACTTAAACATTTGTCAAATGTTTCAATATTCAATAACTCCAGCAGCTAGTGGTGTTAGTAGTGTGACCTACAAGTGCAGAGTTTTCACTCACCCTTCATGGCATCCAGGGGGCTCTTGTAGCCAGGACCACAACATGGGCGCTTGGCTGATCAGATAAACAGGATAACAGCTGTTTTTCTCACTCCAGTCAAAAGTTTTCAAATAAGTCCATTATCTAGGTTAGCCCCCACATCGTTATATGTTGTTTATTTTACAATATTTCAACATTCTTAATCAAAATATGTTGCAATAACAATGTATATATCATTTAAGTGATACATCATCTGAATATTAAATACATGTTTGCCTTTCCGTCACTTATTAACTCTTATTAAGCAGTCTAGTTCCACTCTATTACAGCAGTGGCTTCTATGTCTAATCACCTATAGCACATTTATGCCATTTGTCCACATATTTAAAAATGTATTTAAACCGAAAATGTATTGCATTAATAAAATGAGTAACATTCGCTGCTCAGTTCAAAAACAAACGAACGAGTCTGAGAAGTATTCGTAGTTCCAAAACCGTGCAGCTGGGGGAAAATATGCACAAGTCTACGCATTCTACCATTACAAATTTGCCTACATTTTCTTTAAATAAAATCCAAACAACCACTAACGCATGCACAAATACATAATGGTTAAGTTTTTAAGTTAACAAGAAAGTGGAAGTAATCAGGCATGAATACTAACCCATCACGCAGTTACTTCAACCAGGTTCAAAGTTCAGTCAGTGACTGATCCCAAGACATTCAGTGAGTAAATGTGAGTGTTGTAGTTTTTGTAGGAGATGGTGGAGTGGTGGGACGTTTATGAGGCGTGTTTTTTGTGTGAAAAAAATTAGGCCAAGGAGATAGGGGGTGTGTTTTGGCAACATATCAACTTCTGTTTCACAAAATGACTAGTACACTTGCTGTCGACAGTTTTTTCTACAGCTGACATGATAGCGTCCGCGGCTGGTTTCGTCCACTTTTACGAGATAAATATTTGACCATCAAAACCACACAATTGCATTTGACGACATCCTTCTTTTCTGAGAAAAACGTTTTATTCCACATTTAATCACTAGGCTACTTTGATGTGTCAATCAAATGATGTAATAGGAGACAGTCTGAGCAAAAAACGGGTCTGGCGGAAGAAATGGCCAAGTTTGAGCTCAAACCACCCAAATGTATGTGTCTTGCCAATCCAATCAGAAGTTGAGAATTTATCTTTTCAGCCAATGGAAAAATAGTACAAAAAATACCAGTGCCGTTTCTAACTCGAGTGATTGGACGGGAAGTCGGCAAAGACGGCCAACGGTGATACTTGTATGCAGTTGTGATCCGGCTGTGAAACTTCAAATTGCGTTAGACGCACTTATCAAAATCAGATGTTAAATTCAATATGTAGGTCTGAAAGGAAGATATGTCCCATGATGACCCAACAATTAATTTAGACATAGGCCTATTGTTGCAGGAATCTCTATGAGGGAAGAACATAAATCATGAAGACATATGCCAACTGCATTATTATACTTTATTAAACGTGTTTACAGCATCTACAAATATTAACAGCCAGTTTAAAGCAACATGCTCTTTATAATGTATTACATGTCAACAGATTAAGTGTGAGGGGCATTTCAAAATTCTGACCCAAAATTACATTAAATAAGTAATTTAAGACTTGCATGGGGTCCATATTGACTGTTTTTTGAAGTTCCCAATATCACATTGACCAATTATATGGAGAAACCAATTCAGCTAGGAAAGTGTTCGAGGAAAACATGGATGTTTTATTACTGTGACTCTGTTGGGGCTGTGTGGTAGCTACTTGACCTCACCAAATGGTTTTTCTATAATGATCGCCCAGTTTTGTCCTTAAATGCAATCCGAATGGTTATCATCATACTTTTAACTAAACCTTATCCATCTCATCCTCTATTACATCCTCATCTTCATCAGTTTTTTCTACATCGTCCTCATCCATCTTGTCGTCAACTACAATTTTGTCCTTATCCGTTTCCCCAAGGGACAGCGGCATGACATGAACACCATCCACCTTCCCACCTAACTCCCTTTCTTCACTGTGTGTGCGCGCTTCAACCTCTCGCTCAAATGTAGCCAACTCTGGCCCCATCAGGACTCTAGTCAGAGTAGTCAACAGCACAGACTGGGCATTTTCCAGGCTCTGAGTGGTCTTGTGGTCCTTCTGCTCATTGAGCAGCCCAGTAAGGAGGAAGGATTTCCAGACCAGTTCGGGCTGATCAGCTAAGCAGGATAAAGCCTCCACCAGCCAATTTGTCAGCAGCTGAACAACATCTTTGCATGAAGCCCTTGTGAGCCCATCCTCAGTTGTCAGCTGGGCCCAGCGGGCCATCAGGACGCGTTGCAGTATCGGTCGTACGCACATCTCTAGAGGCTGAATACGGCTAGTGCAACCGGTAGGAACGACTGCCGGCAGTGTACAGCTGTCACTGAGGGTGCCAAGAATGTGGTCAGACACGTGTTCGCAATGGCCATCGAGGATTAGCATGGCTTTATTGTTACGGGTCTTTTCTGGCATGTGCTGCTGCCACACCCGAGATACCCATAGATCTAAGTCATCTTCCCTGGTCATGCACTCTTGCTTCGCTACCAGTATGACATGGTTACAAGGGACAGAGTCAGGCAGTGGCTCCTTTGTGAGGACTAAGGTGGGCAGCAAAGTGCCATCTGCCAGCGCAGCTAGGTAAATAGTGAACAGAGGATCACCACTCCCATCCATACGGAGGGCTCCATGCTTCTCCACCTTGGTCTTGTCTGCAAGCCACTTAAAATCCACAAAGACAGACAGCTCATCCATGGCTGCAATGGCAGTACGGGGAATCTTATGGACATGGATGACTTCAGAGGTGAACTTGGTGAAATCGCTGATGTTGTTCTCCATGGACTGAGGCAGGCTGAGGCTGACTGTAGGGGCCCTGCCTGGGGGACGCAGAGCCAGTTTATGCTGCAGCATGAAGCCCACAGCCCAGTCATAAGAGATACGGAAGGAGCCACTGAAGCCGCCCTGTTTGTGGATGTCCGAGGCCTTGTGGAAGAGGTTTCTCTCATTGAGGGGAATTTGCTGCTCACGCTGGGACAACACCCATTCCACAAGACTCTCCGTTGCCTTAACTCTGTCTTGTTCCTTGCTATTGTGTATTAGTTGCCTGCTTTTATCTGCCAGCCATTTCTGGATGAGCTGGGGTTGGGTTGAAAAGTCTGTTGAGGCTTGGCTTATTCCTCTACATAAGGCAAATAGAGCTATCCTCAGCTGGCGTGCTGAGAGCACTTCTACATTGACTTTAACCACTGGTAGCTCTGTTGGAGTTTCATTAGGGGGCTCTGCTGGCACGGGCAGCAATAACGGGGGTTTAGATACTCTTGGATGACTTGCCTCCTCGTCAATGACATCAAACTGACTATCATCATCATCATCGTCGTCATCATCATCATTATCATCATCATCAGTATCAGTATCCGAGTCCATCTCCTCAACTGGGGCCATTCCCACGTATATGTCATCCTCCTGGTCTGAAGTTATCCACTGGCTGCTTCTGCTATGATCCAAAAGTATAAGAAATCAGAAAGCAGAGTCACTACAGAGGACAACCAATTTGGACTAAACCAATATAATTTAGTTTGTGACAATGTATCTAAATACCTTGTTTCATCTTCAACGAATCCAGCCTTTGCATTTCCTAAAAAGAGATTACATGAAACATATTACACACAATACATTAATAAAACACAAGCTGAAAAAAGACAAATAATAAATTATTTATAACCATATCTTAACAACTCATTTTCAAATGGATTGACCAACCTTGAGTATTTGGTGGGTAGCCATGGTATTCCCAGAAGCAGGATGTCCGCTTGCAAAGGTTGATTTTGCAAATGATGCATCCATACACGCTCTCGTGGCGGAGGTTCTTCAGGTGACAAGTCCGACACCTTCGGGTCCTTGGGGTGAGTCTGACCATCCTGTGCCTCACGGTTTTCATTCCGTCTCCATCCAATTTTAGCGATGAAGTGTCTGTTTTCACCTGAACCCTTGATCTCTTTTTCTTCTGAACTGTATCCACTTTAGACTCAGAAGAGACCCATGTGCGTTTCTGGACGCTCTTCAATAATTGGTGTCCCAGTCGCTTGCGAAAGGCAGCCTGGGTGAAAAGTCCATCCTGCACCCAAAGTGGTGGGTTGTCTTTGCGGCTCTCCCGTAGCACGATGAATGCATTGACAATGCTCAAGTTAACCAGGAAGCTAAAAAGACTTTTCCAGTACTTGTTCTGCTGCAGGCCTCCAAGTGGGTTGCAGGCTAGCAGCTGCTTGCAGATGTCCACGCCCCTCATGTTCTCCTGGAGGAGTCTGAAGGCCAGAGGCCGGTTGATAGGGCTCAATTCACCTACTTTGGTCTGGGACTTTCTCCACACTGTGTCTGGCTCCCCGGGGTTAGCATTTGTGGACAGGCAGCCCATCTCTTTGGTGTCCCTCCAGCGGGTGGCCAGCAGGGGGCCATACTGCCTCTGCAGGAAGTCCCCAGGCTTCTCCAGTGTGCCCTGCTCCCAGATCTCTTTAGGAATGATGGGACTTTGAGTGGGGAAGGAGCTTGAAGAATATATGCCCTGGTCTAGAAGCTTCTGCATGAGTGGCACAGATGTCAAGGAACTGGCCAGGAAGAGTTGGTGGTGTTTTTCATGAAGGCCCTCCACCAGTGGGGACACAACACTAAATCCCAAATCAATATTTTTCTCCTTCTTCAACTGAATGAGAAACCTGTGACAGTACCCTGACTTGGAGTCGCAGAGGAGCCACACCTGTGGTGGAGCCTTGGAGTCCCCTTTGGTGGAGCCAGTTTTGTCCTCATGACTGGGTAGCAGAGCACGGTCTATGGACAGACACTGGTTGGGCTGGTAGGCGTTCCACATGGCAGGGCCCAAAATGTTATACATGGACTGGAAAATATGGAGCTTATCACTGCTGGTATTGCCACTATACTCCCCAGTCAGGAGACTCCCCATGCAGATGTTATCAGATATCTGCTGAAAGCGGTTAAATGTCATGGCTCGGAGAAAGGTGCTGCATTTTGCATTGTGCTTCCAGGACCAATAATGTGGTAGTTCAGCAAGGTTCTCAAGGCCCATGAGGATACTTAGACCAATGAAGACTCGGATATCATGGGTGGTGACAGGGATCCAGTCAAGGTCATGCCAGCCAAGGAACTGGCAAGTTTTGACGTGTGCATTGGTCTCATAGACAATGAGTTCAATGAGGTCCTTGGGGAAAAGCAAGTTGAAGTAGTCTATTGCGTCACTGTTCTTAGATAAGGAATGTTGAGGGCCAGAGCTTACAGTGAAGTTAAGGGTCTGGGTTATGGCACCGTCAACGCCAGGAGGAAGAGCTTTTGTCCAGTGTTCTATTAAAGCCCAAGCAGGCTTCTGCAAGTCTTCATTCTTTTCAAGTTCCTCATCTTGGCAGAATCCAATGTCAAACTCCACATATTCTAAGGAAGGGAGGGAGATAATCGCAAAGCCAGCTGTTAGTCGTCTGCTTCAGACTGCCAAGATTTCACAACCTCGATTTCATCAGGTCAAGAAACTCTGAACAATTCTCAAACTACAGATGTATAACGCAGATATTTTATATGAACATAATTTAAATAGGGCTCTATAACTCCCCATTTTACAATTGTCCTCATTTGATTCGTGACTTTTCCTGTTTATTTACCTTACCAAACCAACCAACTAAATGTGGAGATGCCATCACTGCTGTGTGAAGCTTTTGGTTGTTCTTTAAAGTTGAAATTGTTAAAACAGAAATATACATCAATATATTCATACCATAACAAATACAAACTGTCGTTTATTCAGAGTGCACACTTACTCCTTCGTTCACATGTGCATTTCTTGTGTTCTGGGTTCTGGACCAGGTGCTTGGCCATGAGGTCACCAGTAGGGGAGGAAAAGTCACAGCCACGACATTGTAGCTTAAAATAGCTGGGAAAGAGAAAGAGAAAAAGAGACCAAGTAATTTTGCAGAGATTTTACAAACAGCTGTACGAAGAGAGAGACATTAAAACCAGACATGACCAATCTTACCAAGGAGGTGGCTGCTTATGCAGAGGAAATGACTTGGTGCATTTTTGAGGTACGTGGTTGCTACAAGCAAGATAAATCACAATTACTTTACTTTTCAAAATACTTAGCATACAGAATTTCTGTAGTCAAACCTCATGCCTGGCAGAAATTAAGGTGATTATCAAAACTTCACATGTGCATAATTATTGTAAGAGTTGTAGAATTAACTTCTGATTGAAACTTCTTCACTTACTCAATCATGTGGTCAGCATAGGAGCGTGAGCAACACGTTTCGTAGGCGCACAGCAAACACCGCACGGAGGTAGGGTAGTGGTCTGGGAAACTGGTCACACCTGTTCCACACTCCATACACCTCTGGTCCTGGAGCATGCCACTGGAAAAGCTGAACAGTCAATTAACCTCATACAGCCAAAGCATACGCACAAACAACTTAAGTAGTTGTATACACATGTCCCAACACCAAAAGAAAATCACCTTTTGTCCTGGAATTTAGTCAGCATATCCAGCATTTTGCTGACTGATTTCCTTATTTGTGGGTTGCCTTTGCCCTGCTGAGATTCTATGGACAATGGCGACTGTTTGGGTGACTTCAACTTCAGAAGTTTCAAGGCACTGTAGTGATGGGCAGGTTCTTGATTAGGAAAAGGAGGAGGTAACTCAGGATCAACAGGCATGAGTGGGTTCCTCCTGGCAACTTGGACCTTGTTTGCAGGGTGCGCCCTGATGGTCACCTTATGGGGCACATGAATAGGAAGATAATTCAATTGAGGTGTAAGTGGCACAACATAGTGTGTCAGTAGAGAGTATTGTTTGTTTATATATTCAAAGAAATGGCACCATTCAAAAATATATTTTCCTCAACATCGCTCACCTTAGTCCCTGATGGCAAGCCTTCCAACTCTTTGGGCTTGCAGACAGTCCGGTGGTGCTGCATCTTGTGCTCTATCAAGTCTTTTAAGAGGATGAACTGGAGGCGACATTTGTTGCAGTGGAAAGCTTTGTAATTCTATAGAAAAGATTAAAAGCAAACAAAAATGGTTTAAGGGTCTGTTCACAACCAATTCAATGAAATTGTCCACACGATTCTTGCAATATCCGATTGAAAAAAAAGCACATTTTCATTATTTACCTGATGGCGCAAAAAATGTTGTTGGTAGGACGTTTCGTTCTTAAAAACCTTTAGGCAGTACACGCAGAGCAAGTAGACTGTCGTACGGTGATGCAACAAGAAGTGGTTATACATGTGTAAGAAGAAGGACGAGCTGTATTCGCACACCTGTCAACAGAGTTGGAGGAGGAAAGATTATGGAAGTTATTTGATTTTGGTTGAAATGGTAGAAAGAGTTCAAAGTTCACCAACCTGGCAGACATATGGCATCTCGCCTGGTTTGTGGGTGGCCTTCATGTGGTTCAGGAACACATGCTCACTCTCAAATACCCACTCACAAATCTTACATATGCCTGATAGGACAGACACATTCATTAATTTTTAATACAACAGTAAACATATTTCGGCATGAGAAAGTGTGCAGTTAATACTTACAAGGATATTCAATGGGACTGTGGACTTTGTCTAAATGGCATTTCCACTGTTTGGTTGAACAGAACTGTCGGAAGCAGTACTGGCAGGACTTAAGTGCATTTGATGAACTTTGCGACCCTTGATTTGAGTGGAGCCACATGTGGCTCATCATGCTGTGAAAGACAAAACAGATTGAGCACCACAAACACATGAACACACACACACACACCCTTTTCCACCAACGCATTTTTAGTGCTAATTTGGAGCGTTTAATCTCTTATTTTTCTTTCGACAGCCAAGAGCCAACAACAAACCAGTGAAACCTGTTTTCATATAGAACTAATACATTGCTGGTCTAAAGTAAGAACCGCTTGCGTCAAAGACTGGGGACGGCGTTACCGTGACCAAGGAGAAGGAACAGCATCCTTTGGCCGCCGTTTATGAAATAGTAGCTAAACACAATGGACGCGACTACGCGAAAACAGGTCCCATGAAGAAACAAGCTGCTTTCTAGCATTCTGGTCCTCTGCAGAAGTCCAGAGTAAATTCGAGGGAGCTTCAACGACTAAACCAATTTTGCAGCAAATTCAACGCGAAATGGCTGCAGCGGGGGTTCGACAGGAGTGACGAACAGATTACAACACACTTTAAAAACTAAAGATGGAATACAGGGACCAAAATAAGAACGTCGGTAAGCGACAATAGCCGGCCGCGTCGAAACCCACATTTTGATGTCTTGGTGATAGACCGGCATGCCAGGTGACCGGGGCACTGAACTCTGCAACATTAATACTGGAGTCGATGGTGAATGAGTCACTCCATCAAAGTTGCAAGGATCCAGGTAAGGTTATTTGGCTAATTTCTCACTGCTGTTGGCTAGTATTGTGGTCTGTGTGATTTCATGACTTAAGTATCACATTCAACAGCGTTGAAAGTTTAGTTGACACTTTTTGAAGCACTGTAATCTTGTTTTTATAGATTTTGTCTGCCATCAACGACATTGATAACGCTAAGTTATCGCCACAGATGGTCGGCAGCTCTCCCTCACCGTCGTGTAGCGGTTCTGGAGAGGATTCTTCAGAAAATGGCTAACGGGGTAAGACTGGCTGTGTTAATATTATGTTTCTGTTATAAATAATGTTTCTGGTTTTTTCCATTTAACTTAATGAACATTACTTCAAATGACTTTCACATTAATTTAACCCAGTTTACGCCATCTAAAAGCAAACTTATAGAACAAGTTTAAAATGGAAATTCAATTTGACATGAACTTGCTATATTACAATGTTTTGATCCATTATGGGACGTTAGCAAAAAAAAATGTGTAGTAATATTGATGTAGTATGATGCTTTGGTACAGAAATATAACACAGCATATACCTGGAGATTATATTTAATCACCATGTACCAGATGCATACCTGTAATTGCCTGCAGAAAACAATGATTTGCATTGCTATGACAACACATTGATGATCTGTCTTTTGCTATTGTTGTTGTACACAGGAAAAAGGAAGAGAGACAGTACTTCGAAACTGGTGCAATATTTAGAAAGAGCAGATGAGAGGTTCTTGCAGCACAGCAAGGAAATGGATGAGACCTTGCCGCAGGTCATGAGAGCGGACACACAGTCTCTGCTTGCTCTCATGGGGCGCATGGTGGTCATAATGGAGACACAAGCACCAAAATGATTGCAAATAAAGATAAATATTGTGTTGTGATCAAGTTGTTCCCATTTATTGAACTTAATTTTGCTAAGTTTTATGGAGTTTTTTTTTTTGCTGCTTTACAAAAAATCATTTTGGGGAAAACTAATGTCTTCAGCTTCTTTAATCAATGAGTATACACTCACCGGCCACTTTATTAGGTACACCCGTCCAACTGCTCGTTAACACTTAATTTCTAATCAGCCAAACACATGGCGGCAACTCAGTGCATTTAGGCATGTAGACATGGTCAAGACAATCTCCTGCAGTTCAAACCGAGCATCAGTATGGGGAAGAAAGGTGATTTGAGCGACTTTGAACATGGCATGGTTGTTGGTGCTAGAAGGGCTGGTCTGAGTATTTCAGAAACTGCTGATCTACAGGGATTTTCACGCACAACCATCTCTAGGGTTTAAAGAGAATGGTCCGAAAAATAAAAAATATCCAGTGAGCGGCAGTTTTGTGGGCGGAAATGCCTTGTTGATGCCAGAGGTTAGAGGAGAATGGCCAGACTGGTTCGAGCTGATAGAAAGGCAACAGTGACTCAAATAACCACCCGTTACAACCAAGGTAGGCAGAAGAGCATCTCTGAATGCCCAGTACGTCAAACTTCGAGGCAGATGGGCTACAGCAACAGAAGACCACGCCGGGTGCCACTCCTTTCAGCTAAGAACAGGAAACTGAGGCTACAATTTGCACAAGTTCATCGAAATTGGACAATAGAAGATTGGAAAAAGGTTGCCTAGTCTGTTGAGTCTCGATTTCTGCTGCAACATTCGGATGGTAGGGTCAGAATTTGGCGTCAACAACATGAAAGCATGGATCCATCCTGCCTTGTATCAACGGTTCAGGCTGGTGGTGGTGGTGTAATGGTGTGGGGAATATTTTCTTGGCACTCTTTGGGCCCCTTGGTACCAATTGAGCATCATTGCAACGCCACAGCCTACCTGAGTATTGTTGCTGACCATGTCCATCCCTTTATGACCACAATGTACCCAACTTCTGATGGCTACTTTCAGCAGGATATTGCGCCATGTCATAAAGCTGGAATCATCTCAGACTGGTTTCTTGAACATGACAATGAGTTCACTGTACTCACATGTCTCCACAGTCACCAGATCTCAATCCAATAGAGCATCTTTGGGATGTGGTGGAACGGGAGATTCGCATTATGGATGTGCAGCCGACAAATCTGCGCCAACTGTGTGATGCCATCATGTCAATATGGACCAAACTCTCTGAGGAATGCTTCCAGCACCTTGTTGTATCTATGCCACGAAGAATTGAAGCAGTTCTGAAGGCAAAAGGGGGTCCAACCCGTTACTAGCATGGTGTACCTAATAAAGTGGCCGGTGAGTGTATGTAATGACAATATAATACAATTTATGACAGTTCAGATGTTCCCAAACACAAAACGACAGTGTTACAAAAATGTTTCGTCGGATTATTCAGACGATCAGCTGTTCCTTCCATTAAAATACATCATTAACGCAGCTCTGATGTCGGCCCCTTCTGTGTTTGCATGCTGAAGTGACGTTTGAACAGGAGGCTGAATGTTTGTCCTGTCTGGGCGCTCTTCAGTAAATAATCTCCATGTTCCTCCTGTTATGGAGCAAGCAGCAGGTCAGTGTCGTCCTCTTACTCAACTCCAGCTTGCTGTCGTTTCTTTTTATGAGGCAACTCCATCGTCCTTGTAATCTCCCGAATGACTTCCCCACAATCGATCGTGCACCGCTCAGCCTGTTGTAGGTGTGTTGCTCAGGTGTCATTCTGCCAGTGTCGGAAAAGGGCTTCATAAGACAATTCTGCATGGGGTATGCCGGATCACCTATCAGGTCATGTCCAACCTCACAGCCAGGGAAGGTCACTTTGTTCTGACCTAGTAATTCCCCGTCATTTAGGACCTCCCACAAATGTGACAGTCGTAGCACTCTGTCTTCAAGCACGCTCCCTGGATAGCCAACACAAACATCCCAGAAAAGACCTCTGCCATCCACAATGGCTTGCAGAATGATAGAATGCCAGCCTTTCTGATTGAAATAGTCTTGCGGATAATCCTCTGATGCAATTATTGGAATGTGGCTGCCATCAATTGCACCAACATACTGTGGAACTCTCCAACGATTATTAAAGAAAGTGGCCATTTCTAACAACTTGTCAACATCAGGAAATGGACTGGAAGCAGCACCAAGATGATCGCATTGAAGAATTCCTGAACACAATTTGACAGTGGTGAGGCCTACCCCAAAAAGATGGCTGATGGTCCTGTATTCCCCACCCGTGGCCAGTTTCCAGATGGCAATTGCAACATGCTTTCGAATTGAGACACACACGGTAGTTTGTACTACTTCTCCCCATGACATGCTTGAGTCGACTGCAGTGATTCAAGGGAATAGAAAATTCAGCATGAATTGTAAAGGGGTGAAATCCAGAACAATTGGGTCCCACCAGTGGTCAGATTGTGGGTTAAGCCCACATCACAGGTGACCGCTGCCTTAACTTCAGCTGCAAGACTGCCTGTAAAGATCCATCCATCCAACCATTGTCTTCCGCTTATCCGGGGCTGGGTCGCGGGGGCAGCAGTCTGAGCAGGGAGGCCCAGACTTCCTTCTCCACGCACACCACCTCCAACTCCTCCGGGGGGATCCCAAGGCGTTCCCAGGCCAGCCGAGAGACATAGTCCCTCCAGCGTGTCCTGGGTCTTCCCTGGGGCCGCCTCCCGGTAGGACATGCCCGGAACACCTCCCGAGGGAGGCGTCCAGGAGGCATCCGAAACAGATGCCTGAGCCACCTCAGCTGGCTCCTCTCAACGTGGAGGAGCAGCGGCTCTACTTCGAGCTCCTCCCGTGTGACCGAGCTCCTCACCTTATCTCTAAGGGAGCGCCCGGCCACCCTGCGGAGAAAACTCATTTCGACCGCTTGTATCCGCGATCTCGTCCTTTCGGTCATTACCCAAAGTTCATGACCATAGGCCTGTAAAGATTTAAAAACAAAAGGTTTCATTTATGAGCAATACGGGGCTGTATATTTTGTATTTGATTGTAATAGTAATTGTATTTTTGTATTAATTTATTTTAATTATGAAATTAAATATGTCATGCACTTACCGTTATTCTTGCTTGTAATCTCCATCTCAAAAAATTACGTTGAAGTGCACCAACACGGTGAATACGCAGTGAACAGTTTGGATGCAAATGCAGGTCCGCAAAGCCATGAGAATCAACAGCAACGGAATGCTCGCCAATGTTGGTGTGTTTGAGTTTGGCGATTCCGCGCAAACGTTGCTGGGAAAGAGGAGGCGTATACAATGACGCAATGACGTAGCTCTGTGGTGGTTCTATAGCCCATAAAAAAACAAACCTCTTCTTTAACACAAAAAAATTTTGAGTGCTGGTTCAGAGCCAGAGCTTAATCTAAAAGCAGTAACTTTTCTTTAGGCAGCCTAAGAAAAGGCTTTGAACCGGGGAAAGTGATTATCATGTAGCACTAAACCATTGCTATGCAAGAACTGCTTGCGTCCGGGGCGGGGTTACCATAGCCAACAAGATGAACAGAATCTTTGGACCGACATTGCTGTGTTTTTACTACTATTTATATTTCAGCTAAACAGAATGTGTTGATCAGCATCTGCATTTAATCCTTATTTGTTTTGATGAAATACCTACTTTGTAACTTTGCTTTGACCTTTTGATAATCAACTTGCATTTCAGTAGCTTGGTCCTTACCAGACTCTCGTACATTTTCTGTACAGAGTCTAGGATCTCCTAATTGACAAACGTTGACATCGTTGAAGGCGGGTACCCTGTTGAAGTTTAAAACTTTTGGATCTGCCATAACGAATCGCTAACGTTTGGTCGTGACGTAGATCATGCGCCGGACTGTAGCCACACAGGCTAACAAGTTAGAATGAGTGTCTGAAGATGTCAAATTAAAGAATTAAAGCAGGGGTGTCAAACCCTGGTCCTCGAGGGCCGCTGTCCTGCAGCTTTTCGATGTTTCCCTGCTCCAGCACACCTGATTCTAATGAAGGGTCGTTATCAGGCTTCCACAGAGCTTGATAACAACCCATTTATTAGAATCATGTGTGCTAGAGCATGGAAGCATCGAAAACCTACAGGTTAAACTGTTATGTTCATCACGAGAATCACTAAATTTACTGTTACCATCGTCAGAGTAGTTATTGTAGTACAGATCTGGATAAGTTAAATATCCCCCTGAATTATACTACAGATCCACATCTATATCCCCCAAAACATCACTAATGATGCTTAATATCTCCTTCGCATGGTCCAGTCTCAACACAACAAGGTTAGCAATTATGTCGTTTTCAACAGTTCAAATAGTTGTTATCGTCTCCCTTTTTGCAACATCAGCTTGGCATCGCTAGCGTTCGCTTCAGACAACTCCTTCACGACTAACGGCGCGAGCTGGAAAATGTAACTTTTCACCAACTCTGTGGGCAAGAGGGCCACAATTTTAAGGCCAACAACAAAACTCTGTCAAGAATGTCAAGTTCTGGATATTCGGTAGCGTTCCCACAACGGCAACATTACAGAACTACAACTCAAACTAGCGCGCTACATCAACGTCATCGTTCTGAGCCACTCCCTCTGTTTGGTGATTGGGCCTACGGATAATGGAGTTAAGAAAACTTACAGGGATATAAAACCTCCAGAGTACAGAAACGAAAATTCTGGGGAAGTACGTAGAACGGCAGAGCCAGACTAGTATTTCAGTGCAGTGCAGCTTGCATTTTATACACGGATTGATAAACAATCTTCGTGTTTAGCGCACCCGCGCTAGCGTTGCAGGGAAAGATGAGATGTATACAGTGACATAATGACATGACTGTGTCAGCTCTCTAGCCTAGGGAAAGGAAAACCGGTTCTTACAATACTCGCAAATTAAACCCACTCTAGCACAAGCGCCAAACTAGCTCCAAGATCACTTTAGTGGAAAGGGGGTAACAAAACAGTATCTCAGAGAGCAGTGTGGAGCTCAAATACTATATGATAATACTGTAGTGCTCTTACCTAACGTTGTCAATGAGTGTCATGGAGCAGACTTGGCACTGCAAGGGGGTTTTCCTGGCTTTGAAACCCGGCTCATCATAACCTGCTTTGGTACCATAGTAAAAGTGGTCCACATTCATGACCAACTTCGAGGGGGTCAAAGTGTTGACAGGAGCCAGGGAAGTGTTTGCAGAAACCACCCTGCTAGGAGACCCCTGAGTGTTGACCATGGTGCTACTGGTGTTGGTGGTGTTAATGATGTCTGGACAGCAGAACTAGGAGGGAAAAGATCACATACAGTGGCACTTTTAAAGTAAGTGAATTAATAACCTTTTGAGTTTGATTTGTGTAATTTGAATTTAAGTGACTTTTTACCTAGGTGTACATACGTTAACAGTAATGATATTATTGTGTAACATCATACATATGTAATTATAATAACTCCACACAATGCATTAAAAGACTTACACACATATGTCCTTGCTGGGCTGCTTGCGTTTTGAAAAGGCTTCCACATCTAGGACATTTCATCTGCTGAGATGATTTATGAACTGTAAAAATTACAATAGCATGTTAGCTGACGACATTTAAGTTTTGTTAAAAGGCTTAATTAAAGTTTTTGATAGTCTAATGTTCTGTAAAGGCCATCATTTACTTCAAATTAAGTATGTGTACACGTACGGATGATGTCTGCCTCTGCATGTTTTGCATTTGTTTGGTGTGCACTTTGAGCATGTCTCCCTAGGCTTTAAGTGTTTGCATATGCAAGGCAAAATAGAAGCAGAGATCATGTGGGAGAACACCAAAGATCCTCTGACGTTCCGCAAAATGGGGAGAAAAAAAAGAAACCGCAAACAAGTAGTAGTACACAATGGTGGACCCTTCTGGAAGAACTGGCACCACTGCCACAGTTTCTATCATCTTCTTTAAACATTAAGAAAACCTCCTCCTTCTTCTCTGTCCCCATGCTTACTGTTGTAGAAATCAGAGGTGGTTGAAATGCGTGTCCGGACAGGTAGAAAATGTTGATGCTGATCTGCCTTCTAGTGGACATGCCTTTTAAACAGCCATTAAGCTATCATCGTGAGCAATGCAGCTAGCATTGTGTTTGCATTCATAAAGGATGTATATTAACCCTTGTGTTCTCTTCGGGGGTCAGAATGACCTGAAAGTATGTTTAATGCAAACCCACGCACACCCACACCAAGACATTTAGATTGTATGTGCTTGATTGAACTCAGACAAAACTAAATCTTTCTGATTCATGTGCAGCATGGCTAGGATAACAATCGAATTCACCTGCTTTACTTCAGGATTGAAGGTGGGGCCTTTTTAACCCTTAGGACCAGGGGACTTGCAGAATACGAAGAGAGCACGAGGGTTAAAGCCTTGGCTTTTGCCCAACTAGTCACAACCCGAAAGTTTCAGCTTTTCTATTAAACTCACCTGACTGTGTTTGTGAGTTCAACTGTAGGGTAGTGGTGGTAGCAGTTGACAGGGTGTTCGTGGTATCGGTAGTTGCTAAGGTAACCTTGCTGGCATTGCCAGCTTGGCTCGTATGGATAGTGAGGGTGGCAGGTAGCTTGATGGTAGGTATATTGATGGCCATGGTGGTTCTTGGTTGCACAGGAGCAGTGCGGGGTCTGACTTGGTGGATCTTAATCTGTGGTTTCACCTGGGCTGGCTGAGTCCTAGGGACAACTTGGGGTACCCCCATCACAGGTTGAAGCACATGGGCACCAGGTGACCCTAGGAAATGGGGTGGAAATTGTCAGCACGAAAGACGTTCATAAAATGATTTTTGAATAGAAAATATCTGGCACTCACATTGGTATCTAGCCTTGCAGAGGGTATAAAGTTAAACAATACATCTATGTGTGTAAAACGTTTCACACACTCACTGTGAAATTGCACTTTATGAAATTGTAACGATAAGATTGTATGTTTACAACACTAAATTACCAGCAAGCAGGGCAATAGGCTGAAAAGGCTGATTCGGCATATTCAACACAAAGCCCATTGGGTTGACTGTGTTCTGAGCAGGTAGCACATTCTGGCCTGGGAATCCCTGTGGAAGGATAAGGATCAACATTATGAAACGATCTTTCAAGTTTCCTCAAACCCTAAATGAACTAAAATGACTCATGGCATTTTATCTATGGTCACTGAAAAGCTGTGATTTTATTTGAATCACTTGCTGCCCTATTTATACATTTATACAACAGCTATTTCATATTGCATTCAAACGTTTTTTTAACAGATTTTTTCTGTACTTCCTTTAGTTTCACCACTACACTATTCAATTAAGACTCTTGTAAGTTTAATGCATGCATCATCCTGCCACAGTAAATTCCTTGTGTGTGTGAACTTTCATGGAGTACAAACCACGATCAGATTCTGACAGAACTGAGTTGAATGGGCAGAAGCTGAGGAGGAGGGTCTTACCTGTGAAGTCAAGAATATTGGCTGGTTGATGGCTGAGTGGGTGCCAGGCTTGCCCGTGGGCAGCAGAATGGTGCCCAATCCTGATGATGTTTGTGTAAGGAACAGCTGCTGTCCCTGGGCGATGCCTGTTGGCACCAGAGAGGCTACAGCCGGCATGAGGGCTGATGCTACCAGGGGAGCAGAGGGGTCAGGTCGCACTGGTACTGTCATAGAAGCTGAAAGCCAGAACAGGAGAAGAAGAAGGTAAGGAAACAATTACATTTTCCAAAAGCTATGCAGCTACTTTTTATGTCTGACTGGTTCAATGATCTTTTATCTGCCATTAGAGTCGTACAACACTTTACTCACGCGCTGTAGTGGAGAGCTGTGTTTTGATGGTCCCCAAAGACGAGCCGCCTGCGCTGAGGACAGTTTGCTGTGCTGATGTTGGAGTTGTAGAGGAAGCTCTGGGACATGTAGTCTCAGGAGGAGGTGTGAGGGCAGCATGATGCACTACAAGAGATATACATGCTAGATTTTCATGTTGAACAGTTAAAATGCAGACAGAGACATGCCCACAGAGGCTTCTGCTGCACTACACATCCAATTGCACTGTGGCCCAGTTTCTGCTCAGAATGGGTGTGCAAACATCACATTCTTTGAAATGATTGAGCATTGACTTACCTTTATCGTGACAGTCCGTTACATTCATTTCATCTTCCTCCACATCATCGTCAACCAGTTGCCATGGCTCCAATTCCTCTTCCTCACACTCCATAAATAAGTCAGTGTCCATGTTGCTGATTGAAAATCCAAGTCAATATTATTTTAAGAGGAAATTAAAAACAACATCCCCTATGATATCATGCAAGCGATAAAAAATATCATGCAAGTGTTTTAGATAAAATAATTGTTTAGTTACTAATAAGACATCGTTTTTTAATGGTGGGTTTTAACATTCACTATTTTTCTTTATTGCAAGAAACTGTCTGAAAGTAAACCAAATCTCTGAAATAGGCTACTCGCCAAGCTTCGAATTAACCACAAGACAATTTCAAAAGGGGCGGGGAGAAAGTAGTTCAATTCACATATGGCTTGAGGTAAAACTAAATGACAAAATCGCTCAAATAAAACTTCAGTTATATTAATTATGAATGCACATGTCCGTGTCTACAAAGCAGAATTGTTATAATCCGACTGTTTCGAAAAACGGTGTTATTGTTCCAAGAACGCGCATTGATTCAAAAGAAAATCGCGTGTTGTACGTCCCTGCAAGGCGACAGTATTTGATAACATTTGTCTTTGATACACATATTTAAGAGAAGCAATTTTGTGTCGAATTTTAACAAATAAAGACGATGGACTGTTAGTATTATATACATACCCGTTCGGACAGTCCAATCTGACAACTAAAGAACACGTAGAAATTCTAGGCGCGATTTGCAGAACCCATTTGCAAAATGACTGAGAAAGGGGCAGAAATGGGATATTTCAGGAGCTAACATTGGTTGACATGAAATGTGTTGTCATTTCCGCTTTGGGAAGGCTATTCTGATTGGTTTTAAACGCCCAGGACGCTAGTCAAAGGCGGTGCGAAATTTCTGGAAACATGGCAGTCTTTAGGCTGCTGAATAAATGTTGATAAACATACCACACTTTTGGTTCTACTCATCTTGTGGTGGTTTGAGCATTTGAAATCATTTGAATAATTTAAATAACCATACAGTGTTAGAGCTACTAAGGTTGTAATGACAGAATTACATGCAGCAACCTTATGACATTACAATTTGACCACCATTTTACATTAATAGCAAGTAATTTAGAATACATCTTAATGGTCAATCTAGCTCGAACAGATTGTTTACATGCGAAAGAACGCGTTTGGACTGTGCGTAGGCAAACATACTTGGCTACATAGGCCATACCAACTGTACTGTTGTTTTCTTTGTCACTATCTCGACTTAATGCCTCTACTGGCATGAAATAGAAGCACATGTCCGGACACCAGAAAATGAGCACATTCTGAATAGGCTATGCATTCTTGGTTTTGTTACTACCGTATGAATGCTTGTTAAAGCGTAACTATATGTTAGCCCATGATTTATTTATGTTCAGCGATCTCCCTATCGCAGTGCTTCACATTGTGTGTTGTGTCAAAAAACGGGATCCAGTACTTTTATAAAACAAGATAATTACGTGTAGACCTACTGTGTGTTAATGCTATTTGCCCACTTTCAATCAGGCTGGTTGAAAACGTGCCGATTTGATTCCAACTTCCACAATACATTTTACACTTCAGGTGAATTTCCTAATGTAATTCTCAACACGTAATTCACCCTTTTTGCTAGCATTTTAGTTAATTTTCTTTAAATGTATTTGGCAACACAGTTGCATTGATTTAATAAGCAATGAAATTGTAGATAATCCACTCCCCTCTGCATTTCGAATATTATAAAATCTTACAATAATGTGTAACCTATGTTCAGCATTTGTATTTATCCCTAACGGATCGGATACGGATACTCCTAGTGAATATTAATGTAGTGCATGTATTCGTTACTCATTTGAAATGATGGTTTATTTCGATTGATTCGCTAGACATAGTCCAGCAGCAGTTCTTGCAAGCATCAGTGCGCCTGTAGACGCGTATTGTCCAGGACACATAACACAGTATCGGGGGTAATCGCTTCGTAATCTGAAGACAGGCGCTAAAGCTTCTGTTTAAGTTCCTTGACCTATTCATAGCCTCGATTCCACCGAAACGTTGCCGACAAACATCGATTCGCTCGATGAAGAGGGATCCCCAAGTAGGGTATTCGGTCCACCCGTGGACTGGTGGGTCCGGTCCTACGGAGAATATGTGGGATGAAGTTGATTTGTCTGCACCGGCGAAGTATGGCGCTGTCATTGCTGTGACAGTGATCTGTAAGTCATGGCCTTTCTCGCTCTCTTCTGTTGTGGTGTCTGATGATTTAAGTATAAACAAAAGTAGCTTATTACTAACATAATGGGGACCCACGAGGACGGAAATAATCACGCTTTAAAAACATGTATCGTAAAAATTGTTAAATAAAGTACAAAGAGGGTAAAAATCAGGTTAGGTTTTTCCGGGGCATTGTTATTCTTTGTTTTTGACCGTGTTTGCATGTTTGGGCTTTCATGTGTTTTCATGCTTTCTACGTTAATATAGAAAGGTTGGTGTTCCTTTGCTGCACAAAATACAGGATTCATATTATATAATTATTAAATTACAAGGGGTCTTGAAAGTTATTTACTGTACATACAGGTACTTACACACATCACTACTGTGCACACAACTAAAACCAATATTTCATCTTTCATTTTCTTAAATTGAATTCAGCATAACATATCTCAAATGGTGCAAAATTCAAATGTATACAATGGAAGCCAAACATCACTGGGCCCAGACCTAACGATACAACAATATAATATCTAAACCACTTAGACATTTTAGTCTATCTTAATTACATAGAAACATCACACCATCCTCTAACCGATCGTTGACTGTAACTGCAATGACACTGATACTGTGGAAGAAAATCAATCGTTTTACAACCTCATTGTTTGTGGACCCTCTGGCCCAAGGCTTTATTCTATTAAGGAAATGGATAGCTGGTGGTGTGTGTCGATGTTCAATTCGATTGGAGGGCAAGACAGTGCTCATCACTGGTGCCAACACTGGGATCGGAAAGGAGACGTCTCGTGACATGGCACGTCGAGGTACAGTACAGGCTGACCTTAGCATCAGACAAACTCTCTATAAGAGGTGTGTGTTTGTGCGTGTGCGTGTGCGCACGCGCATGTGTGGGTGTGCAGTTGTGTTCATTGTTTGATTATATCTATGTGTGTGTGTGTGTGTTCATGTGACCATGTACATCCCTACATTGCATGATTATGGGTATTTTTCTAAACCAGGCAATAAATCCCCACCTCAAAGATCCCAAACACAACAATCCATTCATTCTGAATGATCTCAGATATTATCTCCAAAGAGAGAACAGCATGGAGCAGGCTTTGGGATCATTTTTTCATCAGATTGCCATAAAGCCCTCGTTGGGAGAAGCGTCAATGGACAAACCATCTCTCTATGACTAGATTATCAGATTATGTTGTGTCCTGTGCCTATCAGATTATGGTGTGCTGGTTTTTGGCTGTTAAGGGGAGGTGGGGCAACTCTTGCAGAAACCTAAGTTTGATTAGTTGGTTCTCTTGAACGTGTTCTCAGTATATGAGGGGTGCATGTGAAAGATGTGGAAAGAAGTTGCGTTATTTAAGTAAAGTTGAATGGGTGTTTTCTGTTAGATTCGTGTGTGTTTAGTAGAGTGGAGAGATAATGTGTTCATGTTAGTATTAGAGGTTATACATTCGTATGTGTGAGTGGTCCAATACACTATAAACATCTGGAGTTATGGTTGCATTTTGGATGCAGGGGCAAGGGTGGTCATGGCATGCCGCGACTTGACACGGGCTGAGAAGGCAGCAGAAGAAATCCGCCGTTCCACTGGAAACGGCAACGTTGTGGTGCGCCACCTGGACCTGGCCTCGCTGTACTCCGTCAGGGAGTTCGCCAAGGAGTTCCTCGCCAGCGAGGAGCGTCTGGACATACTAATCAACAACGCAGGTGAGTGTCATTAAAACGCCAGCTGTGCCTTATCTTCAAGCAGGGGACCCATGTGACTTCTTTGGATACTGATATACACAGTAATGATACATGTATACATACAGAGTAATGCCAAACCTACATTATCACCTGATAATGGAGGATGCGAAGGCGGGAACCATTCGATGCGCAGCAGAGTTTTGCTGTTACTACTTAATAGATGTCCATAAATATGCTGATAATGGACACCTCTGCCGCCAAGAATTGAGTATTCACCTAGACCAATGGTTAACAACTGTGATAATACAAGCATAGACAGTCATAATACAAGTGTAGACAGTAAATTCACAGTATTGAAAAGAAAGTCCCAGTGTGCATTGACCTAATATTGACGTCAGAACTACCTGCGGGACTGGCTCAAGGACTTGTATCCAGTACAAAGATCAACTCATTATGCTATCTGATGGCGACTGGCAGGAAGGGTATCCTGAAGTGTTCTGTTGAGCACTGCAACACAATAAGTCTATTACTGAAAGTGCTCCTGTCTTCCACCAGGCCTCTCTAATCCTCTTTATGATCTTTCTTTGCACACCCAACAACTGAGTCGTGCGCTAACGTCTGCAAATGGTATATCTTAAATCGTGTCTGAAGTCAGATGTGTATAGAGACTCTCTACAGAGAGTGAACGGGGCCCCCTTTGGGACCCCTGTGTTAGTGACCGTGTGTGGTTACACACAGTCCCAAAGCCTTACATACTGCCGTCTGCCTGTCGCCTGACAAATATTTAACCCAGGCAGCCAGAAGAGCATCCTGCCGCTCGTCTCTCAGTAGCAGGGCCTGTTTAGTGTTCACATGACTGGACACTGTCAAAGAACAGGATTCTGTTGTTGTGTTTGCAGTTTTGTCCTGATGAAAGTGGGCTCTGTAGTAGGTGGTTTACGGTGTTAACCACTAACCACTCAGCAGGTTTGAAGTTACTTATGGCATCTTATTTGTTGTTGTCTTCATTCTTTTTTTGGTAGTCTTATTATTTTGTCCATTGGTTTAGTAGTCATGTACGATGCGCTCTGATCATAACATTGGAAGGATCCTGTGGATACACCAGTATTCACATTGCTAAGAGGCATGCGTGAGCTGCCCTAGAGGCGTTCTAGTCGCCGTCTGGGGTATTCTGGAGAATGCTGAGAACATAAGCCGAGGACTGGATTCTAGATATCGTCCTGGGAAACCCGAGCATGCGAAGGGCCATGGCGTGGCGCATGTATGGCGAAGGATGAGGATGTGATTCTAGGTAGATTTGTGGCACTCAGTCCCTCGTCGTGGTGGAGGATATGGGCGGAGGGAGGGAGAGGGGGCCGGGACGCGTGGATAGGAAGAGTTAGATGGAGTGGGAAGAGTCGGTTGGAGGTCGGGATGTCGTTAGGAGATGTCGTGTGGTCGTAGCAGTTACGGGGGGTACTGTAGAGTGAACTATAATGTAGTGGAAGCAGAGGGAGGAGGAGAACAGGGTAATTTGCAGGGTTGCAGACGCCTTTGAGTGAGGCTATGGAATAAGGGTGTGGATGTGAATGAAACCTGTTTAAAGTCAGCTTCAGCCTGTTGGCCCTGTCTACCTGTCTAGACCCTTTGCTGGTCGTTTGGTTTCTTTATACTGTACAGGGTTTATTTCAGGAAATGTACGAGGACTTTGACGTTTTTTCAGAGGAATAAGAATGTCAGGCGAAGACATTGCCTTTATAAATGATTATGTACAGCTTATGATGCTTTGGATGATTAACAGGCAGATTGATCAGATTAGCTACTGTATTTACAGTGGTGATCATATGGATCATTGTGAGTTTATAATGTAACTGCTATTCATCAGGTGTGATGATGTGCCCCAAATGGATAACAGAGGATGGCTTTGAGACGCAACTGGCTGTCAATCACTTGGGGCACTTCCTGCTGACCAATCTCCTTCTGGACAAGCTCAAAAGCTCCGCCCCCAGCCGGGTGGTGAATGTGGCCAGTATTGCACACCGAGGGGGTATCTTGATCAACTTTATTTTTCAAATCTAATCCTCTTTATGATCTTTCTTTGCACACCCAACAACTGAGTCGTGCGCTAACGTCTGCAAATGGTATATCTTAAATCGTGTCTGAAGTCAGATGTGTATAGAGACTCTCTACAGAGAGTGAACGGGGCCCCCTTTGGGACCCCTGTGTTAGTGACCGTGTGTGGTTACACACAGTCCCAAAGCCTTACATACTCGGCCGCTGGCCTGTCGCCTACATATATATTTAACCAGCACGCTATGTTATAGAGCTTATTCGTGGTCTTGCCGCTCGTCTCTCAGTAGCAGGGCCTGTTTAGTGTTCACATGACTGGACACTGTCAAAGAACAGGATTCTGTTGTTGTGTTTGCAGTTTTGTCCTGATGAAAGTGGGCTCTGTAGTAGGTGGTTTACGGTGTTAACCACTAACCACTCAGCAGGTTTGAAAGGACAAGCAGTTCCAGGGTCTTCATGGGATGTCAATTCCATTGGTTTATAGTCATTACGATCCAAGCTCTGACTCACATTGAAGATCCTGTGGTACACACTGCCCAGCTGTTCAGCCCAGGACTTCAGTATTCTGGGAACGCAGCCATCAGGGCCTGCTGCCTGGCCAGGATGAAGATTTCTAAGATGCCTCGTCACCTCGTGGGGGGGCGGGGGGGGGGGGGGGAGGGTAGAGAGTAGAGGGGTGGAAGATGGTGGAGGGCGAGAGGGGGGTAGCTGTATGAATACTAATGGTAGTGGAAGAAGAGGGAGGAGGGAAAAGGGTATTCAGGGTTGCAGACGCCTTTGAGTGAGGCTATGGAATAAGGGTGTGGATGTGAATGAAACCTGTTTAAAGTCAGCTTCAGCCTGTTGGCCCTGTCTACCTGTCTAGACCCTTTGCTGGTCGTTTGGTTTCTTTATACTGTACAGGGTTTATTTCAGGAAATGTACGAGGACTTTGACGTTTTTTCAGAGGAATAAGAATGTCAGGCGAAGACATTGCCTTTATAAATGATTATGTACAGCTTATGATGCTTTGGATGATTAACAGGCAGATTGATCAGATTAGCTACTGTATTTACAGTGGTGATCATATGGATCATTGTGAGTTTATAATGTAACTGCTATTCATCAGGTGTGATGATGTGCCCCAAATGGATAACAGAGGATGGCTTTGAGACGCAACTGGCTGTCAATCACTTGGGGCACTTCCTGCTGACCAATCTCCTTCTGGACAAGCTCAAAAGCTCCGCCCCCAGCCGGGTGGTGAATGTGGCCAGTATTGCACACCGAGGGGGTATCTTGATCAACTTTATTTTTCAAACATTCAAAAAGACAATATTACACACTATATACATTTGAGTATTTATTTGTTCATTGGACACAGTGACATTGGTTTGTGCTCAAATGTGAGAGAAAAATAACGTAGCTTTTAAATCGCTGACAATGGAGCTGTTAAACACAATTTGCTCAATACAAAATTGGGGATAATGGGGACAGATTTGACGTTATCAAAAAGTGAGTCCAACACCTTACCTCTGATTGAACGCTTTTTAAATATCTTAATCCATAAATTAATCTACTGAAAAAGATAACTTGAAGTCTCTGTTTGCTCCAGGAAAGATCCAGTTTGATGATCTGTTCTTTAACAAGAGGCCGTACAACTCTCTGGTCAGCTACCGACAGAGCAAGCTCGCCAACGTGCTGTTCTCCAGGGAGCTGTCCCGTAGGATGAAAGGTAAACACAAAGATGTCACACACTGCTTAGTGGATATGACCGTCATTTGTTCCACCTACTTTCATTTCACCTCTGTAACCCTCCACGTCACCACCCTCCTCCCTCACGTCACCTCTGTAACACGTCACCTGCTCCCACATCCGTACCTCTGCATCGCACTCCCTTGGCAGGTACGGGGGTGACATCGTACAGCCTGCACCCGGGAGTCATCAAGACGGAGCTGAGCCGTCATGTGGAGAGCTGGTTCCCCATGCTGAGGGCCATCCTGTCAGCTCCCTCGTTGCTCCTGATGAAGACCCCCACCGAGGGGGCCCAGACCTCCATTTACTGTGCTGTCACCCCTGGACTGGAGTCCCAGGCTGGCTGCTACTTTAGGTACCCTACTTCCACATGCCCTTCTGTGTTCATTTGTCCAGTTGTGCTCACTTGACATTTAACTTATGTTGTGTGTGTTTTAGTGATTGCGCTGTGAAACAGACAGCCCCTGAAGGAAGAGATGATGTAGTGGCCATGAGACTCTGGGAGGAAAGCGCCCGGCTGGTGGGATATATTGAGAAAAACTGAACTCTCCTCACTTTGGCCCAAGAACTCAGGGTACTGCAATAACTCTAGCTGACATGTCTGGACTGGAACCTGAATCAAAATCTTCTTACCCACCACTTTAACTCAAGATTACCGTAAACTATGGCTGAATTGACATGTAAACAAAGACTCTGTGACACTTGTCTTTATATTACTACAGGTGAAATATTTTCCACTCTGTTACATTGTAGGTTATGATATGGATAAGGGATAGTGTAATCCGTTTACTGTAAATCCGGGATTAATGATGCCTTGACATAGGTCATTTATAGAAATATTTGTGGGTATCAAGTTGTTAGATGCCATAGACGCCTTTTACACATTGTTGGTAGAATTTGATATGAAAATAAAAAATGTGTTTACTAATTGATCATTCTAATTACATCATGTTGTTGGCCATTCAAATGTCTGTTTTGGTCTGTGTACTTAATTTAATGGAGCTGACCCCAGCTTCTGGTAGAATAACCAGGGCTATGTATTCCAGGGGATGTGCACGTTTTCACCACCAGAGGGCAGAAGAGTCTGCCAATATAACAAATATTTTCCATCAAGATTTCTGCCAGAAAATGAGGTCCTGGAGTTACGATTTAATGTTCCCAGACTATGCAAAATAGACAGAATTTTCTTCATTCTTGAAATTATACGAAGTAGTAGTTATTTTTAGTGTTTTAGATAGCCTACAAACCACTTTCACACAAAGTAACCGATTAAATCTCTTTAAACTATTGGTTAAAATGAACACATCAATTCAATGTTAACTGGTTTTTCGTTCATTAATGAACAACAAGCACCGTAGATTGGCAGTAATGCTGGTAGTGTTGTGCTGAAATGAACTGTGAACCCGAGCCCTAATCTTGTTAAACGATCAGGCTCTTTCACCTTCGGAGGCTTCCAGGTCCTGAGGCCACCCTCGCTGAGGAGCTTGACCTGTCACGATTGGTTAACCAGCATCAGCTGACAGAGGTCAAAGCTCACATCAAAGATGATTGGTGGTTGTGGGACTGGGGGGGAGGGGTGTACTCTGCAGAGGCCTTTTGTTTTTCATCAAACCACTTTTCAGAGAAAGTGGCCTCTTGTATGAGGATGCTTGAGCTCGAGACAAACAGATGAACCTTCTCAACTGTTTTAAACAAAATCTTAAGTATGGAAAGCTACCTGCCAATAATCTGTGGCTCAGTCCAGGAAAGTCCATTACATCGGCTTTTCAGCTGAACAGGGTGTTTGTCCTTCTTAGAGAAACAGTTCAACAGTACATGAAGTTACACACAGGCTCAGGGCAAAATGCAATTTCACCATAACTGCTTGACTGGAAAAACACTCAAGCAATCAACAGTCAATCTATATGCAATTCGCTGAGCTCCACTCCAAACATACTGTATCACCTCATTATCCAGGCTGATGCTTGAGACACTAGAAAAGCTCTTATGTTATATATCCGCTGTTGGGCATTTAGACGCTGACCTCAGTGCCTCTCTGCTCAACCCTAAATGTATGATATTCTCATTCAGGACCCTGGACAGTAGCCCACATAATGGTCTCAGATCAATGACTGAGTGCCAGGGCGGAGCCCCTCAGAGTGGCTGTATGCAAGTACACACGCACACATTCCCTCTCTCCCCCTCTCTCTCCCTCCCTCAGCCCCAGAAGGCCTATGTGTTCTGGGCTAATGCAGTCTGGTGGTGTGGGAACATTGATCAGACTGGAGGGCATTAGTGGAGGTAATGAGGATGGCACCAGCTAGCCACTTTCCACTTACTTTTATAACCTTCTGTCTGGCTTCTGCACTCACTCCAATGTACCCATGTCTCTCCCATGTCGTCCCCATGTCTCCCCCATGTCTCTCCTATGTCTCCCCTGTGTCTTTCACATGTCTTCCTCATTTCTCTCTCATGTGTCTCCCATGTCTTCCTCATGTGTCTCCCCCGTGTCTCTACCATGTCTCCCTCATGTAAGACATAAGACACATTCATCTCCAGTCTTGCCTCTGTTATGTTCAGAATTACACCCAAAATATGTTGGAAGCAGTCACAGTTAAACTATGTGCTATATACCTGTTAAAAGGTGAAAGATGTACTACACTTCTGAACACATTTTTACTTTACACACACGCAACACACTCAACTAATGAACACACACAACTTCAATTTTGTTGGCATAAAAGTTTACCAATCCATGTTACGACAGAGCTGAATTTGATACCAAACAAATCAATAGGATCTAGGAAGTCCCGAAACAGACCTGAAATAATCATTTATGTTTCAGCAAATCTGTCTCTGTATCCATGTTATGCTGCTAAACCGTCTCCAGGGACTGAAGCCAACAGCATGCGGAAAAGGAGACAACCTTGTTAGAGCACGCTAGAACCCCTGTTAGGCTAATTAGCTAGTGCAGCTGTGTAAAAATGTCAACAAACGGCGCCTCCCTCTACTAGAATATACACATTTTTCTTCCTCGTCTACTTGAGTGGGCTTCAAAGAGATCAATTAAGGGACAGTATACTCTAAAACCATTGTCTGTCAGCGATCCCCCGCCGTAAAAGGTCCAGTAGCAAAATAGACTAGGATTAAGCAATGCGGATTTTGTGAATACAGCTTTTTTACTCGAGACCAAATGCAAAGAATCATGCTTGGTGGGTGAATGCTTCCCTAAGCATCTACGCAGTTTGGGTCTTGCACTTCAGCTGCAGACAAAAAGGGAGGTTAAGGGTGACCCCCGACACACAGTGGGTGAGTGTCTCTCACAAGACGCTGGGGCTGTAGGAATGCAAGACTGGGACCTGATGGGAAGTTGACGGCGACCGATGACGCACTTCAGCCCAGACGCAAAGAAAGGAAGGGCGAGGAGGGAGTTGTGAGCTGGTGAAAGGGACGTGTCATTATGGTTGACCCCATGGTGTCATGGTGGACCTTCTAGTGGGTGTCTCTGCGTCCCCCAACGATACCCTCATGGAGACACACAAAGACTCAGACACAGACCCACACAAGTAAACAAACCCAGGCTCACTTGCCAATAAGCATGGCAACATTATGCACATTTGCCATATAGGTCTAAGTAAAGGACCATTACTCTGGCAGGGTGAGATGATTTGCCATCCACCACCCATTATGGAGGTCGTCGTTTGGGATTGTGTAATTTACGAGCTCTGCTTTCCTCAACCACCCAGATTCCATGGCCTGAGGGCATGCAGGCGCAGTGGGGTGCCAAGATGAAAGAAGGCTAATAAAAATAGCCTGAGGGAGAGGAACCAGCAATTGTTTCAGTGAGCAAGTGGCTGGGCAGGAGCGCTCTTGTCATGTAGATGAAGCTCATTCAAATCTGAATTTGTGAGAGAAGACAAGTCAAGTGATTTAAGAAGTGAAATCTGAGATAGAAAGGTGGACAAGGAGGTGAACGTTTGGTGAGGGAGAAAAGGAGACGTACCCGAGCAACCGGACCACGAGGAAAAGTCTCTCATTCAAGGGGACACCAAACGGACACCAAATGGACATTTTATGAATTATGAACGTCATGTCCGTTTAAGCATCAAGTATGCATCAGAAAAGAGACACACAGAGAGAAAGAGAGAGAGAGAGAGAGAGAGAGAGAGAGAGAGAGAGAGAAGGAGATAAAGATGGAGAGAAAAAGAATAGGGAGCCCAACAGGCTTAAGGATCAAACCAAATGCATTGGGTGGGCCTTATTTCATTACAGTGACCTTTCCCTCAAAGGATGTAGCCACTCTGGGCAATTGTCGAAACAATGTTTGGCTAGATTGGATTTGGACAACTGATCGATTGGCCTTCGCAAAGAACACTTCAAAGAGGCTGAGACAGAACAGCTGGCCATAGCCTTTCTTTTTTTCCTTCTTTTTTCCTTCTCGTGTGTACTTTATTCCTCCTCTCTTCCCTTCTCCTCAGGGGAGTGTAGTGTGAAAAGAGGGAAGGAGGGATGGAGAATGTTTTTGGGATTTTGTCGCTCAGTCCCCATTATCCCTCTTCTAATTCTATCATTCCTATCTCTTCTCCACCCAAATGCAAACTCTATCCTTCTTTACGTACCAGATTACCCAGATTTGTGGACATCCTCTTCCCGGCTCTGTGGCCTTTAAATGCTGTGTAGCCCAGCGGTTGGTCTTGGCATCATGTAGCTACACCAGATGATAGGAATCCCTCTGGGCTCAGAGCCAGAGGCACACACAGAGAGGAGGGGGAAAGTGGGAGAGACGGAGAGAGAAGGAAATATGTGAATAAACGTAGAACTGATCCTCCACGCCACACACTCACGCACACAGCTCGTCTGGTCTAGACCGGGTCAAGGAGGCAGAGCTGTCCTATTGGCAGAATGTTGTGTTGGTTTCAGAAACATGTACTGTCCATGCTGCTAGCTTTCGCTTCCACAATCCCCCTATCCACTTTTCTTCCCCTACTCTCATCTTATTCTTATTTCATGGTCAGTGATGTGGAAATATGGTCAATTACATTATTTATCCCCTCCTACATTCTGTTCCACTGTTCTGCAATGTCCCTGACTTACTGGGTCAGATGCCTTGCATTTGACACCTGCTAAAGCTGGATTGTGAGGTTGATGATTGTCAGTTAATGGGGGAGGAGGAGAGATGGAGAGGTGGATGGAGAAAGAGGGTTAGAGCGATAGAGCTGGAGATCAAGTCTGATGTGTAATTAAAGCCAGGCTCTGAATCATAGCTCATTGTGTGTGCGCGCGCATGTGCGTGTGCGGTTGTGTTTATTGTACACCCACTCATGCGACTGTGCTACACTGTAGCTCTTCGGCGAACACACACAGAACAAAGCCTATGTTTTAACATTCGCTTATTCGTTCGAACATTTCTGTAGTGAGAAAGAGGGGGAGTGAGAGCCCTTTAACAGCAGATAGCCTGGGAGCTGGCTCTTCTTGCTGACAAAGTCTGCCAGAGAAAGAGGCACAAAGGTGTTCCTCTCTTTCTCTCTATCCGCCATCTGTCGCTCCCCCAAACGCACATGCGGCGTTGCTTTCTGCACTGGGTATCTGATGCTGTGTATGTGTGTGTGTTGGTGTGTGAAGGCATTTTGTAGTGTATCCATGTGAGTGTGTCTGCGTCCTCATTAAACTGTACAGTTTGGCAGTCTGTCCAGTGCTGGCAGACGACTTACCTTTGAGTGTATGGTTGTTTCAACAAAGGGAACATTCTACTGTGACTGTCTTATCTTTGCTGTATGAAACTAAAACGGCCTTCACACCCTTTCTTCTCTTTATTCAAAGCTGCTACATATTTCTGTCAAGAGACTATACTGAACAAAGTTGGGTGAAAGAAAAAGAGTGAAGCTACAGAAAGAAATCGTTTGCACATAAACGTAAGACAGGAAACATCTTAACTTTACTGCTTTTAACCCGTGGATGTCGAGTGAGAGGTGATATTTTGTAATGAAAAACGTCTGTCTAAGGCACATGAAATCGACCACTGTGATGGATGATAGTATGATGCAGAGAGAGAGAGAGAGACAGACAGACAGACAGACAATGGCATTAGTACAAACAGGTTGCATGCAGATTATGCAGATTATTCAATGTAAAATGGATTTAGGGTCCATTTACAAATGTGTCACAGCTGTAAGACAGGGAGACAGCCTTAACTGTCAGTATTGGTGACTGGTGTCGGACATTGTTAATCACACATTCACACGCACACATACCAGAACACTGTCACACACGTCCACACACACACATACGCACAATGCCTCTTTAGTGTGAGATTTATTACATAAGTAATTGCCAGTCTCAAAATCAGACAGTCTGAGATTTTACACAGCAATATGTCTCTATGGATTCGCATCAGCCAGATTCCTGTTAAGATAAAACACAGTTTCATTTCTTTTATAGCTTAGTCAGGGCAGTTCCCATCACATGTAACCGTTTCCTCGATGATCAGCACTGATGCATTTTTAATTCGATTCACTTACAGCTTCACAGGGGAACCGATCTGTTAGTCCATGATTCAGGAAGCTTGTTCGGCGTGAGCAGGATTCATCACCTCATGGGAGTCTTTATAAAAGTGCTGTGTTTGTCTCAAGTGCGGAGCCTTAAAAGATGCAAAACACTGATGATTGTAACTTGGAATCAGAGCAGCACGTGCCAGTCAGTTTGACATTTCCAGCGAGAGAGGGCGAAAGATTGAGATGGAGAGAGGAACAAGGGTGAGAGAGAGAAAGCAAGTGAACCGAGACGGAATTAAGTGAGAGAAAAAGAGACAAAGAGATGGTGCCGCTGTATTGATTAAAGAGGCTGTGATTGGTTACCTAACATGAAATAGCTGGCAGACATTTCCAGTGGCCTACATTGTTCTCTTTGATGAAGGAAAGCCTCATCTTTTGGTCTCACCAGGGCCTAGCCTAGCAACGAACTCACATTGTGCAATGTCTTAAGTTAGCAAAGCCCAGTCAGTGTGTTTTTCTGTAATGTAAGCTCCAGCATGCTTTTATGTCTGTGTTTACATTGCAGAAAATGTGTTGCATTTTGTGCTGTAACTGCTAAATGGTTTTCCTTTGCTGTATTCAGGACTGTTATAAGATAGTACTGATTACAGATACTGAAAATAGATATCTGTCTTAATTGGAAATCTGGAATCAATTAAAGGTTTAATTTCATGTTTTTAGAGAAAAGACATTTCCACAGGATATGTGTATTGAAATTCTGAACTAGTGAAGTACATGCAGTTAATCTGTGTGCAAATTAAGTGTGTATGTGGGAGCAGGGACATTACGTAACTGTGTGAAAATATTGATTACCCCCTTGGGATGGATTGATATATTTAGAAAGGTTTGTACAATGATGTTCAACTGTTAGGTCAGCAACACATCCCCTTCTTATGTAACATTAAGGTCACCAAATGAATCTTTAGCATTGCTGTGGTCAGAGGATTTTCAAAGGACTAGATTCAACCAAAGAGCTGAAGTTCCAAAGTAAAGTGAGTGTCTACGAGACGGTGCGGTTGACGAAGCTGTTTGGGAGGAACGTGGCAGGGGAGGGCCTGGAGGCTGTGGAGGGCCTTGTGGCAGGGAGGGCCTGGAGGCTGTGGAGGGCCTTGTGGCAGGGGAGGGCCTGGAGGCTGTGGAGGGACTTGTGGCAGGGAGGGCCTTGTGGCAGTGGAGGGCCTGGAGGCTGTGGAGGGCCTTGTGGCAGGGGAGGGCCTGGAGGCTGTGGAGGGCCTTGTGGCAGGAGAGGGCCTGGAGGCTGTGGAGGGACTTGTGGCAGGAGAGATTCGAGGCTGGCATGCTCTGTGCCTGCAAGACTTTGTGGCACCCCTGTGAGCTGACAGGTCAACAAAAGAGACAGGGAACAGGAGAGATTCAAAGGGTGGAATGAGGGAGAAAGACAGACATATCACCTGTCCTGTTCCAGGCCATACAAGATGAATAATGGGTGAGCCAATAGAAGATGGTTTAATTATAGATGGATGTCCAAAGGGCACCACCTCTGTCCAAACGTTGAAATGGGCGCATACACATTTTATTTGATCTATGGTCATGGGAGCCATTATCACCTCATATTATAGTCAGGTCCAGCACTTCATGTAACAGGAAATATATTGCACATAATAAATGTAATGACAATACATTATGCAGATCACAAGTCTGCATTTATTTTGTTCTAATGAAACAATGAAAAAGGAAGACCAGGTAGAGAGTGACAATTCAATGTTCTCATTAGTAAGAAAGCTGTAAAAATGTGTGCGTCTACAAAACCCTTGTAAAAAATGTGTGGGTGCGCGCTTATCCTATTTCTGTCTCTTTCTGTCACAAAGGTGAAGAGATAGTAAAAAGACATGTAAAAAAGACACTCTCTCCTTTACAGACACCCAAATGCCTCCACACAGTCGGACTAATCTGAGGGTGTCTAATCTGACCATGGACCAGCCCAGTCAGAACATTTTGTACATGACATAAACCACAGACTTCTCACACAACACACTACGGTTGATATGAATGCCTATTCTGTTGATTTTGTTCATGAGTTTTACGATCCGTGGGGGGACTGGACCTTCACTCCAACCATCGTAGCCGAAAGCAAGGCCATGCAGCAGCAGAGTAGAGCCTGAGGGAAGGGTAGTGTTACAATGAATGTTTTATTGGCCTGAGCTAGATAACAAAGCACAACTGACCCACAGGGGGAGAGAGGGAGAGGAAGGGAGAGACAGAGAGACAGAGAGACAGAGAGAGAGAGAGAGAGAGAGAGAGAGAGAGAGAGAGAGAGAAAGGCAGATGAAATGAAAGAGGAAAGGAGAAAGAGAGAGGGTTCAAAGGAATCTAGTGATTGATTTATTAGTCAGATTTGTTAAGGTAAATTCAGTATTCCAGGAAGTGAATACAAAGCACCAAATATCTTAGAAATAAGGACTATGCTTTTTACCCTGTTTAACGTTCTAGGTTTGTAGAAATTCCGAAAACGGAAACACATGTAAAATCATTTGCTGACAGTTCAGTACTTCTTAGCCAACACTCCGACAGTCTTGCACAGGTAGAATGACGGTCCCACAAACACACGGTCACATGGCTCTGGGGTGATCATCACATGTCGGTTCTTCAGACATGGCATTGTTGCACGGAAAAGGTGACACATATCTTCCTCTCCCTTACCGGGAAGTAAGGGCCAAATGACGTGATGAGAAGTCAAGCTTAAACAAAAAGACCACAAATCCATTGTTTGCTTGATGTGTCAGATGAAAGTGAGACGTGAATGTAATTCAGTGGAGATACACACACGTACACGCGCACACGCACACACATCTTTACACATAGTGAGGACCAGCAGACATCTAGACCACACAACGCTCTTCGCAGTACGTTCTTAGCATTCCACACCCTGGGCCCTTCTCTAAATCAGCAGCATTCCCTGGGAGAAGCTGTTTATTTTAGCTGTCTAACATTACTCCACGGGAGGAAACCAAAGTACGTCAGTGCAATTGTACTGACTGTTTACCGAGGATGTGAAGGGAGAAAAACTTTCATTTGAGAGCCGTTAGCTTTGTGGGAAGTGATCAGATGACAGTGAGGAATAGGAAGATATGAAGATATTACGAAGATACGATCCTCCTATATGCCTACATGCTTCACTGTATTCTACATATCAGTTATGGTCTGAGACGGACAGTCATATGTGTATACACTTACATACACTTGTATTCAATAGCATAAGAGGTTCCCATCTCCAAAGAATGCAGACATCTGAACTGCCCAGTAGGCTTTGTATGCAGATCTTTTGTTTTGTAGTATACTGGGACTTGTAGTATACTGGGACATAGGAGCGCTGTAACCAAAAACATCTGTAGTCTTGCTAACCCCTGGATGGCCTGTATTTAAAAAACTTTATTTCTGTTCCTCCAGTCGTGACTCCTTAGAGGAAGCCAGGAAGTATTGCCCAAACGGGCACAGCCGAGGGAGGGTGGGAGGAGGGGTTTCAAAATCTCTTGTTTTTGCAGAGTCAGCCCACTTAGCATTGAATTGTGGGTTTTGTGCTTTTTTCGTCTTGCTGTGAGTCTTAGAATGTGATTCACGGGGAGGATCGCTCAGCTCTGCAGTCAATGTCCTTTTTATCCTCATGCAGTGTGTACAAGACTGGTGCAGACATGACACTTTTAGTTTTACTCGTGGAAGAGAATTATTGAACGCTTTCATTGTTCTTGGTAAATGTTTAAGCATTTCATGTTTTGAATGTTTTGATTTGAACAATGTGCTATCTGACACATGTCCCAACACGTTTTGTTTTGAACGATGTGCTAGCTGCCACATGTCCCAACACGTTTTGTTTTGAGCGATGTGCTAGCTGTCATATGTCCCAACACTCATCATCATCACTGCTGACATGAACAACATGCTATATTGACACATCAGGTTTCTAATTGTCATGACCACCACTTCCTCTTAGAGAAAATAGCCCAGCATAGACAGTCATTTTGGATGTCCTGACATCCTGTTAGTTTCACCACAATTGACATTTGCATATGTGAAGCCAAAGACAGCCAGAGGTATGGCCGAATGTGCCTTTGCTAAAGTTCCCACAAGAGTATTTTTACAATGATAATTAGAACAGATCAGATACAACTGCATGACACATTCAACACCTGGCAGGCAACGACATGACAACTTGTTATGCTGTTTCTTCACGTTCATTGCGGCTGTATCCTGTATCTGTAGCACATTTTTGTACATTTAACAAGTTGACAGAACCTGTGGTACTACAACACCAGTTTCTCCAACCCTACTCTACCAACCGCAAGGCCAGAGGTAGGGCTATCAGATGACGCAGACAGAGATGGGTTTAAACCTCAGATAAATACTCCATGGGTGGTTAAACAGCAAACGGCCTCACAAGTTCTGCTGATGTTGGCTTTATGGAGACCATCAATCTTGGCTGCGTTGGCTAATTTGAAGGAGAAGAGAGCAGCGAAGGTGCTGTAGTGAAAAACGATGCGTCCGCCCCGCTGAGCCACAGCATGACCTTGATATGGAGACGCTGGGTTGGGTGGGCTTGAAGTGGAGTTTCAAATTGGGTTTGGGGAAATGGAGAAATAAACGTCAACACATACTTAAAAAGAAATCTATGGAGACTGTAAATGTTTTTCAACCCACATTGTCAACCCAGTTATTTGCTGAGTGAAGGAGACCATGGTAACGCTGAGGTTTAGACTTGATTATCACCACACTCCAAATTCATAATGAATGTCCTTGTATTAGCAAGAGTGGCAGAAGTGGCAAAACCCATTTTGGCTCTTCTGGCTTGCCACTGCATGAAGAGTCAGTGGGGTGGGGTGGGGTCCATGGCCAGCCTCCTCTCAGCATCTGTCTATGGTCTCAAGATTAAAGCAAATGAGAAGCCTCTCCAATCGGATTTCACACACTTTATCTATAACCACTGGCTGATGAGTGCAGGCCTCTGCTCAGCATGGCAGGTTTGTGGTTGGGGATGAAGGGGGTTGTGGAGTTTTCCTGGTTAATCAGGCTCCCTGTACACATAGCTTACCCACTGCCCTGATGGCCTCAAAGGTCAATCCACTGACAGTATTGAAAGGCAGGGTCCGGGTTTCAAGAGTCTAATGCCTGACTTGACCTCCCTCACAAATCCCCTCGCCAAGGAGCCTCTTCTCCCTGCAACCCCCCCGAATCCTCGTCCTCCGGCCACCTCTCCTGTCACGTCCTCCCCAGGGGCCGTCTGTTGTGTCCAAACCCTGGTGCCCTACATTGGTGGTTTACACCAACCGTGCCCCCCCCCCCCCCCCCCCCCCCCCCCCCCCTCGGTCCACCCCTACCATCTGCATCCCCTCTTCAGCGCCCGCAAAAATGATTCCCAGACTGGCGAGACCTAATCTCTGCCCCTGCTCTTCCTAATCCGGTTGACAGGATCCAGCGGCTTGGCATGATCTTGACAACAGGGGCTTCACTCTTTAACCCTGCTATCGCTTTCCTTTTGGTGTACACTCCTTCCGAATGACAAGTAGACATGCACTGTGTTGTGTGAGTTAGAGAAGTTATTAAAAGAATGGGTCAAGGTTAAGGTGTTAGAAGAACACAGATCAAATTCAATCCTTTTTCTTCCGTAGGACTGGACTGTGTTGCAGTTCCGGAGTAATTCTTTGAGGCAAGGCTTGGTAGTTTGTGCCAGTTTTCTTCTAGCAGGGCCTCAAAATATAAGGTTAAATGGGAAGTGTAGTTCTCCAGTTCCTTATGCAAAGACATTACGATCTGACAGGCAAACATTTGAAACTGCCGATTGTAATATGACTTTAAAATAAGCAGGGGTATGGGGCAAGCCACCAAAGGGACAACCCACCAAAACAGCTTTGATGTGTGACTTTATGTTGCAACAAGAGAGCCAAACGACTCCTACGTTTTTTTGTTTGTACAGAATCAGCAGAAACTGATGACTACTTTGAATCTGAGAGTAACACTTGACTCCATTGAGCTTATAAAATGGACTTGCTTTATTGTCCCCCTAACATGGGCACTGCTTTTATAATCTATTCACACTCAAGTAAACAATGGATAGTTATTTTCATATTCTGACTTCAAACCGATATGTGTAAATGTGTTTTTTTTTGTCAGCATTTATTGCTAATTTAAATATTTCTCCACCAAAGTCATTGTATTGCTTTAATATGGTTGACATTGAATCTCTTAAATTCGAGACTTAGGGACGATGCTAAATAAGGGCCTGTGTTGCATGCACTTCTACCTCCACTTGTTTGTGCTAACCACCTCATGTCTGCAACTGCACTATAATTGCAGCTTTTATGTCCAATACCCATTTACCTAGGTACCAACAAAGTCATCTTAAATCTTGAATCATGAAACATTCAAATGCACCACAAAATCTTTGATATTGATGCTCACAGGCAGCCTAAACAATGACATGAGGTAATCATGGATGAATCAATGTACTATAATCCAATCAGTAGATAATGTGGCTCTGACACTCCAAGACACCCCATCTCCTCTGCCTACTAAAGTGGCCCTGTGGTGCCTCTTCAAGGCAATCAGACTAAATTTTCACATTATTGCAGGGTCATTATACTCGTACATGAACACATGCATATTGCACGCACACAGACACATGCATTTGCACACACACACACTCAAGCACACAAGCAAACACTCAGACTCGGTCAATCAATTCTGTGCTTATGAGCAACAGGCTGACACGCGTACACACTTGACTTGGTGACAAGCGATTTCTATTTATGGGGTGACCTTTTCAGATGCAAGAATGAACGTCTGAAGGTGATCACTTGAAGTGAATGGGCTCTGATCTCATCCGTGTCTGGGGATCGTGGAGGATAAAGAGTAGGGCTGAAGTGGGGGAGGGGAGGAGGGGGTGGAGGGAAGAGACAAGGCCAAAACAATGTGTGAGAAAACATAAAAACTGAAAAGACAAATGATCAGAATAAAGAGCATTTTTTCAAACACATCCCAAAACCTAAACTGATCTGAGAACCTGCTCATTAATGATAGTGGCTTCCATTCACTTCCATTCCATTCCTAGACAGTCAGTTTGTCTGGACACAAACAACATGGGATTTATTTGTTTCTCCCAACAAGTCCACATTTGACCTCAAACTATAGTTGATCAAAGTGATTAAACTCTAGTTGAGGTCAAATTCGAAGGATGGATTAATGGTGGATTATTTTGAGATTATTTGAATGTATGGGAAGAACCAAAATATGACATATAAGGGGCTTTGACTGTGGACATTTTTCTGCCATTGCAGGGGTCATTACTTCTGTGCACAATGAACATGCCACTCTCTTCAACATGCACACATTCATTTTAAGGAGCTTTAGGTGCACACACACTGGATAGCACAAAACAGTCTTAATAAAACCTCTTTTGACTCACAAATGTTGCAATCTCTTCCTCCCTCTCTGAACAATACTGTCACACACAGCATTTATTTTGTGGCCTACAAGAGGTTATCTCATTTCTAGTGTCATTGTGTAATACAGTGAAATGTGTCCTACACACACAATGACGGGAGCAGCCCTGAACTCCACTGCTGGTTAGGATTAACGGGATTGTTCGGAGATTACTCTGACGTCTTCTGTTTTTCAAGACTGGATGTCTCTCCTCAAGCCGTGACTTGAATTCTTGGAGAGAGGGAGGGATGGTTGGAGGCAGGGAAGGAGAAAGAGAGATGGCGAGAGAGAAAAAGAAAAAGAGAGATAGAGAGACTCCGTCTCAGACCTTAGTCTTCCCCAGAACTCGGAGCATCAGCAACTGCACTAGGCCCTCCTGCTCTCTGTGGAGTCTCTCTCTCTCTTTCTCTCACTCTCTCTCTCTCTCTCTCTCTCTGTCCGTCTCAGTTCAGACACCACATCCTGTGAAGTGAATACAGATCCTAGGGGCGCCTGGCTTGAGACAGAGCAGACACAGGGGCCCCATTGAGTGAGGCCACGCTCCCTGGATCAGATGTGCAGCATTCAGCACATGTCCAGCTGTGTGAGAACAGTCGTGTTCACACTGCCCAGGAACGTCATACAATATATTATTCAGATGTATTAGTGGCAATGAGCGAATAAATGCTCGAACTCGTACACACACACACACACACACACACACACACACACACACACACACACACACACACACACACACACACACACACGTAACTCATGAACTTAACCTCCTAATGCCCCACTTTACCCAGCCCCTATCTAACTCAGACCAAATATATCCCGAAATGTCAATAATAACATAAATGAAGAAGAAGTGACATATTTCACATGTAAGTTCATTCGGATCATTTATCCGCGGTAAATGATAGCCGAAAAATTATTGATTTAACTAAATGTTCGGTTAGCATAACAAGTAAGTGCAAATTGACCACAGGCCAGCACAGAATAAGAAGTAGGGGTCGCCTGAGTTTGAAAGCAATATGATTTTGTCGGCTGTGGTGACTGATATAAATAGGTGGGCTGCATTCATTTAAGATTATTTTTTAATGACCCATTTCTTAATATGCTGGTAGTCCCGTTTTAGTCATTTCCATAGTTTCCACCGCTTCCAACCTATGACATGGCTACCAATCTCCTCCTCACTCTTTGTAGCCAGTATTATTACCAGAGTTTTTTGTCTCGATTCTCCTAGTCAGTATATCAAGGTTTTTTCTGCGATGACATCACAGTAATATTGCTTGGACTATAGATGGAGCTGTCGGGTTAAAGAGAGAGTACTTGCGCCACCGTTGCAAAATCTTCATTTACACGAGTCTCAGGGAGGAGAGAGAGAGACTTTGTAGGGAGGCAATGTACACTCATCGGCGTTATTAGACTGCCAATTCACTTCGGTGTGCACAGACAAGGCAAGCGAAAACAAAGAACGCTCATATTGAGTAATTTCTGAAGAATTTGCGAAAAATACAAGTTTGGAAGGTGTCAGTAATAAGTAAAAGAAATATTGAAGGGTTTCCACGGGGATTTTACCCCGTGTCCCGACTACGAAGCGTACGTCGATTTGACACCCGAAACGCATTGTGCACATTACGGACTAAAAACTGGGAGAAGTCGGAGATAGCTGTCGACAGTTATATTCTCTTACACAATGAAGAAGAACAATTCTGCCAAACGGGTAAGTGCTTGGAAAACGTTATCAGTGTAACTGAAAATTCATCTTTTGTGCTACATTGTACAGCGCTGGCACACCGCATGCAATAGCTTATGAAGTCCATGATACTTGATACGTTTCTGACTCGGTTACACTGTGGCCGCACTAAAGTGATGGATTTGAAAGACATGCTTGCTTTGCTTTCATAATTTTTCATTGCAGAACATTCTAAAGTTGCGATATTACCTCAAGACTTAATAAACAATTTACTCTGTCTTATTGTATCTGTGTGATACAGATGCGGAGGGTACAGTTTGCTTTTGCATCAGGGCTTATCTGTGTGTTTTTAAACATATATCCTATTTGTTGTTGTATCACTCGTGGTTGTTACACGCAACTGATGTGGGATCCAATGACAAAACACTGAGCTTGAGAAAAAAACGGTGCGCGCGAGGAATGTGACAGCATCTACATGACAAAGGAAATGACAAGGGGGTTGAGTCGCCTTCACAAAACCTCTCTCCTCATTTTCTTGTCTGTATAGCTCCCCTTTTGAATCTAAATGAAGACCACTTGCAATTTTGTTTCGTAACGACCACCAATTTTTTTTCCCTTTCATTGAAAATGCAGGGGCCGCAGGACACAAACCAGCACCCTACGCAGCCTGACAAAATCGGATGGCTCCGCAAGTTTTATGGAAAAGGAATATTTAGAGAGATCTGGAAAAATCGCTTTGTGATACTGAAAGGGGAGCAACTTTATATCTCTGAGAAAGAGGTGAGTGACTGCTGTTGATGGCATCCACTTTTTGAAACTTTGTTTTTGAACAGGTTTGTCCGTATCTATGTTTCTATGTATGAGTCAACTTTCCCCAAATAGCAACGTTTATCTGCCGAGATGCATCTCACAGAGAACAAAACATTATCGCTGACACAGTAATATCACAACCATGAATACAGAGGTAGATTTACTGAATGTATACTACATAGTATTACATACTTTACAGACATACTTTACATGTCTTTAAAGTTAGAGAAAAATTAAAGTGGCACCAAATCATATGAACAGAAAGAGGATGTTTTCAATGCCTTGGTAAGGTGACAGGAGAGCTGTCGTAGCAGTAACCCTACATGGCAAACTTACATGGTAAAAGAGCACAATTAGGACAGAACTGAGACTCCAAGTATAGCGACTGGGATTTTTGTTGTGTTGCCATATGAAGACCCCAATTATAACTCTGGTTACCTAGTGACGGAGACAACCTGCAATGTGTCAGAGTGATTGCCCTAGATTATAAAAGGGTGGTGGAGGTATAATTTAATTGGAAGTCAGCCTCACTTAGGTGTGTGGTTCAATGCAGAGAAAAACTGCATATATGGCTCTTCATGAATGACTCAGAGACAAAAATGTTGTGATGTGTTTTCATTAATATACTGTAGTCACATCACTGTATACTACTACATTACTTACATATGCTTGATAAGCCTAAATAGTTGCCTGTCATTGTTTTGCGTTCTGTGAGCTGGTTTAGGGGTGCTTGACCTAGTATTCACACATATTCACTTCCCTCTCTATCAGTCTTGCACACACACACACAGGCACACACACACACACACAGACACACACACAGACACACACAGACAGACACCGCCAACAGTTCTGCTGTGGCTTGGCGTTGCTGTAGAGGTGCAAGGGTTTTCGAATACTGCCGAGCTCAGCTGCAGCTTACTGAGGGATGTATTGGCCGCTTCTTAGGGAGAGCTTTAACACCTCGATCCAATTGTAAACAGAACTCCAGGGATCACAGCCCAATCTGACAGACATGGAAGATTCCAGGCCACGATGCAAGCTAAAATGACATATTCACACCTTTGATGGGATGTCACCCCCCTCTCTCTTTCCTTCCACTTCACTGGCACCCCCAGGAGTTGAATATGAAGGCACACGGCAAAGAGATTGCCTGCCTTTCCTGTAGTCTGTCGTCTTGAACAGAGGCCAATCACCCATCCTTGCTGATCCGTAAAGATGTTTTAACCATGGCGTGTTAGTCATGTATCAAAGACACTGACTGGAATACCCCCAGACAAGCTAAACTACATAGACTCAACAGTATACGCCCTCTGGGACCGTAGCAGGGGTGTGCTTTTATCGACATCTGATCGCACGCTGAATGTATGACTTTTCCCCATTTTACATTTGTCTGGTTGCCCATAAAGGTGCATGACGTTAGCGCAGGTCATAAATTCACTCTGTTTGATTTTACTGGCCATGTTGCGTCAGCGGTCCTCTGACAGAATAGTGAATGAGGTTGTGTGAGTCATACAAACCATCGACAGGCAGCCAGCTGTAGTAGCCCCTCCGTGCCCCCCTCATAGATCTAAGAAGATCTAATAGGGAAATCTGAATCTGCCTCTGGCAGTATATGACATCATGTGCACCTGTCCATGTGCTTTCAAATCTGGGGTATTTACACTGTGTGGCACTTCTGCAAATGAATATCTACCACAAACACTCACAAGCCAAAAGCAATCTTGTTATCGCCAGCCCAAATTGCATGATGCTAATCAGGTCCTCCTCATCTGCGTGATATCCGGAAAGCTTTCTCTCTTCAGATAGGGTTTAAAAACAAAGCTGGCAACTTCTCAAATTGAAACTGTGAAGCCCTGTCTTTAACAGGGTTTGTCAGCCAAATAGTATGCTGTTCTCCCATATCAAGTGGCTAGGAGGTGACCCTTAGGTAAACAGCTTTCAGGACCTTTTAGGGACAAATGGTAGGACAGACCTGCTGGTCCGTGCTAGAGTGGTTATGGCTAGGTCGGGTTTCTCTGAGACAGGGTTAGTGGAACGGCCTCCCCAGAGTTGGGACAGCTGTGAAGAAAAAGTGTTGGCAAGAGGATGAGCTCAAGTTTCAACCTGACCATAACAGAGAGCCTGTCTCAGACTGATTTTCATGCTTTCATCCCCATCTTCACTCGGTCGTGTTCTTGAAGAGGTTGGAGGTAGACCACTCCTATCTGCTCTTACGGGATGTCAAGGGTGGCTCAGAAGTAGTTTCAGACTGATGTTCGAATTTCACACTGCATGTGGTTAGTAATTTCAGTCCTGTTTTTCCACTTCAACCAACCCTGTAACCCGTCCTCAGCATTAAAAGATATGATTCTTCACACTGAAAATGTGGAGGAATGTGAAGTTCCCTTTATTACTATTGTTCACTGTTCATATGAGGAAGATTCAACATCCTCTTGGGTATTTTGAAATTGTGTACTGTTCTGCTTTTGTTTGGAAGAGGTTAGCGATTCTGAAAACAATGTCTGAGATGCTTTGCAACAAACAGTGCTTTTTTTCAACTCACTGCATCTCGATCTTGAACGCGCGTTGTAAAGTGATGGGCAAACCTCAAACAAGTGATCAATTTTGTCCTAAAGCTAAGTTATTAGATCAAACCGCAGTTATTCAAACATTGTAAGCCTGTCATTGTCTGTGAATTACCAAACCAGACAAAATAAACACGCCTTTGATTGCAATGCTGGTGACCTGGGGCAAAGTATAGTCGTCAGTTGAATGTTTAATAAAGTCGCTAAGGGATGAAGTGGAGCTTCATATCCTTACAGAATCATAGCAACACCGTTTTCCTGATCCTATCGGCTAGTTTGGATCATTTCACTTTCCCTTCAACACATCCCATTGGGGGACATTGAAAATCCCTCAGCATGGTCAGCCACCCTCGAGCAGGATTATCATCCAGCACAGACTGCAGGTCTGACTCTTCTCAAACCCAGTCCAACACCAACATCGGTCATCATTCTTTTCCTTCCCAGGTTTTTACAACTGCGTCCTCAGTGGCCTAATCACCGACACTGTTGACTTGAAGTAACTCGATCAGTCTTGGGAAGGGATGAGAGACCGAGCATGAGAAAAGTCTGTCTGACTTGCAGATGAGGCCCTTGCTGTCTGAACCTAGAGGAGATGTTGACACATCAACATGTATCCCTATAATTAACCCTGAGCTTCCTGCTCAAAGTTAAAGGTGCATTATGAGTTAGCACTTCAGTAAGAGTAGATAGTTGTCACAGAAAATGAAGGTTAGCATCACCCTTAAACCAAACAGAGTGTTGTGGAAGCTTGCCTCTAGTGAAGGAAACCATTTCACATGGGAGGTTAATGGTCGGAAGAGAGTAAAATGAATCATTTTGTGTGGGAAACATCAAAAAAGGAATTGATGCTTCTTTTTGAAGTCTCCTTCTTTGTACAACATTGCCAGGGAGCGTGCCTGCCTAGCTTACGCTAATGTCTGCCAGCAAGCGCTTCATGCTAGGTTTAAGCCTGCCAAAGGCCAGATCCTGGAAAGTATGTCATTGGGAGGCCCCTTTTTAAACATTATAGCCACGATCCATGATACAAGCCACATTCAGCATGTGGGTGTCTTCATCTCTGTTTAAGTTGTGATTGTTGCTGCATGTTTGTCTTTCTGTCCGTCTCTCCTCTCCCCGTCTCTGTTGGATGGGACAGAGATAATTAAATCTGTCTGATTGTTTAATCTCCCTTACCCCTCCCCCTTCTCCTCTCCTCTCCTCCCTGGGTGTTTTTGTATGGAATCTGTGGGCTTGTGCCAGTTCGTCTGCAACTGCCGATCAGAGGTGTGTGTGTGTATGTGTGTGTGTGGGAGGGGGGCTAAATGAGGATAGGGAGGGCAGGCAGGGGTGCTAGTTTCCATGCCAACCTATAGAAAGCCTTCAAAGCCTGGCACGGGGCAGACCTTGAAGTTCACACTCCCTCCATTCCTAACACCGTCGGCAACCCGCCATCGCAAATCTAATAATGGTCTGGACACCAGGTGTGAATGAGATGAACAGATATATGACTGTCTGGAACAGACTGCACAATGCAATTTAATATGCAACACTGTGTATTTGCATCTGAGAGAAATTTGTGTTGACATAATTGTTATGTATTGATTATTTCTGTCTGGAAAATGTGCCAATAATGAGATTAAGTCACATCCCATAATAATTCAAGATATACATTGCAATTTAATCCTAGATTAATCGAAAACCTTGTAATTGCTTTTATTCCACTCCAGATATCTAGACACAAATCTTGATGTTTATTTAAAGAACAACTTTTAGAAGGTGGAATATGGTAGTAATGGCTCTTCCTTGAAGATGACTCCTTACTATCAGGTTATTAAATCTGCCTAATGACATGCTGGTATTTTACCATTTGTATCTTGGCCATTAAACTCACATGATGGTTGAGCCAAAAAAGGCTGTAAAAAGCTCATGGCACTTACCCTCATTTGAATGTATTTAGGTCACAGTCGATGGTAGCCAAAATGTTAACCCTGCATTCAATTGCATTTTCTTCCCCAACAAGAAAAGTTACAGGATTCTAGATGTTTGTGTGGTTTTAAGTTTAAAGTTCTGAATAGTTGAGCATTTTGGGAAATGATATCTACTGACTGGTGTATAAAGCACTGGTGTAGGATGAGGAATGTCCTAGTGGATTGTTTTTGGCATGTTAAATGAGAGCTGTTACTTGGAGAGTTGATTAAAAAGGACTCAGTCTTACATAACCGGAATGACGGTACCAAAACAACATGTTCATATCCTCCTTTTTTTCTGTTTTGGAAAAGTGAGATGTTTGATATGTGAGGCAAAGACTGAAGTTTGAATAGCAGTCTGACTCATTTCTCTCCCTTTGGATGACACCACAACCTTCCCGCTCTAACATTCAGTAGAAATCACACCAGTATGTCTCAAGCAGTCCTCTGGGTCTAACTCATATTCCTGTAATTGGATTCTGCTGAACCTTCTGTGGCATTAAACACCAGTGTATTCCCAACACAGGCTTCATTCACAGCCCAGAAACAATAGACCCTGCAGACTCCTATTTCAAACACACTCACACAGTACCATACATTTACTTATGATACATTGACCATACATATACATAGCATTTTTGTTTTGCTTATCTCATTAACATATATATATATTTCCGAAGTTTGTTTGTAAACTCTGGCTAGATAGTTATCTCATGAACTTTGCTTGGATATTCTGCAGTCAATCTCAAATTAAATAAATAATTTTAACTAGGTATACCATTGTCAGTAAACTACGAAGGCTTGTGGTTCTTTCTCTGGTATTAGACGTTGCTAACTTCCTAATTCTCTTCCTGTAGCACGAGCGAAGGAAGTGAAATTTGCTGAATATGTCTGAATCAGGTCTGCCAAAAGCAGCGGAGGTTAATGTTTGGTTCAGAGCTGGACATGACTCCTGCCACCGTCTGAAAAGCCGTCACTCAGCTGATTCAGCCGAATAGCGTGGTGATTCACAGGGATGCAGTGACTCAATGCGATTTGAGTAGGAGGAGAGATTTCACATTAGAAAACGCTGAGCCGAAACACGGTCCTGGTTCACTCCAAGGCGCACACACTGCAAGATGAGCAAAAAATCGGTCACATCGAGTGAGTAAATGTTAGGAATGCTGGTATGTTCATTTAAAAACAGCCTAGATGCGGTCAGTCAACTAACAAGCACTTCCCCGTATGAGAATGCTAGTTTGAACATGTCTAAGCCTCATGCCTCAGTGGACTGGGCCTGTGAGTGGTGGCGTAAATACTTTTCATAACTTCAGAGAGAGGAGAGAAAGAAAAACGGAAGCCCTAGAGTAGGCTCCTTCTCTTCCTGTCAAGCCTCTGAAGAAACTCATCTCCCCTGCTGTGCGTTCAACATCCACGCCTTGCACACGCTTCCCTCCTGCTTCTCCACCTCTGGTTCTGGCACAGTGGGAGCTCACAGACGCCTCAGCATTCCCCTCGGAAACATCTCGCACTTTGTTTAGGTTTAAATGCATTTTAAACTCTCCTACGCCCTCTCTCCATCCCGCTCTCCGTTCGTCTCCTTTCCTTGCTATGTGCCAGTGAGTGTCTGCGGCAAAGAGCTTGGCATGGAGAGAGGGGAAGTGAGACATGAGGGAGGCTGTTTGTTCTGTTTTGATTTGGGATTGTACCAACACTGTTGGTCTCGATCCCTCATCTCTCTCTCTTTCTTTCTGTCTTGCTTGTCCGTCATCCCTCACCTGTTGGCTCTGAAGCGGTGCTCCATTCGTATTTAACACGTGCACATGCACCTTTCCCATGTGACTTTAGCTTTACATAGAGAGATGACAGATTTGAGCCTTTCGGGAGTGTGTGTGTGTATTTCCGGGTTAGGGTTTAGGGCTATACCATTGAGGGACGGAGTCAAGCCAGCGGCCCAGGTTGTAGCTTGTGCAGTCGAGGATGATCCTATTAAATGACAGGCTATGGTCAAGTAATGTGTTGGTTAGTGACACGGTCAAACTGAAACCTCAGTGGAAAACCCTTTGACCGTTACAAATGAATAGCACAAACCTGTGAAATAATGCATTCCCTACAGACTCTTGACTCAATGATGGTAGTGTGAACAAACTCTTATCCTCATTGTCATCCTCCTCAGATGATCGACCTGTCAGTCAAGATTAGTGTACATTCAGGAGCTGGTTGAACTCAGCACACCTCAGAGATTAGTGTATAAATAATATAAGAACTCCCCAGGGGGGGTGGAAGTGGTCCCCTGGCCTGATGCAAACAGCAGTTACAGGGTTAGAGCCACTATGGACTGTCAGTGCAGGATCTTCCAGGGCTTTTACATGACTCCAGGATATGTTCCTGCAGTCTAATTTATTTTTGATGGAAACATCTTTGACACAGTGATATTCTCAGAAGGCTCTCCAGAGAACTGTACATTAAAAAATAGGGCTACACAGAACCTTTAATTAGCTGCAACAAAAATGTGAAAGATGCACCCAATAAATAGTTCCTAACCCCAAGCAGTTGTTATACTCTTATGCTGTGTTATTACATGGTGTGTTCTGAATGTTGTGGTTAACTTTGACAGAAGTTTCTCCCTGCCTTGGCTTTTTGTAACCACAAACAAACGATATGTTGTATCGCACATATTACACCTCTAAATATCCACTCCCATTTCTGCCTGATTTTAATTTAGCAGAAAACATTTGGGAATACGTTTTATTTTTTATTTTTTTAAGTCGTCTGGCTTTTCTGGCAGTGGCTCATCCTTTTTGGGGAAAGTGTTTCCTGAAAAGGGATGCCCCTACTTAAAGCTTAATGTAATAAAGGGTGCTCATAAACATTGCATGACACCCCCCTTGGCTGGTGCGCAACGGAAAAGGTCCCCTGTAGTTTTGTCCGCACAGCATGTCCTCATGCCAGAATTAGCATCGACCATCTTTTGTTTGCGATGGTGGCTACTTGGGTTTCTCCCACCCAAGAGATGCGATGGGGATCTAAATGAGGACGGCCAAGCCTTGGAATAGCTACATGCCACAAAAGAGCTCAAACAAAGCATGACAAGATTCTGTTTTCCGATTTGTTTCTCTGTCGTCTAGTACCGCAGGCATATGACACGCTTCGACGTTTTTCCAGCCGTCAAAGATAAACCTTTGACTTGACACGAGTTCTTCGTACAATTGAATTCAAACCATGCTTGAGAAGCTTGATGGCTGGACACACGTTACCTGGCATGCAGAAAGGCACTCAACGTTTGGTCAACACCTGAAGGTGACATTTGAGGGGAGTTAGGCTCCGGTCTTTCTATCTGTTGGGAGCTTTTCAAGCAGATGTCTCGAGGAAATCCCCTTATTACTTTTGAAGTGTACCGTTACTTTGCTTGGTGTTTTGTCTCTGGTCACCTGACAACCGAAACCAACGGAACTCTTGAAGTATTGTATGACTAACCATTCTTTGGGTTGGAGGTCAATGAAAGACTAATTGCGGCCATCTCTGGTGTGCTCAGTAACTGAGAACCTTGACCCAGTATTGTAAAGTGCGGTGCAGGCCTGTTCCATCGTTCTTAAAAATCCTGTAACTTTGTTTCCCATTAGCCTACCTAACGTCCAACTTTAATCCTAAACCTTTACTGCTTTCTCTAAGAGAATGAAATACAACAATGCACACAAATACATGCATGTAAAGACACACAAATGCACGCACGTAAAGACAACGTGAGATCTGTTCATTACATACAAAGTGCACCTGACCCCACACGAAAAAAGACTTTGCCCTTAGCATCCCACTACGACCCTGTTGTTGTCTAACCATGGTTCCAGCCATACACGCACACTTCAGGCCCAACACAACAGGGTTTGATCTGACGTTGTCCTGCTCCACTAATGGAAATTGATTGCCACTTAGCGAGGGGCTCTTTGTACCCAAGGGTGCTCTGCATGATGTCAAAACCAGTCCCTATGTGCATTTTAATGCCTGGAAAAAAAATAAAACCAGGTTAGCGAATGGTTTCTACGTGGTAAACCCACAAGGGTGGTATTAGTGTCCAAGAGAAGGCAACCTTCGTCTGGTCTCTGTCCCTAAACCTATTTCCAGTTGTCAGAAATTGAAAATGAGTGGTTCAACAGCCTTAGGACAGACCACCAGTGAAAACAAAAGAATTACAACATCGCTTAGCGCACCTGACCGACAGAACACTCCATCTACTTGATGGAGTCCATGTCCATGTATACTCCCTGTACATGAAGGTCATCTCAAATCACTGGTCAGACATTGATGTTTAGATTGGGATTAGAGACCCTCGGTGAGCTGGCAGAGGAATGACCAGTGAGAGGTTGGGGCCCTTGAGGTTTGCGGCTCCAAAACAACTCAGGTCAGCGAGAGACGAGTCAGGAGAACAGCAAGAGCAGCCACACCACTGTCTGTCTCTTGGAACCCTTCACTCCTTCCAACTGCCACCCCGCAAAGTGTCCACTGATGAGAACTGACAGAGCGTGATGAGGGAAGGGGAGGGGCTGACAAAGGGGAGAGGGAAGGGGGGCAGTGTCAGGGCAGGAGGCAAAGCAGAATGAAACGTCTGAGTGTTACTGCTGAGGGGGACAGTTGGGTGAAGAGGGGTGTTGAGGAGAGGGGGGGGGGTCACACGGGGGTCTGATATCTCCTAAAACCTTCTGTCGAGTGCCAGCTACTCTCTAAATCACAGCTCCCCCCTTGCCCCCCTCCCACACCCACGGCACACTCATACACTTGACCAGAGTTCCAGAAAAAAAACAAGTCCCTTAACAGCTGGCCGGGGTAGCTGTAATCTTCTTGGAAGTGTACCTCACCCAAAACAATCATGTTTATAGAAATAAGTCTGAGTACGCTTAAGTAACAGAACTAATGTTTTGTTGTTTTGCACAGACTGAATGAGGAGATTAGGGTTCATATTGTTTTATTTAAGTACTTACTGTAAGTGACCACCATTCTGTTTACTTTGCGTCCAAGCATATTACAGTAAGATTCAATGTATTTAGTGTAATTTTAAAGGGGATTTTGGGACATGTGGTTACAATATGTCAGTATGATGTGGTAAGTCCAATAGCAGACTGTCTTGTGGTGGGGGTCCAGGGGCAGGGGGTTATGTTAGAGGGCAGTGGGGTTGTCTGTCACAGCTGTGCCCTCATGTGGCAACTGCTGCCCTGGATCTAACCTCATGTGGGAGTCAATGGACTCAAGCGTAACCTTACTTGGTGCTGCAGGCTTCATATAGGCCTGCTGCTCTCTGTTATATTCAATGTGGCTTCTTTTCCTTTTTATAAAATCTCCTTTGGCCTCAGTACCAACCATTGCTTTGCTTCTTTTCAAATCAACAATCAAAATGTCCCTGAGTTCATCACACATAGTTTGAGGAGTTGTAATTCTGGTGCAGAAAATACAATTTGACTAAACACTGTGTTAAGCTTTGGCTACTTTCTCCAGTAGTTGTTGAAGAGTTTGCAGCTGTAGTGATACAGCAGAAGCACTTCAGGATCAGGCCTGTGCCTACTGGGCACTACGCCACGTCGGCCCACCTGGGGAGGCTTGGAGCTCGTGACCCTTTGTTTACCCAGCGGCCACTGTGCCAAACTGCTGGTTCATAGCCATGACACTGAGCTTGATAGGATTAAGTTGCCCCAGGGAGCCTGCGGCCGAGCTATATTGCGCAAGGCTAGGCTAAGCTAAGCTAACTGAAGCGTATGCCTAGATCCATATCCGTACGCCCCAGTTTGGGTGTCATGGTGGGACTGTACTGATGTCAGCAAGTGGGGGTGCAACACAGACATAAATCCAGGACTGACCTTAATCCAATTAGTTAGCCGGCCGGCAGTGGCGAGTGTTGGCGAGACGGCTTTGTTCTGAGTCGTTGTGACGGTGGTGTTTGTCGGCAGTGTGTTTTTGTGTGTGTGTTGGGGAGAAAAAGGGGGGCACCGATTAATAACAGCATATCCTAAGCACACACGTCACCCAAACAAAAGCCTGAGAAAACAAAGGGTGTGTGTGTGCCGTGTTTAAAAAGTCGTTGTGGTGGTGGATGGGCAGAATAAGAACCGCGCTCTAAGAGTCCACTCAGGGAGGGAAACATAAACTACCACTTGGGATCAATCAAGTAACCTGACTGACTGAGCTCATCAGGAATTGATGGGTTTTGAAGTTCACCTTGCAATGTTATCGGTGAGTTTGGTTGTATTCTGGGAGCTGCTCACTCTGGTCCCGCCCCTTCCGTGACCTTAAACGTGTTATTAGTCCTGTTGCTGTTGACGATGCTGCGTTTCGCTGTGAGCTCATAGCCGACTACTTTTCATCCCACTGCTAATTCTAGCTTGCACTGTAGTTACATAGTCGCTTCCCCACAGGGTTGTAGGAGAGCATATTATGGTTAGGGAGACCTATTTTAGCACTGGCATGGACAAAATGCATGCCCTGCTTTCCAAGAAAGGGCAGTTATTACTGACTGGACTAACCAGCTAAAACAAATGGTTTAAATGTGTTATCAGGCACAAAATATAACACCCATCGCAATTGTTTTAGTGAATCAATTTATGATTCAATCTGTGATTTCATGAAGTTGATTCACAGTCTTACCATCCCAAATCTAAACATGTTTCCTGTTGTTGTCGCTTCTCCCTCAGGTGAAGGATGAGAAGAAGACCCATGACATGGTGGACTTGACAGACTACGAGCGCTCCGAGGAGCTGAGGAAGGCCAAAAGCCGCAGCAAGAAGAACCACAGCAAGTTCACTCTGCTGAGGTCCAGGACACCAGGGAACACGGTCAGTCCCTTGGGGGAATGGAGGAGAGGGATGGGGAGGGGGAGGCAGAAAGGACCTACACAGGACACAAGTGTAGATAGTGCAGCAGTTCTGGTAGAAAAGACCAGGACAAAGAACTTCGGCTCGTTAAAGGGATGTCTCTCGCTTGTTAAAGGCATGTTCCTCGTTGGACAATCTCAAGCCACGACTCTGCCACAAATCTGCGCTGCCGTCTTAGCTATACTATCATGCCACATGTGCAGGTGTGGCAAAAGCTCACAGGTGCGATGTCTCTGATTAGTGGCAGGGTAGGTAAGAGGAGATTATCAAGTCAAGCTGGATGAGCGCAAATGACTGTGGACAGAACACCCGATGAGCCTGGTCAGGCCATGACAAGTCCTGCCAATCAATCTGGCTGACAAGGCTGATGTAACATCACTTTGTACAGTATGTTCCAACACACTGTTTTTTATATAACTGTCGGGCCCCTAGTGCAATGGCCCAGGGACGAATGACTTCTACATTGCTGTGTGCGTTACTGCTGTAGGTTTCAGCTGGTTAGGATGCAAATGCAAAATGAAAGACAAGCAGACGTAAAGACAGGCCATATCCCCTGATGCACTCAAATACACACCGATTTTCAGCCATCTGTAGGCTATTCCAGAAATGCCTATTAGCAACTGGAGGCAGAAGGATAGGGTGTCATGACAGGCTGGCAGTGGCAGGCAGCGTGTATGTCAGTGCATCATACACACACACACCCATACACACACACACACACACACACACACTAAAGGAGCCGGGTGAAAGAGCACCATATGGTCACATATTGTGTGTATGTGTGTCTGTGCTGGTCTGTACACTGTGATGGTAAAAGCTTTTGGACGTTTTAGCAACAAAGGACCAGGAAATTGAAAACCACCATTTGACCTTCTACTCCCATTAACCACACCAAACACAACCTGCACAAACACTTTGCTGGCTCACTTTGTGTCTTCAGTGCTCCAACCTGTCAAAAAAACATGTCAAATAAAAAAAGATGAAATAATTAAACCAAAAGCAAAACCTCCCAGAGCCCCAGTCAACACTTCCACACTGATCCTCTCCAACCTTTTCCTTCCCCAGGTTCCTAACCTGGTATTCCTGGCTGTCAGTCCAGAGGAGAAGGAGTCATGGATCAGTGCCTTAAATGCAGCCATAACCAGAGCCAAGAACCGCATTCTCGATGAGGTGAGTTTGTCTCCCCACCTTTCAAGCGCTGATCCACTGGTGTCGTACACATTCATTTGCGTTCCGGTGCTAAATATAGTCCTGTCCAGGTTTTTGCATTTAGATTACTCTCACTACTTAAAACTGTATTTAAATGTAATCTTTTTTTGGGTACTGTGATGGAATGAATCACTCTCCCCCGCTAGACATATGTCTGTACGGATAGTCACACACACACCCATACACACACACTCACACACAAACACACACACACCCTCTCCCGCTCCCTCATCTTACATATATATATTTAACAGATTTCCTGTTGAGGGTATTAGCCCTTTTTCAAGCTAGCTCAACATGCCATCTGCATCCTGGCCACTGTGGACACAGACATGTCGGTCTCTCAGACAAACACACACACACACACACATATATATACACACACAAACACACACTGCATTAATGACCAGTGTAGAGAACAGCATGGCAGTGGCAGATGTGACACTCTCCACAGCAGCAGTGGCTAATGCTGATCAAAGAAGCACCCTCCCAGCTCCTGTTTGGGAAGTGGTATGGATGCCTTCAATACTAGGGGGGGGGGGGCATCTAAGTCAGGAGCAGAGCAACTTTACTTAGAACCCCCCCGCAAAGCCACTTTTAGTATATATCTCTCACTCCTGCCACATGAGAATCATGTTGATACAAGGACACAGGATCACATTTGGAGGCTAGTTATAGTATGTACTGGAAGTATGTGCTCAAATGAAGGAAAGGAAAACACGTAAATACATAGAGTATTGCCACACCTTTAGCATTGCAGATGCTGTTGGCTTGCGAAATGTTCCCAGCAGGACGATGCTGTGTTTGCAGACAAGTGTGCAGACCCAAGTCCCTCTCTGACTTTGGTGCCCCTTTTGCAGCTTTTCCATCTCCACACAAATGGTTCTGCCTTTCAAAAGCATAAAAACACGAGCGAGACTTGCCTGCCTCGTAAAAACACGTACTCATTTGTGGGTGCAGCGGGGCATGAGCGTCGCAGCGTTTCAGCCCGCGCATCGTTGCACCCATAAATGAGTCCATGTTTTGGTTTTAAGAGGGTCAGGTCCCACTCTGCTTTCATGGCCTGCCATGTTGCTTTGGGACGGCACAGTTGAAGTCTGTTTGCAAGACGCACCCACGCAGCCCGTACCTGTCCACGTGCCGAAATGCCGAGACTGAGAACAGTATCGGTTACCTGGATAGCTCGCGTCAATAGTTGTCAACATCAGAGGCGCGACTCTTTACAGATGCATGGTAAATCTCTCTGTTCAGTCGCAGGCTGAGGGAGAGGGGGGGGGGGACAGAATACAACACTCTTCTGTTATCCTGCTATTGTCCTTTGCAGCATTTAGTTTCCTTGAGGCGTACCTGAGCGACACAAGCAACACTGAGCAAAGAGAGATATGATGTCTGAAGGCCACGCAGATCGCTTTTCTGTAGAATAAAATGAAGAATTGGCTGGCTTGGTTCGCAACAGGTCAGCTATGTACTGCATAGAATGTGACCTGTGACCTGTGGCTAAACGGTTGTCCAGCGACGCTACAGGCATTACAAGACCTTTCTGATCTGGATCAGGATCACATACCAAGAATCTAGATATGGATAGAACGCGTTTAGCTCAAAGAACAAGGCTGGATTATTGTTACATAAAAACCCACTGCACTAAAATTGACCTCTTGATTTCTTTTTCCAGACAAATCGTACTCCATGATCCAGTCTGTGTATCAAACCCCCTCCAAGCCGCTAGGACAAATCCGGACATTACCCCTTCGCTTGTGTTCCATCGAATGAAACATATGCATTGGGGATGTCATGTTTATCTATTGTGAGCATTAGTGGTTAAGCAGGGGGATCCAAGAACTATATCAATCCTCTGAAATGACTCTGGTGCGTGATAGAAGGGCTTACATCATAGATGACGTACAAATTCTATTATTGGCAAGAGATGGAGGGCTTATTGAGGCGAGCACAGGATCGTCTGTGTTTGTGTGCGCAAACAACAGCTGCATGGCAGTAATTACTATCAGACACAAGAACCCTGTCGCCATTCACGTTTACACGCTGTTCATATAGAGGCAGGATTCACTGTCCAAATCAAGTCAATCTCTTAAAAACTGGGAGAATAAGTGGCACTTGCTCATGAGGACTCCCGGCTAGCTTGTGAAACCACACATGCCTTCACAAAGTCCTGTCCAACTGCCTAAAACACATCTTAAGCACAAGTGGTTTTTAAGAGAAAAGGAATCCCAAATCCCACATTCAACCCTGAATGACACTGAATTAAGGACAGAAGTCTGGCTTCTTAAGGCACACATATGTCGTTCATCTCACAGACCCTCAGCGGTAATGAAAATGTTTTCGCAATACTTCTTTGATATATTAAATGGAATTATCTACATGTGAAATTGCTTAACCAGCATAAGGCTCACTGACCAGCTCATCAAGAAAGTGAATATTATATTTTAAAGGGGTTCTATTCATGGATAAAGGAATTGTTGTCTTGCTAGACAAGAATAGGAGAAACTCTTAGCATTTCGTTCGTTTAGATAACAGTGGGTCAGTGAGCATTTGATTAGCGTTGGGTTAGTTAAGGTTTTGGCCCCAAGAGCAGTTACGCAATATACGGGTGCTTGTTTGTCCCAGCAATTCACATGTTCCCCTATAATCCGGAAATAGGTCGATAATCTAATCCATAACTGTACCCAGGCCAACATGCGCACAGAAGTCCCTGACGTTGTGTTGGAAGTTCAACCACTCTTTGTTTGCTCTGTTTCTATTTCTGACCACTTTTTTCGGTTCAAGGTTACAGTTGAGGATGACAACCATCTGTCCCATCTCACGCGGGACCGGGCGAAGATCCCCCACACCCGGCGTCTGCCTACTAGAGGTCACATCATGGCTGTGGTAGGTCTCCCACTGCCCCCCTCAGCCTTATGATGGGCTGTCACACTGACCTCCAAACACTCACATGACCCCCGTCTTTGTTACGAAAGATCATTTGATCCTCGTGCCAAGAATCAAAATATGAAATGAGAAAGAAAGGAATTTAAGGATGAAATATGCTTCAGTAGATCTGTCTATTACTCTCACAGTGGCTGTCGCTAATGCCTTTTTTCAACCTGGTCTCTCATCCAGGCGTCCCAGTCCTCCTCAGATGGCATGCTGACGCTGGACCTCATCCAGGAGGAGGACGGCTCCTCGCCAGAGGTCGGGGGCGTCTGCGACAGACCCTTCCGCATCGACAAGGACAAATTGCACCTCACCCCCGACTGTCCCAGGTCCAAAACCGACGGCGCCCTCTCCGCCTTGACTGCCTCCGAGGCCTGTGGGAAGTCCCACAGCCTGCCTCGTGAGACAGGGGTGGCGTGGGAAGACAAGCAACGAGGGGAGGAACGTGGACGGGTGGAGAAGCCCTCCCTCCACACCCCCCAGCCGGGTAAGAGGCTGACACCAGCCGAGAAGAGCCGGTGCGCCTCCATGGACGAGATCCTGTCGCACTCAGAGACGCGGGCCACCAAACCGAGGAATGCCGCGATGCCTCATTCTCCGGCGTCGGCGCCGACAGGAACCCTGGTTCCCATCAGCCAGCTCCAGGACCTCATTTCCCAAAAACTGGAGAAAACTCAGGAGCTGCTGACAGAGGTGCGCAGCATCCAGAGCGAGGAGGACTCGGCGGATCGGGGGAAGGCCAAGGGGAAGGACTCGCCTACCGGCTCAAAGTGCTCGTCGGAAGACGCCCGCGCTGAAGCAGAGAGGCTGCTGAAAGAAGCGGCATCCACGTGGGGCCAGGCCAAGGATGTCCTGGAGGAGGTGAAGGAGCTGAGGGCGCTGTATCGCCAGCTGGACTCCCCGACGAGCACTGCCAACGGCACGCCCTCCTCCCTCTCATCCCACACGCCATCACACAGCGCCAAGCAAACTCCCTACAGGAAGAGCCTGATGTGATGACCAAATTGCTGAAAGACTCTGAACATGAGCTGATGTGAAAAGGACAAATCCGACAGCAAAAAACAACAACGAAACAAACCCCCCTGATAAATCATGCAAAGCCACAAAATTGTAAAGAATGTCTGTTGTTTCTACCCTTCTCTGTCTTACTGTTTCATTTGACTGATCCTGGGACCTTTGCAAGGACTAGCATTTCTCTAACTGCTGTTCCTATACTTTGTGAAGGGTGTAGGAACGCATTCCAGTAAACACTGCATAGGTGTGTAGGGCTGACAGTTCATGCGGATGTATTGTTGGGACATGGTAAAGAAGGACCAGTGGTGTCAATAAATAAGTGGTGCTCAGAACTGACAGTGGTAAAATACTGGATGCTAGTAAAGACTGCTTGTCCTTTGAATGGTAATGCTAACGTTACCATAAAGAGGGTAAATGCTATTCTTGATAATTAGCGCTCATAGTCAACCTAGTAGCTGGTTTGGAAGCCAAGAAACAAGGGTGTTGAGGAGAGTCTAGAGTTGGGACACAGTAATTATCCCTCCTTGTAGTCCTCCTACGTGTCCCAGTCCTGTTGGAATGGGAATGTTGGAATGGGAATGTATTCCTTTTTGAGGGTTCATAACACGCTAGAACCTCTATTAGATCCTACAGGTTCCCTAAAGTCAACAGCTGCCACAGCAGGGTCTTTGCAAGCATCCTCCACTTCCAGTAATGGCTTAATACACTGGTGCTCCCAGAATATTTCCTGAAATCTGTGTCCCTGAAGAACTAAATTATATTGTATTTTTGTCTATTAACTGAAAGGTACACAAAAGGTAGCTTTTCTGTCCTGTTGCCTATTTTTCTGTCATGTTCATGTAAAACTTCTGTGCAAGGAATTACAGAGTGATAACCATTTGCACCATGGTTATGGTCCTCACAGCCATTCCAGCCATTCATCTCAACTACTCATGAAAACTTGAGCCAAGATGGCGTCCATTGACATGAGTAACTTCGGTGGCTGGTGAGAAGCAGAATACGATGATTGACGTGGTACTGAAAAGAAATAACAGATAATGAAGTAGAGTAATAATAACAGAATTGCACTATACAAAAGAAGTCAAATGAGATAATATTGTTGGCAATTAAGAAGTCTTTCTGTTTGATATATTCAAAAAGACAATCCAACTTGTAAGGGTTTACAGGCTGTACAGTTTTTATATTGTTATACCGAAGATAGTTCTTCCTGCTTTGAAAATGAACGCCTCAACCAATCAAATAAACAAGTGGAATCCTAACTTTCCTTGCTTGCCAGTACAACTCTGCTTGTTTTACAGTCAGTAGCTAGGTATGGGAGCTGGCTAAATTTATTTGCACAGTGCTGTGGCAATATGGCTAACTCTGGATGGTCAGATAGATGTTATTAAAACAGTGTTATCATTATGTCACAGTTATTTGTATTATTTTATAATGCTGTTGTAGGACATTTTTGAAGCAGGACAAAATGCATAGTTTGTTTAAGCGATTGTCAAAGTTTGAGATGTCTTTTACGTTTTTTTTTTCTTCACTTTTCCATGACCATCGAACTGTTCACTCTCAAACACCAGAAACCGCAGTCAAATGTTTTGAGGTTATTTGTCCTGAAGATGGGATTTGGGGCAGTCCAAAATAGATAGAATGAAAAGTTTAGGTTTAACCTAAATACACAGTGGGTCATGAAGTAACAACTTCTGACAGGTGATCTGAGCTGTGGTGAGCTCTGAGTTGTCATACTAAAACCAAACATTGCTGAGACAATTGCTGTCCCTGTCTTCTCCGATTGGATAGAACTTTAAATATAATGGGCAGATGCCCTTAAAATGCATTGATCATTGATAAGATCAGATATGAGATACGGTGCCTGTAGGGAGAGCAACAGTGCTGTTTAGAACCTGTGTCTAGTTCGTTTAAGTAGGAACTAGATGATTTGAATGTCCTGAATCGGATGGTTCACGTTTGCCTTCTGGCTAGTGGAGTTTTACCTTCCTGCTTGATCCTACCCGACTCTTTCGAATCTACACAAGTTTCTACACAAAGATTGTCTCTGAGCCACTGTTACTCCTGGTGCAAACAAAAATGGCTTTGCACTGAAATCGTCACCTCTGGGCTTTCTCAATACTTGAGACAACCACTTGTGCAATTATAACAAACCACCTCTCTGAACAACTATATTACAACAATGAATGTTTGTTTTTTTTTGTTTGATATTGGCAACAGTCATGCTGAGAATTGTAATAAATAGCTTATAATTGTGTACGTTCTGTATGAATGTCTATTTGAAAATTGGTAGGTTGTTATGTCAGGAAAAGATTCATTTGGTCATTTTCCCACTTGTGTACATGGCAGCAATAATAGCATCCAGAACCAATGCCAAAGACATAACATAATTGTAAGGTAAAATGCTACCCTTGAAATGCATCAACATATATAATTAGAGTTTTCTGTGGTGACCCAGTTAAATTTTTGCAAGATTTCCTACCCAAAACTCTTTTCAAGAACATTCAATATAGTTTTGTTGAACCTTTTGGCATTAAGTAACATGTTGCCACTTAGCAAGATCCAACGTACATTGCAATATGCTCTAACTGTAAAATGTCTTCCTCTTCCATATTGTTTTGCTCTATCATCAATTTTCCTTTCAACGTCTTTTCCTTTGGGTGACATTGGGTTCCTGACATCAGATAGTAGCGACCGTAGCCTTAAAAACTGAGGATTATGGGAAAGTTACCCAGCAGCTGTATTGGAGGTCCAGGCATTGACAAACATCCAACTCCTGTGTGTGTATGTGACGGGCTAGTTGAGTAACAGTGTATGAGGCAGGGTTGATTAACTTGATAGAACGTTTGAACAGAACATTGTACAGGTTGAAATCCTGATTGCTCAGGGTGTTATTCAAATAAATGTGCTAAAGAAAATAAATCTGGTTGAACAAGCACTTTTCATTTTGGTCTTAAATGGGTTTTGCGGCTTGATTAGTACAGACAATACAGACATGAAAAAATGCAAATGCAAAGATAGAGGCACACATTTATATCGCATAATGATAATCAACATGCTCTGTCTTGGGTGAATGTGGATTTTGCACCTCATGCCATGTGGCAGTAACAGCTGCTATTCCTGCACAGGGTGCGTGTCTGAAAGCCTGTCTGTGTGTTGTCACTCAGTGCCACATACAGAGATGGTGGCACCTCATTAAAATGGGGTTGATATGTAGCACAGTTCACAGCTCTTCGGTCGAGAGGAGGAAAACATATTGACTTTTGGCAACATTGACTCGTAATAAAAGAATATTAACAGACACTGAATGGGATTACTCTGTATAGATTACTCTGAGTGAGTTTACGGTCAGGTTTGTGCAAAAAAAAAAAGAAAGTTCTGTCTTGTGTTGATATCACTCTGTATCTTACTTGACAAATAATAATAAGGTTGCATCATAGGAAACCTATAGAGATTTGGATCATGCGCCTTGAATGTCATAAACATATACACCCTTAAGGTTTCACACCAAGACATTCTTGCCGGTCTTCCCTGATGGGCACCAACAGAACTACAACAACACACACGGAGACACAAGGATGCAGCACACTTGTGCACAGACTCAAACATATTCACAGTGTGAACACTCCTGAACTCCCTCAGGGAAGGACTGGTCCCTGTCGCCATCACACCGGCTCCAGCTCATTAAACACAAAAAAGAAATCCCACTGGCTGCTTTAATTAGCCTGTCTCTGTTTGTCTGTCTAACTAGAGGTGCATCCCAGATGTTAGCGCTTTGTCCGACACCGCGGCAGACCGGAAATTACAATATATAAAGAGTCTATAAAATAATGTATTTTAATAATAAAAAGTGTATCTGTGTGTTTTAAACTGCATTGCATCTACTGTGCAAATGTTGTACTTTGCCATGTGTTTTGTGCTGTAGCTCTGGGACTCACACTTCCCAACTAGAAGCATAGAAGCTCACAGCTGTGAGCTCGCTAGAGGAAGTTCTCCTACACACCTCAGACACCCCCAGAGGAAGTGAATGTCAGAATAGCAGACCAAGGCACGCTCACGCACACTTCAGTTGAGGGTGTTTTCACGTGTGCGTTTTGAGTCGCACAGGGCGTTTGGAGCGAAGGATTGGAGCTGGTCATCTTCCCCCTCAGAGCACTGTCTCCCCCAGGGTGTCAGGGCTTGGGGGGTCAGATCTTAGTGCTTCAAAGTGGACTCCTTCTTGAGTAAGTGCTAGTTTTTCACACTTGAAGGGGACGGTTTTCTGAAAGTGTGTCTCTTTGTTGTTCCCTAGCAAGGTAGCAATGTGACCTCCTCATCAAAACACTGACAAGGTCACCAAAAGCTCCCTAACCAGAGGCTGGGCTGCTGTAAAGAAGGTACTCCCAAACACACACAGACACATTACCAATCCAGTAATTGCAAATGTCCTGTCCTATTTCTGCGCTGCGGGAAGAGGACAGATGTCCTGCTAGGCATGCTGGATAGGGAGTGCCCGCTTTGGCAGAAAATGCAAAGTGACTCATTGACTCTCTTTTGCATACATTTGTGTTGGAAGGGAGGACTCACAAGGTGTTTTGACTGGAATGGATGCATGCCTTTTGGCACAAACAACTATCAACACTACCTCCCCTTGTGAGGCGGTATGGCTGGTTCCATGAGGAGGGTGACAGTATGTTAGTTTAGGGTCAAATGAGGTCAAAACCGTTTTTCCACCTCAGAATAGCTACAGTTCTGAGCTTAGAAGCTGTCCTGGTCTGCTTCCTTTCCTGGAAAAGCGATGATGACATTTTTTAAGGAGACGGTGACTCTCGCATTGGTAATCAACCAGATAACTGACAAAACATGATTCTAACAAGACCAGCACTTGTGTCTGGGTGTTTAAGACGGCTTAATCTGCAGTTTTACATAGCTACTTTACATAGATTCTTATTTCCTTTTATCTGCCTATTCAAAAGCATTTGATTGTACTTTGCATCGTGCCAGAAACAACAACATAATGTACCCTACCAGATTTAGTCATAGGATGTGCATTTAACATGTACAAACATTTAAACACATTGCACATAAGGACAACGTTACTTTTGGCAATACTGTGTGACAGTTCAAAGGGATTTGTTTTTGCTATGATCGCCATGGAGATTTGCAATGGAGTCCACAGGGAGTGGTATATGGATTAGGGTGAGAGAAAGGGAGAGTGAGAGAAAGGGGGAGGAAAGAGAGAGAGGGGGGAGAGAGATGTTGGAAGAGAGGGTGTGGGATAGACAGGGAGTAAGAGAGAGGGAAGTGGGAGAGAGAGAGGAAGAGAGGAAGAGAGAGTAAGAGAGAGAGAGAGAGAGAGAGAGAGAGAGAGAGAGAGAGAGAGTGTGAGGGGAGCTTGCAGGTCCAAGGGGACAGACTCACAGCTGTTGACTCTTTGTCCCTGTCTGACTCCACTCCTCACCAGGGACAGAGCTCAGACTCCTGGCACTAGGGAGTGGAGGAGGGGTGGAAGAAGTAAGACATACCAGACAGACCCGGGTAACGTGCAAGTGTGTGTGTGTGTGTGTGTGTACATGTGTGAAGGCGGAAAAGAGAAAGAAATAGATGTCTGCATTGCACCAGCAGGTTCATTGACTTCATTTTGACCTAACAGTGGGTGTGAAACGTTTTCCTGTCCTGTGTTTCCTGAAGAACACACAAGTACTTCCTGCCCTGCTGTCCCAATGGAGGGACAGCACAACACACAGTGAGTGTTCCGCTGATGTGCTCCTTTCCCCAAAGCTTCCTTGCTTGGCCGTGTCAGCAGTCGGCCAGAGTGTTACAGGACAGCTGAAGCTCCAAGTGTATTCATGTATCCTGTTCACACACACATATACACACTCACACACAGACTCACAACGTCCTCCAACACCCCCCTCCAAGTACACACACACACACACCCTCACCCTGTCCTCCACTAACCCCCCCACCATGTACACACACACAATTCTTTCCCTGGGGGAATGTTCTCACAGGTTCAAAACTCATTATAATTTTTGGGATTCTATTGATCCTCCTGACCTACCCTCTGCAAACAACTTTGGAATGAATTATATAAAAACGAATTTGAGTCTGAAATATACGATTCTTCATAGGGAATTACAAAACAGCATATATTTCAAACTGCACTGTAAGTATATGGGACAAATGGGACACATTTAGTCAAATGTTTGAGACTTTCCGCCTAATCCTCTCTGCTCTGCGAACAGCTAAAATCTATTCAAAAATCTCCCATTGAGATGAATGCATGATTTGCAAGACCCAGATTTAGGGGTTTATCAACAGTTCTAGCCTGCGAGCATGGAGATCTTCTGCTGTAGGATGATGGGTAGGAAGACAGACAGGCGCTCCATCACAAAAAAGCCCAGCACTGTTCCACTGGGCTGGGGGGCTCCCGTGCAAATCCTACCCCTTAGAAACCACGTACACTCCATATAAGGCTTGAAACTGCTTGAGAGTTGCGATTCGCTGGCTACCAGATTCTGGTGTGAGGAGAGGGGGGGCGGGGAGTGGGGGGGCAGTGGGAGGGAGTGGAGATGCAGGGTTGTGTTTGTTAATCATGGCAGAAGGGGGGAGGGTGTTAATCACAAGAGGTCTGTATGTGTGTGTGTGTTTGTGCATAGCTTGTTGAGCTAGAAGAGGAAGGAGAGAACGGGTTTGCGGATGTTGTGTTAGCGGTATAAATGATTGCAGAAGGATGTGTGTGTGTGTGTTTATGTCTGGGCTCTCGCAATTAAGGGGATGTCAACGTGGATTTAAAAACAGAAGCGTTTTGGTTGCTTGGACATGAGTGTTATAAACACTGTCACAGTGTGAACTCCCTACTCTACCTACAAGACCTGCGTATGTTTGTGTGAGAGAGTCTCAAAGATTATCGGGGCTTTAAGGGGTTAGATGTTGCAACACTTGCGTAGCGACAGACTTATGTAACTGCACTGGCAGTCAGTCTATTGATCAGAGTCCATAAATGCTGATTCAGATTTGAGAGGCCCCTCCTTTCCCTCTCTGTCCACCAAACTGACAACACTGTGTTTATGGGCTCTCAAGCCCTGTATCCAACACTGTCCATCACCAACGCATGCTTTCTTTTGCTCATTATGTTCCCTCTCTGTGTTCAGGTAAGACAGAATGATGGACCTCTCGACAATATCTGCCTATTTCTTCCTCTCGTTCACCTTTCTGTGTTTCTCCTTCTCCTTTCTCCAGCTGGCAGAACCTTGCCGCCGAGCGGTTTTCTGGTCACAAATATTCCTTCGTTTTTGTTCTTGTCTTCGTTGTCAGGAAGTCAGCAGCAAATCCACTCCCTCACCTGAGAATGCCAGTCTCCGCCAGAACAAACCAACAACAGACGAAAAAGGATTTCCATTTTCTTACCGCCTGTTTATCCGAACACCTGCTGAATTCATCTGCCCATCCCATTGTTCTGCTCTTTTATCAGTCTATCTTTCATCTGTCCATCTAACCACTCATTGTTTCTCCCTTTCTCCACCCTCCCACCCACTCCCCTGTCAGGCACACTGTACACATGCGCACACACACACGCACACACACACACACACACACGTTAAGTGGTGCTTCCTCCTCAACCTGACAACAATGACAGATCTGGTGTCCACTGTGATACGGCCTCTGTGTCCATGCATTATTCAGAAGCTAGCACACAGCCCTAACCCTGGTCGGTTATCTGTGACTTTGCAGAGAAGGAGAAAGAGACAACAAAAAGAAACAGAGAAATAGAGATGAACCCACAGGATCCGGAGAACGACATGTCAACACTATCTTTCATTTGTTTGCTGGAAAATGCTTCGCTCAACTCAATTTGCTTAGTTGCTACTTTCCCTCCAACACAAATTTGAAACCACAAAAAATACATTTGTCATTTAGTTGACCAATGATGTAGACTTGTAGTCGGCATCACTTTGTAAATGTCTTGATGAAAATTGCCCTCCAGTCTAGTGCGGGATGCCAACTGAACACATTCATTAAATACTTGGGACAACTTCAAACAGTTCTTTCACACGGCACAACCAAGCTTTCACTCTCATTGATTACGTCAGTGGGTCGAGATGGATTCTTTTAGGAGATTTTCTTGGCACACACCACCGTTGAAGCACACACACCCTCATTAGTGCCTTTGAAACTCCTGGAGACTAAAGGATCCTCATAAAGCAGACTTTGTGCCCAGGCCCTCTCGGTAGCCCCCAGGCCTGGAAGGCGACAGGCTGGGATGTGGAGAGGGATGGACGGGGGGGTGGGGAGGTGTGGTCATATCTGGTCAGCGTGCTGTAGTGTCTGGTTTATCTCGCCATGGGCTGCTTCTGTCTGGGGGGGGGGGGGGGGGGGGGGGGGGGAGGGGGGGGGGGGGGGGGGGGGGGGGGGGGGGGGGGGGGGGGGGGGACAGAGGCAGCTTCTGTCTACTATTGGATGAGATGGAGGATAGGCTCATAGATGAGTCGGGTGGTGGTGCTGGTGGGGAGGGGTGGATGGGGGGGACGGGAGGGGGGGTCAACAGCCAGCAGCCCCCCCCCCCCCCCCCCCCACACACACACACAGCAGACACACTCAGCAGATGTTCTGAGCAGACGTTCCACAGCCAGACACTGCTTGTCGGGATGCTGGAATGTGGTCCTGTGGCAGAACGATGAGTTATGATCAGTCCCAAGGGATTTGTCTCTGGATGGGCCAGCTGATTCAGCCCCTGGACAGGGGTTGATAGGGATTGTGTGTTTGTGTGTGAGAGAAGGGGCTCTGGGGGGCAAATATCTGGGAATAGATGAATGCCTGCGTACGTGTGTTTGTGTGTGTGTGAGAGAGAGAGAGAGAGAGAGAGAGAGAGAGAGAGAGAGAGAGAGAGATCTTAAGTAAGGCTAACCCTCTCGGCTGAGCCGTGACGGTTGGGGTGCACCTCTTAGTGTCATCTGTTCAGCAGCACTGTATGCCTGTCTCGCTGCCAGCTACTGTTCACCTAAATTCACAGGCTTTGCTCAACGTTGCACTGGGGCAGGGATTAGACCCAATGACCTACCTTTTGTTGTACCGTGTAGGATTGTGCAGTACAAAAAGTACACAACGTAAAAAACACTGGGTCACAGAACAATGTGATTAGAGAGCAGCCTGCAAAGGTAGGCAGGAGAATGGTACACAAGAAAACACTTTTTCCAAGATGTTTTTAACAGATTACACCATAGGTACAAATAAATACTTAATGGGGGAAGACATTCCCCCATTAAGAATACTTATGGGGAAGACATTCAATCCTACCCGTATATAAATATATATTTGTTATCTTGTCATGTTTTTGTAATTAAATTTTGTAATATACAAATTCAAAAAGAATCAAACTATGATTTTAATCCACAGCACTATGCTTGATGTGGCCATATAATCTCTAAAACTGCATCCAACAGCCAATTGGTCCAGCCAATGGGAACAAAAAGATTTAGAGAGCAATAGATTACAAAATTACAATCTTTAGCGCCACCATGTGGTCAATGCAGTAACAAGATGAAATCCCAGATCAAGATTACATTTCTCAAATGTTTGGTTAGTTGAACATATTAAAGTATATTAGTAACCTAGTATTGTTAGCCATGTGATTGTGTAATCAAGGTTGTTATCTTCGTCCTATGAACCGGCTGAAGCACAGGAGCAGAAAAATCTAATATGAAACATTGTTGGTCACCTGACAGAAGTTCAGCCTTGATGCGCATGATGAACTACTAGACATAAATGTGTAACAGTTCACAGAATTGAATCATTTTTTTATTCAAAAACACTCTTCAGAAGATTACAGCACACAAACTTCAAACATTACTTTAACAGCAGAGGACCAAAAAAATAAAATAAAACCACATTGAGGGTTGGGGTCAGAATCTTTACATCCTGACCTGTGCTTTGTGTTTATTCAAAAATGAAAAAAAAAAACCAGGACAAAGATATTGCAAGTTTAAAAACACCAAAGCAAATGCTACACACACACTAGATGAGTCAAGGTCTATTTACATTGTTATACAAACACGTTTAAAATTCTTGCGCAGTAAAACCACAGAACATAAACTCACAATGACAAAGCAAGGATAGTTCACTGCAATTGACAGATTGGGTTCAAAGTTGGATTCGGGTTAGATTTGAGATGACCAACTGAGTTCCCCGGATATAGTCAAGACCTTCTTAGAGATAGGGTCCACCTGAGCATCTAGAATGTCAACAAAGTGGTCCAAAACTAACTCAGTGTAGCTGCAAACAAAGTATTGAAAACATCTGACCCCTAGGGGCTACTTGAGGAGTAAGAGACCTGAAACCTATATAGCCCAAAGTTATTCGAGGCCCGCAGGAGTACATAGAGGGATGAACAATAGATATATGCTGTTTGACAGTGTAACATAGGAAATTGATACTGAAGTGATTAGGACGCACTATGCAGGGCATTGAGACCCATTTCCTATCGCTACTGCGCAAAAACGGCAACCCCTACAACACTGCACAAACACACAGAGGTTGCAAGTGTCTTGTTGGATGACACGGTATAACTCACGACCCAGAATTTTCCATGAGTCCAGATCACTCAACGCCACTTCCTGGTCACGTGTCTACAAATAAGCCTAAGAGCTGACAAGACACAAAAGGTTTTCATTTCTCTAGACGATATTTTGGGAGAGTCACAGGGATGGCAAACATCTAGACAGGGTTTACACTTGAACCTAAGTGGATGGGTGCAAATCTTTACCAGAGGGGATTTTAAAAAGGTGAGTTTGGAGTGGGAACACCTCCATTCGCCAGGGGCAAATATGCCACTACATGCAACCAGAACACACACACACACGCACATCCCAGTGTTTAAAAAGCTTAGAGAATGTCTAAGAGTTTACCTTATCCACATTGCATCGTAAATTTTGGAATGATTGAGGAAAAACAAAACAAATGAAAATACAAAAAAATAATAATAATTTTATGGTATGAAGCATTTACTCCTCCCCCCCCCCCCCCCCCCCCAAAGGAAACATCTACATGATATTTTTACTTTACAAAAAAATGCATGTCGTTCACCATTTCCTGTTGTTCCACAGCTTGAATGTGAACACACAATGGCAGTGTGTTGTTCTGAGGAAGGCTAATCGTCGTCTTCATCGTCATCCTCTCCCTCATCCTCTGCATCCCGCTTTCTCTTCTCCCCCTGGACACCTGCCCCATCTTCTTCTGTGGTCAAACACATGCAGCACCAGGCTTACGAAGCTGTCGCACTTGGGCAGTTTGATGTGCTTTGTAATCACACAGCATTTATGCAAGTGTCTCTGGAGTCACAAATCCAAACATATTTATATATGGCCATAAAACACATACCTCCATCCTCGTCCTCTTCCACATAATCATCATCATCTTCCTCATCCTGCAGACAAAAACGTAAACTGACCTTAGTTTGTGTGCTTGCGGAAGTGGAATTCTTTTCCATCCTTACCCACAGTTAACATTTTTGTTCGCTTGAATGTTTATTGTCTGGAAGAGCACGACTGCCCTTGGCAATTCATAAAGGGCTGATGTGCTCTACTGAAGTGCATTTATGCTTTTCACTTCAGTGTACAAACATTTAACAAGTTGATTACGACAACAAAGTGAATCGATATCTAGGTTCCCAAAAAACCCCAAAACGTGTGGAGCGTGACGCGGTACTCACTTGAATGCCTTCCTTCATCAGATAGGACAGACCGACCTCTTCTTCACCATCAGACACGTCATCATCATCGTCCTCGTCATCGTCATCTTCATCGTCATCATCTCCAGTGGGACCCGCAGCATGGTCGTCTGTAGGGGCGGTAAACGCAGGTACGATCAGTTGAAAACAAAAGGCTCCTACACAGGTGCAGCCACGACAGGAAACCAAGAAAAACCTTCTCTTCCAGTAGATTTCCTTATACAAACATCATGCATTCCTAGCAACATACCGTAAAACTTCAAATAATAGCCCGGGCTTCTATTTACCCAAATCGCCGAACTGCACCGGCTTGTATATGAGACAGGCGTCTGTAAGGGACAGGCCTTTAATTTTGTCGTCTTCCTCGGACAGACGTTGCAGTTCAGCTTTATTTTTACGCCATTCTCGCACTCTCTTTGGATCAACTGAGAAATGTCTTGCCGCTGCTTCTCCCGAATTTTGTTCGGCAAATTTGACAACTGTCATCTTAAATGTCATATCATACTTTTTTCTTTTTGTCTCCATGGTGGTATTGAGAGAATTAAGAAAAACTGAGGACTAAAAGAAAGTTCGTTAACCTCTTTTTTATGTTGCCATAGTGATGAGTCGTTCGTGAACTGTTGATGTGTCTGTCACGTGAAATCGAATCAAAACGTAGAACAGACGATCCGACGGGTTAGAGAAGATCAAATACAACTTCATACAAAAAAACCCAGACCAGGCCTCTATTTGAGACCGGCCTTTATTTTCCCAAACCTGTCGTCACACTAGGCGTTTAAAAGAGACAGGCGTCTATTTGAGACTAGACTATTATTTGAAGTTTTACGGTAAATGAAAATTTCGTCTATTTCCCTTGTTTGGAGTCCCAGTGTACCCGTCACCCCCCCACCTCCCGCTCAGTCCGTCTCTCACCGTCATCCGCCTCCGAGTCGGGGACCTCGTTGTCCTCCTGGTCGTACCCATCCAGGTAGGTGACCTGGGGGAGCAGCTCGAACACGCCCTCTCGGTAGTCGTCCAGCGTGGTGACCTCACAGCTATATAGGTCCAAGCTCTTCAGGTTCTTCAGGTTTTGCTGCGTACGCATGATGATGGATGGGAACCAGTCAGTCAGTGGGACAGGGACATTATTTGACAGAAATCCATTTCTTTCAGAGATGAGACAAGCTTTGGCTATTAGGCATTCCAGAATACATGTATTATGACAGCGTACTGACACAGCAAACTGGACTTGCGTCCGCTCACTAAATTTAATCTTGAACAAGATCGTACTTTGTCCTTGTTCTCAGCATCTCCTGATTAGCTTCAGTTTCAAATTAGCCACAATTAAAGTCATCAAGTTAAGTATTAAACAATAAAGTATCCTGCAACATTGATTGTATTATGATCAACTGTGGCGCTATCTTAAAAACTCTAAGACAAACAACGTGGGTGACGTCTGACGAAAATGAAATAGTTGGGCGATGAACATACCAGGGTCTCCAGGGTGCTCAAGTCCTTGATCTTGTTGCCACTCAGGTTGAGGTAAGACAGGTTGGGACACTTCTCCGCCAGCTTGTCCAGACCCCCGGAGATGCCATTATCGCTGATCTCCAGCTACAGGAAGAAAATTGAGGCATAACTAAAATAAATACATTAAGTGGGGGGAAAAAAGCCACTGCCATCTTCAAAAGAATGATTCCTTCAGACTAGTCAAAACTAGTCTTGCAAAAGTAGCTGATGGGGTGTGGTTCTCCCTAAAATCAGCATTAAATATAAACTCTTTAAGAATCAACTAGTTAAACAGGGCACATCCAGTCTATACTGTATTTTATCATTCATGTGGGCAACTGAAGCATGCATGTTGATGTATTGCAGGGCAGTAAGTGCTCTCACCTTGCGCAGTTTGGGTAGCGAGGGAAGCTTGGCTAGGGAGGTCAGGCCCACGTTCACCATGCTGAGTAGCTCCAGCTCTTTGTACTCATCCGAAAGGCCCTCCATCTCTCCATCACTAGAGCGACAGTTGTCCACCACAAGCTCAGCCACCTGCAGAAACACATTGTAGTTGGTTTCTCTGGAGACTGGCGTTTGCTATTTATTGGAGGTGAATAGTTTGAAGCGCAAAGCAGTGTTAACTCATGGTTTATGTGCTTTAAAACGCTTCATGAATATCTAATACGTTTTAATAACAACTATAATTTAACCGACGGACTATATGCAAAGCGGGCTGACACCATCATTACGCAAGTTAGCGGAGCGTGGTAATACTAACTGGGTGACGTGTGACGAGTGATACTACCAGCATAACTACAGCAGGGTAACAATGTAAGACGCTTAAAATGATCATTAGCGGGATTTATATGGCTGTACGAAGATTCAACCGCTACAATATATTTCCCGGCAACTGACAATTTGGGTGCAATGTGCACTATGGTTTTGAACAGGCGGCCTTTTTAGGTCACGTCGAAGGGACGTCAATTTGAGCGGCAACAGAGTCGCTGAACTTCACCTTGTATAATTATCATGCGTGTGCAATATTGCTCATCAACATTTTCATGTGATATGCTTCCTCCACAGTAGATGGGCCTACTTTACCGTGACAAGTTTAGCTCTGTATATTCGTCGGACAGACGTCAGTTGCTTTCGTTTGTATGGGTTTAGTGCATGAGAAGCTGGACAACTAATGTATTATAATATATTATAAAAGTATATTTTCGTCAGTCTACTTGCAAGCAGACATTCCAAATCAGCGCGGTAGCAAACGTTGTTGTTACGATAGCATGTGAGTGGCAACTCCATTATCTAATCCGCAACACCACACATCGCCATTAGCTACGTGGAGAAGATAAGCACGAACTCCATTAGCTAGCCACAGGATAGCTACTAGAGCTAAATGAAGCTCGCGCGAACAACCTGGCAAGCGCGAGTTTGGTGCAAGCATTCAGCACCTTACTATTCATGCAGAACACAGGACCAAATTGTATCGCAATGCCTTCGAGCAGCACACGCCGGGCAAATACCGAGTAATCTGGCAACCAGCCCTACTGTTGTTTAGCTATTCTAACAAATTCCATGAGCATCGTCAGTTTGAGTCCATGGTCGACTCCGCATCCTTCACGAAATTCCTTTAGAAATAATTAAATAAAGACGTAGTTGTGTACCTCGGCTGGGCTCTTGTTCCTCAACTCCAAACTAATCCTCTTCTTCATCTCCATTTCCAGGACTAAAGAAAGTTTGAAACACGACCGAAACAGAGGAAAACTGAAAATAAAAACCGGAAAACTCAAGCACTCTTTCACGTTGCCTTCTTCAGTCAATGGCTGATAGGTGATAACTAAACCTCCATGTTACCTCGCACCCTAACCCCTTTGCAAAACACCGCCTTCTGTCTCATGAATATTAAAAAATCATACATACTAAGATGCTATTGATCAAATATCGTGCCATTCACTCACGGCCGCCCAAAGTTATAATTTATCCAGGGTCGGAAGTTATGATTGGTCAGTCTTGAGTATCCATGTACTATATCTAAGCCAATGAGATGGCCAAAAGTACCATTTTAAACTTAGCTCACGCCCCCTCTTTGTTCTTATTGGCGCCATTACTAAAGATCGACAGTTGAGGAAATCAAGCCATTATAATGTTGACGATCCAAATATTTTTATTCTGCAGAAAATAACTCATAATTGACTTTAACGTACTTGTCGTTTATCATTCACTGGATAAAAGTATTAACTCGTCATTGGCCACCACAGTAGACCTATGTTCAAGTAAAAGGTAAAGTGAATTAACCTGGTTATAAGTTATATAACTAAAGTTAATTTTAAAAGAATGACAATAAAAAGATAAATGCCTTCTGAGAACGTAAGGCAGACGTTTTATTTGGGCTTACCAGTGTTTACCATGCAGTACAAGGAAAGGTCACTAGGTGTCAGGGCACACAATGTTGTGTAAATAATTGATAAAAAACCAAAATGCTGAACCATAAGCATACTCTAACCCTTTAAGATTATTTGGCATTAAATTAAAGAAAATTAGTTCAGCCAATCTGACTTGTTCATAAAATTGTTCATATTTTAATGGGTGATTAAGTAGATAATCACTGAATCTGAAACAGCCAATGAATCTGAATCACATATTTCAAAGTAAAGTGAAGTATTGTCAAGTATGGTTACCCATACTCGAAATTTACCTCTGCATTTAACCCATCCAAGTGCACACACAGTAGTGAGTAGTGGGCACACACACACACACACACACACACACACACACAGTGAACATACACCCAGAGCAGTGGGCAGCTATTGCTCCAGCGCCCAGGAAGCAATTAGGGGTTCGGTGCCTTGCTCAAGGGCACCTCAGTCATGGTATCGAAGGCAGAGAGAGTGCTGTTTATTCACAATCCCCACCTTCAATTCCTGCTGGTGCAAGAATCAAACCATCAACTTGAAGGTTACAAGCCCAACTCCCTAACCATTAGGCCACGACTTCCCCACAAAGAGAGGCAATGTGCAAAAAGATGTCAACCATAAAGTTGAAATAGGAAGTAATAGTCCAATATGAATTTAATCACAGTTTAATGACCATGTAGGAATATAATTATGTGGCCTATTATATTTATTACAATTTCAACCATATACAGCTAAAACAGTACACAAGCTAACAAAACAATGTTTTCCAGGACCATGGCGCAACACAGAACAACCCATCACTACATACTATACCAGTCCAAAAGCCACAGCACCACCCCTGTGTATAAAGACACTTCCCTCTGTCTAATGAGACCCACCACAGTCGAGAGAACAGCGGTGGTCTGAGCTCACATCCCTGGAGGGCCTCAGCGTGACGGTGTTAGGACTGCTGCTCCCTGTCCAGACTGATGGAGGTCCTCCAGTCAGGACGTCCAGGATCCAGTTGCAGAGGGAGGTGTTCATCTTGTGCACATTAACCATTATAATCTCTGTCATCCTTACTCATCCAACTTACCCAGCCCACTGAAGCGGCTTGTCAGCTTTTTATTTTACACGAGAGACGGAGAGAGAGATCTGCTTATTGTCCCTATGGGTGTGTACATTAAGGCAATCTCGAGATTGATTACAGTGCATCTGGGATCCCTCATTATTTTTCCACAGTCCACTGCTGTAGCCAGTTAAAAAGAAGTGATGAGTGACTAGTGTGTGTGTTCCTCATGTGTTACTTGTAATAAGCCTGGAACACGATAAACACCCTGTATTCACTCACTCACTCACACAGTTGAGTCATCCCATTTTTGACCCCCTGTCAGATCTTTGATTAACAGAGACTGCAATTATCTAAAACGTTGCGTGTCATACCCACAGCAAAATAACGTTACAATAATTTCAGACAGGCGTCCATCTGTGAAACCTTCAGAGTTCTAAGTACAAAACGTCTACCTTTGTCCCAGGCTCATATTGTTGGTTTAGGTGCAACATGACGTGTGTCTAAGAACAAACACATATGGCCATGCATGTACCTTTGCTGAAACTGAAGTGACTAGACCCGACCAACTTACCTCTATAATTGATGGCTTGTTTTACTTTCCCATAGAGACCCATTCCCACCACCTGGACAGCAGTTCTTTACTCCCCTCGACCTCTGACCTCAGAATGACCTCTTCCAGATGTGGCTTACAGGAGGAAGTGAGGTTTTTATGGTCCCATGGTTTACTGGCAAAACATACAGCTTCATCAACAGATGTGTTACTATATGAGAATCTTCAAGGAATGTGAGCTTTCTTTTGGGAGTGCGGAGATTTTCCAGAAAGTGCCGTATGTTTCCACCAGACAGGGTCAGTGGTGATAGTTGTGACATTTTCTGACCAGTGCCTGGGAAATGAAGGGAAGCCATCAGTCTGTCATGTGACAGCAGTTTTAATCAAGTGGCTGCTTACGTCTGGTTTAAATCTTTCATGCATCCCATTCTTATTTTATGCTCAGGATCTACAGGCCAAGAAGGTTTGTGTGCTTCAAGACGTAATAGAAAGACTCATTTTGTGTGGTGTCTCTTCATTATTAAACACAAGACAAAACAAAAGCAAAGGAAACCAAAAGCATTTAGCAAAAACAAAGCAAAAAGCTTATGAAACAAAAAGCATTCAGGAGAATGGAGATAAACACTTACAGATCCACACATCTACAGTTAAAAGAGGATGTCTCAGAGCTCCAAATCCTGGACAAGACGGAAACATATATATTCTGTGATCACGTTGCCAGCAGCACATGCAATCAGCAGAAACTATATTGGACAACCAACTGACCGTCTAGTTAGTTCCAAGGTAGTTTCATGTAGGGTGAAATCGAACACAACACGTAAACTTTTGACCGCACACTTGGTAGACTTTTTTAGTGTCTCAATCTGGCACGTTAAAGATGGCCGCTACAAAATAGGATGCCATAAAGAGTGCTATTGTCCACCGGATGTTGGGAAAAAATTGGAAAATCCACCTGAACACACAAAGCAATACTTTCCCCATACAATATTTCTTGTGTGTCATTGCTAGATGGCAGGGCAAGTCCTTGGCTTTCAACACGTCAACACCACAACCCCCCCAAAGTCTTGACCATCCTGAGTTGTTATTTATGTCAACTGCGATGTGGGACCTTACCAAGAAAAACATCCCCTTCCTTCTATACTCGCACGTCACACACTGCTAGGTCTGTTACTTTTAAGTCTCCACAGACATTTAACAAGATAAAAGATATCAAAGAGCAATTGTTGTTTACTCTACAACGCTTGGTTCATACATCAACATGCCCACAGAACATTTTGCCCCCTCAGTGTTGATTGTCTACCTCGTCCATCATTCTGTATTCTCAGGTACAGAGCAAATACAAGGCAGTGCTTTTTTAACTTTAAAATGTTTCTCCCTTCCTGTTAGGGTGATGTAGAATTTAAAATATTTTGGGGATTATAGAGGTAGTGATGAATGAGTGAGAAAATGACTGAGCGAATGAAAGAGAGAGAAAGAGAGAGAGAGAGAGAGACAGAGAGGGAGAGAGAGAGAGAGAGATGAGAGAAGGAGACCATGACCCTGGATCATGAATGATCAGAGGACAAGTCTGCCACAAGAAAGTGTTTGTGCCCAACTGAATCTCTCTTGTCCATTCGTGGGGTGGGAGATATCATTTAACAGCAACAGTGTGAACGCTTGTCTTGCTATCTCTAAGAAGTTCCTCATGTGACCACTCTGACCACCAAAATTCATTACACTCCACAAAACCCGCCTTTCACAGCACTGCAGTATTGACTGTGTGGAATGCACTTGGCAACCACTCTATTTAATATTTTATTTTCATCAAAGACATTGCCTTTATTTCATCAACACAGCCTTACACAATACTTGACCCAAGCATCTCCATGGCCTCCAACACAGCTACTGGTCAGTGTTAACATTGACAATTCTGCGCTTAGTTCCACATTTTTACCAACATCTCAGCACTTAATGCTGTTATTGTCCCTTAAACAGACATCAAAGACTGGGTCATTTGAAGAGCAAGGTCTCTATATTGATAGAAGATTCATCATACACACAATGCGTGTATAATTATGAACAACTGCTGCATAGAGTGCTTAGGTTTTGAAGGTACAAAGCGTAATAATTTTTCAGTAAAAATAGAAGTGTGTTGTCCCTTGTAACCATGTTGTGTTGGCTCATGAGGCCATGGGAGAGTTGTTTAGCAACACACATAGCTCAGACTCAGTGGAATGCCAAAGTCGTCCATTTTCGAGCAGGCCTGTACTTTCTGGCCACTTATGTTCCAGAAATTCCGTTCCAGCCGTTCACCTTAGGCGACTTGGGCCTACCTTCCAGGCTTTAGTCTGTGAAACTACTGTCAATCATGCTCGAGTTCAGACAAGCATTGGGGCAGGGCACCAATGCATGCAAGGGTTATTTCTCGTATTTCTATGTATTTGTCTAAATTGACCTATTGCAGCTTGAAGCAGTTGTTTATTTTTAGTAACTCTGGATCCTGTATGACAAGCTAATGAATGTTGAGTTTAGCACACTGCCAAAAGGTTTTCACAATAACTGAACAGTTGCTGTTGAAACTGATAAACTGACAGACTTTAAAGATGGAGTCGGGTCAAGTGGTTGAGCAGCTTGTAAGGTTATTGCTGTGTGTGTATTTGTGTGAGAGACAAAGAGAAAGAGAGTATGGGTTTGTGGGGACATGTTATTAGTCAAACATTTTTGGTGTCCTCAACCTACCTGTGGTGTAGGTTCCAAAAACAAGCCGCCCCCCTCCGAGACGGTCCTGACTGTTTGAGCTTCAGTGATCATCTAACATCATCACAGTCAAGCTCTCTGAGGTGAGAGAAGCAGCTGAGAGAGTGAGAGAGACAAAACAAGAGACAAGATCACTTTGTATCTTATAAACGAATAAATGAGTCCAGAAGGAACAAAACGTGTCGTGAGTAAAAAGCTCTAGCTTCCAACACACTGTTAATCCCCCTTTGTCACTCCTTACTCCCAACCTGACATCCTCATCAAACATTTCTGAGAAACACATCCTTGGGCACCTCTTTTGTCAGTAAAAACATATAAAATACTAAACATTGAAATGAATTGTGACATTTCTCTTGTGATTTCTCACGATAAGAATAAATCATTGCCTAAAGACGAGAGAACGAAAACAAGTTGAAACAGAGCATCGTTGCTTATTCTGGAAGAAGTTGGCCCTGATTTCTCAACCAAACCTTGACACGCACACACGCACACACGCAGGCACGCACACACCCACCCACAGTCACAGTGCCACCAGTCTACAGAAAACACCAAGGCAATCTAAGGCTTGTTCTCAACCCAATACTGTATGACATCATTTCTATGCGACAAAACAATCCAGCTGTCATGGGTGCATGTGTGGACCAAGACATCTAGTAAAAACAAAAGTAGTGGCAATGTCTTGGCCTTGGCCATTTTCCCATGGCAATCATCCACAAGTATGCCGTGCAGCGATGACGTTTTGCCGTCTTGTTTTTTTTGCCGTAGTTGGGTGTGTTATTCTTGTAGGCTGAAATTTCTGTATATTTCGCTGAGTTAGAGATCGCCAGATTGTTGAGTTGGTCTTGGCAATGCAGGCAGATCAAAACTGATATTGCAACCTTGCATGGCAAGTTTCTCAAATATTGTTTTGAAATATTCCATCTTGTTCCTGTAAAACATGCAGGTAGGTACCTGCGCTTAGGTAGGTAGCTCTAGACCCAAGACTCAAGTATGGAGGTCCATTGTTCTTTTTTACCCAATCAGAAGAAAATGTTTTCATTACTGGAACATCTATAAAGAGGTGTATGTGGAGGTTGGGAATGCCCATACCCTATATGTCAAAAAGAGAACCGCAAATAGAAACTAATGCACACTAACGAAAAACCCCATCCCCTTACCTTTGGATGCATCTTTTAGAGCTGTTTCCTCATTTCAATGAAATGCCAGATCACAAGACTACCTAAATGAAAGAGAAGGCGCATGGTGTGACACGCCACTTGCTTTGATGTATGTTTGTCTGCAGACAATAACACATTTTTCCCTTCCTAAACCTCTATTCACTTTATCTAACTTCATGGGCTGGTGGTACTAATGGTGATACTAAACTCCCCTCCTATACTGCCCTCAATCAACATTGCTCCCTTCCCATACAGACCATGGCCATGCTGCCCCCATCCATAACACCCCTCTCCAACCATGCCCCCCCAGGGGTAGGCAGTCGCGGAAGTGATGGATAGAGATGCTTGCCAGGAATTCTTCCCTGCAGAGCAACAAACTGTGACCCCCCTATAGAGGATGACATGAGAGGGGGGACAGTGGATGAAGGAGGCTGTGTGTGTGTGTGTGTGTGTGTGTGTGTGTGTGTGTGTGTGTGTGTGTGTGTGTGTGTGTGTGTGTGTGTGAGAGAGAGAAAGAGAGACAGAGAGAGAAAGAGAGAGAGAGAAAGAGCAAGAGAGAGTGTGTGTGTGTGAGAGAGAGACAAAAACAGAGAAAGATCAAGATAGATAGTGTGTGTGTGTGTGTGAGAGAGACAAAGACATAGGGAGAGAGAGAGCGAGAGAGAGAGAGAGAGAGCAAGAGAGAGAGAGAGAGAGAGTGTGTGTGTGTGTGAGAGAGAGAGAGACAGAGAAAGAACAAGAGAGAGAGTGTGTGTGTGTAGGGGGTCTGGGCTGGGGGTACAGTACATCTGTTTAATGTCAAGGAAGGGAATTCCTCTTCCATATGAGTTGAACGTGGGTTTGGGAAATCCATTAAGGATCAAGGGATGTCTCACTGTACAGAATTAAGTTTATTAAACAAATGTATGGACTCTTTTGTATGGAACTTTATAAACTACGAAACCAAAATAATCCCATAAAATGTGCATCATTGACGATCTTGCATAAGCAAGATTGCTATCTGCCAATTTTACTTTCACAAATAGAATTTGATCTTCATCACATGTCTGTTGTCAACCAATATAGGATGACTGATGTTCAAATTCGCTGTTCACTAAGGCAGCCCTACGGACGTGAGACTGGCAGGCATTCTCGTTAACATGTCGATGCAGCTCCCCTACCCTCCTGCTCACTCAGAGTATACACACACAGCTGCACACTCAGACAAATATATATGTGTGAATGTGAAGGTTTTTTAAATTCCTGTTGCAGCATGAAATCCCAATACATTGAGTCTGAGTCAGAGGCCCCTTGTTTAATGTCAACTTGCCACAACTACAAATATGCCACCAACACCCACGATTTGATCGTCTGTATGGGATACCTCAGAGGTTCAGAGTCTGCGGTGGTTCCAGCTAGAATTGCGCAACAGATACATTTGAGAGTTTACATGCTGGCACGTTGTTCAAATGCAGCATGCGGTGTGGAGAGTGGTATGAACAGAGCACCTCTGAAACAGTGGCACTGAAGGGCTGAGTGAAACCCCTCTGGATAAACGGCTCATTTTGAATGGACTAAATGTGAGAATGTGATGAGTTGAGGGAACGAGAGAGAAAATCTGTGTTTTTGCCTCTCAGTGGTCATCTTCGTACACCCACGGTCAAACTCACATATGCCCAATAGACAGCTGGGACTGTTTAAGACAATCAGAGGGAGGCCAGGGGGAGGAAATCTACACTCCTTCACTGGGAATCTCCTGTGTGGGAAGGAGAGGGCTTTTTTGGAAGGACCTGGGGGGAAGTAAGACAAGGATAGTGGAAGAGGCTGGACTGGCTCCCAGATCTCAGCGCTTGAGAAATGTGTTTCTCTTCACGTCTCACTCTGGCTGTTCATGTGATCTTTGGTCAACACAAGATGGAAGCATGCCAAAGCGGCACCTAGACACACGCACATACACACAGTCACGCACAAGTGCACATGTTGCCAAAATCCTGTTAGTCCTCCCAGACAATGAAGGCCTGAATTACAGATGAAATGTCCAGGTACAGCTCAAATCGTCAGTTTATGTGCAGATCCAACGTCAGATTACACAACAACCATAGCGTGTCAGGATCTGTCTTCGGTGCATGTTTACTAGCGAGTTCCAGTTGTACCTGTTGGGACATTTCTCACCAGCCGTACCACAAGGGAGGGAAGAGGGGAACAGAAAGTGACCTGTGTTGAGGAACTGAGTTGGAGTGCATTCATTATTGCCTCTGGCTCTGGTCTCTAAGCCCCACCTCCCTGTCACACCAACATGCACGCTTGTTCACTCCAGCACCACTCCCCCACACACAACACAAAGGCAGTGTCTGCATTCAGTCTTCCATCTCCCACTCTTCCTCTGTCTCCCTACCAGAATGCACAGGCGACTGCTCTATCTCTGGGTGACTGGGGTCCTGGTTCTACCCTTGTGCTGGGGTGAGTACTCAATGACCTTTGAACTTTGCCCTGTTTTGAGGACTCTGGGGTTCATATCTAAGTGTCACATTACTGGCATGGAGGGTGGCATACGATACACTACAACATGGATAAAACATGAATGTTACATTCATCAAAGCCGGCGTCCAAATTGTGAATGACACACAGAGGGGTATTTTAAATTAATCTCACGCACTGAGCATTTTGAGGAATAATAAGCATCCATTCAGTCGTCAGTAGAGCTGATTCAGAAATATGTGTTATTGTAACCCTACCGTGAGCAGGGATGAGTTTTCTCAGGCACCAGTGGAGAGCTTCCGCAAGAGAGAATAATAATCACGTCTCTCCAGCAGATCCCCTATGGGACCCAAGGTTTTTTTTTTTGTTCTTTCCTCCGTGAGGTCTTTACACTGTGGAAGCCGTCCAGCTAGACTAGTATAGACTCGCATCTCTGGGAAACTCGGCACACTTCAAAACCTTCTTGTTTTTGTTACTTTTGGCTCTGGCTCTCTGGTTGTTTGTCTTGTTTTGGCAGGGGTCCCCCTTGTCCGCTGCAGACGCTTGTCTTCATTGGTTTTAGGGAGTTTGCGAGAAAGAAACATGTGGGAAGTGGGAGTTTTGTTCCGAAACTGGTCGTTAGCAGTTTGGTCGGGTGAGTCTTGTTGCTGTTGGAGAAAGCGCAGAGATTTGAAGAAGACGGCAGCTTAGCTATAAATTGCCAAAAGCTTTTAGGAGATTACTCAGCGCATTAGTATTTGTTAAGGTTTTGGAGTGACATTTTCTTTTATTACAAATTCCATTGTCGTGGTAGGTGATTTTGTTATGTTTTTGTGAATGTCAACTGCAACATGATCTTTTATGAGGAAATCCACCTGCTATACTTGCTGCTTATTGTCAGACACACTTGACAGTTCAAATGTGAAAGGGAACGTATTGGATTGCAAAGACAGGGATGCCCGAACATGCATAGGGTAACTCAAAGGTACATGAATTACCCCCATATTATATATGTTTATAAATGGACACGCTGAATGTTTTCAGTCAATTCTCGCATTGCACTTAACATTCGGGGCAGTTTTAAAGAAGATTCTCTCGACAGGTTGCACAATAAAGACTGACTCACACAGCCGTCCTATAGAGGTTGCCATTTTTTTATCTCTGTGATTTTAGGCTCAATACAGTGTGTAAGCCAAGGCTTCAACAGACTCCAACCCAAGCGCTGGGAGTGCCGAGATAACCAAGCTGTCCTCTTATCAGGACCAACTGCTCCCCAACGTCTGGCACCTGTCAGGTAGTGCGTGATGTCAATACCAGGAAAACCATATTTCTTTTGTTCAGAGAAATGACCGATTGATTTATTTTCCCTGAACTCATTTACCAGTTCTACAACTGTTGGGCATTAGCATCCCAAGTAAATGCAAGTAACTGTGCAGCATTTGAGACATAATGGCAGGATCAAACATGTCTGGTGGAGGACCTGGACACAACATCTAAGGTGTGGTGCCGCATGGTGAACGTCTGTCAGCGCTCCTCAGGGCACTCCTCAGGGCACTCCTCGTCTGCTCCTCGTCTGCCTGTGGTTTACCATCACTCTGAAGATCTTATCACAGCAGAATGGAGAAGTTGTTAGGTGTAGTGGGGTAAATTAGAGGTGAGGAGAGAAAGGGACCAAGGTTAATGTTTTCCGTGTCTGTTGTTGCTGGCATCTTGGTGGGAGAAGGTTTGGTGGAGAGTGAGAGGGGTAGAGCTAGGTGTAGGGAGGGGGGCAGTGGTTGTCTCAGTGACAGAAATCAGACAAGGCTGAGGGGTCAACGTTTGTTTAACTTTGGAACAGGAATGCTAAGATCTAAAATACTCTGCCTTTGGATGTGCTACCTGTTCATAGGTATATTTGACCAATGGATGTGGAGGTGGATGGAAAAGGATGTTGGAGCTCCCCATCCACCTGGGGAAATCCCCCATCCCCCCGATCCCTTCAACCCCCCCCCCCCTCCTTTCCCCCCTCCCCACATCCACCAGTCATCAGTTTAGAAGCATAATCTAATTTGGTTCACCTTTCCCTCAACTCTTTGTCTGACTGAATGCAAAACCATTCCAGTTGTGACACGTCCAGTACCAGTGTTCAAACTCAGCCAATGGACCTGACTGGCTGAGTGGGTTGTGTCTAATGAGGATTCGTAAAAAAACTGATTGAACAAGTTGATGCTGGAAAATGTCAACGTTTTTCTCTCCAGCTTATCACAAGAGGCTGGGTGTTATCATAGAGACAGTGTTCCGTGTGAGCGTTGCTCTTATCACCAATAAAACAAGTTATCTGAATCCTGAGGATACAGGGCCTCCACAGCCAACATTACTCTCAACCAATATACGGTCAATTGTATATACATTATGTATATAGGCCTACTATATGTTCAGTATATACCATATATGCACAGTATACACATGCAGTGTGTATATATTTATAACAGAATAAAACATGTAGTCAGGAACCTACTGGATAAGTATGTTTTCAATCAGTTGTAAAATATCTAGTCTGAAATTACTAAGCCCTTCAAATAAAAAATATAAAGGGAAATAGTAACTTTTAAAGGAAAGTATGGTTTAAATATTAGGACAGTAGGTGCATGACCTACCAGAACACAATAGGTTTCCTGCCATTGAAAGAAAAATCAAGATAGGAAGCTAACTGCTGTTGACTTCTTGAACTATTTTTCCCATGTCAGGATTCGTATTTAAAAGCTCTGTTTGTCTAATACTGTGCAATGGCTCTACTCTACTCATTTCCATAGTGTGTCCTTTCACAGTACTGAATGCACATAACTTTAACAGTTTGAAGACATTTGGCTCAGAGAGAAACTTCCTCACTCAAACCTGACTGGTTTATGTTCTGTTTTTGTGTGTGCATTTGTTGAGTTGAATACCCTGTGGTTTACCATAGTTGGCTTTTCACTTCTCACTTTGTAAATACAAATCTCACCCAGTCTTGAAAAAAATAGTACATCTATGTCTTTTCGCCAAGTTAAAAATGCACCCGGTGACAAGTACAACACAAAGTTATTTTCATAGGAGGTGGTCTAAAAGGCCAAGCAATCATTTTTTATCTAAATTGCTTAATCGGGGCTTTCACAAGATGCTTGTTTGTTTTCCCGTCCAGCCAAAGAGCTGAAAGCTAAAAATCATTGCAACAGCACATCTCTGTCTATGGAGGCTTGTCTTCCGTCCCTGTACACTACCCCCCGCTGGTCTCTGGTCATAATTAGTGATTGATGGAAGACACGTTCCTCCTTGTATTGTCCTTCTGCCAAATCCTACATGGATCCTCCTGGGAGACAAGCCACACCCACACTTCCATTGTTCGCCTCGCTTTTCAGGAGTCCATAACTCACACAAGGTGTCTCTATTCATCTTGAGCAAAGGGACAAAAACAAAACATGTATGCGCACCTGAGTGTTTATTGCTTCCCCCAGGGCAAGGCAAACAAATGAGGTGGGGTTCACCAGACCCACCCACCACAAATCAGGCGCCCATTGTGTGTGTGCAGTGAGAAAATGTAAGCCACATGTTCAACAGGGCATCAAATGGGTTCTACACAGGAGATGTCGAGGAGCACAATGCTGCTATCCAGAAAGACACGAATAATGAAGTGCCAAGTAACCTTTTGTTTCAAGGCTTGGCAGGTTGTTAAGAAAAATGTGTCACTTTTTCCCTCAATAGGAAACCAAGATGAGGAATACGATGACTATGTTACTCCAACGCCAGACTATGACTACAGTGCCACTTTGGACTACGTATTTTACAGTAAGAAACTGTCAAATGAAAATATTTTGGGGAAATATATGTATTTGTTTCTATGTCCATTTCTATGTACAGCTTTGATGTAACTGTACTGTTTGCAATACTCTTTCCATCTTACGTAAGGTAATAGCAGCCAGCCAATTGACTACAGTTTGTTTGAAACAATAGAAAACGAGAATGAGGAGGACCAAGACAATTCTTGGAATGAGGTACCTCATGTTCGCTACTCTTAAAGTGCACACATGGTCACAATGTTAAGGTATTAGGCACCAAGTGTGTCACAAAACTGTAACATTGTGCTCCATTAATAAAATGTCTTACTTCTACAAGCAATTATTTAATGCCAGTAAAGTTCCTCACATTGTCCTAACCGCCATGTCATGATCTAAACTAGGCTGCTGTGAGGGGCCTATCATGCCCGGTGCTATTCCTAGGTTTGGTTGCTCAACAGATCGGTCGCTATGCATGATGGAGGCCCTTCGAAGCAGAGCATAGGTAAGACACATGGCTAAGGCACTACAAGGTAAGACGTGAGATATAGAAACACAAAGAACATGAGGAAATGAGGGAATTCAAGAGGAGAGAGCTCTTCTGCAAACAGACTTTTAATCAATATTTTTAGTACTACATGTAAACATGAATAGAAAATGAATACATCTTCACAGTATCTGTGTATTAGAGGAAACATTGTTATCTACAGTACAAGTGTAAAACTTTACACATTGGGGTTGACAGCTAATTACAAAGGTCAAAGGTCTCCAACACTTTATGGCCAATACCCATATTTCACAGCCATAAAAGTAGTGCTCTCTAGATGCTTCAGTGAAAGACTTAAGTAGACCTGAGGGCACTGATGTAAACATTATTTATCACTAGAAGAAAAGCATATCAACATAAACACCACGAAGTGTTCTTGAACACTTTGGAAACAACTTGTCCTTGTGTTTTTTTGTGTGTCTCTTTCCCAGATTTTGCTGGATGTGGGCCAGAACAGAAGCCTTCTGACCGACCTAGTATGTTCGAGGGTTCAGATCAGAAGTACAACCAGGAAATGCAGCACGTGAAGTTTCTCAGCACTATGATAAAACAACAACGATGGACTTTGTGTATTCTCCTTGGAACTGTCCTTAGGGCACTTGTGTTTTTGAGATGATATTCATTTGTGAGAGGCACAAATTAGAATTTTACTTAATTCTATTAGGGATTCAGTTGTTGTTGTTTTTACCAAATTGAAGGTAGATTGAGGGTGAATACACCTTGATAATGCCATTCAAACAACATTTCCATTCAAAGAAAAGCCACAGCCGCAAGTCAACTAAATATTTCACCCCATGGTACTATGGTATACTTTGTATTGTCTTTGAAAACATTTTCTATGACGTGTTTTACTGTTTATAAAATAAATACATAATTCATTTTTATTTGTCATATTTAGGATGCATATCTTTCCATTTCCATTTCACCTTTCCTCTCTATTCAATTGAATGTTCTTAGGGTAAAAAGAAAGAGCTGTAATGTTTAAGAGTTTTCCCTGCCACCAGTCACAGTTAGCTCTAGATACATTAACACCTGGGGGCATTTTTCTATTCTCTGTGGTCAGTACTTCATAGTTAGACTGGGTTAGGTTTAAAGCATTGCAGATGTTAACTGGAAGGAGTCAAATACCATGGGCATTGCTAATAGGGTTCCAATTATCCTCCCATCCTTAGAAAAGCATAAATGTTGAGATTCTATGTTTACCATTAAACAGAGGTCTACAGTGGGGTGGGGGCAGGATGTGTGTGTGTTTGTGCGGGAGGGGGGAGGTGCTACTCAACAAGCTGTATTTATTTGATCTTCCCCTCTATTCTGACATGATCTCTGATGCTGTATATTTTCCCTTTCAAACACGAAGCCAAGGATCTGTCAAACGGAGCATACTGTATTCTGGGCAACATATGGCCCAAGGCATGGTCAGAGGGATGGGCTGCAGGAGAGAACCATTAAGGAGGCAGAAAAGTCCTGCTATGGTGTGATGTCATATAACCCTAACATCCAAAGAGAGGAGGGGAAAGTGTTGCCTTGCGCTGACAGGGCGGCATCAGGGTTTTTCTGGCGAAGAAATCAAATGAAATCCCACTGCATCCTCTAATTGCAGAGTGAGCCCAAGAAGGGAAAGTAGTTGATGTGCTTAAGTACTGAAAAGTTCCCCCACAAGTAAGATGTCTGTCCAAGAATGCAAAGGTACTGCCCCACCCTTTTCTCCTCTCCCCACTCACCCACCCCAAAATGTGTCCCCTCCACACTCTCACTCTCTCTATCCCTCTCTCTCTCTCTCTCTCTCTCTCTCTTTCTTACCACACACACACATACACACACACACACAACCTGTAAATATCTCCCAGCTGCAAAAGTATTAAAGACAACACAAAACATCTGTGTGTCTCTTATACATCTCTATTTATACTGGCACAAACTCCCCTCTGAAGCACAGCCTGTCCCCAGGACTCGGGGCATGCACACTGTGGGAGAGCTCCGGGAATGCACTGACCGGCAGATAAAGAGAAGAGAGTGAAAGCATTAGGAGTTTGCTATTACCATACCAAAACATAAAACACAAGACTTGTCTACCTACACTGTAGGTCTACTCAGTGTAACATATGCTCAAAACATATGAGTATGATGCAAAAGGCTATCGATTCCATACTGATATAAAATCATATTTGGTTAAATGATGTATGATGTATTCATAGTATGAGATAAGCCTTAGAAAGATGCCTTGTTCCTGTTGTAAATGATCATCGTTAAACCATCCTTTTTTAAGTGTCAAAAAATTGTGGAAATTGATTGAAATCCTCCAAATCAGATTTTCAGAGACCCAATACCTGGAACTGATTGACGTCACATGGAAGGCAGTCAAGGCGGTCGACTGATACGTGGTCTTGACGTTACTGGGCTATTAAAATCACCTAAAGAAGGAAAAGATTAAACCAGGGACAGCCAAGAGATTAAGACAAGAGGAGTGTTCCCATTTATCGCTTTATATAACGGTGCTGTAAGGTTGAAGGAGTAGTCTCTAACATATTTCATAGTTTTATTTCTTGTTGCAATTAGTAAAAATCAACCATCATATACACACCATTTGTGATTCTTTAAAAGCGAGACAAAATATAGAACAACGAGTTGTCATATAAAGTTAACTTGGGTTAATGGGTCTAATCCAATTAAACCCAACCAAACATGTTTTCTTAGCGCTGTCCTCACTCTCCCATCGTCAGCCTGGGGCTGCAACAATGGGATTAATTACATAAAAGAACAAATCCAATAAAGTATGTGGGTGACGGGTGTGTAGGTGTCTTCTGGGAGACTTTCTAGCACAGATACTTAATTGAAGCTCATTCAGACATAGACCAGCAACTAAACCCGCTGTTTTTTTTCAGTACCTTGGACAGCGTAGCAAGAACAACGAGAAGTAACTTTACTGACTGCTTTCCATCCAACACAGAAATGTCAAAACCAGCAGTTATGCTCTTTACTTCTGTTTACGTTTTCTACATATTATCTTCGACGTCAAACGTGGCGGCGGGATGGACTGATGAAAGGTTACCATCTAAGCATGAAGCTACCGAGGACACGAGGGAATTGGTGAGTTCTGGCATGTCATTAAATCGCTGGAACAAAGTACTTTAAAAGTTCCAAAAAATCCTCATTGTTATTCTGGCCTCGTGTGGAAACTCCGTGATAACCGCCACACGAGAGAATATACGGAACATATGTGATAAATCAATACAAAGGTGACAATTAAGGTGCTGATATGTTAACCCACAATGTTTCCAACACCTTATGTAATGAAGATATTGTTGTGGGCTTTGAGAAAGCCAGACCAGTTTCCTAGACCTGTTCTAGAATCAGCACAATCAAAGACCAAGAAAGATCAGATAACCTAAATAGTGGGTAATCTTGTGGGTATTTTCAGCCAATATAGGTCTGTTTCAGCCAGTACTGCAGCTGAGACTGTTGACACTAAAATAATACACCATTACCACTAACACTTATGGTTGTCACTGGACATAACAAGAAGTTTACTCTTTTTCCCAGCTTGGTGTTCTTCACAATGTTCTAGAGAAACTTCAGAACCGGAGAATGGCTTCATGGGACAGAAGACAGAGTCGCCTCCCTAGTGTAAGTTACAGAAGATGGTCTGACAGACTCCTTAAAGGTGCTGTCTCAGTCTTCCACTAGTAAATACATATTAAAACCTTTAGACTTAAAGACTACTACTACTCTACAGACATATAGGTATTGCCACAGACAAACAACAATGCCCCAACTTTAAAATTGGTAGCTTTGGGACGAAGTGAAAATGATGGCTTTATACCCCAAATTATTGATAGATTTTATTGATAAGATTGAATTACACACTTGTTCTGGTAGAATATCACTGTCATCTGGGGGCATTTAATGGTTGATAGGAGTCTCATGTCTGTCTAGATTCAGGGCTAGTGGGAAGGGCTCCACGCTTTAGCAAGCACAAACAAAGTACATTTGTTATCTTGCTTTTTAATGTCTGTGCATATGTGTAACTTTCCCCAAATTTCTTTGCAGTGTAATGTTGGTGATTTCTGCACAATGAAAAAGGGACCACGGTTTGGCCAACTATGTGACTGTCCTAGAGGCTCAAAGTGTAACCATTTCTTTCTCAAATGTTTGTGATTAATGGCATTTCATATTGGATTGGACTATTTCTGGCTTGAGCTTTGTATATATATATATATTTTTAATAATCTATCATGAAAGTGTTCTTTATATAATTTTCCAGTGAAAGGTTTTGAAATAATGATGTGTATTTGTTAACTATAGGCAAATACTTTATTTTAGAAAATAAAATGGGGTTTACATTTTTAATGTTGTTATTCTTTATTCTATTTTGAGAAATGCTGTCATTCAAAATCAAGTTGTGGGAACGCTTGTTTGAAATATATTCACAGGCACACGTACCAATTTCAATTTGTATTTGAGGTGTCCCTGTATGTTCAGATAAGTTCCAAATATTTTATTACAACTTGGACCAAATCAAGACAACTCGTGAGTAAATCATAGACATTAGGGAATATATATATACACTGTATATATGCAACAACAGTATATATCCTGTAGTACTTTAGCACTAAATTTAAGGATATGTTGACAAAACACTTGTCTTTAGTGAGAAGGTACAATACAGATTACATCACAACCTTAAATAACTATATAGTGTGGTACTGCAGTACAACACTAAGTGCTAAACAGTAAGCACTTTGATCTGGAATAGAAAGCTTAGACATGAGAAGGAGTCATACAAATAAATAACACCCCGTTTAAACCCTCAGTCCCTCAATGTAATCAGGTAAGAGAGACATTTGTATCCCTAAACTATTACACCTTGGTATTTACAAAGTTCAAAGAGGAATGAAGAAACTAAAGAAGAAATAAAGTGCAGTTAAATTCTCACAATGTTAAATGAGGTAGTTCAACTCTGGAGGAGACTATATGGATTCGATCTGCCGACGGACCTTTTCCGAGGCAAGACGGTCCAAGCCACGCTGCCGGCCAATCACAAGTAGGATGAAGACAACTGTCAGAGTCATCATGACCCCCTCAAACTCCCAGAAGACCTTCTCTTCCTGTCTTAAAGAGCGGCAGCTGACAGAACGACGGAGAATCAAGACTGATGCTAAAAGCAGTCAGTCACATAGCTCAGTAGAACATCTTAGATTTTATTTATAAATTGTCATACACATTTCAAACAAGTTCCTTTCACTGTAAATCTATTCCAAAGTGTAATGTTTGTTATCAAAGCTGCGTATCTTTTGAATATTCTAATTATTTTCATCAACTCAATGTTATTCAAGAATTCAAGGACAACAAGCCTACCTCTTATGTTGAAGTTTATTAGACTGAGAACAGTTAATCTGCTCAATGAATCCAGTTAATTGACAAGGTGGCCAAGATTTCTAGGAGCGGGGCAATAAATAAATCATAACATTTGACAATAAAATAATATATCTGATTTAAATGTGAAAATATGTGTGTTTTTCCTTACCATCTGAAAAGGTGTGCACTGGGCACACTCTGCCAAAATTGTAAACTCCTCTTCCAGCCAGCAATGAGTGGATGAAGCGCTCATGGCTGAAATAAAATGAGGAGTTATTCTTATCTGCTATAGGCCCCAAAACCCGTGGAGACGTACACTAAGAGTTTTGAGTAGGGAGGTAACTGTAAGACTACTGTAGCTTTTGAGTTGTAGATCCACTGAAAAACATACAAAAGGTTACATAACACATTCTAGTAAAACAAAAAGAATGTAGCCATACCTGTCGCACGTTGTTTTACTGAAACAGCAGCCCCGTAGACACTTTAAGAAAGCACATCGGGTTAAAGACAAGGTAAACTTGTTCAGTGTGGCTTTCACGAACACATTCAAGGAGCCTACCTGAGCGGAAAGCAGATGGCAATGATCGACAACGCTAAAGTTGGTGAACAGCGCATTCTGCTGGCCAAAGGGCACATGTACAACGACGAAACAGTAACAAGATTGCTAAAATAGTTCGACAAAACATAAACAGTAAACATAGTTACAACTAATAGCGAATACGTGTTTTGATAAAAAAAAACTACCACAATACACTTACACTAACTATCAAATGCTGTACGAAATAGTAACTCTTGGCTACCTTATGAATACATAGCATGTTTGCACACACATTTCAAGTTAAGTAAAATATGGTTTAATGGCTTACCCCAAAATGAGGTGCGTGTGTTACAGTGCTTCCACTTGAAAATTGTAGCCTTGTGTTTGCACGATTTAACTTTAAGACTACTCCGACGGATGTATGTTTGCTCTCAAATCAGCAGCTATCTTTCATTTTCTCCAGTTCCTGCTTGGGTCATGTGACTTGGCTAGTTATTTTGTTATTCGTCCTGTGTAAAGAAAGCTTGTTTTATGTTGCCAGTAATAAGACTACGGCGACTATGGAAATGGCAAAAGGGTCCAAGTAAAAGTTGCATTACTACTCCGTTTAGGCTTTTATTTCGTTTAAATTGCACCATGTTAAAATGTTAGAACAATATGAAACCGTATATTAAACATTTTCTCGATCAACTGAAGAACATCTTTTTTCTTTTCTTTTTAAACAATTTTTAGATTGACAAAAAACAAAAACAGACTGGTTTGAAAATAGTTTAGCCTTTAACGTTGAACCTTTTTCAAACTTAGTACAGTATAAAAAAAATTAACATTTAAATGGCTGGCAAACCTGCGTTGCCATAGTTACTGTTGTCTTGCACTAAAACAAACCAACTGTTTCGTAAACTGAAGAAAACTGACCATGCTAGACATTTGAGGTTTTTTTTTCTTTCTTTTTTTACAGTTGTTGATCTCACATGAGAAACAGCATTTTGAACACTCGTCTTCAGAATTTTCATTTAATATCTATATAGTGGGCACCGGCCATAGACATGTAATCATCCAGCTGTGCGTCCAGATTGCTCTTAGACATGGACATGTACTCGTCAAGCTCGTTGTCCAGCTGCTCTTTAGTGATGCCCAAGGGTCCTCTAAAATTGCCAAGACCCCGGGCTCCAAAGGCTACCCTAGCCCTGAAGCTTCCCCTCATGACACAGCCTCTCCTGGCACCAAAACCTCTCCTGGTCCCAGAGTCTCCTGTAGCACCAAAACCTCCCCTGGTCCCAGAGTCTCCTCTAGCAACAAAACCTCCCCTGGTCCCAGAGTCTCCTCTAGCAACAAAACCTCCCCTGGTCCCAGAGTCTCCTCTAGCACGAAAACCTCCCCTGGTCCCAGAGTCTCCTCTAGCACCAAAACCTCCCCTGGTCCCAGAGTCTCCTCTGGCACCAAAACCTCCCCTGGTCCCAGAGTCTCCTCTAGCAACAAAACCTCCCCTGGTCCCAGAGTCTCCTCTAGCACGAAAACTTCCCCTGGTCCCAGAGTCTCCTCTAGCACGAAAACCTCCCCTCGTAGCAAAACCTCTCCTAGTGTTGAAAACTCCCCAGTCCCCAAAACCTTCCCCTGTGTCAAAACCACTGTGCCCTCTTGTGCCAGTCTGATCCAGACTGAGACCAGCTTCTCTTCTTCCTGCAGACGGACCAAAGAAAAATAAATAACAAAAAGGTATATTCTGCCAGCTGAATAAATGTGTGTTTACTTCACAATCAATGTTCAACAATCTGAGCCAGTGTGGTCACCTTTTCCTGTCCGATACCAGTTTCCATGGGTTACCAGCTGTCCAGAGCTGGTCACCAGACCACCCTGCATCCTCAGCGCAGAATGCAGCTTCTGTCTGGCAACACTGTTCCAGCCATGCCTTAGTCCCATGCCTGCAAGTTACGGAAATGTTTGACAAGGGATCTATGCCTATCCCTAAGGATCTAGGGAACTATGAACTCAAACCTTCACAAGTGTTGCATGTCAATCCCTTATTGAGACGATGAGGATAAACGGAGCCAATCAGTCAAACAGCTAGAGTTAACCTAAGGATGAAACCTAAGGATACCGAGGAAAGAACACTTCCCAATTCCGCTCCAAGTCCTTCTATACATACACAGATTCAGGTAACCTCATTTGTAAGCAGCATGAAAAAGAAACCACGTATACTCACTTCTAAAATTGCAGCCAGGTTTAAAGGCACCCCTTCTGACCCTCCTCATAAGAAAGCCTTCTCTGGAAGTGTCTGACAGTTCCCTCATAAAAAAGCGTCTACCAGCACCTCCGCACAATACGGCCCTTGTTGGCTGGCCCAGCCTGGCCAGCACATTGGCTTTTCCCAGACGGTGCTTCAAGCGCTAAAGAATATACCATTTGTGAGAATACACAGGGGTCAACAGCATTATATATGTGAACGTGTTTGATGTGGACAAGACATGTAAAGCATGCCAAAAGACTGCCCTCAAGTCAGAACCAATAGGTCTAGGCAGAGCTACTGCTTAGCCAGACTACATGAATCGTTTGCCACTTTCCTCCACAGTACCGTCTGCTGCAGGGCAACCAGTACTGATGGTCTGTCTTCCATCTGCAGGACCAGCTTTCTGTTCTTGAAGCTGGCCTCCTTCTGCTGCAGGTAGGCCCCCACTGCTACCTGGTCAGGTCGACTCTTCAGCATGATGGTGAAGCTGTCAGGGGCAACGCAGGGTGATGGACAGAGCAGAGGGATGTGGAAGTGTGTTGAAAGCTGGTTCAAGGAGTATGCCTATAGCTAAGAGGGTAGAGGCCTGAATGTGTTCAGGGCAGTTGGGAGGTTGTGCTTGTGCAACAGGCCTATGCCGTTCATCTGCACCGCCTCCTGCTATTTAAAATGTGTGGCTTACATTTTAGCAGGTGTACAGGATTAGAAGGTATATGTCTGCACCTGGTTTAAACCATTTCACATACGTATGGAAACTCGGAAGGTTTTGCAATAACTAAAAATTGAAAAAATTATTGTAACTAGAGAAGAATAAAAGCCGAAGAGAGTAAGCGCTGTAGATTTTCCTACCGTTCATGGAGAGGGACTGTAGAAGTGCCGCTAAGCACGATTTTCTCAGCAGTTGGTAGCAAAGACATGGAGTCCTTGAAGGTAGAACTAGCTAGCAACAGATGATAATATATTTGAACTTTCAAGGCGTCAGTATTCAACCACATGTCATGTATCAGCTAACGCCAAAGCTAGCTATCAGTTGACTTCATTCTTGTTATTAAACTGGTATATTGAGGATGCTGACTATGAAATTTCCTCGGCCATGTTGGTGAACCAGGAGCTGTTTGCTAACGTAACTTTAGTTACTTGCTAACGCCGACACCGTTAGAAAACAAAAGGTTTCTCAGCTTTTACTCACCTCCAATACCCCACCAAAAGATGATATAGCTGCTCTATCTCCAACCTCCTAACAATGACCACATTAACAGTAGTAGAGCTAGCTCTAGCTACCTGTCTTAATTTTGACGCGATATGGAGAGTGTGTAGTTAATGATCGTAAATTCCAACACTACGGAGAGGTCGAAATGTCAAACCTGCAGTCAAATATTGGGCCACCTTTATTTGGGCCGCCAAATATTCAAGGGAAGTTGTTAAAGGCAGGTCAATTTGTTGCTAAACGTTGCTGATTTCGATGACATCGTGTGTGATAAGTCGTACATTTTACGAAAAATAATTATTTAGTAAGATCCACTTGTATTTATTAATTAACTGGAATGAACAAGTACGGGGTTTGCTGTGGTTTGCAAAGATGTTTAGATTTTGTGAAGACAGCCACACACCAGCTGCTTGTTCATCTACGCCTTAGATTCTACGGCATCTAAATTAAGAGCTAGCTCTACTGCTAACCGTCGAGCGACTGATAATGAATCTTTGCTTGAGATTTATTGACGAGACTTCTTTCAACGCGTACGTTCATGTTGTTTAATAGTCTACACTGTAGACTATTAAACAACATGAAATGTTGCAGGGCCCACGCAGGGCCCACGCACAACGGTAAGGAGAAATTTAGTTCATTTACTAAAGATTTCTATAATCTGTTGGAGGCTTCCTACCAAGACTAGGCCTAAGGTCAGACAAATTTAACAACGACTGTAGCTTCTGTAATAGTCAGATTCTCCTAGGTGTTGAGCATAGGCTAACTTTAAGCTGTCATGTCACTTTGCAACCGTCTAGTCTAGGAACATTTACTTACCAGCTAGCCACATTGAAACTGTACTGAATAACCCCACCTGTTTGTGTAGGAAATAAACGTAGTCTACTGCAAACAATTGGTTAAGTAGTGTCTATTTGCACCTGGTTGAACTTATTTAGTTTAAATAGATGTAGAACCAGACTGATCAGATGTCTACGGTATGATAACCTTCAGAAATAATTGTGAAATTATGGAATTGCGATAACAGTGTAGTCGATATTTAGTTGAACAAAATATATTTTATTTCAAGTAAGATATATAAAATTGTTTGAACAGCATTAAACATGTCAAGTTAAATCGTTTTTTGTTTGTTTTTATTAAAAAGAGCAATGCATCATCATTTTAATTTAACTTATACATACAAATACTTACAAATAAAATATAAAATAAAAGCTGGCTATAAAAGAGAAAACGGCTAAGTAGAAAACAGCTCAGCAGACGCAAACCTCAGAATTGTCCATTTTCAGGTGACATCGTACACCTCGTCGGGCATTATCCCTTATCTTCGCTATGTTCGAATTCTAAACATTATGACGTACGCAAACGTAATCATGTGTATTCAGAATTTAATGCAACATTACAGAGATACACCACTTTCTTCTGAACAAGCAGGTGAACAGTAACTTGAAGACTTTCTCAGAAGATTTCCTCCGGCAATTTGAGTCTCTCTGGTTGGTAATTCTTATGAACACATTCATGCATATTGTAATCTTAAACGTGAAACTGCATTTAATGCTGAATTTCATTCTACAGTACTAATGCAGTTACCGTGAATATCATGGCTGTTGTACAACTACGAAAATGTTCTTCACATTCAAAATTCAAGACATATAAAGCAAGTTGTGGATACATGGCTTTCTTAACGTGTATTGTTATGACTGGCCACATCAGTAAAATGACTCCAGACATTAGTCCACAAAAGGCATGTAAATCAAACCTCAACAGCATTGCAGTTACTAAAATGTCACTATGTCAATTCCTTCACAGCCAATCACTGTGAGAAAACATGATGGAGAGGCAGATATCCGTAGAGGCTGCAACAAACATGCCAAACCCAGACTCTCCCAGCCAGGTCAGCTCTTCTCTAACAATACTTTTACCATGATCACTGGACATTGGCTAATGCAGGGCTTTTCAGAGATTCGATTAAAAAACAACCCTTCTCTGACTAATTTAAGATTTTGCTGATTCTCCACAGTCTGATCGAGTGACAGAATTGCTGAAGAGAAGGGATGAGTGTCCGCTTTCCTCCATTAGCTCACCATACTGTGATGTCACAATTGAGTCGTACGCTAATGATGACTCTCAGGTGAGACAGCTGCAGCTGACATTTGGTGATACCGTAAGTAACTGTGGTTGGTGAAGACTAACCATCCATCTTTCACATAGAGTGATGATTCTGATCACCATCACTGGGACAGAACAAGTGGAACTGGGCCAAAACGGATTTTGACCAGAGAAATGGACGACACCGAAATGGTAAGAGCCTTGTGTCAACTTCAACTGAAATGGTTAAAAAGCACACATGGTCAAATGTCCCTGAGTGACTGTGTCTCTATTGTAGGGAGATGTACAAGATGGGATCGATACCCGACAGAATGTCAAGGATTCAAACGAGGGGGTCGACCTATCTATACATTCATTCGATGAGGCAGATTTTCTGGTCAGTTTGTGTATATAGTGATAAGTCAAATGGATATGAGCCTTGCATCAACTTACATTTAAGTACCAAACATAGTCAAAAGCCTCTGAGTGACCGTGTCTCTGATGCAGGGAGAGGATCATGATGGGATCGGTGCCTGTCATTATTACAGGGATTCGAACAATGTGGATGACCTCTCTATTCATTCCTTCGATGAGGCAGATTTTCTGGTCAGTTTGTCCATTAAAAGCATCAAAGAACATGACATTATTTTGAAGATAGACTGGTGTGAACATTGTTACCATCTGACCCCCAGTCTGATGGAGAACGGGACCATTGCGAGAAACCTCTTCTGGACAAACGCCTGGTATGTATGTGTGACAAAAGATCGATTAATCGGCCTGTTTTTCTATTAGTGCTGAATCATCTTTTCCAACACCACACGGATCTTCAGATTTTCACATTTTCCCCTCTGCCCTGTTCTTGGATATTGTACGTGTTTCTTGGTTTCAAAAGAATCATGCTACGGGGTGCAAATTCCCTCCTCCCCCTGTGAGGGGCAAGAAAGAGTCTTGGATCCCTAATGACGCGCAGCCCACCACGCTACGTGATCCATGGCAGAGGCTCGGCACGCAGGCCTGTGTCAAAACCCAGGTGAAGACGGTGTCTGGTGTAAAGAACCAGAGACGCGGCCAGGTGGATGTATCCCTGAGAAGATACATGAACAGGCAGAGAAGGCTCCAGAAGATCCAGCAAGACAACTTTGAACAGATCCTCAGAGCTCACGAAGCAGTGATGCAAGATCTGGTCTCCCGCAAGGCTGGTCTCAATGATGTGTTAGTGGAGAAATGGCAGAGTGCGGTGAGGAAGTGGGTATGGGGGATTGACATGTGTCAGAGAGAGGCCGACAAGCAGCGCATGGAGGTATCTAAGAGGGACACTGAGAGAATCGGACCACATGAGGTGTGTATCTCCACACCCCAGATGAAACCCTCTCAGGAAGACAGGTCCTCCATCCGAAGCTTTGTAAGTCATCAGTACAAAGACATATATGACGTATATGTTCATGTATTCAATGCCACTGTCCTAATGAAAGTTTGTTGATGCTAAAGATCCTAGGTTTCAGCTCCCACGCGCCAATAATTTTTTTCTCTCCTGCCTGCCTCCCCAGGATCTCTCTGACACAGAGACCACTCTTGTGGTCCCTTTCTCCACGGAGGATGCCACAGAACTACCCCTTCTGACTCCTCCTACTCCCGAGACCCCCCTCTTCAGTCTGCAGGTCCGCCAGGCTTGGACTTCATTCAGCCGTGTCACCGATGGAGGTCTGAAACCTCCCACATCTGAGACACCGCCTAAAATGAAGTATTGCCTCCACCACCGCAATCCTCGTCTGGCTCCTACAACAAACCTGACCTCTAATGGCAAGAAGCTGCTGACAGAAGGATTGGAAGATCTCCAGCAGGTGGGTGATTTTCATCATAGGCATGTACTGTATATGTTTATATTTCTTTTCCCTTTTGATCAAGCTCAGTGATTCCTCTATGTAAGCTTGCATTCTGTGTCCAGGATCTCACCAAAAAGATGACTGACAAAGGGGAAAAGACCAAATCCCTGTCATACATCCAACCTCTGACTGTGGAGGAAGTCAGTCAAAAAAAGCAAGAGGAAGATTCAGGGAATAGCATGACAGAGAAGAAAAAGAAAAAGAAGAATGTGGTGAAGAGGTAAGGGCAGATATCAGAAAGACTATATGAAGGCGGTTGTATAATGTGGGTTAAGACAGCAAGACCCTCAGTGTAAGGCTGTGAGAATGCATACCAGAATGTCAAATTTCATGTGAAGTTTTTTCTTCTTCTTATGATTGACAGGTTTTTCCAGTGGATGTTGCGAAAAGTCAGATGAGACTGTTACACCTACTGGGACATCCAGGCCACTACACTCCCTATCTCCTGAATACGAGGTTCCTCGATCCCTGGATTGGACAGAAGCAGCGGAGAGGGCATTTGGCATGTTGAAAGACAGGTTTACCACAGCACTGACCCTGACAGGCACAAAGAATATGAGTATGAGGTTGAGCCCAGCAAGGAGGCATCCATTTCCCCAAACCGTGTTTTAGCCCCAATCATGTGGAACGTGGATGAGGACTTTCGTCGGAACCTGGTGAGCGAACCTCCTCCCTCTTTTCCCTCTAGATTGCTATATGTTCCTTCAGGAATAAGGACCGACTACTCGCCTGGGCGCATACTACACCGATGTCTGGACACCCCGGAATTGCAGGAACGTTACATGCTCTTGAATGGCACAGAACGTTCGTAGGTATGTGTCGTCCTGTTCAATCTGCGCACAAAGCAGAGTCCTCGCCATCCGCCATAAGGTAAGCTACACCCTTTGCCCATGCCCCAAGGACCCTGGACATACGTAGGACAAGACTTAGTTACAGATATATGGCTCTCACATAGCTGTACCACCATAATGGTCATAGTTGACCATTTTTCCAAGCCTTATAAATTCTTGCTCCTACCTGGGTTTCCCACAGCCTGTCAAGCTGCGGTTTAGACGGGCGGAGATGGTCTGGAATTCTGCGTATGTTTGCCTACAACGAGCGGTCCGCCGTTCTCAACTACAGGCAGATCGAAGGCGCAGTGAGGCTCCGATACTGCATCCGGGTGACCGAGTATGGTTGGCCACTAAGAATACCCCACAGCGGGGTGCCTGCCGCAAGTCGACCCTACAATTCACAGGACCCTATGAGATTCAGTGTCAAATATTCAATGTAACTTACATGCTTGTCATGCCCATTCATTACTGACAGTCTTGTTCATTCCGTGTCTCTCTTCTCAGGCTGGTAGTGGTCAGTCCTCTTCATGAGGGTGTGCCTGGCAACGCTCCGCCTCCTCTGCCTTTAGATCTCAATGGGGACCTGACTTACGCACTGAGCTTGTTGCTGGATTCCAAGCGAAGTGGAGGTCGACTACTGTACCTCGTGGATTGGGAGGGGTACAGTCCAGAGGACAGGTCCTGAGTGCAGCGCAGCGACATCCTGAATCCCTCTCCTCCTCGATTTCCACCGTCGGTACCCACAGAAGCCCTCACCACCTTGGTTTTCGGGAGCCGCCCCTGAGAGGCGGTACTGTTACGTCTACTGGGAGATCCAGGCCACAACGTTCCCTATCTGCTTATGTATTGAAGGTGTGAGATTGTGTTTTTCATTTGTCGGGTAATGTCACGTTTTTATGTTTCATAATGTTACAGCCTGTCGGGCATTAGGATCGTCTCTTAGAGCTCCGCTAAGTACAAGTGTGATTTTTGTTGCGCCTAAGTTTGTTTGCTGTCTTGATTTTGCAGACGGATGTCCATTTAAAACCACAACCTCCTGCATTCACATCCGTCTCCTGTCAACGTTCAACTCAACTGCATTATGACACGCACATGTATCCATTCACACAAACTCTCGTCAGCTGTTTTTATGCTCAATAAAGTTATCATCCATTTGAGGTCTCTTTGGTATTGTTATTTTATTGATTACTACTTGATGATTACTACGAACCTTAAAGGTTTGAAGTCACTTGATCAGTTTATTTGGAATGCAAATGCAGACAGGCTACAAGAATCAACATTTTTGTAATATTTGATGATAAAAGTAATTTTACATCAACATCTGTTGTTGTTGTTTGGGAAAAAGTTGAAGCATATAAACAGTGACAGTAAGCAGCAGACTGCCTCCTACCCTGCTACTCATACAGTGTTGTCAACTTCAGGACAAACTTGCTAGTTTCATCAACATTTCACTTTCCCTAATGACAAAATAGTTGGACCAAGATACTAGCGATAAATCTTGCGACTTTCTGCTACTTAGACAATCTCCCAAGTTGTTATTGTTGACCAGCAGCAAAATAACTAATTGTACTGCATTGTTAAAGCCACCAATCAGGTAGGTGCTCTAAGAGCTTTGTGGATTCAGTGTGGGTGTTTCCTTTTTGCTAAGTAAACCCGGTGTTTGCAGTAAGACATTTGAGAGTGGAGTGTCACCTTTCACACATTTTCCTCTTAGTTATGGATCATAAAAAAGACAAAAAATAAGGCCTCTCGTCCAGGAGCGCCTGTCTCGGTTTCCAAACATAACGTGTCCAAGAAGAGAAAGGAGATGAACAAACACCCACCCACTGGCTATAAAGGAAGCAGGGGACACCAGTGGGTGTTCTAGACGACATTGCAAAATGAGGCCATACATAGAAAGGTCTTGACCAACATTCAGACTGGCATGGTGAGGAGGACCATACTGTCTCCCTGGCTCAATCAGGAGATGTGCTCTCCGGGTACTACATGTTACCTGGTCAGACCAGCTGTCTGTATCAGAAGAGGCCTCAGCCAATTAGTATGGGTAAATGTTCAATTTGATAGCAAGTAAATACAGGGAGAGTATCACCGATCCTGATACGTTTTACTTCTAATTATGCACTTGGAACTTACAGGGCTCAAATTAGTTTCCATGCTCTCATGAGTTGTAGATTCATCCCACTACACACAAATGAAGCAAAAATATCATGGATCCAGGTGCTGCCACCTTGTGGTGGTGACTGAGATAAACGTAGTTAACATCTGTAGCGGTTGGGGAAAAGGTTGAAGCATGTAAACAGTGACAGTAAGCAGCAGACTGCCTCCTACCCTGCTACTCATACTCAAACCCCATTGGCTCACAGAACTGGACCATCAGAAGGAGGTTATGCTCTAACCCCATTGGCTCACAGAAGTGGGGCATGGTGACAGAGGTCATGCTCAATCATCATAGGCAACAGAACTCTAGGTGCATGAGACCTTCTCTCCTAATCAATAGTGTAACTAACCGGTTGACCAGTTGATGGTATCTAAGACTAAGTTGGTGGCCTGATGTGAAAGTGTAGACATCATTAAATTATTGGTAGTATGAAATTAAATGCAGATTGGTATTTTTACGGAGAAGAAAAAAGAAAGACTGGCAATACACAATGTTTTATTAACAATACAGAATCTTCAGAAATGCAAAATAAATTTACTTTAAATTAACATTTTTTTTCTTTGAGGTCCTCAGGTTGCTATTGGCCTCCTTGAATTGTAGACCTTGACCCCTTTCTGCATGGACATGCGGGCATACTTAGTCAACAGAGCTCCAGTTGTCTGCTTTTCCCCACACAGATCCCTGTTGAAGCAGAATGATAGTTTTTAGATTTTTCAGAGGGGAAAGATTTGCAAATCTGTTTTAGTGTTTGTCCAATAGTCTCACTGATGTCACTAGGGTCCATTTTATGAGTATTTAAGTATATTATGCAACTGACTGTATATATGGAGTGATGTCATCCTCTGTCCACTTTTCCCTCATGGTGAAAAGGCGGTTGAAGCGCTCCAAGGTGTCCTCTGGCAGGTCCTCCACTCTGAGCAAACAGATCGTTTCCGGTCTGGAGCTCCGATCCACCAAGGCCAAACTCTGGAGAGGAACAACCCAACAAGCGTGGTTAAGTCCTTGTAGTTAAATCCTTTCCAATTCCACTGACTGAGTCCAAGTCCAAGCACTGAGCTACTTGAGGAGCGAAAGAGTGAACAAAACCAGTCATACTCCATCCAGACTGAGTACCTACTGTAGCCCAAACTCACCCTAAGCTGGCCCAGGTGGGTGCCCATGCCCTCAGGCACGCTCTGCTGCCACACCTCCAGGAACTCAGCCAGATTGAACTTGACAGCGTTCTGCAGCAATATAAGAGCTGTGGCCCGGCACACGCTGTCCTCGTCCAAAGCATAGAAGATCTCACCTGCAAACACAAAGAAATACCACCACTCCATAAAACATGGGATACACTTGTAGTTATATGTGTTATATATATATATAGTTATATATAGTTATATGTGCATTAGCAGGATGTGTTAGCCCCTCCTACCGTTCTCTGTATAGCGTCGCCCATAACAGTTTAAGCAATGCTCGATCATCTCCCTAGCAGAGTGAGAGAGTGAGAGTAAGTGAGAGAGAGAGAGGGGGGGGGGGGATTTTAAACGGTAAACGGTAGTAGAATGCACCATAGTTGTGTGGTTGTTCCTGAGAATGATCACAATGATCAGCCAGTGCGACCGATATTAAGAAGTGTAGCCGTTGTGGTTTGGATAAAGTCACTCCATGAGATATGTACAGACCAACCTACGCCAGAGAGCTAGTAGCTGGTAGTGGTCACACTTGCAGCATCGATAGGCCTGGGTTTGAGTCCAGCAATGGGCAGTGTTTATGCCTACTGATGAAGCCAGTGTGATCACCTCTGTTACAGAAGGAACGGTGAAGTTACCTGGGTTCAAGGGGTGCCAGTTCCTCCAGACTGACCCTGAGGGACACCTTGCTGAACAACCATGACTCAGAATCCACCAGCTGGGTCACATGACCCAACAACTTCATCTCATAGTCAAAATCCAACATCCTCCAGTAGCCTGCAGAGACAGAGATCAACACTGATACCTTAAGACTAAAATCCCTTTTTTGTTTCAAGTCATGAATAATAGTCATAGCGCACATACTCAATCCGTTTAACTTCTTTCTGGTAGTCATTCTCAGTGGCTACTGAATGGTCATAAATGCTAAAAGACCAGATGATACCACCTATAATGGGCAGCAGAAAAATAAACTATAAAATACCATCTATCTCACAGGCGTGGATTGTCTTTAGTTGGGCCTTAATCTCTTCTTCACTGGCCTGGATCCTGTCCAGTAAGTCCATCATGGTGTACTATGAGAGTAAGATCGAGAGATAATGAGTCACAACTGACCTCAGCATTTTATCCAAAAGCTTCTTTAGTAGTAAGTAGTAAGAGTGAATAAGTGTATTGAATGTCCAAATCAGGTAACATATATCCAGTATGCATGAGTTCTGTTCCATTACGTCTCCTTTAGAGACAAGAGACAGCCTGAAAGGGACAAGGTTTCTAACGAACAAACCTTCTGCATGGTATGCGCGTCTTCCTCGTATGCTGGCGTTGGACCTTCATAGGGGTTCTCCATTAGCAGTTTCTTCAACTTCTTGAGCCTGGGACGTTGCTTCCTCAGTTCCCAGTAACTGTTGGACAAACCCCAAATCTGCAGAGAGATCGGTGTATATTGTTTGCACCACGGTATTAAAAAAAAGCATTCTCTCTAGCCTAAACAACATCATTATAACATCAAGGTTAACACAGAGGTACCCAGAGGAGTCCTTGTCATTTTATAAAAAACGTACCCTCTTGCTAGTTAAATTGGTTGTCAACAGCTACGTCGCTTATTATCCGTATATACAAATTCTATGATAGTCTTAGCAAAGCCAGTCTCTGTACCTGTGCATGGACTAGTTGACAGGTCCCCGAGTCTGGACAGGCAGCTAGCTGCTCTGGAGTTTGGCAGCCGGGGACGAAAAGAAGAAGGTTGGAGGTGTCAGCGATCTTCAGGTCGTAAGTCTGGTCCTCACTGCACAGAACAGCTCGCTCGTCTTTATCCCCTCGGATTACCAAACTTCAACGAGATGGATTACAATGAGATACTAACAATGTAACGGAATTCAAGAACAAACCAAAGTTTCGAAGTTAGCTACCTTTTCCCAGACTCTATGTGTTTACAAAGAGTGTCATCCAATTCCATTAGACAGTAATCAGTTGACAAGATGCCGTCCCCAAAAGACAGACAGTGAACTGTAGTCTGTAAATCCTCCTCCTTTAGTTTAGCAATTTGCAGGGTAGCCTGCACCTCTGCTAATGTTCTCATTTGGTTGAGTTTTAAATGTGAAAACTAGCCGTGGAAACAAAATGTGTAATTAAGTTGGTTCCTTCGATACACGTAGTAAAAACACATCTACAGAACAAATTTTCCCGCAATGTAAACCGGATATCCTGAACAAACGGTTCCTGATGGACAAAAACATCTGCCAATGAAATATTAGATGATGTCACTTTTCCGCCATCATTGTGTACACTCGATTTGGATGTCAAAATCAGACACCGGTGTATGGAGTTCACGAAGTATGACTTTTTAAGAGGACGTTTGTCTCATGTTGAAATAGAAATACGATCGATATAGTAATACAATAAAAATACATTAGTTTAGTAACACTATTTAAAAAAAATATGTGTCCTTGAATTTTTGACATTAGCGGCATCAGATCGCTGTTTACCAGCGGGCACCATCTGGGATTCATATCGAAACGTGTTCGTTTGCATATGCCCCGCCTTATCGGTTGACTCCCCTTAATACTCCCCCAATCCACTGTCTTCTTTGCCTCACCGTGGTTAGAAACGTGCGTTCGACTGTTATTCAGGGAGGCGGGAGTAAACAAAATAGCCACGGATGCGATCGCCGAAGGAAACAGCTAAAAACAGATGTTATATAACAAAAACTATTTTCTTAGGTGTGATTGCATTATCAATGGAAAAAGAACACATTTAAAGTAAATACGGGCAGAGATTCTTTCGGTGATATAACGGAATTTAAGGTTGAACATTTTTGTTGGTGTGAATTGGAGGCTATTGATTTTACCAGACACATCTGTTCCGGGCATCAGTCCTTGTTGGGATGCCCTCCTGCAAGTCAACAACAACCGACATCGAGGAATATCCTTAAACATTTTTTTCAATGGTGCTTTCAAGGTACATTGTCCGTTTCTATATTATTTCTAAAAAATAATGCTGTTTTTGTTTGAAAATACGAATATATTGCGTGCCATGCTTATTCATAGCATGGGTGAATATCAAATCGATCAATGTAAATCACAGTTGATCATTTGTACTGACAAACATAATCTGGCACAATTAGGCTGCGCTTTTCAATTAAAGCCTGCAGGCAACCATCTATTTGCCGGGCCGTTTGTCTGCACTGTCTTTCAATCGACTGATGGGACAAAACTGGGTTCACTTTCTCTGACAGTTGCAAAGAAATGGATGGGATTGGGAACACTATGCAAAAGAAGGCTGCGGAGCTCGAGCGCATGGCCGAGGTCCTCGTCACCGGAGAGCAGTTGAGGTAGGTGTGGCGCGTGACTGGAATCCTGCACCGCTCACCATCGTGTATCACTGCAGAGATGGGAACAAAGGAATATGCTCCTTTCCAAATCGTTGCATAAATATAATACATCGCACTTGCATTGTAGAGCATGAGGGTGGCCATACCGCCCTATTTAATTCACTCAGCGTGTGTATTTGCAGCAGGAATCATTTGTCCACAGTTCAAGGTGGCATACTTTGACGTGATAGTGCGCCACAGCTATTTGTGGCAAAGTACATTCTGATAGGGTGGCCCACATAGTAGTTTGAATTAAAATATGAGTAAGATAGCCAGGGTAGTAAGTAACAACAGTAAGTGTGCTGGCATTGCTATGTCTGCTCACTGTCACGACAGTGCAGTGAGTTCATTTGCTTCCTGGTTAAATCTATTAAATAAATATTTGTACCACCAACCTAGCATTTTAATGGAGGAGTAATTCACCAAGTGCACCCACCCTGACCAACTTTCTTTTGCCACTCAACCTTTACCTTACTACACACCCACTTTATCTTTGCAACATTTCAACCAAATTACATTTTTCTTCCAATTAAAACAGTAAACGGAGATCCTCATTTTACAACACTGTCAAAGTGACGATCCTGACACTGGTGTCAGATATAACAGATGTTTTCTAGAAATAGAAATGTTGATAGAGGGAATCTTTCTATTTAGACTATCCTCCTCAGTTCAACTAGATAGATGACACATTAAGGACAAGCTAAACATAAAAGCTATATAGAGGAAGAACAAGGCTGTTTGACTTATCGTATTGAGACTTGACTGCTGGTCAAGGTGCAGTTTGAAACCATTTACGTGTATTGTTTTTGTTGCACTCCATCTTTTAATATGTGTGAATGTTCATTTAGGGAACAGGAGATGTCAACTCAGACCAGCTCGAGCAAGTTTGCAGCTAGTTCTAAACCTGTAATTCCCCCTACCTCTAGGCTGCGTCTTCATGAAGGGAAGGTTATCAAAGACAGGAGGCACCACCTCAGGACCTATCCAAACTGCTTTGTGGGGAAGGAGCTCATTGATTGGCTGATCGAACACAAGGAGGCATCGGATAGGGACACAGCTATCAAGATTATGCAGAAGCTACTGGACCAGAGTATCATCCACCATGGTATTAACCCCCCCCCCCCCCCCCATATTTCTGTCAGTCTTTCTATCTATCTCACTCTGTGTTTCTCTCTTGCCCCCAACACACACACACACACACATACACACACACACGCATCTTTTGTAACTTCTGAGTTTTGACAAAAGTAAACCCCCACGGCCTCTTCCTCTTTCCGTGTTCCAGTTTGTGACGAACACAGGGAGTTCAAAGACATGAAGCTCTTCTACCGCTTCCGAAAAGACGATGGAACCTTCCCCCTTGATCACGAAGCCAAGGTGTTCATGAGGGGCCAGAGGATCTACGAAAAGTATGCTTCGCTCTCTTTGTAAACAAACTCTGTGGCCAAAAGGGGTGTCTTTACAAGGCACACGTACTGTATGTTTAGTGGATACTGCTACCTCCACAGCTCCTGTTGCTTTCTTTAAATGATTGACAAGATACCGCTATATTGGCAGTATGTTTTTATAGTTATCTTGTCACACATTCTAAAAGGTTTATATGCCAAGTGTTGTCAAAGCATTCTACCGGAGAAAAGTAACTAAGAACGAATGATAAGATGTATTGTAAAATCTGTCAATTGAAACTGTAAAAGTACTACGAGCACATCTGTATATCTGTACAGTCTGGTGCTACCATCTCAGATTATATTGAACTAAATAGTTGCTTTTCCTCTCAGAATCCAAGTGTGGAAATCTATGCGGGCCTAAGACCCTGCAAAACGTAGCTCGGCTTTTGTCAAAGCATTGCACATCCTTTCTTGCACACTTATGACAGGACAGAACAGCTTGTGGGTGAAGTCTGTCGCCCAGTCACCACAGTGTCAAGCAAATGATATAGCATGTTTTTGGTCTCTGTAACTGACAGGTAAAAAAAACATGTACCAATCAGAGTGATCATTCTGACTCACAGCATCAAATGGCTTTCTATTTTTAAATTGTGAGGCTGTTTTTGGTATTGTGTCATGTTTTGCAGCGGCATAAGTTAATTGTTCCCATAGAAACCTTCTTCCCCAGCATGTCTTAGCTACATGCTGTGCCTGTGTTCACAGCTGAACCCATCTAGCACATTCTATCCCCTGCAGGTCCTTGAGGGGCAGTTTAAACCCCCATTCTTGTGTTATTAACAGACTTGTTGCATCTCGCATCTGGTATATATATCTGGTGGTACCGTTGTGGCTACACATAAGAGAATGATGATTGTAAATATATTGTGGCTAACGCAAACATGCCTAGCACTTCCTGTTTCCACAGTAGCCCTGCACAGCCCCATGCCTCTTTCATTTGCAATGTGGGTAACTAGATGGCTGGCATCTCGTGCAGCATATCCTTAACAGAAATGAAGTCCTTTGAACTTCTATTAATAATCGGTTGACTGGAAGTGGGGTGTCACATGGATATGAAAATGTTTCATCCCGTCTCAGTGCCTTTGTAAATGACTAATTGCCATTGTAAATGAGGAATTCGGTTTGTACATGGGACTTGCAGATATCTATGGAGTTGGATGTGAGCTTCATAAATCTGACCTCTGCCCAAAACTGAAAGAGGCGTGACATTGTTTAGTGTGCTGTATCTAAGCAACAAGGACAAGTCAACGGGGTCAACGTGCTAGCACCCTCGCTTACAAACTATTGTCTTCCTTTCCAATGGGAAAAGGCCTGGAAGCCTTTTAAAGCGTTTGACACCCTATGTCTATATACTCTGTGTACACAAGCTGTAGTTCTTCACACAGTGATTGGTAAAAGCTTTGCGGGTGCCACACCAACAGCGAACTAGCCGGCCCTTCCCCTCATGAGGAGGGTGGCCTGGGTTGAGTTGAGGAAAGTGACCATGTTCTTGACCTGTTCTACGTCATGGTGTTTCCACTTGTTTCATTGCAAAGATTCCAATGGACAACATGGATGATAGCTGGGACCAGGCCTAATTGTCCTGGATGAGACCGCTATAAATGTTGGCTCAACGCCCCTACACTGTACTGTAGGTTGCGTCTGGGTTCTCATGCAATCTATCTTATGAAAACTGTAAACAAAACAGTAGAGAAAGCTGGGGATGTCGGGACTCTTTTTAGTGTGCTGATTGGTTTAATAGACTTTGTATTTTGTCTCTTGTTCGTAGAAGTTGTAAATGGGTTTTGATCTAATCTGGAATGAACAGGAACCCCCAGTTCAGCTGTTCTCAAGGTGACCAGGCTGTTAAGAGTAAGGCTCAGTAGGTCACTCCTGCCTGGCTACCACTGTGTGATATCAAGGACATCGGTTATGTTCTGATAGCTGAGCTTTGTCACATATTGACAGTACCTTACGAAAAGACACAAGCGATATATTTCTCCGTTATCAAATATTTACACAAAAGCAGTGGCCCGGTTAATGATGAATTTGGTCTGCTCACTTCAAGAGAAAGGACAGGGCGTGAGAGAGCCATGGTTGTGTTCTCCAACCGCGACAGGTGCTAAAAGCACTGCTGGTCCAATAGGTTTGGCTTCTGTTCCATCCCAATGGAGAGAAAAAAACATGGAGTATTGTTTTTTTGAGGGATCGTCGTTCTGTACTCGTTGTAATTGTGTGTGTGTGTCTGTCCTTTGGGCCCATGTGTACTTGTGGTTCATGAACACAAACATACTATAATAACCTTGAAAAAAGTGAACACTTTCAATAGAGTCTAATCTTCCCTTGTGACGAATTTAGGATATAGCTCTTTCTATAAAGTAGGTTTTACATTTGTCCAATTGATGTTGCATCCATTACAATACAGTCAGTAGACCCATTGTTTGGTTTTGTCATACCTGCCTGTTTTCTTTCAACAGGCTGATGAACACGGAGAGCAGCCTATTACAGACCAGAGAGGAGGAGGGCGGGACATTTGAGCGAACACTGGTGGCCTCTGAGTTTGTCGATTGGCTTTTGCTGGAGGGCGAGATGTCCACCAGAGACGAGGCGGAGAAACTTGGGCGGAGACTTCTGGAACATGGAATCATTCAACATGGTAGCGCCACAAGCAGGAAACACAATTATTACAACAGTTATTTTTTAATAGTGAATGTTACCCTCATTCCTTATGTCCGACGCTGAGCGACACATTTAGAGTATAGAGTCCAGTCAGGAGCCTCTCCAACCTAAACACACCTCACCCAGCAACTGCCTGATGCTGGTCTGAGGTCAGCCATTTTTTTTTGGTTCTCCAAGTAGCACTCCTCCTCAGTGTCCTTTTTCAGTCCTTGGAAGGAGTAAAAGGGGGGACAGAAGAGCTAGTTTTTCCAGCAGGACAAACCATCTCTGGTTACACAAGCCAGCAGGGGTTATGTACAAGGTATTTCACTCCTCTTATGGTGGTGCACATAATCATGACCCTCCAATGAAATTCTCCGCACAGTTCAGATCTTCTGTCTTTTACAATGGGAGTGAACAAGACAGGAAGTATAGAGACTCAAACTGCATAATGCAGTAAGCAGCAAAAATAATGTTTTAAAGTCTCAAAACTCTGATTGAATGGCTCTAAAAAGAGCAAAGAGTTTTAAAGGGCGCAGACGCAGGTATGGAAATAGGATTCTATCATTATCCTCTGTCAGCCCGGACATGAAATGCCGGAGCAGCACACTGTGTTACTGACATGCTAATTAAGGCTAGCATGCTGGAAAACTCAAATGAGGAGCTACGATTATACCTCAGCTGACAAGCAGCTACCCCATATTGCCCTGTTTGAGTCAAATGTTATTACTTAAGTCCTTTTTTTTACGTCACAGAAGGCCCAGTGCACATCACTTAAACCGACCTGTTTGAAACGCGTGCTGTCTCATGACCCCAGAAAATTGAATTTGAACAACACGGGTCGTGTGTTGGACCATGTCCGCAACAAAGACTGCGCGGTCTATTGGAAACACTTTCCTCACAAGACCCTTCCATGATACCACGATGGCAGTACCCAACTCTCTTTTGTCATGTTGGTTCATTGAAGGTATTCTGGTTGTGGAGCTCTGGTTTCAGGCCTCAGAGGCGGAGGCAGATGATCCCTGCCCTCTGGCCTTACCCCAGCGTATCTTCTCTGCTGACCAGAGGTGTGAGAAGATAGACTTACACGCATACGCTGCGTATTTGCACATATTGGTACCAACACGATGTACAAGCACACCGCGGCACATGCTTATGCAACTCGCATTTGCACACACACTGACGCTGGGAGTTACACGCACACACAGACTTAAACTGTGTTAGACACTCTCCCTTGGCAGCTGTATCTGTGACAGTTATTTTAGTAACAGTTAGAGAGGGACTTCATTTCAGTTCCAATCAGAAAACACAGTTTTTCTTTCTCTCTCCCTCTTTTCTTTCTGCATGAGCCCCCATTATCCACCCTGTGAGGGAGCCCAGCCTGGCCATCTGCTGCCACAGGGATTAACTCCCCTCCCATATTGTCTTCTCTCATAACCTCCTCTCCTTTTCTCGCTTCATACGTTACACGATCTGCAAATAGTCATCTTAATATATTAGAATTCCCTTGAGTCCTATTTGGTACTTATCTGACGAGAAAGTCTTTGAAGACTGGCAAATGGAAACTACTCCGCCCCGATTGAAATCTGTTTTTCTAAGGTCTGTGTTCGGCAATTAACTGGTGGACACTCCTCAACATTATATGGACTTCCTGGTAGATACTGCCTCACCAGGAGGCCAGTGAAAATGGAGAGGAGGTCAGATAGTAACAGGTTGACAGGAGAGGAGGTCAGCTGGTAACAGGTTGACAGGACAGGAGGTCAGCTGGTAACATGTTGCTATGAGAGGTCAGCTGGTAACAGGTTGACAGGAGATGAGGTCAGATAGTAACAGGTTGACACGAGAGGAGGTCAGCTGGTAACAGGTTGACAGGAGATGAGGTCAGATAGTAACAGGTTGACAGGAGATGAGGTCAGATAGTAACAGGTTGACAGGAGAGGAGGTCAGCTGGTAACAGGTTGACAGGAGATGAGGTCAGCTGGTAACAGGTTGACAGGAGAGGAGGTCAGATGGTAGCAGGTTCACAGGAGAGGTCATGTTATGCAATTTTAAGACGTCAGACGAGAAACGAAAAAAGACACCCGAGACACTCCCTCACGTCTTATCTGTGATATTCACTCATGATTTACACTGCCACTAAACACTCCAGGCCTCCAGATAAGGTGTGTTTATTTATGTGTATGTGTGTGTGTGTGAGAAAGGCACAGAAGGGGAGCAGCGAGGGCACAGAAGGTGAAGGAACGAGAGTTGGGAGTGACAGGAGGAGGAGGGATAGAGTTAGAGAGAGAGAGAGGAAGAGGAAGAAACTGGAGTGGGAGATCCTATCACAGCTGGGGAGAGTGAGGGGCCTGTCACACGACCCACGTCCACATTCCTGCATTCCTCCACACACACACACTCACACACACAGAGCACTTTTGTGGTGGAAGTGTAGAACAATACCAGCCGAGTCTGGATTTATCCACATTGTGCTTGTTTGGTTTAGTGGACTTGCAGTATAGCTGCATTCCTTTTATATACAGTCTCTGCACCCAGCGACTGTTTGTGTAGATTGAGTTTCCATGTCTTGTAGTGTATTATATTAGTGAAAATACAAAGGAATTTCAGAGTTCTATATGTCTGAATGGTTTTCCAGAAGTGATTTTGTAACCAATAAGCCTTTGGGCCAAACCTGTAACATGTATAGTATTAGTGTTGCATGCTTAATAGTTCAGCCTATGTAGGACAAGGATTGAGAATAGTGGTTTATGACATGCAAGAGACTCTAGTTTGTCAGTGAGGTAAAAAGCAAGTCAGCTGGCCAGCCAATCTGTTACTATATTAGCCAGCGACCTAGTCGGTCAATAAGTGAGCCAGCCAGCCATTTATTCAGTCAGTCAACCAGTGTCTGTGAAGGGACAAAGTTCTTAGAAACTTTCAAAGTTAAGAGCGGCTCTGGCCAAACATCTTGTGGCTGTCCTTTCTTGTGTGGAACGTGTTAAGTAGTGACAGATTAAGAGGATTAACGGGATCCTGGCACTGAGTTGTTTAATCTCTTTGATTTGGAATGATTTAGCTGTCATGAGTTTGATTGCATTCTATGTCACCTACTTAATTAACTATCAGTTGAAGTGTGTTAAGTTCTGTGGACGGTCTTTGACTTGTACTTTCTGTACCGTAATATATCTAATATGTGAACCAGTTTGAGTTTGTTGTATTCTCGACAACTCTTGCAGCATTGCAGGAAAACGCAGATTTTAACCTTTACCTTCTAGTTGAAGAGAAAATGCATTGAATCATGAACAAATTGAACAGAGCCACTCTCTCCCTCCTTAGTGACCAACAAGCACCACTTTGTGGACGGAGGCCTGCTCTACCAGTTCAGGATGAACTTCCGGCGGCGGCGGCGTCTGATGGAGCTGCTAAGCGAGCGCTGTCGCACCATACCAGAGAGCCACGACAGCCCCTTCTGTCTCCGCAAGCAGAACCCCGAGGGAGGCAACACCAGCTTCCTGTCTGGTGAGACAATTCAACGCTCTTCTGTTTTGTAGTTGCTTCAAGTCGACAAAGAGGTTGGGTTCGTATCGTAGGGAGATTTGTGCCGCTAACCAATACGTGTTAATGTGCCAGGATGCGGATAGTATCGCTCAAGCTACTTGTGATAGTGACAAAAAAACATTGATATGTGAGCTTGCCTGATGCGGTTTGATGCCTACTGATCATTTGTGTGGATCAACACAACCAAACACCAGCACCAGATCTTTCCTCCTGGGCCTCAGAGGTGTGTAGAGCTGATGACAGCAGGATGGGCTGGACCGCACTGCCAACACACTCACCCGCCTGACCTTTGTTCTGGAAACGATTTGAGGCATATTTACCACGGAGAGGCCATAATGACCATTGTTAACACACACAAAACCAGATAAGGGCACACACTTTGCCACACAAGATGTCAGCTCTATGAGACACGCACGCACACACACACACACACACACACACACACACACACACACACACACGCACACACGCAGGGGAAAAACTCTCCTGACACACTCCTTTACCCACACTGCACCCTTGTCCCAAGCAAATTCCTCACCTCTTCAGTCTAACCCTAAGAAAACACAGGTGCACCTCGATAGCACAGGTAGTGTGCATGTGTCAATGCCTGCATTCAGATCGGTCACCATGCCTTTGTTGCTAGGCGGATCGCACCAACACATTCTCTGTCAGGCCCTCAGTAAAAGTTGGCAGTACAGAGGCCACAGGTATTGCTTGGAAAAAGAGCAAGTGCTCTTGCAGTGATTAGGGAGATAATGGCTGGTCATGAAGTGGGTTGGCCCTGTCACATCTTAACCACGTTACCTCATTCTGCTGTCACATTCCTTCAGGCCACTGCCTTCCCGCATAGTCTGTCCTTTGAGGAGTTGCAGTTATTTCTGTGTGCCAAGTCTTTAAATGGTTCTTGTTGAAAATGTTTCTAATCGAATAAGTCTGCCTGGAAGCGAAATAAATTGATTTACAAAGGGTTCTCTTAATTACACTGACATTTGCTTTATATGACTGGGTATCATTCTTACAATGGACAATTTGTGGCGGTTCAACCACACCTCAGGTACCATCAAACATATATAAGTGTTTGACCCAAATGTGGTCCGTGTCCATATTGATTGATAACCAGGCAACTCCACAGGTCCTTCGGCCCATCTTTGGGAACAGTCCAGTCTTTGCTTTTACAGGAAGACACATGTTTACACTAGCTCTTTTTTCCTTCACCTCCATACCTTTGACCTCCAGGGAGAAGGAAATTGGTTCTGTGCCAAGCGAGGGCATCTCTGCCTCTCGTTCTCTGTACACGTGTGAATGAATGGCCGGGCATTGAACCCTTTTCAATGGCGGTGCTGAAATAGCATGCTGTTGAACTTACTCGCTTGCATTTTGATAGACTTAAAAAGCTAGTCCTTCTGATAAACCAGTACTGACCAATCTGCCTTGCTGCCTGTCTGTCTCTCCCCCTCCCCTCCCTTCTCTTCCCCCCCCCCTCAGTAAGTCCCACCAAAGAAATCAAGATGGTGGTGGGGATTCGTCGCAGCAGCATGAGCAGCAGCAGTGGCAGCAGTGGTTACTTCAGCAGCAGCCCCACCCTCAGTAGCAGCCCGCCCGTGCTCTGCAACCCCAAGTCAGGTAAACCCCCACCCTCGCCCAAATACTGACTGACTGACTCACACACGCACACACTCACTCGCTCACACATCACAGGAATAAAGTACCTACCCCGCCAGACAGCCCCAAGTGCTGCAGCCTATGCAAGTACTCATAGCCCTCTGGGCCTCCGTTTTCTCTGGCTTGCCTACTCGGCACCCCTGACACACCCTAGTTGGCCAGAGGTTGAGGTCAGGGGATGATCTGAGGCAACAAGGTTAGCTGCCAGGACGTGAAGGCAGGGGTGGGGGTGAGAGAGACCTTGGTTGGTTTTTCCTTTGGCCCAGAAACAAGCATGTCTGCCGTCCTTGGATCTTGAGTGGTCAGGCCGGGGCTAGGTGCTTAGTCATTGCAGCGAGCGGATTGGAGGGAGGGTTGGAGAGGGGCAGAGGCGTGTGTCAATCTGTCCCTCTGCCTCTCTGCTCCCTAACCGTTTCTGGTGTAGCCAGGCTTGGTTGCTGTTTTCTGGAGGGACCGTGCTTCCCCTTAGCCCTGCATTGACTTGAGAGACCGAGGAAAGGAAACATGTATAGATCGATTCTGAGGCCCCAGTTGGTGCTCCAGTGGATCCCTGGGGTTTTGCTTTCCTTATTAGCTGCTGAGATATGAGCTACTTGGTGAAAAATGACTCTGCATTCCACAGTGTTTTGCCTGAAATTGCACGGTTCAAAGCAAACATTGTTCCATATAGCGTTTTGCAATTAACGCTAAACAGCTCCCTAGATTTTCTATGCCTCATCATTCACTCCTTCTTTACTTTATAAAGACATCCAGTTGCCCATTCCTTCCCCAGGACAGGTTATACTACTTTAAACAACACGGCATTCCATTTCTCTCAGTGCCTTAACTGAACTCTCACCCTCTGAAGTGAGGGCTTGTTGAACAGAACTTTATTACTCAGTAATGGTTGCTGTTGCAACTGTTTCAGTGTGTCTGTGCTTGTGTGTGTGTGTGTGTGTGTGTGTGTGTGTGTGTGTGTGTGTGTGTGTGTGTGAGTGGGAGTAGCTGGCAGGAACACACAAGCCCTAAGGGATCACCAGGGAACATAGCCAGCACTGCAGACTGCTCTCCTCGCCCACAGGGACACAAGAGAAACTATACTGTGTGTGTCTCTCTCTAACACACACTCCCAAAGATGGCCTTTTACCTCATACACATATCACTCTTTTAACGTAACTCACATAAGCCCCCGAGTGTGACCGCGTTGCTGGCTTCAGCGCCATGGCAATAGCAAGAAGGCCCTTGCTATTGGTCATAAATCAGGAAGTTGTGCTGGAAGGGATTGCCTCCAACACAACAGCACTCTGTCTCAGTCTTAGAGGGAAGGGAACCTTTCTACACAGTAGCAACCCCTCCCCCCCAGGCTCCCCTCCCCCTTCCCGATCATAACACAGACGGGTTGCAGCATCAGATACAGTAGGTCTAGTATGCAATCTAGACATGTTGTGTCAGGCAGTGTCACCCAGATTTCTATGCCTGCAACTTGTGTCAGAGAGAGGGAATGAGAGGGAGGCAGCAGGAGGGGGAGAAGAAGGAGGTAGAGAGAGAGGGAGAGAGACAAAGAGAGGGAGAAGAGGGAGATAGAGTAAGAGCGACAAAGACATGGAAAAGAGTGAGTTAGAGAGAGAGAGAGAGAAAGAGAGGGAGAAAACAGAGGTAGAGAGAGAGACAAAAAGAGGGAGAAGAGGGAGGTTGAGAGAGAGACAAAAAGAGGGAGAAGCGGGAGGAAGAGAGGGAGACAAAGAGAGGGAGAAGCGAGGGGCCTAGCCAGTCGGTTGGCTTTCTGTCGATGAAAAGAGCTTTAAATAGAGAGCGGTTCTGGGGAGGCCTCTGGTGATCCGGTCCAGGACGCACAGGAAAGCTTTGTGTGGAAGTGTGTTGCGACATAAGGAGTCGTTCGTTTTCTTTGAGAGAGGGCTGTGAAGCCTCACCAAAGAACATGAGGTACAGAACTGTACTTGAGAAACTTTTGCTGTCAAAACATATGACCTGGGTCAATTCATCTGGCTGGAAAATACCTTGTTTTTCAGGCTGCTACTTTCCACATTTACCTCAAAGAATATTCTTGGTTTTGACTTCGACATTATCAGTTCGCTGCTGCTGTTTTCAGCCTCCTTCTACTGCAGAGTCGTTGGAATGGAAGGCCTAAGCCAGATGAGATATGTCTCATTCATATGGTGTCTTGATCATGACCATGTTGGTGCTATCTTGTATTTGTGGAATGACTTGTCAATGTCAGTCACTGTGCATGCATGCATTCAGATAAGGCTGGAACGGGAAAGAGGCTGGCATCGCTCTCTCTCTCTCTCTCTCTCTCTCTCTCTCTCTCTCTCTCTTTCTCTCTCTCGCTCTCTCTCGCTCTCTTTCTCTCTCTCTCACTCTCTCTTTGAAATGGGTGACAGTTAAAAGGCTTAGCCATGAGGTTCTATTAGCAGTTAGACGATGGCCCGTCAGATCTGAATCAGATTAGAAGTAATGCTATGCCCATCGAACTCAAACCAACTAGCCCCCATTGGCTGCTAAAAAACTTGGCTAGCCATCCAACCAGACAGCAACAAAACCCCTTTCAGCAAACTCGAGGGCAGGCCAGGGCAGGATAGTTTTGTGTGGGGTCAAACAAGGTCTGTTAGCTCTATCTGGTGATGTTGAGAGAGTATAGAGATGTTTGCCAGGCCAACACGTAGTTATTGAGTCACGTGACGAGCCACACACTACTGAATGCTCATTCATTGAGTTACAGTGTAAATGTGCTGGTTATTGGTATTTTGACTGAGTGGCTTTTGGTGTGTGTTTGTGTGTGTATGTATGTGTGTGTGTTTCACAGTGCTGAAGAGACAAGTGAGTCCCGAGGAACTGCAGACCCCAGGAGGTCCCTACGTAAAGAAGACCTTCACCGTAAGTTGTTCCTCCTGCACACACTCGCACACACTTGCACAAACACTCACTCATTCACTCACTCACTCACTCACTCACACTTACTCACATTTGTGCAAGCGTACATGCACCATGAGCAATCTCTATGTTCCAGTAAACTGCCCTTTAAGATAGATGGACACTTGCACACAGCAGAGACACTAGGTCATATATTGTCATCCCTGTCAACCTGTATGTTTTCATTCAAAAAAACAACTGAGACAGACTGATACACAGTTGAGAAAATAACATTAACTCTGGTGCTTGCAAGCAACATACAGTTCTTATCAAATACATGCCAACACAGACCTCTCCCACTATTTGATAAGGACCCTGTCTCCCTATTACGCGTGCAACTAGCACTGCAACATAAAAACAGGTCCACAACCTCTGCAAGCCTAATGAAGCAGTTAGCAGAGTTCTTTGCATTTGCAGAGAATGCAAATGTTTGACCCGGACTGTACCGAAATGCTTGTCTTTACTGCGATGTTAAGGTGCCAATGCTAACATATTGGAAGTGCTAACAGTTAATGAGGGTGTGTTTGTGTGACCTTTTCTGAGATTGTGGGCGACGCCGTGGGCTGGGGCTTTGTGGTGCGGGGCAGTAAGCCCTGCCACATCCAGGCTGTAGACCCCAGCGGACCCGCAGCTGCCGCTGGAATGAAGGTATGCAAACCCAGCTTATCAGATAGGCCTGTGGAAGATGCCTCTGTTCATTTGCATTCAGCCCATTTGCAATGAACTGAAGATTTTGATAGCCTGCTGTGATGGCACAGGCACGCGCACATTCAGGTCTGTTTTTTTGTCCCACCGCGGGGAATGTGGTATGTGCACAAAATACCCGATTTTGCATTCTATTCATACTCTAGTCGAAGGGTGACACGCAGGTGGGGTTTAGTGTGGCGGTCACTAAAAGATGGTGGAACGCCATCTCCTATGGCGAATGGGCAAAGTCAACTTCACGTCAACCGTGACTTAAGTCACAGAACACAGAGTTCTTGAAGGCTAAGAAGGAGGAGAGAGAAGAACGGAGGGGAGGATACTTTGGAATGAAGCGGAGGAGAGCGGAGAGAAGGTCAAAAGGCGAAGGAATTAAGTAACAACAAAATAAGGAAGCTTTTTTGGGGGGGGAAACATAAACAGCATCACGTCAGCTCTTCAAAATGGTGTTCCGTTGTGCAAGCGCATGACTTTGGAGCGGAAACAAGCGTTCCGTTAACGTGACTTAGGCAGTGACGTTAAAGTGCTTAGTAATGAGTGAGGTTGATTTCATAAGTTGCACATGCACTCGTCCTATCTTTTCATATTGGCAACAAGCTTACGAACATTAAAGGTTTAAAATAAGGCACCCATGATTTAAAAGTAGAATACGTCTTGACCCAGCTGTAGGATTAGGTTTCCAGTTTGTAAGAACTGTTGCAGATGGTGAGTCAGTTCAGAGTTGACTTCCAACTCCATATCAAGCCCTGACTTATGATTAAACATTTAGAGTGACACGGTTTTACCATATCTGAACTACTTAAGACTCTGTGGCTGCCACTGTGGCTGCCTACAGCGTTGACACTTTTCATCTATGCACAAGAGCCTGCGAATGTGCAAATAGAGCTATCAAAATTACCGATTGCCTTCGGTGGAAGGAACTAATAAAGTTGTATTTTATTGGTGCCTCGAGACACTACTGATACTACTAAAGGCAAGCATACGTTGAGAGCTGAGCAGACGTCCTACATGCTCTTAGCTTCAGCTAGCGGAGCTGTTAGGAAACCGAATAGACATGCTGCTCCCGTACTGTATTCACATCCATTTGAATGCTCCTTAAGTAAGCGTGTGGTGCAAGTTAGTCAGACGGAGTCTGTGGCTTTCCAATCTGTGATAAAGCAAGTGGCTTTGCTACTGAAAGGGGCAGCGACGCTCCATCAGTCACACGTCCTGCTTCCGCTGCTGTAACCGAACTGGGATGTAGGTGCTCCGTGTCGTCATTCAGGCCAGCCTCGTTGGCTGTAATGTGGGGGAGGATTTAGGTGTATGGACACAGAATGTGATGATAATGAGTTTGTACCATTAAGTGTGGGGATACCGTCTTTTTATGTTTAGTGACACCAGTGAGTTAATCCATTTTGGCTTCTTGGGACGCCCAAAATGTGCAATGTGCTATGTTTGAACTAGTTTAGTGATGGAGAAGGGCTCAGTGTTCTTGTTAGCTGGAGCTAAGCCAGGAGCAATAGTGACTTGATAGTAGGAGGCTATGGGGGGAGGTAGGGTAGCGTGTGCGTGTGTGTGTGTGTGTGTGTGTGTGTGTGTGTGTGTGTGTGTGTGTGTGTGTGTGTGTGCATGTGTGTGCGTGTGTGTGCGTCCTAGAAGGGAGAGAGAAGCCAAGAGAGAGAATAGAGGCCAAAGTTTAGACCATAGTACATACGCCACACCACAATACTCCAAATTGTTTTGCAACCATGATAAAAACAGGACAGGCATGTTATGTTTTTGCCAATGCTGCAGAAATTACGTGAGTCACTTCAAATAAGGCAGGCAGGCGTGGTCGGGTTGCTACTTTTGAGAGCTAACTCCTTCGGCCCTTCAAAAATGTATTCCTGACCTTTCTATGATGTTGTCAGTGAGATCAATTCACACACAGTTGGCTGACACCAATCCCCACAAGTATTTAGACATTGATTGAATGTAGATGAAGCAATATCATGTTTTCTATGTAAATATGCTTTTGAACGTAACTCTCCTGGTTTTTCCAGCTCTCTTCTAATGTCAGTTGTTGTTCCTTCTTCTCCAGGTCTGTCAGTTTGTGGTTTCTGTCAACGGTCTGAACGTGTTGTCTCTGGACTATCGCACCGTGAGCAACCTGATCCTGACCGGCCCCAGGACCGTGGTCATGGAGGTCATGGAGGAAGGTGACTTCTGAGGTGGGAAGCAGAGCGCTGTCCAGACAACAACTGCCTCGCCTCTCTGCCAGAGCTGCCACACACAGTCAGCTTCTGCCAGCCATCTTAGTAAGTTAGGTATACTGCCACCTGCTGGACAGTGGGGAAACAGACCTCGGAGAGGAGCCGGATTCCTGATCTGTAGTTTCATCTCTCTGCTTGGGTGTTGGACAAGACATCATTGAAATTCAACAGGCCCCATAGAGATTAGTTTTACCGTGGGGAAGATTCCCCCATCAACCATAACATCTGACAGAGTGACAGTCCAGGCCACCTCCATGGCGACCAACTGTGTGTTTCCATACATACTCACTAGCACACACCTTGCTGTGTATCAAGCTCTTCGACTGGCCAGCGAGGTGTCTTAGGATGGTGAATACAGGAGGGTAGGAAGGTTCTAGAGATGTACACAGACATGTAGCAACTAGCGAGCAACGCTAGACCCCCTACTCTTGGTTTTCAGAAAGAACTTTGTGTTTTGTGTTGTGTCAGTGTTGTCCTTAAATGCACCTGTGTTCACTGGTTGCAACTGTCTTCAGGGGGAAGGTTATGATGATCATTTTTGCATCTAGCCTCAGGTTAACCCAATATATAAATCTATATTTTATTATTGTGTTGAGTTTCTGGTTAGTTACAGTGCAGCCTTTTCAATCCTCTGTTTCTCACTTGAAAACAAACTGAGAGTTTACTGGACTGGTCTTTTCCAGGCCAGAACTTCATAGTTATTAGTAGTAGTATCATGAATGTTTTATTTTACGAAGTCATGGCTCCCTTTAGTAAGAATATATGAAAATACACCACATTATTATTTGTCCACCATATTTTATAAAACCCAGTAAAATATTAGTATTTTATGAAAATGAATGCTGAACCTGCATTTTAATAAAGGTCTTTGGATTTTAGTGTGGTTTAGCACTTAAATGATACTGCAAAGATCTGTAGTGTTGTTTTTAGATAAACATAGTAAAGTATTGATATGACATCGTACTGTATCATTCTGTGAACAGTCCAATACATGAGCATTTAGCTTTGACCATCCTGTCAGAATTACAGTAGCAGAGTACAGTTTGTGGAACTGCGATTACATTCAGAAAATGACCTAGTCCAGTCTTTCACTCTATAATATAAAGTTCAAGTTATAACAACTGTAGATCAGTTAAAAAGTGTTTTAAGTGTCAACTTCTATTCCTAATCAAATATAACCTGGATAAAGTAAACTGATAAGTAGAACATCATAGATAGCGAATCAATTAACTAACTACATACTACTAGATGTTCAAGTAAATGTAATGATTCATGGTGTTTGAGTACCACAAGATGCAAGCTTGCATCGTTTCACCTGATGTGCTTACATGTTTAAAGCAGTTAAATACCTGAGTTTTTATATGTTTTATAGTGTTCGCATCCAATCTAGAATATTTGCGCCATTGTCTGCTCTGTCCAGAAGTAGCAGACATTGGTGAAAGTTGCATGATGTGCTTGTTGCCTGCACATGTTTATTGCTCTATAACTAATCTTCATGTACTGTATGTCTTGTAAAAGATTTGCAGAATGTGACCATAAATAATTAAGATTGGGTTCCCAGACACAGTTAAAGGCTAGACTTGGATTAGAGATCCATACAATGATGTTAAGGCATTGTTAGTCTTAACTGGTTTGGGGGGTCACAAATTCCGGAGATGTTTTTCTGTTTTAAGGAAGAATAGGCTAAATGGAATGCTATCCCTGAGTCCCCAAACCATCCTCTAGCCCCAAACCCACACCAGCGGGATTGGTGTATAGATGATGGTTTAGCAAAGAGCAAGCTTAAGCCACCACACTACTTAGATTTCTCTGAACGATCTCAGACAACACAAGGGTCCAGGGCTAAGACCGTTCTGTTCTCCATCTGAACACAGATTGGACCCAGATTGTCGGGACCCTGGGTCAACCACACAAGTCATTCAAGGGTCATAGTTCTTTGTGCCACGTGCAACTATACAATGTAAACTTGAAGCATTTGCCTTAAGAACTTTGATTTTGCTGCTATTTCTCTACCCTGGTAGTCATTCGATTCTCACGCAGTCTTTCTCTTTCTCTTCCTGTTTTCTAATCTCACTAACTCAGTGGTCACCTATTGAGGTCTTTCGCGACAATCAGCGTTTCTTTGACACACACAAGAGCACAATGCCAGGAGAGCAACTGCAGTTGTCTGTTGATCACTGCTTTATTTTCACATTGTGGATATTGATGGCTTTTATTGATTTTCCTACCAATCATTGAAATCACCGGTTTAAAGAGATTGACTTGCGACTCTGCACACCCCTATACACACTATAGCACTTAGCAAAATGAAGACATGTGAAAGAGTGATTGTCTGGGCTGGAAGACTAAGCTCAAGGTACCACTTCTGTGTTTTGCAATGCAGCTAAAAAAAAGATGATTCTTGTCAAATGTAAGTTCATATGTGTTCAATAAAGATACTTTGATTAAACTCCTCTATTTACTTCTTATGTCGATTTTATAATCATGTTTGCACCGTGGACTGACTCTCATGCAGTATGATTTTGCACAGCGTTTGTATGTCAGAATGATGTAATGACAACTACTGTAGTGGCAACCCACCGTCAAAAGCTGGGGGCTTGCTGCCTCCGTGTGGACAGAAAAATAGTTCTTGCTATTGTTTCAGCTTTTTCGTTTTTCATCAGCAGAGAGCAGCATTGATCAATTGTTCTATGGAAAACGTGTTAAGTCTCTTCAGCTGTTAAAAGGAAACGTTAAACTGCACGCACACATTGATGCAAACTGAAATGTGTATATTCTGGTACTCTTTCTGAATGTTGGATGTTAAATACCTACTCTGTTTCTCCATGTTGCAACATACCTGGATGGTTTTTCACTCACCCCATTGATTATGTATGAATCACGTGCAATTGCATCCAATTAGCCTCAAAATAACCCCAAAGTAGTCTGAAATATCATTCCATGTCATTCATCCAGCTTCCCGCGCCAATATTCCCTCATTATCTGTAAATGGATCATGTAAATGGATGGATGTGTCAGTCAGTTAGACCTTTTGGACCAGTAACCAACTGGATAGATCTGAGGCCTTATTAACTCACCTCCCTGGGAGCGGGTCAGATTTTGTATTAGTTCCTTAGCTCCTCAGTTTTAAAGCAGCATACTACCCCCTTCCCCCAAACACACACACACACACACACACACACACACACACACACACACCCCTCTACCACTCGACATGTCACCCCACCCCCAGGATGAGTGACAGTTAGATGATGAATGATGTTTATCACAAAGGAACATCTCATCCATCTATCTGATAAACAACATCTCAACGGCATCGCACCCCCCCCCCCCTCCCCAAATCCCCCCATCCTCCTTTCCTCTCACCTTTTTTGTACCCATCTTAAGGCCCACAGTTTATGCACAGTGCACAGGTAGTATAAATATAGCTACCATCCGATTCTGTTCTTGTTTTTGGAGAGTCTCGGTCACTGGCCACTCTGGCACACTTGTTGATATGGAGTCCAAAAAACTAAGAACAGAATTTCAAAAATGGAAAGAGAAAAACTACAATTAAAGCACACAAAACTGAAACACATTGACTTTAAATGACCAGAGGAATCTGACGTTGTAGTATTGTCCATCAATCGTACCTTGGTGACTGGACCATATCTCTGGTAGGAGGACCTCATGAACGGGGTCTAAACTGGGAGAAACACTCCCAGCCACCAAGAGGTCCTGTTTGAACACATTCACACTGGCCCACTAATAGGTTGTCTTTAGACAACTAAGAGGTGTGGCTGCAGAGCCCCAGCCCCTGACAGCAACCTAACCGTAATGTAAACATGCTCACAGATAACACAATGTTTGACCCCCTCATTCAAACAAAGCAGGCTATTCATGGAATGGTGGATAACCTTCAGAGTTTGCTATTCAGTACTGAGGAGCGTGCAGTAAGTTCACACAAAGTTGAAACAGAGAAGCTGGACTGATTTAACTGAGCAGATAATTACAAGATGCAGGCAAATGTCACGGTGCTAGTTGAGTTAAGTGACTAGGCCCAATGATTAGTCCTCTATACCTAGGTATTAAACGGCTTGTTATTTGGGACCAATGTGTTGAGAGTGTGAGAGACGTTCCTAAGTTACCGCTCAAAAGAGAACAGAAACAGGTGTCTTTTTACAGATGTATGCATGACTGAGCAACTGTTAAATAATAACAACTTCAGTTATAAAGTGAAATGGTATCATTAGTGAGCGAGGAGAAAATGCTATTGAATTACTGTGCAGCTACACAAAATATGGTCCATTTTGGTTTCCTCTCAAATGTGGAATTTCTGCAGGAACTACACTGAGACTTTACACAGTGGAAAATCAATTTTCACTCAAAAGTAGTGAGAAAAAAGTGAGAAAAAAGTATATGTTATTGTAAAGATGTATTTTTTCACATTTATTTTCCGCTATTAACACATTCAAGTACAAATTGAACTGTTATTCCACAGTCCGTGTTCTACTTTTATGGGTTAGGGTCAGGATTTTCATTCCTCCTTATATCTACACCTAAGGCTATATCTATTCCCTGCATCATTTGTAAACTTAACCTAAAACCCAGCCCAGATGTTAGTTTTCATCAAAAATGTAAAATTTCTGTAGTGGCTAAACAGACTTTCCAATGTCCATGACCTTAAATGACAGATTTCCAAGATACCATATGGCTGAGCTCAGTGAACTGTGATTAAACTCTGAAGATGCTCCTTGATGCATTTATTCATCATATCTACAGCATTTGGAGGAATAATGGATGCAGCCCTGCAGCAGTTCATTCACAGGGCAGGTCTGGTTCGCTGTCCACTGGGCAGAACAAGAGCTCTCCACAAACAGACACAAAGAGATGGTAGAAACTTGTGGAGGCTGTAAACACATACAGACACACAAACACACGCACAGATAGAAAACATACACGCTGAGAAAACAGTCACACCGAGACAAAAACTTCATTGTAGATCCAAGGAGAACAACAAGGTAAAAAACATATTTACATAAATACAAAAATCTACAAACGTTTTACTACATTTCAAAACTGCCTATCATGATGACCTATGTGTTTCACTGTGGAGGTCCTGTCTCCTCACATGGTATCATATGGATGCATATATAGATTTATACAATCATTTATTCGAAAAAACGTTTGACTGAAATGTTTGATATTGTGCCTGTCAAATACAAAGTCAAGATAACCACAACATTTAAGCTATGAGAAGACCACCCACGCAGATGCACACACACACGCACACACACACACACACACATGCACACACACATGCACACACGCAAGCACACACGCAAGCACACACTCAAGCACATATGCAAACACATATACTGACATCATTACCTCTTACATACATGCCAAAGATACATCATATCCGTCATTCCATCGTGATTGATGGTGTACAAAACACGCTGATTCTCAGGCAGCAGCCAACCGTTCATTCACTGCACTGCAAAGACAGACAGATGATGCCCCAAGTGTCATGTGGACTGTCAACCCATCTGGTTTCTATCATCCTGCAGGGCTGGGGAAGTGGGTGTGGAAGGGGTGGGGGTGTCATAGTGGGGGAGGAGAAGCCCCACCAAACCTGATTACAGTGTCTAGACCCTTGATGGGGTGGAGGGGGAGGGCAGGTAAGGTACACCTGGTGCACTTCACAGACATGCCATGCTCCACTCTTTGGTTCCCATGTCTCACATTCCTGAGCCCTTGAGGCAAGTCAAGATGCGTCTTCGCCTTCCCCCCCTTTAGCCAATAAAATCAATAAATTCAGTATTAGCGTTTGAGCTTCCAGTTTGCTTACCATTTAGCAATGGCATTTAAAAAAAGCCCAAGGTCATTTATTTAAAAAAAATCAAGACGGTTCTGGGTTTGATGAGGGACTTCAATTTAAAACGCAACCAGGTATTTTTGTTAGCTCTCTTTATTGTTTAAGTAAATGGTTTATCTGCACAGTTTTTACATTGTGGTCATTCACGTGCAAACACTTCTTAACATTCTCGGTGTCAGGGTGCCAAGCGCATCAGAATGAACCGCGCACCTGCCACGCTATGTAGGCTTCTAGAAAGAAAGAGAGCAGAAACTTCAGTGGTTCCTGGCTCGCATCGACTCATTTTAGTAAAAAAAAAGAAAAGAAAAAAGACCGTTAAAGTGTTCTTGTTAGCGAATAGATTCAGTTATATACGTGACAAGTTGTGACGAGGGGAAACAAAAGTGCCCAAGGGCTGTGGAATTGAACCCTCAGTCGCGTCGTCCTGCACTGCAGCAATTGGTCGCATTTTTTCCAATTCTGCTCGTCCCTGGGATGAAATGAGGTGAAGTAGAGGGTTGGAATAGCAGGAGGGATGGGTGAATAACGACGAAAGAAACACCCACCACAAGGTCTACTCTAGACTGACGGATTTCGAACCGGAGAGGGACACTCGGAGAGCCCGAAGAGGCAGTCACAGTCTAGGGTAGTGAGAGACAGCTGTACGCCGCGGGTAAAAATCACGAACATTGGATTGATGACTTGTGAGGTATGGGTGATTGCCTTTTTATTCGTTTATTTGTTGATTGAATGATTCATTCTATGTGACATGTTTAAGACTAGGTGTGAGCAATTGACTGAACGACTGAATAATTAGTTTTCTCCTACAGAAAAGGATATGTGTAGTATACAATTGCTCTCAAACTGGCCTCAAAATCTGTGTGGAGACCCAGTTAACAATTAACTTTTCTTTGTCGATTTTCTTTCATTTGAATTACAAATTATAGGCTCGTGGCATTTAGCAAAGGTCTTGCATTTTACACTAATAGCTCCTTAATGCACATTCAACATTAACACATCCTAAATTCAGTTCCTGTCTCTGAATTAGTTTGAGATGTTTGAGGACTGAAGGTGTGTCCCCTGATAACATTGATGTGTGATTAAACTTAAAGTAATTTAAGTTTTGTCCGAAACTTTTGAGAGATTGTGAGATTTCTTGAAACTATGGCAATGTGCTACGTGGTTCGCAGGAATAACAATGATGAAACAAAGTAGGCTAATAGTCCTATTTATATTTTTGTTGCAAGGACGGTAATTTTATGATGTTATTAAAAAAGGTTTAAGTAACTCGCACGACTCAGAGTAAAGGCACAAAATGATTTCAAAAACCCAATTAAAATAAAAAGAATTGGACTACGATGAGAATTGAACTAACTTCCTCAATCTGTCGATGTAGAAAAAGTTATGATAACTGCTTTATCAATTAAGTGATAAGACAGAGAAATTGGTTATGAAATGAAGGGAGGGGCAATGAAAGGAAGAAAAAGAGAAAAAGAGGGAGGAAGCAGGGATGAAAAGAGGACGGAAGAATGAAAGGAAAAAACACATGGCAAGTATTCCCATCTGAAAAAGTATATCCAGTGAGCACCATCTTCATTATTGGCCTAAGTCACAATGTCATCATAGCCCTGAAGAGGAATGACAGTCCATCTGCTGTTACAACCAGCCTGTTTATTCTCCTTCTAATGATGAGTGGCAGTCTAAGAGGAGGACTGCTTGGGCTCATTGTCAACTATGGCACTCAGGAAATCTTCTCTGGAGCCTGTCCATCAAAAGTTAACAACGTCCTCCACTGTTCCTAGATACGTTGGGTGGGTGGAGTGCTCTCCCCCTCCAGTCCCACTCCGTGTGTGATAGAGTGAGGAAATGTTGCCCTAAAAGTATGTCTCCAGTCCTAGATCAGATGAGATGGTCTCCTGCAGTGGTGAGAAGAAATAGCAGTAGAAGTAATGACTGATTTTAGATCAGTGCCTCAAGGCAGCAAAACCTTGTTGAATCGACAGCACTCAGTTGCAATGTCCACTAGAGTGGTGAACTCTCGAATCTCGTTATCTATCAACCTTTTAAAAATCTTTCTCTATCTCATTACCTCCACCCGCCCCTTCAAATGCTGGAAAGGGGTATAATGGCCTCTTTCTGCTTTCTAAGGTGTAAAAGGATCAGCACGGTATCAGTGTAACGAGGGTGGCGGCTCTGGGACAGTTGAAGATGTGGGCTCTGCTTCTTCTCCTGGCGCTCTCTTCTCACCTCCCTGCCCCTGCCCTGGGTCAAGGTATGTCCCAGCCTCAGCCTGATACCTCACAGTGGCTTCTGCTTCCTGGCCATCCGCCCCTTCACACCACTTTCCATGTCTAGGTTTGGTCCACCAACATCTCACCTTCATGTCAAAACACTGCTTCGCCCCACTGGCTTGTCTCTGTCTTGGCTACGCTTCAAGCAAGGCTTCATGTTTGTTTATAATACTTATGCTATGCATTGTTATGCTTGCTTATGTTCAAGTGTAAGAATAGCAAAACAGCTTGAGGAACCAGGATATTACAGAGTTGTATCTGATGACGACTGTGATCAGATTGTGGATAATATCCATTACCTTGATCTCCTCAAGATGATTGTTCTCACTGTCTATGGTGCTATCAGTTGTGCTATTTGTTCTGGCCTTGGTCTTGCAACGCTGAGAACAGAAAGTGGTAAACTATCCATACTGAGATAATATCTGAATGGCAATATGTGACTGGCCAAGGACTCCAGGGAGATTTAAACATAGAATTTCCAATGAGTGTGCGTGTGTGTGTGTTCTGGGCTTACTCTCCTTCTCGGCCTTGGAGTAAGAGAAACTACAGATGGTCATGAACTATTTCAAGAAATAATGAAAAGAAAAACAAATCATATCAATCCCACAATCCCAAACCAAATGAACAATATCAGTGCAATCTAGACTGACTTTGTGTTCCGTCAATCATCTCTGGGTTTGGTGTGAAAAAAAACTTTCCCCGAGCTGTAGGGCTCTTGGAGGGATTTGTTCTGATGATCCCATTTGAATATCAAGCAGGACTCAAAGCGTAAAATAATGATTTTTATTTCAACGGTCACCATTTACGTTTTCCTCATCTCATGAATATAGTAATCCACGGTGTGTCTCCACTCAGTTTGCTTATCGTCTACTCTGATAATCCATCTTAATCCTCCTTTTCTGCCGTGAGGTGTTGTTCAGCATCTCGACTCTCCTGATTATGACAGCATCGTTAAGTGTAATGATTCACTATTGATTGGCTGTCTGGGCAGGTCAAGGCCGTGCTCTACCGCACCGCACCACGTTAGGTTTCAGATTGGCTCATTTAAAAGCAGTGGATATTTTTGTTTGTGTGTGTGAAATTGTGTGTACGTGTGTGTTTCCATGTAGATTGCAGAATTAATGTGGGCAATGAGCAACTGATTAGTAATTAGTGGTTTTGACACAGACACACAAAAAAGTGTCTTGACAGCAAATGTAGGGAATATGTAAACATGTCTGTCTATAATTAAAGCACGCAAGCCGGGTTCTTTCAAATCCTGCCTGCGTTTAAATGAAAGAAACCATTAAATAAATAAAACCTTTTGCCCAAGCCCTTAAGACTAGCACATTTGATTGAACAGCTCAGAGTGAACCTGTCAAACTCTGACAGCATAGCATACTTGAGGATCAAGCAGAGGCCTACATTTTCATATACTCTCTGAATGGATTTTCATGTTGCTAAAAAGATAAACGTTCCAAGGCGATGAGGGCTTCAGCCAGGTACACGAGCGGAGGAGCACTGATAAAAGACTTGGTGGATTTGGGTTGCGTCTTATCTGCCAACACCGAGGCAAGCGTGTCCTCACGCAGCACACAGATAAACCACATCAAAGACTGGCACAGAGTTGCGGAGCATTGCTCTAATGAATAGATAGCGCACGCGTGCACACGCGCACACGCACCCACGCATACGACTTCGCTTTGCAACCTGTCTCCGCAATAAAATGACAAGTCAGCACTTGTCACACTCAAAGTTGCAAGAAAACACACCAGCCTGCACAAGCTGTCATAGACTTTAGAGTCTATCTCCGAGGAGCAAAAGGAAATGGTAGGGCAATTTTGAAGAGGGGTAGGTGGCAGGGAACACATTCTCATGGAGATTCACCTCCCCGTCCCAGATAAGCAGCAGGCTAATCGGTGATATTTATTCATACCATGAAGTTCCTGATCCCTCCATACTGAGAAAGCAAGTTGACCTGAACATATTTGTTTGATTATTCACTCTATTAGTCTTGTTCTACGGGTCTTTTATACCATGGCTGGGAGACGGATTCCAACTCATCTCAACCCAACCCCCCCAGCCCCCAGTCCCTGAACCCCCAAGCCCTAAGCTCCCCATACCCCAGCCTCCAACCCCCTCAAACCCCAAACCTCCATCCCGCTGCCACTGGTGACAATACTCACCAAGTTATTAGCGGTTCTCCGTCAACTCAATTCATATGCAATCACTCAGGCTTAAAGCATGAATTTGTAGTGCTACTTATTCTTCATTCAGCATAAACCCAAAGGAGAAACTCTAAGAATGAGAATTTCGTTATGAGCTCGGCTTTAAATTGGGTTTTAGAAACTGGCTCGTTTACGACGTCACTTTATGGCCACATAAAACGTGCCTTAGCTTTTCGCAAGGGACGTCAGCTCACAGGTGGATGGGCGAGCACAGGTGTGAAGCGCAGCACAGGTGTGCACGCTCACACGATGTTCAGGTCATGGACGAGGTTGGATTTCCGCTTGACAAAGGGATACCCATCAGGTTTGTGTGCGTTGTGTCTCCTTTCTTCACACTCGTCTCTAATCCACAACCTCTTTCGCTGCAATGCTATATTTCAGATCGCCCCCAATTATCCTTATATGTCTTCATTCTGATTCTGTTGGACGTAGATAGGATGGCAAATTGACCATTTGTCATCTTCAAGAATGTATGACATATAAAGATAACAATGGAGGCTCCTTCCTCTCGGAGCTGGTTGATGAGGAGCGCATGGTTGGGGTTTTTGGTGGGGCTCGGGTGTTATTAACAAAAATCTTGGTTTATCATCCACACCATTAGTGTTGGGAAAACTGTGGTGTGGTTGTGGGGATTTACGCCGTTACATTAACTAACCAACAAAATTAGGTGAACAGGTGACAACAACGTGAGCCAGTAGTAGAGAAGTATTTTACAGCCAAGAAAACAATCTGTCAAGCCGCAATCTCCTCTCTGCAGCTACTTCTGTTAATGCCATCACCATGCTAGAATGCAAACTGTAGACATCCACCTCGCTGTTTCAATGTCATTCTGAGGAGAGATAGTTTCCACTGTGACAGAAGGAAAAAATCTCATACTGTTCCTACCATAGATGGATTCTCCATGGAACTTAACAGTATAGATAAAACATTCGCTTATTTTAAAATCTGAAACACTTGCTGACTTGGGAATGATTTACAGATGATGTCATCGGCTTAAGAGACTTCCGTCTATTTGACAGAATGTATCGAAGGAGTGAGAGAGTCGGTTGGCAGCACAACCTCGTACACCACAGTTGCTTCGTGCTGTGCACTGTTGGTCATACTTGGTTCATTTTGCTACGGATCTATGTGTCTGTGTTTGCATGTGAGTGCATGCATGTCACTAACAAAGCTGACGTCTCACGTTCGTCCCACAAACACCATTGGATTGAGTCTGACATGTTCATTTAATTTACCAGGTTTATCAGAATGACATGGTGTTAATAGGACATTTTTATTTTTATTCCAGTTCCAAGTCCACGAAGAATACGGTTCAAAGAACTGGGAGCAAACAAACTACATGTGTCATGGAAAGAACCGAAGGGAGATTTTGACAGCTACATATTTATATACGTCACCAAACCAGGTAAGATGCAAGGCGATCTTTCATTCTCCAAACCTTTGATCTGTTTAAGGGAACCCTCAGAATGAGGACAGAACCCCTTTAAAGTCAGGGAGAACCTTATGGGATGTATGCTGATATGCTTCCTCACATAACTCTGCTGAATACTGACACTAGGACCCAAATGTATTCTGTCAGACCAAAAAAAGCTTCTACCCCGAACCTTTTGATTTTGTATTTTCCCTAAAGTCACAAGTTCCACACAGAAGACTCCTTTCTCTGATTGTACCGTTTCACATGATGTCGCGCATACTGCACTTTAGAAAATGATCTATTATATTCTCCAAGCGCATCTTACAAAAGACTTCCTCCGAGAGAGTAGGGCTTATAGAAAATCTGAACTGATAGTGAGGAGATGTGATAGTGAGACATTTCAGTGCAGAGGTATGTTCACCTTGTTTGACTTTGACTTGTCATTCTGTGCCCATAACAATCTGGGATTAAGGAGGGATCTGGACACAGATACTGACACTGCAGGTTTTGCCCAGCATGTTGCCAACACCTAGGCTTTTGTTTGCAGTGATTAGCTAGCCTGCTATTCTACTGCCAAACTGGCCCCTCGGTTGTAAACCGATACACTTCAGGAACAAATAGCAACAAAGGAATTTCACATGTTTGTGATTATTTGACGGACACAGGTCTTATTCCTAAATGCTAACAAGTGAAGGAACATTTCTCTACTACAATAGGCCTATAGTTGGTCTCATGCACTGAAGACATCTGCAATGAGAGACAGTTGGCCAAAAAACAGGAGTCATTAGTGAAGATTTTGCAATGTATAAAGCCACATGCTACCAACAGTCTATCAAAAGCATACATTTAGATATAACTTATTGAGTATCTACAGACCGTCTACTGTATGAATGGCCTGTCAAAAAAGGTAACAAAAAAAGGTTCTAAATAGTGAATTATATACTTAACCAGGCCAGTCAATTTGGGAAGAGTACAGCTGACTCTGGCTAGGCATATTCACTGTGCCAGGTCTACTGTAAACTGGAACAGATGCCAGATCCCAGATGACAGCACAGAGGCAACCGCAGCTTATCATCAGGTTGATCATGTTTCTGAAGAAAGACCTGTCTGCGTCAGTGAAGCGCGGTCTCCCTCGCTGGCTACTCTTGCTTGGTCTCCCCCCCTCTCCCCCCCCCTCTCTCTCATCAGGCAGGTCTTCAGGACCACCCATATGAGTTTTCTAAACATACACACACACTAACACACAACTGCACATATGTACACACATTCTTCAAGTCTCGTGTTGCATTTTCAAGTATGAGGGGAAATATCTCTGTGTTGTACCTTGTGATATTATAAAATGAGGTCAGGCACACTGCTGTCTACATCATCAACTCTCCACGCTGTCTTGACTTGCACACTTGCATTTACAGCTGTGTGTCAGCATATTAGCATGGATTTCTTTGCAGTGATTCAAGGAATCAATGTAGAATTCGAGTCTATTAGTATTTGTCTGGCCACTCCTGACTTGACACTTTCAACACCCCTCTGGAGCAGGCAGTGTGATTGGAGCTGATAAAGCAGGCCCAGTCTATCTGTCTATCGATCTCCACAGGGGCTGGGGGATCTGAATGAGCCTAATTGGTCAATAATGTGATCTGTAGTCCACTACACAGTATATGTGCTTGCCAAGGTCTAGATGAGAAGAAAGGAGAGGAAGAGAAAGAACAGTAGAAGAGAGTAGAAGAAAGCGTGTTTAAGTGCAAACCACAATGTATTTTTGATCTTGCATGTATTGCTCTAATTAGTAACTTGGTTATTTCTTCACAGAAGATGCAGTGTTGGTGCGTATTGCATCAGTACCTTTAGCTTTGGCTCTGCCCCCCACATGCAGGCTTCTGCCAACAAGACTCCCAGTAGTCAGTCTGTACACATCGATGCTTGACATTGAGACTCCCAGTGCCTGAACGGGGAACGAACCACTGATTGCTTTGTTAACCGTAATGAAACATAGAAGTAGCGAATGCTGATTCGCTTCCTCTCTCATCCCTCCAACCAGGCGGGAAACAGAACGAGCTACGCATTCCAAAAGCGGAGAGCAGAGTGGTGATAACGGATTTCGATCCTACGAAGGAGTACACGGTCAGTGTAATCGCCCTGAGTGGGAACCAGCAGAGCAAGGCTCTCCAGGGAGACTACACAGGTAGGGGACATCATGCACGTCTCCCTGGCTCGCTCTGGAGGTTTTTTATCTGTCGGATTGAAACTTGACTGCTCATTTAGTTAAAAAGTGTGCTCGTATTCTGAGCCTATTAAAAGGAGGCGATGTTCTTTCCTTTTTTATTCTTTGTATTATGTTATGTTCCAGTCTATATGATTGGACCTGACTCCAGCTGACCTGACTGTAATGTGTGCCCTCTACAACCCCCCCCCCCTCCTCAGCTGAGGATGAAGACCCAGAGGGAGAAGACAGCCAGCCCCCAAAGAGGAGCGAACGACCTGGTCTTGAACACGTCAATGAGATTTCTGGAGGTTAGTAGTCTGGTCTGGATGTGGAGGTGTGTGTCTTTCTATTATCAGGTTCTCTCTCCTTCTCTCAAACGCCCCCCCTCCTGACATACACACACACACGCGCACACACACACACAATCTCCTCCCACACACACACACACACACACGCTTTCAAAGCCATTCCAATACAATACGTTTACTTTTTGGGGATGTCAAAGTGAACAGACTTGTGGTTTATATCAGAGGGAGGGAAGACAAAAATGGAAATACAATCATAAAATATGTGCCTTGTGTCCAACTTACCAAAAGAGTGTATTAAACAACAGGACAGCTGAAACAAATTTAGTCAATTTTGGGTTGTGTACAGAAATTGTTTCTGTAGTATAACTATTTTTGAAAGGAAACTAAAGATGTAGGATGGTACTCAATAACCTTTCCAAATGACTGCTCACAGAAACCCTTCTTTAGTTTGTCGCCACTCTAATTTGCTGAGACACAATGAGCCCATGACTCCAAATGAAAGGAAAGTGATTTCATTTTGGTTCCATAAAAACACATTTGTCTCTCTTTCTCTTTTACGCTTTCTCTTTTCCTCCTTCTTCCCCCCCTTTCTCTTGCTCTCCTTCACTCCCTCTCTCTCTCCCTCTCACTCTCTCCCTTCCTCTTTCCTTCGCTCTCATTTTCTCTCCCTCATACTTTGTCTCTTTCTCCCTCTCTCTCTTACTCTGTCTATCTCTTGTCCTCTCTCCCTCTGTCTGTCTGTCTCTCAATCCCTCTCTCTTTCACCCTCTCTCTTCCCTTCCCTACCAGCTGACTAATGGAAGTCTGTTTATTTGGTTGGCAGCAAAATGCCCTCTTCTGCTACTAAATGTGTTACCCTCTTCTCTATGAAACGTGAGAGAGGAGAGGAATGCATTTGCTGAACTGGGTGGAGATAGTGTGCTCTGTGCACCCCTCCAAGCCAAACCCTGATGTCTTTACCATAATGTGAGGGTCGGGGGATCGATGGTCGTCAGACAAAAGACTCAGACATGAACCTCCAGGCGGCAGGCTCTCAGACACTAACTGGTGGTTCTGTGAGAAAGTCTTTGTTTTTACAGTATTGAAAGAACTCTTTGGCTGCCATTTCTTTTCCGTCCAGTTTGTGACTGGACGGCAAGGAGGGTGACCGATGGAACGTAGATGCCGGGAATTGTGGGTACTTCGTAAGAGTGTGGATGATTGAGTTGGGTTTCATCATCCGTTGGATCAGTGGTGGAAAAATGACTTCACCAGCTGGGTGGGGACATGCTGACTTGTTGCATTCTAATACACCTTTTTATTATTATTATTATTATTATTTTTTTTTTTTTTTATGTATTCAGTTTGAGAGACTGCTGTCAAGGGCCTTCTATCAAACTGAATTCTATACCGCACTGTATAGTCGGCAAGGCAGGCTAAACTGATGGCCCTTCAAACAAAGAAAAAACTAAGAACAAAGATGTCCTCCTAGCATGCTTAATTAGTCATTTGTGTCGTCATAAATTCGACACAAAGCTTTCATTAGTCGCTTTGACCAAAAATAATTCTGTTCTGCAACGAGGTCGATAGGTGAATCTTTCCCGGTGTCAAAAAACGCCTGGATGAATGGGTTGTGTCTATTTCTGAATCCACTTTCCCCAACAGAAAGTCAGAAAGGCAAGATGAAAGGAATGATTTGAAAAAGAGAGAAAGTAATGAAGGGAGGAATGAAGGTGGGTAGAAAGGAAGGAAGGAAGTTAGGGAATAGACGACATAAAGAAAGGAAGGAAGTACCGTACTTTGAGGGAGAGGTGTCAAGGCGCTACCATCCCGAAAAGCCATTAGTTTGAGCGCCGGGGTCTAGTTGATGCTGCCTTGGGCCAGACTTTGTCTGAACCTGCAGTAAGAGGCCTGACAGATCAGAGGGCATGTCTGACTCACTCACAAACATCCCATAATAGGGGTGGGGACTAGGGCCTGATAATGGTCTGGGCTGACCTGCTTTGTTAGGGGGCAGGACCGAGGGCCAGGAAGTACTTGGAGTTATTGGTTGTTACTGAGGAATGCCCAACAGACACCTGCTCACGAAGATGTTGCAATTCTGTCAAATCTGCTCTTCAATATTTAGTTGCTTTTTTTTGTTTTGAGATTCGTTTTTTGATCATTCACTCTCTTAATCTCTTGCTGATTAAACAACTGTATGAGGTTTCCCTGAAGCTTAACAGTGATTCAACAGCACACTACCCACTAATCACTGCTACCATATGGCTAATCCACACAGCTCTGTGTGACTAGTTGGCCCAGCTAAACTGCTGTACACATTGACCATCACCCTGCATCATCACACAGCCGTCAACATTCAAAATCATCAGAGCTGCAGTGACAGAAACACAGCTATGATCAGACTTTGCTTGTACACATTTTTCATATTGAAGGATAGTCTCTTAAATTAAAAATCGAATCCATTTTCAATATTTTAATTTCACAGCAAAATATGGATTTTCCTTGAAGAACCTTACATGATTTAAGTATATGTGAACAAAACAATGAAAAGCTTAAGATTTTTTCCTAGCTATTCTGATTCTAATTGCTACTTTGCTTGTTTGACATGAAAGAAACACCAAAATATACAGTCTGCATTGTAGTTAGCAGGGGTTTTTTGGTTTCTTGTCCTTATGCAGAAGGAAGATGGAGTAAGTGGTGATGTTTGTTATTACTAGTTGCAAGGTTGCCAGGTTTGTTCATGATCAGTGCTGGGGAGATGTCTGGCGGGTTATTGCATTGTGTAACTTCCCTGACTCTTAACAAACTGTTACCAAACCTGGCCCTTCTTCCCACCAGGTGCAGGATTTGTGGTTGTATATACTATATGTGGTTCTATGACTTCAACATATTTTTCAAATACAAGTTTTGTAATCTCCCGTGGGTTCTGTTTATACCTTCGTTGATTTAAATGTGTGTCAACTCTGCGTTTAAATCGCTCTCATCCTGTAATCGAGTCCATACGATCCAGTAGGTGATTCAGTAAGGAGTGGTTTCATTTTCTGACACACAAATGCATGCGTACACTCTCTCTGACTCATACGCACACGTATATAACCCCCTTCATGTATAAAGAGTGGAAATCCAAGGGAGCCCAAGGGATGATTGAGATAGAGGGGAACGGGATTCACTCTTCATCCATCCTCCCTCTACGAGACACCCTCTTAGAGTACCCCCCCTCCATTATTGATAGCCCCCTTAATTTCTCACACAATCATTTAGTCTTTGCCTCCCCAGTTGTGGATCTAATGACAGCCAAGAGTGTTAAAACCTTCTAGCAAAACTGGAGTTTCAAACTGCCTGACCCACTGAGTCAAGTGGGAGAGGGTGAAGAGGGAAACAGAGTGAGGCAGAGGGAGATAGAGGGAAACAGAGTGAGACAGAGGGAGACAGAGTGAGGCAGAGGGAGACAGAGGGAGACAGAGTGAGACAGAGGGAGACAGAGGGAGACAGAGTGAGACAGAGGGAGACAGAGGGAGACAGAGTGAGACAGAGGGAGACAGAGTGAGGCAGAGGGAGACAGAGGGAGACAGAGGGAGACAGAGTGAGGCAGAGGGAGACAGAGGGAGACAGAGGGAGACAATGTGGAGAATAGGGGGGAAACAAGTCAGAAAGGACGTGGGAGAGTAAGTCGAGGAGTGAACATATGGGTCGAATGGGGAGTGTGTGTGTGTGTGTGTGTAGGTTGGATGGGTCATTACGAGACCACAGAGAGTTTTGATGAATAGATGGACAGTGGCTGGTAACAGGTGATGTCTGGGGATCTGGAGTGTGAAGAAGCACCTCTGAAAGCCAGGGACCAGCCTTGACCTCTAATCTTCAGCCTTCAGGGAACAACGCCGAAATACACCCACAGTATAGCCAGTGGTTCTGCGTATAACCATAGGAGAACTCTGTTAAATAGGTAATCCTATAGAGTATCAGTTCGGCTCTCGTGTTCCTTTGTTCAGTTCTCATATTCTTTATGGTGTTATGTTTTTTTGTGTGTTTTGTAGTCCTAGCTATACATATCGTTTGATTGAACGCATATCGGCAAGCTGCAATGCTGTGACTCCCCAGTTAAATACTATATCAGTATTCTGGAGGAGAAGGAGGAGGGGGTTTTCGAGTGGGGGGGGGGGGGGGCTAATCCCACAATGTGTCGTTACCCTACCATTCTCTGGACAAGGACTCATTATCCCAGAGGTCAATTATAATCATCATCCAAGATTCTTCCCCCTTTTCCTCACTTCCTTCCTCCCTCGCTCCCAACTCCCCTTAACTCGTCTCAAGTGTCGCTACCAGAGAAGCAGACAGAATACAGAGCAATTGTTCCTGCTGCAGGGATGGACTGAAAAGGGACGCTCAGCTTGGATGTTTTTTTTTTGTGTGCCATTTTTCCCGCTTTAAAGGTTACTGTAGCTGTAAAGCTACGCACACAGAATATGTCAGGCTGAAAGTGTAGGACCAGTCTGCCAGATAATTTGTCAAAGGTTACTGTCACAAATGGTGCTTTGCAGCTTCTTCACTCATTCTTTGAATGAGGTTACATTTTAACTAGAGATACAAACAATAACTAACTACTCATTGGCTGATAATAAACTGTGGAAATGCAAATGGTTTGAGGTCAGTCAGTTAATCTGTATGAGTGTGTGCCTTAGGGGGCTTGTATATTCAAGTGTCTGGCTTGTGTTATGGACGTGTAGTATTAATGAATGTGTATTCACTGTTTTTGCTAACATGTCTTTGAATGTAGGAGAAATACTCTGTCACTCCCTACGTTCCGTGCAAAATACGGAAGTGAACCAGCCAGCTTGAAACGCGTCCCTTTTCTTAGACACAGCTGGTTCTTGCTGTTTTTCAGGCCTTGCTGCTTTCCTGTTAAACTCTCATTTCTGGACTGAAGCCACCGTTATTTGTTGTGGGAGTTTGCTCAACTAATCAATATTAATCTCCCACCTTAGCAAACCCTTTGCATAGTTTGGTGTGTTTTTCTGCCCACTGGTAAGATCCTTTTAGTACTGATCGTTCAAACTCCGACATAAATACATTATCGAAGCATCAGCAACATAGACCAACATCATCATGTGTAATCACCAGTAAGGAACGTCATGTTCAGAACAAATATTTTGGAAATGGCTAAAGTTGATAAAGAATGGCCAACATTAATTGAGTATACATGGCCTGTACCAATTATACACATTATCCATGGCATCACATTACACAAGACACATTGATTCATGTAAGACCGTTCAAGACTTTATTCTTAACATTTTGCTGACTGTTTCTTTAAGTACAGCAATCTCAGCCCCTGAGAAACAATCAGGCTGCAGGAAAAACGAAATAAATAACGTTGCAGATTACAATAAACTCCATCTGATCCCCAACAAAATGGAGGTCATCCATAAATCAGTCTTGTCAAGGGGAAATACTTGTTAATAATATGAAGTTTGAAGGAAAAGAAAGAAGGGAAGAAATGCCCTTAAACACATTAACAGGATAAAGGCTCCTTACTTTGAATGATTAAGTGGAGAAAATATGCCATCAATGAATTTCAGGGTTTGACAGAATCATTTAACAGGAGTGGAGGGAGAGGCCAGGGCAGCGATATATACCGCCTGATGGATTTTCCAGTAGAGCAGAACCACTGTGCCGAGCCAGCTTGTGTGACCCGGGGGGACAGGATTACACTGTAATCATTGCTGTTTTCAATTAGTCTGGTCTGGAATCTGTGTGTAGGCGGGACCATGCCCCTTCTGTACTGATATATCACAGGGAACGGTCAGTGATATGACCTGACTGATATCTGTCTGACATTCTGCCTAAATGTCTGTCTGACAGTATGCCTGTCTGTCTGTCTGTTGGACAGTATGCTTGACAGTTTGCCTGCCAGTCTGTCAGCCTGTCTGACTTTCTGTCTCTAGGACAATCTGCCTGTCTGCCTGCCTGACTGTGTGCTCTTCCCTTTCTGACAGAGGAGGATGTGAAAAGCCTTTGTGTGAGTGTGAAAGCAGGGAACACAGTCAGGGACATTGTCACATTCACAGTCACATGTTTCATGCGATCGCTGACATCCATTCTATTGTCCACTGCCACACACGTGGCCAGACAAATGGAGTCAGACCTGCAACTGGAGACTTTACGTGGCTCAATGTCATTGTCTGCACTGTGCAGTGGGTGCGCATGAAGTTGAATGATTAAGTATGCATGCAGTGCTCCACAAAGACAGCCTTTCTTTCTTCAGGCTCTGCCTCTTGGGGCGTAGACGAGGTTCCCAGAGGCTTGACTTGTGTCATAGGCATCACAGGCAGTCCTCTTCACAGTGGCTCTTGTGTCATTCACCAGACTGAGGGAGGACAGGCACCAGCCCTGCTGTAGTCGTTGCTTCTGTTCGGAGGCTGACTCAGGGTTCTGAAAGGATTTGAAAGCACCTGTGATTTTCTGACACTTTCTGTCTCTGTCTCTCACACAGACTCTCACACAACTTGCTAGACGTTTCTGTAAAGTGTTCTGTAATGTACGGTTATATTGAATGGATTCTCTGAACCCATTCTAATAACTTGAACCAATTAGTGTTCCAATATTGTCCATTTTTCAAAAGGGCTCTGTCTGTCACATGGCAAACAACATATTCCAATCCAGTGTGGATCGGTCTGAAGAAAATGAGTCTGTTTTTATGTTTGCTATTTGCATAGAGCCTATCCCTGAGGCCATTTTAAATGCCTTTCTTCAGTTTTTCTTTTAATTAGACTTCGTTATTAGGTTGTTGTTTTTAGTTTGTGTTCCAGCATTCATCAGGAACGATCTAAGATGTTTCTGAATTGAGAGAGATGCAGCATCTGTCCATTATTTACAGAGCAACTACAGTACACTTGTTTTGCTGTAGATCGCCATGAACCAGAGGCTGTTTTGTGGACATTTTGTGGTGAGACATGCAGGCTTGTTAACTGAGTGTGGTTCCGGCCACGACTTCTCCTCTTGTCTTCTCCAACCACCAGTCTGCAGCGCTCTGAAAGACCTGCCACTCACAAGATTACACTCTAAATCCTTTGTCTCCTTGACCGCATGGAATTAAGGAAAATACACTCTCTCGCGCAGACACACGCAGACATGCACACCCATAAAAACAAATGCACGCATGCACACTCCACCCCTCACCCCACACGTGCAAACACCACCCAAAATCCCACTGTCTCTCACACAAATACCCAGGCACCCAGTCCAGCCTGCTGTGTTTGATGTGAGGGCTAGGTTTGGGAAGGCCCCGCTATTATCGCCACACCAAACGAAAAGCTGTCCTTTCATGTGCTGCTGCAGTGGTGTAGGCCAGAAGCTTCCCATTGGGAGCAGTGAGTAGACAGAGGAGCGTAGAGCTACTGGGGCTTTTAGCCCAGGTCCCTGAAATTAGGCTCAGTTGAGTCACCGAGGCATCAGTCTTTCAAATCTGGTTTTGCTGTGTTATCATTGAAGGGAGTTTGAAGCTCAGTGTTTAGTCTCTTTAATGTGTCTCTAAGAGTCTCTCTGCCTTGTCTGCTTTGTTGCGGTAAGTGATTGGAGGCTGAGGGAAAACAGGAAATGATGGACAGCTTTTGTTCTCAGGGTGTGATATGTGGGTGCGTGGGTGCATGTTTGGGTGTGTGTGTGTGGGGGGCCCGTCTGCATGTGTGTGGTTGTGTCACTGTTGAAGTAAATAAAGAAAGTAATCCCCTAACCCCCCCATGCGTCTCGAAAATGAAATGTGCCGTGAGCCACAGGTACAGTGAGACCTTCAGGATGATAATACCATCAAAGGAGCCGCAAAGTCATTCATCCTAAGATAATGAATTTCCCCCGACATTGTTGACATTGATATACAAAATCGACATTGTTGTTTTTTAATTGACTTCTTTTACAAGTCACCAATCTGGGGAATGGAAAAACGTCAAGGCGGCAGAGTTTCTCAATCTCGACTGGCTCTCAAGCCTCAGGACTGACGGTACAACCTCTTTTGAGTGGAGTTTAATGATGTTGTCATTGTCATGTCTTGTTTATGTCTTACCCTCTCTTCTTTTCCCCAGAGCATTGTACTGTATGCTGCAGCTGTTTGTGGGAAAACCCACTTGGTGATTAATCATCATGGCAAAGCACTGCTGGAGATCAAGGGGATTCTGTTTTCACACCAGCTATTGTACAGCCCATCACATCTGAGGAGCCATTTACAGGTTTAGGTTCCTGTGCTACGCTGCAACCTTCTGCACCCGAAACAAGCTATAGACCCCAGGGAGAGTGCGCTATAGCTGGGTTTAGCATTGCTAGCACCAGACCTGTAATCTCAGAGCTCAGGGAAAATGGATGCTGGCTGCATGGCTAATGAGACTGCAAGTAGACTTGAAGAGCATTACTTCACAACCTGTTCGTTTGAGTCTATCTGGCTCAACGCTAGACAATTAGCATTAAGTTCTGACAGGCTAATCAATGGAGATAGTCTGAACAAAATGGCACAGTTTGCTCTCATTTCCAGACAGATTGAGGTGAATGACCATGGTGTAATGGTAAGAGACAGATTATTTCTCCATTTGCTGACAAAACGGAAGGCAAAGAAAGGGAGTACACTTGAAATGATGACGTTGACCTTTCTTGCCCAGAACGTGCTGTCATCTCCGCTTGGCTGATTCCTTTTAGATCAGCATAGTTTTCATTAAAATGCATATCATTCTCATGTTGTTGGTGCCTTGGTCTCTAAGCAGTTAATCAAGCAGCCAGCTAGTTGAAATGTTGGACACTTCATTCAGATTGTTAGAGGGCCAAAACATCTCACCATCCAATCTGCCAGTTTTTTAGGAACCTGACACACAGCAACCAACGTAAACTCCTCCTGACTCCAGCCAAATTCCTTCTAGAACAGTTCCCAGCTCCAGGGGAGGCCGGGAGGGGACACCAGTGTTCGGCAGCTCTCTGCCTCCCCGAGCTGCTTCAGCCACCATCAATCACCCTGGGAAAGGAGTGTGTGTTTATACAACTCTAAACTTTATCCCTTACTTCTTTGGCTGTCTCACTGACACAATCAAACGCACACACGCAAGCACACATACATGCACACATAAAACGTGTGTGCACGCTCACACATACACACACCGTCTCATTAAAGCTGGGTCTGGACAGTCTTCATCATGCCAGACTCCCTATCTCGACGGTCTGTGATTGTTAGAGGAAACGGTCCACAGAACATTAACTAAAAATGGATACGTCTGCGTAACGAAACAACAAGGCTTCATGTCATTAAACTGGCTGATAAACGTGCTGCTCTGGCGGCCACTGTTCTGCATGTTTAATAAAGATATCCTTATCATCCAACCTTAAATGTGTGTTTTGTCTTACATTTTGAAAACCTACTAGTGTCATATTTCAACCCTAACCCGACCGTTTTGAAGCTTGACACAAAAAACAAGAGTTTGTTTTCCTCAGCAGTGTTTGTCTACAGGATGTCCTTGGATTGAATGATGGAATGTTAGTATGAGCAGCATTTTTGTAGGCGTTGTATTGTATTGCATTGCATTGTATGTTATGTTATGTTACACTGTATGATACTGTATGTCATATTCTACCTCCTCTCCTCCCTGTGCTCTTCTATGCTGTAGAGCCATTTGTGTGCAAGACAGCAGCCATTGCTGACATTGTCATCTTGGTGGATGGCTCATGGAGCATTGGCAGGATCAACTTCAGATTGGTTCGCATGTTTCTGGAGAACCTTGTCAAAGCTTTCAGTGTTGGCATTGACCAGACCAGGATAGGTGAGCCCTTGATTTCAAAAGATTCTTACTTTGTATAACTAAATGATAAGTGCTAACTACTGTATTTGTTCCTGATCCTTTTTTCTGCTGCTAGCGATAGTTGTCTGTAGCTAACGCTCACTTTCTGCCTCTCCCAGACAATCCCCACACCACTCACACTCATTACCTGTAGCTAACGTTGTCTAGCTGACTATCACTTCCTGTTTTTATCTCTCACTTCCTATATTTATCTCTCACTTCTTTTAGCTTAGCTTGTGACATCTAGTGATGTCCAGGAACAAGATGTGTTTCTTTTACATTCATGTATTAATGAACCCAGTAGACAGAATATGTGTGTGTGTGTGTGTGTGTGTGCTGTAGGTCTAGCCCAGTATAGTGGGGACCCAAGAATCGAGTGGCACCTGAATGCCTTCACGACCAAGGACGCCGTGATTGATGCTGTCAAGAACCTGCCATATAAGGGAGGAAACACTCTCACAGGTACACATATTATGTTTTCAAACATGCTGTCTTTATGTGCCAAACACTCAGGTGAACCACCCCCTCAATGTTCTTTTTTTTCCCTTGAAGGAACATGATATAGTAACGCCAGCATGAATTCATTTCTACATGTGTGCCTCTACTCAGGCCTGGCGCTGACCTATATCTTGGAGAACAGCTTCAAGGCAGAGCATGGCTCCCGGCCCGGAGTTCCCAAAGTTGGGATCCTGATCACGGATGGGAAGTCCCAGGATGATGTCATCCCCCCTGCGGAGAGCCTGAAGGAGGTTGGCATCGAGCTCTTTGCCATCGGTGAGACGCGCCGTGCTGTAGGGTCACGCACACATGCCTCCGGCCTCAGGCTAGAGAGACGCCCACTGTTTGACCGCGTTGTCAGTCTGTCACATATGTTGTCAAGCCTTGTTTTGTGCTGGCTGACACATTTGGATGAAGCCATTTGGATGAAGCCATTTGGCTGTCATCCTTCAGGGGCTTTAGTACCGCAGTGAATGTATCTGGAAGACCGTTTTATCTGGATGTGAACAGGACCACAGAGTCATTATTATGAGAAACCTGCTTTCTCTCAACATACCTGATAGATTGAAAAATCCCTTCAGAGAATGTCAACAGGAACTATCAACACGTATCCCTAGACTTAATGTAGTCTTATCGAAATGTCACAACTCAAAGTCTTTTTCGTTAGTAAGGCTTTGCAATGGAAGAACAAGAAAAATCCCTCGTGGTTTTTTTCTTCCTTCCTTCTTCCTGTGCAGGCGTGAAGAACGCCGACGAGAACGAGCTGAGGTCCATCGCCTCGGAGCCAGACGAAACTCACGTCTACAACGTGGCTGACTTCAGCATCATGAGCTCCATCGTAGAAGGCCTCACCATGACCGTCTGCGATGGTGTAGAGCAGCAGGACAAGGAGATCAAAAAAGGTTTGTTTCCCCGTCAGGACATAGGGACGTGCTAACGTGTCGTCTTCCTAATCTGCGTAGTCATGGTCATCTCTCTTAATGTTGGAGTACTGCTACTGTACAGCTCACTTGGAAGATGGCACACAGATTACAGTCCGATCATACACTCTTACGCAAGAGATACACACGTGACTGCATCCACATGCTGGTTGTTTATCTCTGCAGTTGCGCCCTCTGAGGAGCCGTCAGGTGCCCCTAGTAACCTGATGACCTCGGAGGTCATGGCCCGGAGTTTTCGAGTCTCCTGGAGCCACGCCCCCGGCCGCGTGGAGAAGTACCGCGTCGTCTACTACACGGAGAAGACGGGGAGACCAGAGGAGGTGACAGTAAACATGCACGCTCCTCCTTTACTCCTCCAGTCGGCTATCCAGCAGCCAATGGATGCAGATGTGCATTACTGAAAGGAGAAAGAGAGATATATGATCGGATCGTCCCAGGAAGTATAAGTCGTTTCCTGCACACTTACACACTTTACTGTACGCCACTGACTTGATGGAGTCCAGATGTGTGTGTGTGTGTGGGGGGGGGGGCAGCACTAGGAATAATTTCTAAATCCGCAGCACAGATCTTGTTGAGCAGATATCCTCAGATCAGATTAGAAGGGGCCAAGTGTGCAGTTTCTCTCTACAGGGGAGGACATTCTGTCACGCGTTAATCCCTTTTACAACTGCTTCACAACTTATAACAGCCTACATTCTTTTTTTCTCTCTTCAACCTTTTTTTTAACCTCCTTTCTTTCTCCCTCTCTCTTCAATCTATCTTCCTTATCCTCCTCGCCCCCTCTTCTCCGGTGGCTTCCCAGGCGGTGGTGGAAGGCAGCGAGAGCTCGGTGGTGTTGCAGCACCTCAGCGCTCTGACAGAGTACCAGGTAGCAGTGTTCGCCGTGTATGCTAGCTCCGCCAGCGAGCCGCTCAGAGGCTCAGCGACCACGTGTAAGACTGCCTGCCGCAGGCTTCCTGCAACTCACACGCTTGCTCGCTCGAGAATTTGGACTGCCCTGTTTGTTCTCGTAAAATCTCATGTTCTGGCTCTGCTTTGTGTGTGTGGGGCTTGTGTGTGCGTCTGTATGCATCTTGGTCTTAGTGGCCCTTACCAAGGCCGATGGACTCGAGCTGTATGATGTTACCCACAATTCTATGCGTGCACGGTGGAGCAAAGCGGATGGCGTGTCCGGGTACATGATCCTCTACGCAGCTCTGACTGATGAAGGAACCTCCGGCGAGAAAGAGGTGAACCTCTCAAGATGTGTGTATGTGTACAGTTTTGTGTGAGAAACTGCTATTTAGTGTGTGTGTGTGTGTTCAGTTTTGTGTGTGAAAATGTAAGTGTGTGCAGTTTCTTACTTGCAGTTGTATATTTCTGTTTGTGTGGGCAGTTATAAGTGTGTGTATTTGTGCGTGCAGTTTTTTGTGTACAGTTACTGTGTGTGCCTGTTGGTGTGAAAATTCAGACCAATCCCGAGGTGATCTTATCTTTTTAGCAGACATAAATAATGCCCTTCAGATGAAGACATCAAAGGGTTTCATCTAATCGAATCCCCTTTTTGTCCTGCCAGGTGAGGGTGTCAGAGACAGTGTCTGACCTGGAGTTGGAGGGGTTAACTCCTGACACAGAGTACACCGTGTCTGTTTACGCCATGTATGGAGAAGAAGCCAGCGACCCCATCAACAACCAGCAGACCACCTGTGGGTGACATCTGACCCTCTCCTAACATACTGGCTTGTTCAAGATCCTTCCTTGAGAAGAATGTTGAGACTCAACATTGGTTGCATGAATGATAAGCATCTGTGAAAGTACACAGAGGCTTATGAGTAATCATTTGACTTCCTGTATTGAACCTAACAAGCGATGCATTATCAGACTCTATGTTTTGCAGGATTTGATAGAACTAATGTAGGTTACCTCCTTAAAAGCACAAGTATAAGGTTTCGCTTTACTTAGCATGTTATTCAAGGACCTTTTCCCACCACATCATTGTAATCACAAGCATAAGTACGTCTTACTAGTGTCACAACATGCCAACAGACTCACTCAGATGTGCTTGAGAAACTGTGTGAGAGACAAGCTACAATCCTTGTGATGTTGAGTGTTGGCTGATTGCGCTCCGGTTGCAGTGCCCCTGAATCCACCCAGGAACCTGCAGTTCTCCGACATAAACCACGACTCGGCCAGGCTGACCTGGGAGGCGGCGGCGAGGGATGTCAGAGGTTATCGCATCATGTACGTCAAGACAGACGGACTGGTGACAGAAGAGGTGATCTTCATGCTCTATGTTCTGGAACTATGGAGTTGGCACCTTGACATAGACTTGCTTCTCTCTCTCCCTCTCTCTTTATACATACACACTATTGATTCATTTACATACATTATTACATGAAGTGTAAATACTAGAGTTCAGACATTGTTCTACCCCATGCAAAAAAACGTTGTTCCTTTGGTTATTCATGAGGTGATGGCGGATGGCAGATGGCAGGTTCACATGGTTTCCTGCCAAATCAGTCAGGCTTGTGTCCTAATAAGTAAACCATTTTCCCTCCACATTTTTAAAGTTCGTCATTCTGGTGGATAATTTAGGAGAAGTATGTCTTCTGTTGATCTTGTATGTAAAGTTCACATATGGTCCGAAAAGGAGGCTCCACCCCTCCCTGTGAGCAGAGAGAGCCCATCCTCTCCTCTCTTAATAGTCTGGTCTGCTCTGCCTGTGATGGCCCGTTTCTGTGTCCAGACTGTGCTCGCTGAGTCTGTTCATAGAGTTGGCGTTAGGGTTTTCCACAGACACAGTGGTAAAGTAGTCACTGTGAATTGTCTGTTTAGATCCCAATCAGTCTCGTTTACTCTTTTTTTTTTTTTTTTTGCTCTTCACCTGCACTTTACTCTTTCAAATAATGCTTTGTCAGGAGTTGTTTTACTGTTCTTGTTCAAAACTGAAGTCTCCACTAGTAAGAAATAAATTACAGTGAGGTTATATTTTCATGGTCCACACACATTCTGTGCTATTGCCATGGATTTTTAAGGGGTTTCATGTTACGGTTGCAGTAACTGACTTGGGAGTCCCCACACTGATAGCAATACTAATAGTTGTGTGTGTGTGTTTGTGTGATTCTATTCTCAGTTGGAGGTTGATCCCGTTACTTCCTGGACCTTGAACGACCTGAACTCTTTGACAGAATATTCGGTAGCCATCTTTGCCATTTTCGATGAGGGCCAATCAGAACCTCTGACAGACAGCTTCACAACCAGTAAGATGACTTTGTTTTATTGCGCTTATTATTATTGTGCTTTCATTTTCACTGCCTGAGTCACAAAGGGCCGTTATCATGAGACTGCCAGACTCTCTCATTCCTGTTTGACCTTTTGTCTGTATTTCATTCTAGCTGCTGTCTTTTCTTTCACATTCGTCCTGCCCTCTTCTCATCCCAGTTTGGAGATATTTCTCACTGCCGTGTCGCCTGTGGGGAAAAAACACTCAAACATCACTTAAAAATGTAAACTTAAATTACGAAGTGCTAAACAATTTAGTGACTTTGTGAAATTCCATGGCCTCTGTGGCTTTAAGTGATGTTTCCTTGCCCTCACCTGAACAGCAAGAGAAATCGAAAAGTTACTACGTCGCCGATAAACTAAAAAAACCTTTTACTGCATCCCTTGCTGACTCTTCACAATGTAGCTGTTTTGGTGAAACAATCCAACCCTCATTTCTGTGACACTTGGGGAGATGATGCCTAAACTCGATTTTGGAATGACTTTATCCTCTCCCCAAACCCTTAGCTTCAAGTCACAACACAGCTGTGTTTAATTAAACGTGATAATAAAGTTCAATCATAGGGCACAAACAATTAAATTTTAGCAACTTTTCGGGCACAAGCAATTAAAAACGACACTGAAATCTAACATATTACAGAATGCATGTGAGGGAGATAGGCAAGGGTGCTGGAGGGGCGTGTGGGAATGTGATGTCCCATAAAACAAGTCAGTTCTTGTCCAGTCATTTCCCTCAACAGCTGTGTAACCTCTCCCACATCCCGCCATCAGCACCTGTGCCTGGGCCTCTGAACCTGCGGGCCAGCGAGGTCACCACCGACAGCTTCCGGGTCACCTGGGGTCATGCTGCCACGGACATTGCCCTCTACAAACTGTCCTGGGCCCCTCTAAACGGAGGAGACACCAAGGAGGTCTGCTAAGCAGTAACATCCACCTGTCTCCCTTTGTTTTTCAAGTAGACTGAAACCTTTGTGAATGGGTTTGGCTTGAGGCAGTTGTCACATTAGTTGGATCAGAGTCCTTGCAGCAGCTACAGGGTTGTTTTCAGTTCTTGTGTGGAGTTTAAGGTATTTCTAACCAGGTTTGTGGGTTGTCGACATCACATGTCACTGGGTAGGGAACCACCTGGGTGCAGTCATGTGATCCGTGCTCTGAAATCATGAAAGCCCCAGCCGTCTGGCTACTGACATAACCCTCTGTCCATCTAGTGTGACATCATCATTGCCCGCCGCTGAGCTGTGGGCTGCCACGCTCCAGTCTGTGTAGGTGGTCCAATGCACTATAAGCTTTAACGACAAGCTGGCTTTCCAAGCCTGCTGTTTTTTATAGATAGGACCTCAGGTCGATGTGTTTACCTAGATTCACTGGAGCAGAAGGGAGGGATGGAGAGCTGGAGAGAGAGAGAGGAGAGTGAGAGTAGGGTTAGAGAGAGAAAGAGTGGGAGAGAGGGAGGTAGCGCAGGAGAGAGAGTAGGAGAAAGGGAGAAAGAAGGAGTGAGATAGAGTAGGAGAGAGGGAGAAAGAGCAGGAGACAGACAAAAAAAGAGTTGGAGAGAGCATGGAAGACAAAGTCAAACAAAGAGAGCATACTATTAACATGCCAATGAAGCAACTGAAATTGAAAGAGATACAGAGATAGAAAGAGAGAGAGTAGGACTGGAAGGTTCCACCATCCAGACCAAGAACAATTCAGTGAACAGTGAACATTTCACATCTCACAAACACACGTTAACGTTGTATGTTAACATGGCTGCTTAAAGGCCTGTCTTGTATATACTCAAACATTCATAATGACTTTTAAAGTACAGTATATCTAAGTGGAAGATTCTGTCTCTCTCCAGGTGGTGTTGAATGGTAATACAGCCTCATACCGTCTGGCTGGCCTGAGTCCCTTTACAGAATATGAAGCCATGCTAACTGCCATCTTCCAGGACGATTCTGAGAGCGTCACTGCGTCCGTATTAGAGACCACACGTAAGGCCCACTTTTCTTCCAGAAAGAACCGTAGGGATCATATTTGTGTCCGTTAGATGTTTTATGTGAACTCCACTACAAAGTCTGATATTATTTTTGTACATTGGACACTAATTTGACAAATGGAAACAGTCATTTAACTCGCTGTTATTGTATTATACTCAACTTCTATTGAATTTTCCTATTTATGTGACTTTGTTTTTCCAGTTGCCAGGACGACAACGGTTGCTACCACAACCCCAGGTAATATAGGCCCGAATTTTTGAAAAAAAAGAGAAAAAGACGACTGATTGGTTTATGGAAATTCTCCATGTTTTCCCACAACACCCTCCCCACCCTCCATTTGCCTCGCTGGTTCTCCATCTGTTCTCTGTTGCGCGAAGTTCCACGCAGAGTAAACGCAGTTTGACTTCTTTAAACCTATTTCTGTGTAGATAATAAAAGCTGCTGGCTTGAACATTTTTGTTGCAGTTTTGAACAGTTTCATAATTTGGGGAAAATGAAAAGAAACCACACCTCTTATTTAAGCGATGTGCTTCCTGTTGTGTCCACTTCATGGTTCTATCCATTCTGCATCGTACACTGTGTAGATGTGATACTCATGTATGTTTCTTTGTGTCTGGTGTGGTCTAGTTGTGCGTCTCGGTGTGAGGAACCTACAGATCAGCGATGAAACCACCAACAGCCTCGATGCATCCTGGGAGCTAGAGGACCCATTGGTGGACCAGTACAGGGTCACCTATGCCAGCCTCAAGGGAGACAGTGCTGAGGAGACTGTGAGTGTGGAGGAGGTAGACTATCCCTGTCTGACAGACTGAGGAGTCTGTGAGTGTGGTGAAGGAAGACTGTTCCTGTCTGACAGACTGAGGGGACTGTGAGTGTGGTGAAGGAAGACTGTCCCTGTCTGACAGACTGAGGAGATTGTGAATGTTGGGGAGGTAGACAGTTCCTGTCTAGCAGACTGAGCGGGGAGGGGGCCTGTGGAGGTAGACTGTTCCCTGTTTAACTGAGTGGTCTGTAGGAGTCTGTAGAACAGGCAAACCTGGCAGTTCTTTAAAATTATGAAGACAAAAAGGACTGTTTTATGAAATACGTTTGTAAAGGATTTTAATTGAAAAGATGATGAGGAATTCAACTGTAACACTGGAACGGTTTTCACAGCACCTAGCTATTGCACAGCACTGTAGCAACAGTTCATTGGCCAACTGTCATTCAAACACCACATATATCATGAAACAGCTCCTTTGCGCCCGTCCTTAATACAGTAAAGCTTTAACAACGTCAGCAATATTGTCTGAATCATGAATTTTGAATACAGGAAAGTTAATCTGACTTTAATAGACCTAAATGTCTAGTTAACAGTCAATAACAACATTGCAGATGAGTAATCCATCAATGAGAGTAATTGTCTATTTGCAGATATAAACATACATTTGGAGCCTGTTCGGTAGATTAACTCTAACTCAAAGAAAATTTGTAATTTGTTCAAAGGAGAATAAAAGGTCAGGTCTAGTCCAGTGCCCATCTCTCTCCTTCTCTTCCTCGTCCTTCAATCTTCACAGAACCGTTGAGCCCAGTAGCCCTGAGTGACTCTGATTGTAAGATCTATTTCTTTTTCTCTCTCTCTCCCTCCTCTCTGTCTGTCTATCTCTCTTCTCTTCCCCTCCCACTCTCTCTCTCCTCTCCCTCTCTTGGTTTCTCCCTTTTTCTCTTCTATCTCCCTCTAATTATATCTCCCTCTATCCCTCTCTCTTCTCTTTTCCTCTCCCTGTTTCCCTGTCTCTCCTGTTCTCTCCCGTTCTCTCATCCCCCCCTTTTCTGTCATTCGCTTCCTCTCTCTTTCTCTACCCTGTTTTAATTTCCAGCTGGAGTCTGACCTGTCTCTGACTGGAGCGGTGCAAGAGGGAGATAGGGGAGATGGGCCACGTATAGGACATTCCATTATCTTTTCAAGAACCATTTAGTTCACTGAGAAATGGAGAGAACACACACACATACAAGCAAACAAACAAACACACACAGAGCTGTGCGCCTACAATTGCACACACGCGTACAAGGCCACACACACCCTCACACATGCTATAAAGCAATCCATTGTCGATACTGTAGATTGAAGTCTTGTGAGGACGTGTTCCTGAGGGAAAACTGGGTTGTTGTTCGGCCACCTGGCTGTCAGGCAGGTTTCAGCACCACAGCTCCAGTGGACAGCTCCTCTAACAGGAGATGAATGGCAGGACAGATTATCACAGGGCCTGACAGGACAGGTTAGCATTGGGATGGCACCCTTAGACTCTGTTACTCACCGTTCTTCTGTGTGACAAATCCCTTCTAGTTTATAACTCTCTGTCTTCCCACCGTGTCCCTCTCCCATGGGTATACACTGTCTCTCTAGCAAGCAAATGCACAATGCCCCCTCCCTCTCCAAAAAACATGTGCCCCACACACACACTCACCCATGTCTCATCTCTCTTTCCAGATTGTGGTTCCAGGCCAGCAGAGGCGAGCTCTACTCCAAACCCTGCTGTCAGACACCAAGTACATGGTGACGGTGACCCCTGTCTACCCAGGCGGAGAGTTGGGCGTCAGTGTGTCGTCCGTGGGATCCACATGTGAGCACACATCCATCCCTCACACTCACTAGTAGCTTATCAGTCCTTCCAGTCATGGCCTATGTCACCAAGAGTCTGTTAGAACCCGCCTGATCATCTTGAATAACAGCAATGTCACGAGAACAGTAAACAATCTGAGAGAGGAAAATGTCAACAGTAGCATCTGTAAGCTAGCCTGCACATAACATCAGGTTTATGAGGACTCTGTGGGTCTCTTTTGGCTACCCTTGGTTTAACCTGATCTGGGTTCGATTCACACTGGGACCATCTATTTACAGTCATGAAGTGGCAGCCATAGGCTGTGTAGTTACAGTGCCCTCAAAAATGTGCTTTTCTAAGATTTCATGAGTTATTTCTTACGATTAGTTGGTATCAACTCGTCCTTACCATTCAGTTTTGAAGTGTTTAAGTAAATAAAAGCCAGACTCTTTGGGGAAAATGCAATCCCCTTCGGAACGATTCCATTGTAAATACCCACCCCTGGCCCTACAAAACGCCAGCAGTTCATAAATCAGAAGGAAAGCAAACACGCAGCTGACATCCATACCTCAGTTTTACGGCTGTCTCTGCTCATTTCAAGCCTGTGGTTTACGCATCCCTTTGAGCTGGGGACCATAAGCCTATTAAAAACTGGTGCTGGCGGATATCATCCAGTTAAATTCTCTGTAGGTCCCTTTCTGCTTTTCTTGGTTAAGTATCATGATTGAAACTTGATGGTTGTGGGTTCAAATCCCACTGGGGCCATCTATACCAGATATAATTAGCTTGGATAGAAGTCCTAACCTAATGTCTTGCCATGTATGACCTTATGTAGGCTGATATAAACAAGTAATCATCGACATTAACATCTACTTTATCTTATGTTAGTGCCTCTCTCAGCTCCCAGTAACCTCCGGGTGTCCGACCAGTGGTACAATCGCTTCCGTGTCACCTGGGATGCTCCCCCCTCCCACGCCATGGGCTACTGGATAATCTACCAGCCCACCTCAGGTACACACATGCACACACACAGTCACACACACATGCACACACATGCACACACACTTCTTCTTAGATACCTACTCATATAAACCCGGGATTTTCCCACCCCAGGAAATGTACTGCACGTACACACACACACAGACACACACACAGACACACACAAGCACACAGACATACAGTACACACACACAGACATACAGTACACACAGAGAGAGACATACAGTACACACACAAACATAGACACATCTGCACCAGAACCACTTTCCTATATTCTGTGTAATTTGTCTGAAATGGACAGATATGCTCTTCACATGATTGCTAGTAAACTGCATACTGTTTCCACTTTCACCTCAACTATATCCCACATGTACTGACAAACACTCACACTCACACACACATGCACACACACATACATACCCACACCACTCCTTAACATCATGGAGTGTCCTTTAACAAGATGAACTTTTTAGCGTGTATATTTCCATGACTGCCAGACAGAAGGAGACCTAACACCATTACCCTGTCTGCAGTTTCCAACGGCTATATAAACAGAAAGGCTTGATTTGTTTGTAGTACAAATTGGGGAAAATATCCCACTGTTATGGAGTCCACATTGGCCCTCTGTTCTCCATTAGAAGCTGTGTAAATGGCTATGTGGTTGTGCAGGCCAGGCCCTCCGCCTAGATTTACAGGCGGCTAAAACACACAGGACAGGAGGCAGAGTGATCTCTCACCAGCGCCAGATTAGATGGCTCTCATGTTGAAAGCTCCATTCCTCTCTCTCCCAACCACCCCAGCACAACGGCCCTGGATCCTGAACACATTGTGTGTGTGTATGATATACCTTGCACTTTTTACACTTTTAACTTCGTTGTCACTCAATGAAAGGAATTAGAGTGCTGTGGTTTATGACCTAGATACGTTAATACTGTTTTATTGCTGTGTATGTGTGTTGCACGATTATTTGAATGTCTTGCTAATCTACTTCAATACTGCACGGCGACATCATGACTTAAATTAGTTGGAGAGACGATCAATCTTTGCTGTCTGCTTTGTCTTGCATAATGAGTTGCGGTAAATCCATACAGTCGATGAGACAAACGGTGGATGCGTGTTTGTTGTGCAGTTCCAGGGTCAGCTGTTGAGACTTTCGTGGATGAAGACGTGAACACATTGCTGCTCCTGAACCTGCAGAGTGATACAGAGTACAGCATCGCAGTCACTGCTTCCTACACCACCGGCTCAAGCGAACCCCTCTCTGCTATAGGCAAGACATGTAAGTATCGGGCGCTACGGCTGTAAGTACGTTTCATGTAGGTTATTAAAGTCAAATCAGAAAACGCTTCGGGGAATTATATATTTGCCTGGAGCAAACTTTCTAAAAACAATCTGACTTGTTTTCCTTGAAGTAATTGCTCCCCTGACAGACTAAGGAGAACATTTATATTCAGACGCTGCCATGGAAATAATATCCTTTGTGCATATGAATTTTATACTAGCAGGTGCAACCCACAACCCAGAACATTCCTTTAAGCTTCTCTCGTAAAAAACGAATACAATTCCTGGCTTGTTGAATAATCTTGGTGCAGAACATCTGCAGGGGTCTGGATTCTACTGTATGACCAAGTTATTGGGAGTGTTTTAAGTTTTGTCATTTCGAAGTAGGCTATCACACACATGACTACACACACAGTTGTGGACTGGCACATCCTCTAGGGTTTTGGTGGACCTAAACAGAAATGTATGCAGCCCTTTTATAGGCAAATCAATTTATTTGGGGGGGGCTCTCTTTACCTCACTCACTCTCATGCTCACTAACTCATTCACTCTTTCTCTCTCATACTCCCTCCCTCCCTCTCTTCACTCACTCACTCACTCACTCTCATGCTCACTAACTTACTCACTCACTCTTTCTCTCTCATACTCACGCACTCACTCACTCACTCGCTCACACTCTCACACATGCGAACACACATTCAGACTATACTGTGTCCAGGTCATAAACCGCAATACCATCTCTCATGTGTTGCACAGATAATTATTCATAAGAAAGCCCAAGCTATCCCATTTACAGTGCTGAACTTTTGGCTATGACACCAAACTCTAAGACATACAGTCTTACTTTCACCTCTGCCATAGTTCATATCTCCTTTTGCAATTATATCAGTATATTCGTGGTAGTCAAATCAATATTTAATGACATTTTTAATTGGACCTTTTAATAACTAAAGGGACAATGCACTATTTTACATTTCTCTACATCAGGGTTCTGAAACAGTCAGAAGCTGTCCATGCATACATACAGCTCATTACTGTACCAGGGCTTGCATAAAGAAGTAGAGATGTGTCCCATGCATTATTCATACAGTATAGAGATAATCCTACTGACATATGTTTCTCCTGATATTCTTGGTCATCATGAAAGAGGCTGTTATTCACAGCCATGTGAAGGATCCTGTATATGAGAATGACTGTATAATCCCATATACAGTCCTATAAATAAATGTGATGTATAAGGCAAACACTGTATGTGCAAGTCATATATGAAACGTATTAGAAATGGGAACAATTTCATAAATGACATTTGTATTAAATTATATAAATGTCTACACATGCTATCTCTCATGCATGGCTTATACGCTCTTAGAAAGTGTGATATATGTATACGTTTTTTATGAAACCCGTTAGACTACAAATTAAGTTTGGTGTTGCTGTAAGTCATCTCACTGCTATACCTGCCTCAGCAATGTTGGTTCATACCTTTGGTCCAGCACGAATGAGGTGATATCTTGACTTTTCCATCATTATGAGGTGACTTTTTAACCCTTTCACTTCTGCTGATGACATCAGTGGCTCCATACTTCGCTGAGTGTGCACTCTGGGACAGGGATATATATGACATGTAGGGTGCCTAGATTATCTGTAATTCATTCATCGTTTTCTTTCTTGATTCCTGAGAAATGTGCACGGCGTCTTCTCTTTTGTATGTAATGGTAAAGGTTCCATGTTTGTCAAGAGGACAAGGTTGAGACTTGAGACTACTATCATCTCTGAATTCCTGCTATATTATGAGGGAAGTTATTCCTTATTCCTCAGCGTGAGAAATAGCTGAAATGTGTAAGAAAAACAAGGTGTTGCCTGAGAGCGTGAGAAATGGCTGAAATCCGTCTCACGGCAGGTGTGAGACTTGAGAGCCTTGTGATGTGTTGTTCTTTATGTTTTAATTCTTGCGAGGCGACTCCTTCATTGTCAAGCTTTTTGTTGTTTTACAGCTTTGTCCAATCGAGCCGTCATAACAAGATTTGTTTGGTTTCCGTATCTGAAACGCTTCTTTTCTAAGATAGCAATGCAAGCCAAACTCAACTGCTCTCAATCAGTCTGTCAGCTGGTCAATCAGCCATGATTCATAGCCCCTGCTTAGTGACAAAGACACATTAACCAGCCCTCAGCTATAAACACTCCTCCATTTATCTTCGACAAACGCAGACATGGCTCAGTAATTCATTCATATTAAGCTGCGGTTGCTAATTACATTACATGTTCAATGTTTACTGTGATCAATTGTGTATTTAGGAAACTGTCTTGTTGGCTATGTCAGTACCATCAACAAAATGCTTCCACTGGAATTTACTGCTTTCTCTCCCTTAATAATACTCACATCACTGTCTTCATCTCTCTTCCCCCCCTTGTTTCCCTCTCCTCTCCCTCTCTCTCTCTTTCTCTCTCTCCTCTCCCTCTCTGTCTCTTTCGGTCACTCTCTCTCCCTCCCTCCTTCCATCCCTCCCTCTCTCCAGTGTCTCTGAAGGTGTCTGGTCTGAGCACCTACCAGGTGCGCTCCACCAGTCTGTGCGTCCAATGGCAGCCTCATCACCAGGCATCTCTCTACAGAGTGGCGATCGAGTCCCCGCTCAGTGAGTACCCTCTGAATGCTTCTCCCTCCAGAACACACCCCTACACACCACTTCAACCCTTGTGCCCCGTAATATCAGTGGGCCCACTCATCCAGAATCTAGATGCTAACTGGTGTGACACTTTAGATACAAATCTACAGTTTATAAAATGTTAAATACATTGTATCATTTATAAGTCATTACAGCATTGTTGCCATTTTGATAAATGTTCCTTGAGTGCTCATTCTGCTGCCCCCCCTCTCACACACACACACACACACACATACACACATCCACAACCTGGTGGAACCAACAAACCAGCTGTGTTACAGTGACACTAGGGGGAAACAAAGGTGTCAGTATAGTTCCTGTGTCCTCATCTTGGCCTTGCCAGCATGCTCAGACAGCAGCAGTCCTACACCCATCCACATCACTTTGTCCTAGACATCCTCTCTTCCCTCCTGCTTGTCTTTGATGACCTTGCACAATTTCCCTCTCACGGACACCACACCCGGGCCCCTCCTCCGAGACACCCTCGCTCTCCACTGCCCTCTGTCTCCCAGCGTGAGGCAGCCACGGATCAGCCGTGTGAGGCTCAGGAGATTTGAGATAAGCTCTGATATTAAAAACAGAACCTGACTCTAAATTCACTTGTGTCTGGACGTGGTCATTGATCACGCAGTGTTGGGAATAAACCAAGTAGTAACTGTTACATTTACTGACCGTTGTCTTATTATCATAGGCATCCTGTTGGCAACCCATATGGACACACCATAATTTAATTAGCGCTCATGGCTAATTCACTTTTGTGCATGCACCTGTTTGCTAGGTTGTTCTTGACTGGGCTGACTGGCTGTTAGACCTGCTGGCTGACTGGCTGGCTGACTGACTGACTGGCTGAGTGGGTGACTACCCTGTTGTTGTAATGTGCGCATGTTTGCTAGATAATCCTTTGAAAAAAAACAATTGCACAGGTAAAAAATTATCTTACAGTTTTATTCCAGCCAGAACCTTTTGAGCGTTTATTAAAGGACCATGCCAAATAGCAGCATGGCTTCGAAAGAATGCTTTCCATGCCATTTTAGACCTTGATTTGAATGTGTTGAGGTGGTTTGGCAATGGCAGTTAATTTTCCAACAAGACTTGAATGTTTTCCAGAAAATGTCCTCTCCCACTGTTCCTACCTACGGAGCAGTCTGGGTCCAGATTTCGTTCAGCAGGGTTATTGTATTAGAATTTTGGTGGTTCATAGTGACTTTGATTGGAGCTGAGAAGCCAGACTCATAAATCTTAACATGAATAGGGTGCAGGGACACACTATATGATCGCCACGATCTGTTCCCAATATCAAATTATTTTTTAAATTCCCTATTTTCACACTTCCATGGACAAAAGAAGGAAAAGCTCTTTCTCTTTACCCATAAGTATCCCATTCCTGGTAGTCCTATCAAAACTAATTTATGTCTCTACAGAGAAACATAGACCAGATGGTGTTCTGTGACAGACAGTGTGTTCTGAATGGCTTTGATACAGGGAAGGAAGGGCTATAGGACTTAGCTGCCTCTGCCTGCATACCTGCCTTTCTACCTATTTATCAGCCTACCTGTCTACCTGTCTACCTGTTGACCAGCCTACCTACCTGTCCATCTACCTGTTTACCAACATACAGCTTGTCTTTCTACGTGTTTACCAGCCTACCAGCTTGCTATATTATCTCCCTACTTGCTATGCAGCCTGTCTGTCATACTGTGGAAGGAGATTCCTCAGGGGAGATGAAAGAATTGAGTGAATTCGGTAGCAGGGGAGGCATATTTCTAGACTACAACATTTAATTTGAATTTCCAGACTGACTGACTTACTGTCTGTCTGTCTGTGTGTCTGGCTGACTGTATGGCTAGCTGTCTGTCTGTCTGTCTGTCTGTCTGTCTGTCTGTCTGTCTGTCTGTCTGTCTGTCTTTCTGACTGACTGTCTGGCTGGCTGGCTGATTGACTATCAGACCTGCTGCCTGACTGGCTGGCTGACTGCCATATCACTGAATGTTTCTGAATTGGTCATTTGCGATTGTGTTAAATCAATGCAGCTCGATAGCTCAATGGCTGGTGCTTTGTCATTAATCTAACCAGAAAGACACCTTGTGAGAGCCAGATGGCTAATTATAGCTGACTAATGGATAACATTAGTTTTTGTCATCGGTTCGTGTGATGACACTGTTGACGCTAATCCACACAACTCTTCCTCCCTTCTCCCCATCCCTCCTCATGCAGCTGTTCTTGATTATGAACCGTTAAAATGTCAAGCACAGCCCTCCATTCTCATCTTTTCTCCTCCCCCCTTTCTCCCTCTAACAATGATCAAAGACAAATATACACTTTGGACCATTTATTACATTATGCTTCTGCAGTATAGCAATGAGAGTATTTATAATGAAATTATATACATATACAGTATATCCTGTATATAATTTCATTTTTAATAATATATACAATTATACATATATAATTATATATATAATTTAATCATGAATACTCATAAATACTATATATATATTTATACTTTTTTGTTGCTTTTCAGATGGACAGAAACAAGAAGTCACTGTTGGGGGCGGAGCCTCCAGGCAGTGTTTCTATGACCTGACTCCCAACAGCCAATACCAAATCAGAATTTACACCCAGCTCCAGGACATAGAGGGACCTGCGGTCGTGACCAGCGACACCACACGTACGGCGCAGACTGATTAAATACTGCACACTACACACTATATATACTGTACCTGTACACTGCACACGACACACTACATATACTCTACTTGTATATTACACATTACACGCTATATATACTCTACTTGTATATTGCACATTACACACTATATATACTCTACCTGTATACTGCACACTACACTTCATATTCTCTTCTCCTCTTTCATCTCTCCTCTCCCTACAGCTTCGATGTCACTTAGCAGGTATAATAACAGCCTAATGATGCAGGCCATTGGTTAGCAGATTGTGTGAAGAAAGCTCCTGCTTTAAGGACAAGAACAGCTTTCTCTGTGGCTGGCTAACAGATGAAAAGATGGATAGATAGGTCTGTCTGCCTTGGAGTGCTGCGGGTAGAAATAGGATTTTCTCCCCCATCTCTCACGGGAGCAATACACACCTCTTATCAGGGAAAGCGATGAGCGTGTTTTTGTGTGTGCATGCATGCAGCTGTTTGACAAGGAGAGATGCCGCACGATCGGTCCTGTGTGTAGCTTAGGTGCGTTGGGCCTGTGCGCTTGTGTTCATTTGTGCTTGTGCGTGCACACGCGTGTGTTGCGAACAACTCTGTCATCATGATTTATGTTCCTGTTGTATCTGTCTAGTCCCTGCACCCACCCAACTCCCCACGGAACCCCCCACCACGCCACCGCCTGCAACCATCCCGGCAGCTAAAGAAGGTAAGAGTGAGGATGTGTGTGTGTGAGTGTGTGTGTGTGCTTGTGGATGTGTGTGTGAGGGTGTGTCCAGCTGCTTTCTATGTTCTCTGACCTTTGTCAAAGCCACACCACAGCGCTGCTGACAGCTAACCTTTCCCTTTGTGGTTTTCTGGGTTGCATATCACGAGGGGCTGTAAATATGTCTGAGCTATCACCAAAGTGAACCACATAATCAGATCATCTCATGGCCGAGGTTGCTTTTTTTTGGGGGGGGGGGGGAGCCGGAAATATGACTTAGAGAAACACATTGTGTTCCTCTTGGAGAACAGCCCGTCAATCTCATCAACCATTCGCCATGCCGGTCAAACCCTCTGGGTGCTGTGTTGACACAGCATGGCCGTGCAGTCGTGATCAGGGTTGCTAGAGCGGCTCTCTATTCTCTACTGACCTGCAGCTGAACCATCTAGCACATGCCCTCCAGACTCAACACTGCAGCCCTCCAGACTCAACACTTGGGATTTGGGCCTGTTATGTACCAGGTTGCTTATCTGAAAAGTGAAAGGCAGTCGGTGTGTGTGTGCGTGTTTGTGTGTCTGTGGGTGATATATCACTGACAGTGGCTAACAAATACACTAGTATTTGTGTTTGTGGCCAATGTAAATAGCACACAAGCCCTTGTTTGCCTGTTAGTTTGCAAGGAAGCCAAGGCTGACCTGGTTTTCCTGGTGGACGGATCCTGGAGCATCGGCGACGACAACTTCCAGAAGATCATCCGCTTCCTGTACAGCACCATGGGAGCGCTCGATCTGATTGGTCCAGATGGCACTCAGGTGAGCCTTGAAGGATCGTATTAGAGCATGTTATTTTAACTAAATTCGATCCAATAGTGCCTCATATAAATGTCCAGTAAAGCAGTTATGAGGAGCGGGTAGTGTTATAACTGCTAATAACAAGAAATACGATCAGTTTGAGCACAGATTCTAGGGGGCATTTTGGTAATGATGATGGTCTATATATTTAGATGAGTTTTTCATTAAGGAAGCCTTCATTCTCTCTCCCTCCACTGTACCCCCAGGTGGCTATTGCCCAGTTCAGTGACGATGCAAGAACAGAGTTCCAGCTCAACTCTTACAACAACAAAGAGACGTTGCTGGAGGCCATTCAGAGGATAGCATACAAGGGAGGAAACACAAAAACAGGTGCGCAGTACAACACAGGCCAACCGGCAAGCTATGTCCTCGATGTTAGACGTTTGCTAATATAGCTGATGATTTAGACTGCACACAGTATAAGGACTGTATACTGTATATATACCCTCTGACTTCATATACTGAGATGTTCAAATCACACATGGGTCCGGTCTTTTTCTATGTCAACGAATGTTACTCCTCGAGACCCACAGATATAGCTGATATTTTGTATCCAGTGTGTGAAGATATTTGTTGACCGCTGACTTTATGCTAGCTGGTCTAGCCCTTACAGTTAGCCTGCCTCCCCCTCTGCCTCCCCCCTGCCTCCCCTCTGCCCCCCGTTGTGTTCGGAGGTGGAAACAGGTGCTCAGTCTGTTAACAAGACTGACTATTTGAGTTAGATGGCAGCCAACTTGCTCTCCGTTCCCTTAGAGAGGAAAGATGGGATTTCACGGTTTATTCTCCACACAGTCCTTGATGTCTCAAAGGAAATTCATTTTTGTAATGTATTCTTCTCTCTGGCTGAGATAGTCATTCTTTATGATGTCCTCATTTTAAAGAGGCCGATAGGTTTTTTTGGTAGAAATCAGAGGGAAGCATTTTCAACAAGATTTTTCAGGGAAAGTCTTGCACATTTGCTGAGTGAATTTGTATAACAGCCCAACCTGGTGTTGTAACAGACCACCTTGATCTGATTGTTCTGATAGATCTTCTAAACAGCTGCTTCCTTCTTCCACTGGGAGAGTGGAGGACTAACATAAAATAAACGTTATTGTTCCTTCAGGTCCTGAACGCTACTCTTCTACACAATCCCATACTCTACCCACAGTACTCAGTCAAACCCTGAGTACTGCAACGATTTGGAGCTGAAGGTTTTCCCTGTTGTAAAACTAGGCTGCAGACTGGGGGAGCTGCGTTTAAGCAACAATATTTTCTGGTCAAACTGCATGAACGCAGGTGTTTAGTAGGCTGTCTGTTACTTCAAATCAAATGTATAGCCCCATTACGAGCAAAGGCACTTAGATTTTCCTTCCTTATTTATCTTTTCCACACCAAATATGTGTGAGCAAGGTCAGGTTTCAAAATACTCATTAATACCATCTCTTAGGGTTAGGCTGTTGTTATGCCCTAGGATCTCTTTGGTGCTGTCTATACATCGTCTCCTCCATCAACCTCCTTGAGTTTGGATTCTTCTTGCAAAACTTGTAAACATCAAAATGTGCCCAGACTAAACCTTTAGGCAAAGTCCTTAGCATTGATAGAAGGCATACATTCTCCCACGCTTGACTAGGAGGAACACTTGATTGATGGTGTGGTGTTGAGCCCAGGACCCCTATATCTGCCCAAACTAGGCAGGAACAACTCTTCTCTCTCTTCAGGGCCACTTTCGCTCTTCACGCCTCGCAGGGTTTTGTATTTCCAATTTGACCCTGTTTAATATGGCGACGTTTTGAAACAGATATAAGTCAGACAGTTTCAGACTTGTGGAGACTGATGTTTACCACCCTGCGCCTGTCATTAGTCTTCTTCTCTGACAGGAGCAGTGTAGTAGAACAGCAGTGCATGTAGAGAACAGACTGAGAGCGAGAGAGATTGGAAGAGAGAAAGAGAGAGCGTGATAGAGAAAGAGAGAGAGAGAGAGTGAGAGGGAAAGAAAACCATGGAAGAAGAGAGCGAGGTGGAGAAAGAATGGCCAGATGAAGAGAACGATAGGTCTGAGGTAGCGAGGGACACTCAGACGCCAGGCGGAGGCAGCCAGCCGGACCCCCGACTCAGCTCCCTTCAGATTAGAATTGATATTCCAATTGTTGAAAGCCCTCCTCGATGCTCTCCCCTCCCCCCACATCCCCCTGTCAGCCCTCCCCAAGCCGTGTAGGGCCCTTCAGTCGCATATATTATTCAAAGGAAGGCCCTTGGAGGTTGTTTGGAGCTGCTTCAGGCTGTAAACTGGGCAGTTAGAGAGATTGTACTCATGACTGAATATAAGAAGGGTGTCTGTGATCCTCTGTTAATGTTCCTCTCCTGACAGGCCCACAGATCATGTGCTTGGGGCCCAGTCTTTGGGAGAACTCTGCTGAGCGGAGTGTCTCCAGAGGCCCCCTGCAGACTGTTCTGTCCACCTAGTCACAGTCAAGTTTAGCTGCTGCTGCTTTCTACCCTTGTTTCGATGTCACACTTGATTAATCTCCATAGTGGCATTTTAAATGGGTATTTATCAGGAGCAGAAATCTGTAAACAAGCACTAGTTTGTCAGAGCCCATTGTGAGTCATTTAGTGAAGTGAAACCTTTCGTAAAATGCAATAGCGTGTCCCTCCAGGTTGCAAACTAGGCTGTAGCTCCCTGACTCTAACTTTTGGATTCTGTATGACTTTTCCAAGTCTCTCACCATCCCTCCTCTATTCTCCACTTTTTCCTTATGACTCCCCTACACCCCCACCCCCATGGCCCTCTCCAGGACGTGCCATCAAACACGTGAAGGAGGCCATCTTCACTGAGGCGGGGGGGTCCAGGAGAGCCGTGCCCAAGGTGCTGGTGGTTCTGACGGACGGACGGTCCCAGGATGACGTCAACAAGGTGTCCAAAGAGATGCAGACGGAGGGTGGGTGCCGTCATGGCGATGAAATAGTACTTCTTGTATCTCAACATCATCTGTTTAGCTCCAGAAACCAAACCAAGGTGTACTGTATCAACGTAGGGCTGAAAATTCCCCTCAAGAGTCCGACATTTTTGAAATTGTTAAGAAAACAAAAAAAAGCCCAAAACATGCAATTTCTCACTGGTCTTTTAAAATGGGTGTGCATGACTTCGCAGGACACATCATCTTCGCCATTGGCTTTGCGGACGCGGATTACGGCGAATTGGTGAACATTGCCAGCAAGCCCAGCGAGAGACATGTCTTCTTTGTCGACGACCTGGACGCTGTCAAAAAGATCGAGGAGCAGCTCATCACCTTTGTCTGCGAGGCCGCCACCGCAAGTAAGGACAACTCTCCGTTCGTCCGGCTGTGTCCTTATTGTCCCAGAATGCATTGTATTCCATGCCTTGGCCTTTAATCTGAATATGAAGGGTATAAAACACTTGCTGATGTAAAGACTGTGTGTTCGTGGTGAAACGTTTGTGTTTTGTGTTTGTGTTGCAGCGTGCCCCTCTGTTCTAATGAGTGGAAACGCTGTGGCAGGTGAGTTATGTCGACTATACGACAATGCAATGGAAAATGGCACTGCTTGGAAGTAACTGGGTGTCCAATCATTTCTAATTGTTTGGAGATGACAGTGGTAATTACAATGTAGAATGGCGAGAAAGATGATGACGTCAATGATGATAATAACGATAGGGCTGAGATTTAGGGCGACGATAAGAGGATGTTGATGATGACGATCGTGATGACGAGAAGGACAAGGACATTGATGAGGACGATGAGGAGTAGGGTGATGAAGATATTGATGATGATGATGATGATGATGGTGATGATGATGATGATGATGATGATGATGATGATGATGACGACGACGATGACGATGATGAGCAGGCCGATTAAGATATTGATGAGGACGATGATTATGAGAAGGAGAGTGTTGAGGATATTGATGATGAGGATAATGATGATGAGGAGGGTAAATCTGATGTGTTTCCTGCATCACCAGGCTTCCGGATGATGGATAAGTTCCACCTGGTTGAGAAGGAGTACAGCAGTGTGGCTGGAGTGTCTCTGGAACCTGGCTCCTTCAACAGCTTCCCCTGCTACCGGCTGCATCGCGACGCCCTCGTATCCCAGCCAACCAAGTAGGCCCCTGCTCCACCTCCCTCTCTCTCCACCCAACAAGAAGCCTTTTTAGCTAAAAGGCCTCCTTCCTTCATCCTACCAATAAGGTCCTTAATGACTGCCGATAATTAGTAACCGTCCCTTCCCTTGGCCATCCAGACATGCTCTCATTTATTCAGGGGGAAGATCACTAACAGCAAGAGCTAATTAACTACAAGCACATCTGAACTATCTTTTTACAGACAATGTAGGTGTCGGTAGAACTCTGATTTTACCTGCAAAGAATGTTCCCATTCATCTACCCCAACTAATCACTCCATCCACCTGCAAAGCAGCTAGAATTTACATTCTCTTTTTGTCTCTTAAATACTACACTCACGTATACAAGCCTTCATTTACTATACTGTATCTTACATTTGAACTCACATATTTATATAATGTCATCATACATTCTGTAAATATGTATTATAGTACTTTTATGTATGCTACTATAGTTTATATAGCAGTATAGCGAGTCAAATTTAATTTTAGCGCCTTCATCAATTGTTAGCCAGAACAATTCCTGTTTTCTTATTTTCAAGAACATTTTTTATCCTCAGCGTCTAAGTGCTCTGAGTCTAAAACAGCCCTCAAGAGCCTGGACTGCGTCCCACTCTGAGATAAATATGCTTCAAAGAGTCTAGGAAGAAGCAGGAGTGAGTTGCTTAGCTGGAAACGAACAGCTGAACTCTTTGAGTCGGGAGCCAGAATCTAAACTCAAGGCTCAAGGTCTCTCCAAAAATCCATAGGCCTCGCCAACAAAAATGATCAGGAGAGGTCTGGGGCTTGGTTAACCAGATGTGAAGTAGTGGTGGGCGGGTGCGCGCGTGAGTGGGGGAGCGGGCGGAGGGTGCTGGACGCTGGGGTGTGCGCGGTGTCGGGCCGATTCCCTGTGTTGACAGATGTACTTCTGCTCCCACTCGAGATAATATTGAACCAAGGCCTGCTTTCACATGTTGAGATGGGACAGTGTTTTTACAGTGGAGAGTTTCAGCACCTTTAACGATTGAGGTCCAGTCAAAAGGACACGTGTTGCCACGGAGGCTGCCATCTCATAACCCTTGTGAGCTAGACCACCAGGAAGTGGTGTCGATAATGGTGTTGGTGCTGTAGGAATAGAACCTTCTGGGTGCTCTGTCCTGAAATGCTCGAAGGAACGAACTGTAGAAGAACTCAAAGAAATTAAGTTTGGGGGTGGAACATTCCTTTGATGTAAACTTTGGACTGTAACAACAGACAGTCTTACCGCAGTCTCTTGATACTGACTGTATTTTCCCTTCGCATAACATTACTTCACTGTACTACTGCACCAGACACCTAACACTTGTTGTCTGTGTGTGCCAGGTACCTGCACCCTGAGGGTCTGCCATCCGACTACACCATCTCCATGATGCTTCGCCTACTCCCTGAAACCCCACAGGAGCCCTTTGCATTGTGGGAGATTCTCAATAAAAACAATGAGCCGCTCGTTGGCCTCCTCCTGGACAGTACGTGCAGAAGTCTTCCCTCCACCCCTTCAAAACAGGAAGTTAGATGCCAGTCACTTCCTGCCACATCCGATTGCCTGAAGATTAACTAAAGCGTTCAGGATTTGCTCGTTTTAAAAATACTGTTGTGTACTAGTGGGTCATGGAAGACTTTCCATGTGGTGATGTTAAAATCAACCCTGGTTTCTTGCTGCAGATGGAGGAAAGACTCTCACATTCTTCAACTACGACTACAAGGGAGACTTCCAGACTGTGACATTCGAGGGTCCTGAGATCAAGAAGATCTTCCACGGCAGTTTCCACAAGGTCCGGTGTCCGCCACAATCTTTCTCTAATCTCTCCTCCACCATTGCTCCGCCTCTCTGCCATCTCTCTCTCCCTAGTCCTCCAGCATCAAGCCCATTGTGTCGCTAGTGTTTCGCTCTCGGCGAGAGAGTGGCCAGAAAATCTAACTTTTTAAAAGGATATGAAGAAAAGCCATCTGCCTTCCTCCCTCACCTTTCTCTCCGTTCCCTCTCCCTTCTTCCTGAGCCTCCTGCTGCCTGAAAGTGAGCAAACTGTCCATCACGCTTTTCCCCTCCCCTCTCGTTGAGCCGGTTGTCTGTCGTGACGGGGCATGCTAATATACTCCCTCCCCCCATCACCACCGCCGCCGTCTGCGTGGAGCTCTGCTGTGGGGTGCTCGGTTCTCTTCTCCGTCACACGAGATGACAAGCAAGAAGGGGGTTGGTGGAGTGGTGGGATGGAGGGTTGGAGGGTAGGGGATTGTGTGTGTGTGTGTGTGTCTGGAGGGGGGAGGGCGGAGTGGTAGGTGGGATTGGTAGGGGAGGATTTACAGCTGTATATCCCCCCCATCACTCAAGGTGTCTTCGTATGGTAAATCCTTGCTCGGCCTGCTGGATGCCAGATGCCACTGTAGGTCTTTGAGGCTGGGAAGGGGGAAAGGAAAGGGAAAGGGGGAGAGAAGGAAAGAAAGATAAACAAAAAGAGGACAGGAACTGCTTTGATAGCAACACTATCTGGGACGCCCTGCTGTTATCTGAAAGGGAAAGGGAATGTGTTTGCACCCCTAAGAGGGCCCCACCCACTGGTCAGTTCCCTCGTTCCTTGTTGCCTGTTGACGGACGGACAGGGGGGGGTATGAAAAAGGGAGATGGGCAAGAGATAAAAGCTGGCCGGAAGGACATATGCAGCATGTCCCGATGCTGTTGGGGGATCAGGCACTGTGCAAAGCTTTTGAACTTGTCTGCTGGCTCCAATGATATTGAGAGACATTGAGAGACAAGGTTTATGTTCTTTGCTTATTTCTCTCAGGCTCCGAAATGAGATCAGAAGCTGTTCTGCAGTCGTACGAGTCAAATCAGATGTTGGGAACATAGCTACTGAGCTCTGAGTGCTATTTAGCTTTCAATTTCCCCAGTAGGGCTCCGATGGATGCATTTTCTACAAAGATTAGCATAAGGTGTGCGTGGGGCTGTGTCAGTGTGAGTGAGAGTACGTGTACGTGGGGGTGGGGGGGGGGCTGCGAAGCTCAGGGGTGTGTTACAGGCAATGAGCTGAATATAATGTCCGATATCTGGTAACTGGTAATGATAAACCTATTGTATAAACTGCTGCTGTAGACAAAGACCAGGGTTGATCTGGCTCTCACTTTTGAAACTGGAGCTCACACAACCAAGCACACACAAAATAATGAAAACAGAATCTAAACAAATAAGGTATGTCTGAGAAAAAGATGCAATCCATGTTCATGTCTTACTACTGCTCTCTCAGTGTGTGTGTGTGTGTGTGTGTGTGTGTGTGTGTGTGTGTGTGTGTGTGTGTGTGTGTGTGTGAGTGTGTGAGTGTGTGAGTGTGTATGTACTGTTGTTATTGCACCATATAGCAGAATTTCACCTAATCTGTACCTCGCTAATGGAGGTGAGCCAGGGTGAATATGCTAATCCTTCCCCTCCACTCACCTTTCTCTCCTGCATCAATGCAGGAGCACATGGAATACATTGAGCTAAATGCTGACGCCCAGTGTTTTTTCGAATGGTCTTCACTAAAAGCTCTGGGAGTTTTTAGAGTTACTCTCTGTCTCACGCAGACAAGGGAATACCAAATAAATGCACCTAAGGTGTTACCACCTGAAAAGTTTGAGCTATGAAAGTCAAGTGCACTACAGTGTCAATACTGTGGATAGCAGAATGCAGGATTTTTATGGCTTTCTTCCTTGTGGAAAAGTTGTTAAGTTAGGCAGGGTGGGGGGAGATTCAAAGCTCTCATTTTACGTAGTTAGGAGAGAGGCAGAGGCATGAAAATGGCACCTCTGACATTTTATACACACACTTACGCATGCACACACACACACACACATGCACACACACACCGTCAGACCCACTGAACCACAGAGAATTGGGTTTCAGACCAAAAACCCATTAAAACTGGATCACGGACGTCACAAGAGAAATGGATTCTGACGTTGGAATATGAACTTTGTCTAACTCTGGATTATTTTGGTGGTGTTAGCGGTGTCGGAGACAAACCTATTACTGGAAACATGATTTTGATGAGGTTGTAATTCTCTGCTGACAGACTAACACTGGGAACTGTGGCACAGTCCACCAGAGTGAACAGTGCTGTCTCCTGTAGGCTCCTGGTTTGTTAGGGTGAGACCACTGTTTGAGGTGGGATGAGTTAACAAAAAACGCCCATTGAGAAGAGGACAAGCCCTTTCACGTACCTCAATGTCCCTTAAAGATACTTGGAGCAGTATGTGAGTTCTCTGAACCGTGGCCGTACAAAGGTGTGTGAAAGTTCTCGCAAGTTGAAAGCTCCCGAGTTGGCGGATGACGTGACATCCCCATCTCCTTGTCCCTGTCTCCTCTCATCCTCTCGTCCCTCCCTCCTCTCCCCGCAGCTTCACGTGGCCATCAGTAAGACCACGGCGCGGGTGGTTCTGGACTGCAGGGTGGTTGGGGAGAGGAGCATCAGCGCCGCTGGCAACATCAGCACAGATGGCCGGGAGGTGCTGGGACGCATGGTCCGCTCCAGAGGGGCTGGGGACAGCTCTGCTCCGGTCTGTACCATCTCTCTTCTCATCTCAGTTCTCATTAGAAAGCTGTCTTTGGTTGGTTTACGAGTCTGAATCCCACCTCGGTGGGTGTGGGCTCATGGTACCAGGGGTCATTCAGATGGAAGGAGGGAAGGAGATGAATGTGACAAAGGGAAGAAGGGTGTAATCTGCGGCGGGCCTCGAACCCATCACCTTGGCAGCTAGCACACTGGAAAAGCAAGACTATAGTTAAGACAGTGGTAATGGGAAGTGACCTTCCCATCACCACTGATCACAACAACCCTTGGCCTTATTCTCCTTCCACCCTGGTGACCTGTGACCTCCAGAGTAACACTACAAAGCATAATGAGTCTCTGTAGAGGAATTGTATCTGCCATGGAACACGATGAATCCCTTGCCTCACTGTCTATGTGTGTAAGTCCGGAGGCTCTGGAATTATTTAAATTTGACCATGCCTTAGTGCCGGACTAGTGGAAATGGCTGAGCACAGCGATTTCTCATCTTATTAGGAAAGTTAAAATTTTGTTCTGTCAAACATCTAGTAATACCTGTAAAGCTAGGAAGCAATTTAATCCATCTTTTCATTCGATTTTCCACCAAATCATAAGGGTGCCTTTGTAGTGTCTTTGCACACGGGATATAAATGTCTGTGTGTCTGTGTGTGTGCGCGTGCATGCGTGCCTGCACATCTGTGTGTGTGCTTGAGTGTGTGTGTGTGTGTCCCCGCATGTGTTTGCATGGATGTCTGTGTTTGTGCCTATGTGTGTGTGTGGGTGTGTGTGCGTGTGTCTACTACAGTTCCAGCTCCAGATGTTCGACATCATCTGCAGCACGTCGTGGGCGGGTCGGGACAAGTGCTGTGAACTGCCAGGCCTGGTAAGAACCAACACGCCATTTCCGGCCTCGATTCTTGGGTCAGTTTGCAGTGTTTCCCCACTAATGATTAAAGTTAGCGTCTGGTGTAGAAATGCTCATTCCAGAACAGTGCCTGGGGCCATTTTAAGCCTGTAGCCATAGTCTGACAAATAGAAAGCAGAGAGGATCACAGTTCCAATTCCACAGAAGAACACCCTGCAGACTCTGTGGGTTAGACGCCTGACAGACATGACATCCACACACACACACATACACACACACACGGAAAAAGGAAATTGGAAAGACATGTTGAGGATTGACCTAGACGTTGAACATCAACAAACTGTATTCAAACCAAATACGTTCAAAGTTTACTTTCAGCCCAGGAGCCTGTCTGTCAGGAACATGGCAGAGTCTATGACACGTCTTACTGCCACACACACACACACACGGTCTTCTCGCTCAGCGCTAGCAGACCTACATATGTGGGTTTCCAAGAGCAATTTTTCGTTATTGGGAAAGGAACAGGACAAGAAGGGAATGATAACTGTGTTTATGGCAGACCACTGGCCACCAGATAGCTATATGTGATGTATGGGCCTGCCCAGAGCTGAGAGAGCTCTTTTCTCCCTCTGACAGTCTGATGAAACAGGGTAGATAGGAACCCGAAGCCTTCCAGACTGCGCACACATACACTCACTCATGCAATCACTCAAACACACGCACGCTCACATACTCACACACATGCATGCCCACACACGCATGCACCCACACACACACACAAAACACCTAGAAATTGATGTTTTAGTTGTGTGGAGTCTTTAGTTTGGGGGTGGGGGAGGGGGGGTTGAAGATCGCTCATTTCATCTTATTTCAAACTACGTTGCTGTCCGTTTTCCATTTTAGCGTGTGGAAGAGGACTGCCCCGCCATGCCCCAAGCGTGCACCTGCTCCCAGGACAGCAAAGGCCCTCCAGGACCCTCTGGACCCCCTGTAAGACCCTCGCTCTGATCTCCATTCTCCTATACTCTGCCTCCTCCTCATCCTACTCCTCCTCATCCAGCACCCCTCATCCAGCACTCATTCCATGTCTCTGTCTCCCTGTTCACACTCTCCAAAACAAATGACCACAGCTGGGGCTATTTCCCTGGACTGTAGTCTGGACCTTTGAACTAAATAGGACATTAATAGTAAATTTTCTAGTTGTGGTCCCGAATAAGACCTGATGTAATCTCTGCCGTGGTAGCGGCGGAGTGTAGGGACGGGAGGCATGCATGCGGGGGTTGAGGAGAGGGTGCAGAGCGGGTCATTTTCCCAGCATGCTGTAGGTGAAACCCAATAGTGTAAATAAATGAACTCAATTTGAGCAGCACCGTTGTGTAGGTATAGGACTTGGGGCGGAGAGGGGGGGGGGAGCAGATGCATAAGGCCTGGCTCTATCAACACAGAGAGGTTTGAGAAAGCCATTATATGGAGATCGATTTATCAAAGCAGATTAGGCAATATACTTTCACACACACACACACACACACACACATATATATATATATCCAAACCCATCTGGGGGTTTTTCCCAGTCTGTGCTGCCTGGCTTCAGTTTCAGGCATCCAGAAGATTACATTTTCTCTCTGCATTCTCTCTGGCCACCCTCTTCATCTGTCTGTGCCTCAAAGGTCCAGTATCCTCTTCATCACAGCTATAGCTTCGTCTGAGTGCAGCCTGGCGTGTAATCCAAAAGCACCATCAGTAACTTAACTTGAGTTAAATGTCTTGCTTAAGGAGCCTTTGGTATAGTGCTGATTGCAACTAGGCCTGGTAGATCTAGTTGCTGCTCCATAATTGCATCTGCTCTGGCCCTGCCTCCACAGGACTCTGTCCTATCAAGTAGGAACTACTTGACTGCCACCCTAGTCCCCGCAGGGGGGCAATTAAAGCAAACACAGGAAGAGGAAGTTAGCCGGTTGGGACAATTACTTGCAGATGCCTTCAGCAGAGCTGAGGAGCCAGAAAGCTGTAGAGCAGGCGTGAAGAGGGCCACTGGGGTTCTGTTGGGGGTCAGCTGGGGGTCAGCTGGGGGTCAGCTGGGGGGTCCTGGGTTTCTTCTGCTGCAGATCTGGTCCCCAGAAGATCTGATCAGAGACCACTCAGTCACTCAGCCAGGGGTTCAACTGCTTCAACTTTCATTTCCACAGCTGTGGTCAAAATACATTGTGAATATAAGTTGAGTGTATACATACATTTATACGGAATATGTACTGAAATGCTTTACAGACATCACCAATCCACAGTATTATGTGGTATTTACAGTCAGTCTGCATTATATTCCTAATGCGAACCACAGTATGTCTAAGGTTATATTCTATGTTTGTTACCATATGTACTTACATTTGTTAGAGCAAGGCTCAATCATAGGGAAACCACATGTTGAGTTGTAGGCCAATCAAATTATGATCATCAAATTTACGACAAATGGTCCGATGAGGCGCAACGGTCAGTAAATCAGCAGCGGAGGTGAGTGGATGACTGGTTAGTCTGTAATGAGAAATGTGGGAAGTTGTCAAATAAAATCCATGGGCATCAGCCCAAGAGGCTAACTGAGCGCTCCACCGCTGAGCGCAGCGAGAGCTGGAGAGCGTGAGAGAGAGCCAGTCAAGGATGGCTTTATACATCCTGCAGTTTCCCCAGGTGTGCCCTATCAGGAACGCTCCTCGCTTCCCTCCCCACCCATGCGCTGCTCCAAGCAGCGTAGAACAGCAACCAGCAGATCGCAGGGAAGGACGTTGCACATTATATAATCATGTTTATCTCAGTGTTTTCATCTGTGTGTGTGTGTGTTGTGTGTGTGTCTGTGTATGTGTGTGCGCGTGTGTGCATATGCACATGATCCAGGGAGGTCCAGGAATCCGAGGAGCGCGAGGAGATCGCGGGGAGCAGGGCAACACGGTAACGTCCAGAGAATCCTCTCTCATTGGCTCTGCAGAGCCAGGTCTCAGGTTAGCATAGCGTAGTATCATGCACGCAGGGACCACCCATGGCTGGGTTTCACAGACACACAGAGGAGTTTTCAAAGAAGAGCTCTGAAACGGTGGAACAACTGTGCAGATTCTACAGTATCCTGCATATGCATGAAAGAGGGGTATCAAGTTTTTCTTGGAGTGGCAATTCTGTGTTTTTTTCTTTCTTCTTCACACAGAGCAAATCGTTGCCATATCATTATCTGGCTCTCTCCATCCTATTCAGCTTCAGACGTTGTAGGCTCTGGAACAGTCGAATCATTCCATCTGACTGTGGTTTATTTGTGCATTTCTGTATTTGTTGAGGTTCTGCTTTGGTAGGAGGGTTCTGTTCTGTTCGTATGAGAGGCTCAGGGTTCTTTTTTCTCGCTCTGCATTTGTCTCTGCTGAAAACCCAACTTCGTGCATTCAAGCAAAGTTACAACAGATGTGCCGTGCTATATTAGGAGCTGGGGACTTTGCAGTCCAACATAAACCTGACCCTGACTGGTATAATATAATTAAAATTATACTGGCAATGGCTAAATCCATTTTCTAGAGCATAGGGCACTCTTCTATAAGCTCTAAATGCTAATGACTGCCCCCAAGCACAGACAATATGGCAGACTGGTTTGGACTTTGGATCGATATGTTATTTATTTGAGGCACCCTTATTTAAATGTGCTGAGTGTAAGCATCTTAATATGTGTGCGTGTGTGTTTTTCATAGGGACCCGGTGGCCCTTCAGGAGAGAGGGGTCCCCCAGGCCCTCAGGGCCCCCCCGGTCTTCAGGGCCCCAGTGGACTCTCAATACAAGGGCCCCCAGTAAGAAACACTACAGCACAATCAAGTCGAAACGTCTGGCATAGACACATTCTGTATCCCATTGAGTTTTACATGTTGTCTGTTAGTCTGTGTATGGTCAGTCAGTGAGTTGTTCTCCTGGCTTGTGTCTCTCCTTCAGGGAGGCCCGGGGGAGAAGGGAGACCGGGGAGAAACCGGTGCTCCTGGACATCAGGTAAAAACTGCAGTGCACACACAAACACACACTCGCACACGTGTGCAGGCACACACACGCACACATTCCTTTTTCGGAGTCAACTGTCTCCAAAAAAATACTGAAACCTCATTACCTCTGCTCAGTCAGAATCTCATCTCTTCTTTCTGGCCGAAGATAATATATTCCCGAGTTTTTGGATAGCGGATATTTAATTCTCGCCATGCACAGCCAGAGGCTTGGGAATTAAGCAGCGCCTGGCAGAGAGAGAGGTGAGGCGCAGGGGAAGATGAGGCCTTGCACTTTACTGGCCTGTAGCAGGCGGTGCCATCCATGGTGCCGTTACTGGGTGTCTGCTGTACTTTACTGAGCCCCCCTCCCCCACCCCCTCAGCCTTCCCCTCGCCCCCTCCCCCATCACGGGTGCTCTCACGGAATCACTCAGATGAGCAAAATCATTATCGTGGTACAGCATCATTAATGACCCGACCTGCTTGGGAGGTGGAGAGGGTATGGAGTTAGATTGTTTTTGTGGGAGCTCTGGGAGGAGAGAAAGAGAGAGAGCAAGAGAGAGAGCGAGCAAGAGAGAGAAAGCAAGGTAGAAAGGTGCAGTGGTGGTTACCATTGTTTTCTTGGTGGTTTGGGGCAGGGTTTGGTCAGTGCCTGTTGTTATTCCATTGAAGAGGGAAAAAAGTTGACATTTACATTATGACACGTGTTGAGAAAGAGGCAACGAGGAGAAACACACACGCACATGCAGACTGAGAAGGAGCGAGAGGAATGCAAGGAACGCCAGACAAAGTTGTTTTTGTAGTCACAGTTTATCTTTCATTCTGCCATTATTTTGCTTTTACATGCATTTTGTAGTACAACTTCTAGAGATTAATGGTGCAGTATTTATGCTATTCCCATGATATCAAGGTGGAATCAAGTCAACTTGTGTCTTTGTTCGTTCCACAATGTTGCTCGAACGTAGTTCAACCCTACAACACCATGTCCACTTGCTGGGCCAGAGCCTAGACACGAGGACATGGTTAGGTCTTCAAACAGAGTGTACTCACTAACTGGCTGGACCACTAGCTATTCCTCCAGTCCTGCCTCACCCAGGCACTCACCATTAATAAAACAGTGCAGTAGCACCTCTCTCATACACCACTGTGATACAAGGCAATGAGGTATTTTGTCAGGAACAGGGAATACAGATCGGTGAGGAATATTGCGCCTTCAAGGCCTTTCTGTAATCTACAGCGCCTGCAGAGAATATCATACGTTTGGAACATCCATTACAGGATTCTATTTCTCTCTCTCTTTTATCCTCTCCCTCTCTCTGCTGTGCTCCAGTCTGCAGTAAATACAATATAATCCTGTCATGAACATTCCCCTTTTCAAATTGACATTGAAAAATGCATGTGTAGCCACTCCAACGAATAACAGTGTGTGCGTGTGTGTCTTTTGGAGTGTGGTTTTAGAGTTATTTGTGTGCGTGTTAGCGGGGGGCATTTTGTCATTATGGTGTCAGGTAGTGTCCCTCAATGCTTTGTGTAGTGCATCTATGTGCGCATGTGTGATTGACACTGTGGCTCGCAAGGGCGTTTGATTTAAACACAGCTACCTCCCTGATCTCCCTTCCTACACTGAGTATCTCTCCTTAGTTCTCGTCTTCCAGGCTGATTTATCAGGGATGACTGAAACCGTTTGTCTGAGGCCAAGCAGAGTAACCAGGTCTAATGTCATGATACCAAAACACTCAATCTGGAGGAGCCCGCATTTCTCCCGCGCACAAAACCATATTTTAAATGCTGCTTGTGTTTGTGCGCATGTAAGAGAGAGGGAGAGAGGGAGAGAGAGTCTGTGCGTGTGCCTGGTCGACAGGGCAGATATCATAGAGGTACCTGGCCCTATATAACACCACAGCATTAATCACGCCTGGCTTATCCCATCCCATACATTACACCCTCGCTTTTACTACCATGCTTTACGAGGCTGTCCAGTAATGTTGCAGCAAAATGATCAATCTTACCCAGCACCATAGTTACAGCGATAACTACGTATAAAATGGAGACTGGCTGCTGGTGCGTGACTGTTACACATTCGCAGATGAATGGAGTGGAGAATGTTGTGAATGGTGTGAATCAAAGATGTTATTCGATTATAAATGGGATCCTACTCTGGCCCTTGAAGCAGGGAGCTTTTCAGCCTTGGTAAAAAACAGTGGGTTGAGGGTGCTGAACATGATCATTAGTTGTTAATCTGGCTGTCAGAGGCAACTCAAGTTTGTTTTATGAACCTCCTATGTCACACCCCTTTCTTTCAAGAACCTGGAGATGTCTTCTTTGAAAGGTCACAGCATCAATCACTCCTTTCAGGATCCTTCTTAAAACTTCAAAGGTGTCATTTCTTGTGGAGCCACTGCTGGGGCGCAACGTCTTTGTCGAAATACTCACAGTCAAATGAAGCATTTCATTTACATGTAGTGTTTTCCATGAAATTAAGTATTTCACTTTCAGAAAGGGGAAAGTAAAACATCCTAAACGTACTCCTCCTTTTGACGTTTGGTAGGTACAGCAGCTGTGCTGATGCAGTATGGACTGTGCGCCCTCTGACACCTGTTTGGAACAGACTGTGTCTTCATGCGGTGGAAGTGCACCTTTAACTGATGCAGCAGGTTCTCAGTTGTCTGCTGGTCTGTTATCCTTGGCATTTTCTCCCTTGTGCAGAGGGAGTCAGAGTCAGAAGGCAGACTAGCCAAAAGGCCTCGCTACTGTAGCTTCCATACTGTGCTATCAGATCTGGCACTGAATGTTGTCTTGGCACTATGTACCTACTGTACACCTGTACATCCAGTATATGACTGTAGTTATAATACGGAAACCTCAGCGCTGGATGCTTGCCCGGTTGAATGATTACAGATGGTTGCTGATGAGTTAAGGGGGCGCTCCTTTAAAGACTTGCAGGCTTCAGAGTGAGATGGATGACTTTGTTACTCTGTTAGGTAGGGAGCAGTAGCAGTTCTCTCTCCTTACTTTACAGTACGTTCTTTTATGACAAAACACTGATGCCTTCACTATAATTCAGAATGCACTAATTACTGTTTTTTTTTAAAATATGTCTAGGGTGTTCCAGGGTCCGCAGGCTCGCCTGGCAGAGATGGACCAACAGGACAGAGGGTAAGACTGGATTTATAATCACTGCTATGATTGCAGAATGTTTGAATTATTTATGATGTTGTTTCCCCCTGCAAAACAGTACAGATTGCTCTGCAGCCTGCTCCGATGCTCTGAGAACAAGGTCCTGCATGCCTCCTTTCAAACTGCTATATGAGCCTGTCATTATGTTTCCTTCCTCCTCAACTGCGGCCGTGTAGACAAATGACAAGCCTTGTCTGGATCTTTGACTCAGAGAGGTATCAAGGATTCATCTATGTTTGGTTCTCTTCCATGTTTGTATTAACTTCATACACCACTGAAAAGCTATCTTCAGTATGCTAAATAGAAAAACCGATATCTTTCCATTGTCAAAGCCTGACAAGTATTTTTACTACCTATAGTGGAAATTCAGCTGGCTTTTAGCTGGTCAAGTACAGTGACATGTATTGCCCGGCAGCTGCCTTGAAACAAAAAAAAATTCACATTTCAAAACAAACTATTCTCTAAATCGAATACTTGTTGCTGAACTGCTGATATCTGCAGTGCTTTCAATATTCAGCCCTACCAAGACAGCAAGGCTCAATGATATTACCATATGCCTTTCACTGTCTCAGGTCTCAATCACAGACTACTTTATTATTGCTGAAGTACTTGGACAGATATGGAAAGATACACAAAAATGGGATTTCCAGACTGCCACTCCACATGGCTGAGTCATCACGTAAAGGTCAGAGGGCTGAAGGAAAATGCAAGACCCTTATCTTATCAAACGTCCTCAGTGTTAATATCCAGTGGTCTCTGGTATCCCACCAGTTATCTGCCGTTGTATTTTTTGAAGATACAAACTACAGTGCCCGCATGTCTGATTATGACAAATGCAAATATATGTAATAACAGAGGTCTTCAATCACTGTGTTGTTTTACAAGAAATGGATGGGTTTATTAGTGCTAGAATATGCCATAAAATAAACAATTGAGATGATTGTGAGATAGATAATAGACGTTTTCTTGCCCGTGTCAATTTAACAACTGATATATGCATAGATTAGTGCTAGAATATTCCTTTCACTATCATGTTGACGTTAGCAAGCTGCCAGTCGTGTTGGACGACTAGACTGTTACTGCTCACATCTGTGTAATAAAACTCTAAACAGAGACAGACTTTTTAATAGTGCCAAATCACACTGTCTACTCTTGGCTACATATGAGAGTCATTTGGATGACTGGGAAGGAAAGCTAAAATCAGAGCTGGGTCTTGTTGTCTTGCTGCTATACAGTTAAGACCAAGTTTAAAGTTTAAAACCAAGTACGTTCACCTGAAAAACCTTGGCTGCTGGAAACAAGAACAAAAAAAGCATGGGAAGATTCATTTGTCTTTTAATGACCTTATCATTCCAACTGTTAACCTCAGAAACTTACATGTCAACAGGTGATCTGGCCTGTTAGCATGAAGCCTCCGTAGTGACAGACCCCAGGTCTGCACGTGGGCGAAGTCTCCACCCTCCTGGGACTTAGACCCAACTCCCAAGCCCAGATCTGGGCTTTGTTCCTGGGTTTGACTGGGGTAAGGGGGTGGGTGTTTACAGTGTGACACTGTGGTGACTCCCATCCCAGGCAGCGCATTGTCCCTCCCTGACTCCAAGGTTGGTCTTGAAGTCGCAGTACCAAACCGTTGGAAAGAAAAAAGCTCACAAATAAGGATTTGCGTCGGTTAGGTGTCTTTGGCAGAGTTCCTTCCCTAATAAGCTTGTTTTGAAACTAGCGTACTGTATATTCGTTGGATCTCGGTTGCAGCTGTAAGTCATTTGAACGTCGTAATGCCAGTCAGCTTGTGTTGTGTAGCCAGCTGTTGAGTGGTGTGGCGTTGAGAGCATGCTCAGTATGTGACCGGCAAAGACGACGCTGACTGAAGCCAGCGCTAAAAGGTCAGCCAGAGGAGTGCAAACCTTTGCCAAACACCGTCACAAATCGAGGAAAGTTTGGCTTCACGGCACAGCTGTCCTGTAAACAAACTCGGACGCTAGTCAGTCTCTCACCAACGCTGTTCTCCTGTCCTCGGTCTTCGAGACGCAGAGCTTCGCACCTCCTTATAATTCTGTGCCAACTATGCATGAAAACAGAACTGACGACTGGGCAAACCCCCCTGGTATGTTCCTGGCCCCAAAGGTTAAAAGCACTGTGGTCACTCACCCAGAAACAGCATCTACTCCTCCTCCTTCTCTCCCCAGGGTCTGTCTGGGAAGGCTGGGCCACAGGGACAGCAAGGCCCTCCTGGACCTTTGGTAAGTGCTGTCCTCCCCCACTCTCCCCCACCCTCCCCCCTTACCACCACCACCATGCAAGCCCTCATTCCTCCCTCTTCTGTTACATAAAAAAATGACAAGCCTATTTTACCCTCAATTGGACAATTAATACTTAACACCTGTAATTAGGACAATATGTCGTGTCTACATTGCAGCAGCTAAGTGTGTGTGTGTGTTGAATACAGATGATCACTGGCCCTCTCTCCCTCTGTCACAGGGAACGCCAGGGGCCCCAGGAGCACCAGGGCCCAGTGGATCAGCAGGGTCAATTGGAGACCAGGGGCCACCGGTAAGTATCCTGCCTTTGAAATGCAGATACCTAGGGGGGCAGATTGCTTTATGGTAACCTGTGCAATGAGACCAATGGATCTGGCCAACTGGGAGCCAAAGAAAACACACTTGGCTTTCAAATCATTTCGAGTCACTGATCTGTGTAATCGACCCAGTTCTGCACCTCGCCCCCTGTGAGGTGCCTGGCACCTGTCAATGTTTCGTAATGTGCTGCAAGTTAGAGATGAGCTCTCCCACTCGTAGGCGACCGGCCTGGCTTCTCTCCGTATGAGCGGCTTGGTCATCGGGGGCTTTAGAAAGTACTAAAGCGGTCAGTGCACCCGTGGGACCAAGCCGGGTCGGAATGATGAAACCTTACTGCACTTTTGTTTCTCCTGTTCCTTCTCCATTCTATGAAGGCAGACAGTCCTGTGCCTCCTCCATCTTATTAAGGCAGACAGTCAAGATAGCAAGCCTTATAATTGTGCAAGAGAAGAAGTAACAATCCTTGTTTGTGTGTAATATGTGACTGCGTGTGTGGTTTTGTCTGCTTATGTGTGTGTGTGTGTGTAATATGTAACTGTGTATATGTTCGTCTGTCTGTGTATGTGTGTGTGTGTGTGTGTGTGCATGCGCAGGTGACATGTCAGTGACTTGTCAGAGTGTGAGAGGGTGAGAGGCGCCAGAGGGAGACTGCTGTAGAGGCTGGAGGTCATTTGTAGTCAGAGAGGAAAGCCATGGTGATCTCACCCTTGGACCCCTTTCCTCCTCTCTGTGTCCAGTTCTGGCACATCATATAGAACACATGCTCATTACACACACACACAAATGTTTGGTCAAAGACAGCGATCCATGTGTCCATGTTTCCCCTCAAAGCCCGTGGTTTGAGGTCCAACCGTTTTTATGATATCAGCATAGCAAAACGGCCACAGTATTTATTTGGAGACTCTTTCCTGCTTTCCCATAGTGTTTGCTCAGATATGCGTCCATTTTACTTTATGTGCTTGGCAATATTGGCCAGGGCCCGATCCAGAAGGTCATAAACACACTCTGTGTGTCTCTTAAGGCAGTGACGACATTGCCTAAACACTTGTGCTCTTATCTTACAGCTGTTGATTCAGAGAAACTAGCACGTTTGAATGATACAAAACGAGAGAATCTGTCTCTCACCCCATCCAAACTGTTCTTCTTGTTTCAGGGAACTGCTGGTACCAAAGGAGACAAGGGAGAGCGAGTAAGTTTTCCACCCATTTTATCCAACCAGGGTAAAACATTCCAGCTGAGTGTTACAGTACTGAAAACTTCAACCAGCGTCTTCCTAGTAGTTTTGTTTTTAACTGGCTGCAGATTTGCGGAAGTGCCTCTGGAACGATAACAAACTGTCGCAGTGTGGATGAATCAGCAGCCGGCAGTTTGTTCATGCATGGTCTCTCCCAGCCCCTTGCTGTGCTTTATAGCTGTTAATGCAGCCTTCTCTAAAGCTAGTAAATTAACCCAGCCATTCAGGTACACCTTGTGATTTTCCCAGCTTTTACATAGTGGTAGATGTTAACTTCCTTTGACAGAACCTCTTAACTTGACTGCTGTTGGACTCTTTGATTGCTGGCTGCTGCACAGTATTCTCACTGCGAGGGGGCGAAAGGTTGAGGATCGCTATTAAACGCCTACACAGGCAAGGCTTGTGTGTGTGACAGACAAATAGCGTGCGTGTGTGGGCCCGTGAGAGGCTCGCTCAAGTGGAACAGTAGAGTCATTCCTGTGATGCTTGTTTTGAAGGGTGACACACAGTCACAAGCTGCTGTCCGCTCCATCGCCCGCCAAGTGTGTGAGCAGCTGATTCAGAGTGAGTTCTCCACTTGTGTGAGTGTGTGTGTGGGGTGTTTGTGTGTGTGTGTGTGTGTGTGTGTGGAGGCATGCTTATAACTCACCAAAATCAAAGTGAAAACTATTTAAAGGAATTGGACAATATTATGATCATTTCATGTTTGTCAAGGCCACAGGCTTGCTGCACTATACACCAGTAACCTAACAGAGTGGACGCACAGTGACTACTCTCCATCCTCCAGGCCATCTGTCGCGGTACAACTCCGTCCTCAACCAGATCCCCAGCCAGGCCGTGTCGGTGCGGACAGTGGTGGGTCCGCCAGGCGAGCCGGGCCGGAGGGGCTTACCAGGACCCCAGGGAGAACAGGGCCCACCAGGCAGGCCGGGCTTCCCCGGAAGCAACGGGCAGAACGGCCGGGCAGGGGAACGGGGTATGGATTTGGAGGGTAGCATGTGTCTGTTTGAACTCTCTAACCATACTGTGCTATGAGCCGTCCATGTGCCGATGTAATTTTACTCTGCCAAAACAAACGCAAAAACTGAAAACCTCTACAGAAATCCCTAAGACACTTAAACTTTAATACAGTTTAAGAGCAGTAATAACAGTCTGATTGTGGTAGGCAGTACAGAGGGCTCAGGCCAAGAGAGCTTGTTTCTAGAACAGTCTGATGGTCCACACATCACCATCTAAACACAAACAACACGTCAGATGGGTGTCAAACCCTGAACCGCAACCACAGCCAGTCTGACTCAGCCGGACAGGGTTTGGATGTGTGTGTGTAAGAGTACACAGTACTGAGACAGACTTTCATCCTTTCTGTGTGACTGCGAGTGTGTATGCAAGTGTGTGTTTTCCTGTGTGTGTGCATGCGTCTGTGTGCCTGTGTGTGTGTGTTTGTGTGTGCATGCATCTGTGTGCCTGTATATGCATGATTTAGTTTAAGATTTTTAGATCTCTAGTTCAGAATGTCTGACACTGATAACAGTAGAAATGTATTCCTTGTGTGTGTGTGTGTGTGTGTGTTTTTGTGTGTGTAGAGAGAGCATGCTGGAAAGGGATGTGTGAGAAGTCTAATTAATGACATTATAAAAACTAGTTCACGGTATTTCAGCTAATGTTTTATTTGCTCTGGCAGAAGACACTGGTTATCCTCCCATTCAAACTGATTTACCTCTGACCAGAATCTGGTTGGGCCAATCAAAAATAAATCTGATAGAGGGCAGGTTTAATACAATGCCTGTACAGAAGAATGCCTTCATAAACAAGCAAGATGAAGTCTTGTTTCTCTGATTGGTTGTCCCATTCTATCCTTTTGTCCTTTTGGTCTGGATAATATTGATTGGAGAAAAGAAGACAAGCATATTACACATCCATCTAGTTTGTCCCTCGCCTGGCTTGGTGGAGTGAAAGCTAATTGTTCTATGCATGTGTCTAGGTCTTTCAGGAGAGAAGGGAGAGAAGGGGACCCCAGGAGTGGGAGTGCAAGGCCCCCGAGGTCCTCCAGGACCCCCAGGTAAGAACCTGCACATGGCCACTAGCCTGAACATGTAATAAATAGACTGAGCTATTGTCTGGTTGACTGACTGTGTGTCTGTCAAACACACACATACACTTTCACACATACCCTTTGGGACAGGATAAACAGTATACTGAAAAATGCTGCCATTATTGCTGTTGCATTCAAGAATTCCCGTTAGAATTTCACCTTAATAACAAACCAAAAGATCGATTTTAATCTTAGCAAATAAAAAAAGTGATCTGATTTAGGGCGGGGTTCTTAAATCCTTCACAGTGTCAAGACTTTGAGAAGAAACCTAGAACTTGCATAGATTTTACTTCATGCTTTGTTTTAGATTGCTGTTAAATCGATACCCAATGCTTACAAACTCTCTGGAACTTCTTAATGACTAAGCAACTTTTCTATAACAGTGGGATTGTAGCTTCTGGAAGAAGTTTAATCTTTCAGTAGAACGAATAACAACTCCAGCCCCAGCAGATCCACAAGTTGCTGGCAATTGAAAACCTGAACTGAAAATATTGGTTTCATATTTTCGGTGACCACTATAACGACTGCACTTTGGACTCAAAGCCCACAACTGTATTTCTCTAGTTCTCTAGTTCTCTATTCTGGGAAGTGTTGAAAGGGAGTGTATAGTACTGTAGAAACTAGACTAACAACCAGTAAATCATCGGAAAACGGATTTCAACGATAAGCACAGAACCTTGGTCAGATGAAAGCACACAGCGACCACAGGAAAGATCACTTTCAGATGCAAGATGGGGGGCTTGGCTTGATTATGTCTCCTCCCTATCAGGGCTCCCTGGTGAGGGCAGGACAGGCAGCCAGGGCCCTCCTGGTCGGCCTGGTAACCAGGGACCCTCTGGGCGACCTGGCACCCCAGGTTCTACAGGTCCTGCAGGAGCTGCAGGGTACTGCGACCAGAATGCTTGTCTGGGTTACAACGTAGGAGGTAAGGAATTATACATTAAAATGAAACTCGTCAAAGACAGCCTACTGAATAAGCATCTAGCACTAGTTCCCTTTACAAAAAGGTCTACGTTATGTATGTATATATATATATATGTATGTACATATACACACACACACACATATATGTGGATATATATTTTTCAATGATAATTCCCATTCCCATTAGGTCAGGGACTGGTTCTTTACTCATATAGTAGGAACACTGTATCTGTAAAGATATAAGGAATAACCCGGCAACCCATTCAACCCTCAAATAGCTCTGTCCACTGTAATCATTCTCCACTACTTCAATTATGGAATAAGAGGTAGTGGTTTAAAATGTAATTCAGTTTTGAGCTCTAAAATGACACAGGTAGAGGTACTGTTCGGAAACAGTGAAAGTCGTTTGTAACACCTCTCTCCACAGCAAAATAAGAGGAAAACTGCATTTGCAATTGAATTATTACTCAGACAAAATGACTGGACAGTGATGCTAAAATGTATTTTTAAAAATCCAATTGTCTGGCCCAGCCTGGTCTTTTCATCCAGTAAATCATCTATTCAAAGATGTTCCTTGTAGAATTGAAGTTGTCATTGTATATACAGCATGTCTGTACACAGTTCGAGACATCTGAGGTTAATGGTGAAGCTTGTCTTCTTGTGAGAACTTTATGGGGAACTCCTCACCATTGGGTTTTAACAGGGCTGACCATGTGTCTGGTCATTTCTTCCAGACTGTAAAATGTCTGAGAGACGTTTGAGAAGGCATCCTCCCACTTTCAAAGAAAAATACACCAGACCTGATAGATTCTGTTACGTCTCTAGAATCCTTCATAAAAATAACATAAAACACCCAAGATAGAATGCACAGACTCTTGCACCACATCATGTTCTTACTTGCCAATCTTTCAGACGTAGAAGAATATAAACAGTGAAGGACAAAGGTGTTCTCAAATTAAACTATTTGTTCTCTGTATGTGTATAGCGGCTCTATGTTTGCACTACCTACACACCTCTCCATTTTAAGCGCTGAACATCTTTATTGGCATGTTCTTGAATTAAGAAAAACAAATAAAGATTCACTACAATCTGAGGACATTTGGTCCTAACCAGATTTTTATACTCAAATTCAGACATGTAGTGCATAGTGGAAGCCTACATTCTGAAATAGTAACAGAAAGTTATTTCTGGCTGGCCAAGGGTTGCATGTTGAATGCAAAGTCTGAATAATTTTTGCCCTGATAAAAGTGAACTCTTTTTCTCTGTTTATTTCTATCCACCCCAATCTTCCTCCTCCACCCTGGCCCTGACTAAAGGCCAGCAGGAATATGAGAATGACTACTGAGGACCATTCTCCACTCTCCAGCTACTCCCTCCTCCCTTCCCACCACCGCCACATGCACATACCCCTCATTCCCCTTTTCCCTGACCAGTCATGCTAACTGGTAGCAGCTCTGTGGTGTAACTCCTCGTGTGTATGTTTGCGTACTTGGCCTCCTCCCTAACCCCCAGTCCTTAAACGCCTCGTCGAACCAGCGCCTGTGTTTCCTATCCCCCACAACCCTTTCTCTATGCGCTGTGGCTGGCTTCTGGCAGACATGAACCCCGCTAACTCTTCCCTGTTGCTTGGACCTCTTTCCATACACACACACATATATTTACACACACACCCTGCTGTGCCTTCTATACTCTCCTGGCCATACTCTGCTGTTGGTTCTGTCCTCCCCTGGCTAACCAAGTCATACAAACCGGCCGTCTACCCTACACTAATTTACCCATGTCTATCAGTGGTGGTGGTGGTTTAGGTGGTTATAGTTATCACTATTCCAAACTGACCCCAATGTTCCCTTAGTCCAACAATTCCCTCATGGCTCCCACCAAGGCTATAACCCTGCTGGTGCTTACAATGAGGAAGAGGAGGATGAGGAGGAGGCGCAGGATCCATACAGAGAGTACAGAGGCTACCCCCAATACTACCAGCCCAACTACCCTAGCCCCCGCGGCCCCGCCCAGTCAGGCCCCTTCAATCCAAACCCCTCCCACTCCGAGGACACAGAGCTGAGGTCGCCGGGGATGCAACGGTTCTCCCGGGATGTGATTGGACAGAGTAGTGTCCCAGCTGAGACCGAGGGGGAGGAGCTGGTAAACTGACATTCCCCCCCTGCCTAAAACTCACCTGTTACACCTGCAAAAGGAAGAACCAAAACCATTTTCCACCCAGTCTGGAACGTATGGTACAGGCCAGTTGTCAAGAAACATCCCTATTTCTGTGTCCCAGTGGTCCAGTCTAACTGGTTAGATGCTCTATACAGCCCAGTGTTTCTCTTGACTTCTGTATGTTAGGACTGCTAAAGGGGGAACATGAAAGTGCCTGATTTATGCAAATAGTGCTGGGTAGGGGTATACGGGTGGGGGGATGTGTTCCTTAAATTACTGATCTTTTTGTGTTGTTGCATGCAGCCTTTGAGCCAGGTTTGACTATGTAACTAGATTGTGTACCATTTGGTAGTTTAGTTATGAACTAGCAAATATCATTTTGTAATTTGGGGTCATGATTTGATAATGCTTGTACAGGCTTCTTTTTTTTTACAACAGTAGGTATCATTTCAGTCTCTATGCTTGTTGACTGTCTTTGGTCCTTGTTAGTTGTCTTTTATTGTCCAGGCAACGTACACTATTTGTAAAGTATCTTCTGTTTGAGTGAAATGACTTTCAATCGCATCTTCTACCCACGTAATGTACAATAAGTCAAAGCAGGTGTCTTTCATCCCACTTAAGACAAATGTAACGTTAGGCTGTCATTTTAGCTATGAGTCCATGCAAGAATTCAGAATCACTGCATCTAGTAATATCCTGTTGATTCAAGGTCGTGGAACGAACTGGACAAACGTGTTTTGTCTTCCCATGTGTTGTTGTTGATTATGCAACGGATGGCCTGGTCACTGTGGAGTTGTGGTGGAAACGTTAGGCCTGTGGTCTAACACCTGCTGAGACTAACTCACAGCATGGGGCACAGGTGACTGGGGGATGTCCCACCGCCAAGCCTGGGAAACCAGGGACTTATTTATTTCAACTTTTATGATCTGTTTTTATATCCAATAAAACTAATACAACAGTTATTTGCTGCACTGTATTTCAATGGTAACAGCATGTTTTTTCATACTGCAACACAATGTTGGGCACGACACAATAAATCTCCCTGTAGAGAGATGGCCCGATGAGTAAATGGTCAGGGTAGATTTCCGCAATAGGTTTCTGCAGGCCGGTAGACTTCACAAGCCTGCGCTGGCATTATAAAAAGGTCCCACAGAGGCATCTGAAATCAATTAAGGTCGGATGGCAGTTGTATTAAGACAAAGATCAGACTTCTGAAAAGACTGCAGAAATACTCTTTGGCAAACAGCGAGGGACAAAGACTCTTTTCTGTTTAATATTCTTCGTCTCGTCAGAATGAGGGAGGCAAACCGCACGGCCGCTCCGCTGCCGGGCGTCTCAGACTATCAGGATTTCACCACAGAACGTTTTTTGACATGTCATCATTTATTCAAAAAGAAAAAAAAAGAAAGAAAGAAAAAAAAAACCTAAACAAAAGGCGATAAACGGGTGAGTTTCACTGGTATGGAATCAACACAACAACATGTCAATCAAAACGTTGCTTGACTTGGATATTGCGTACATGTTGACATGGCATAATATCAAAACGATGGTACCGTAGGGCAATGAAACTTGAGCTCTAGTGGGAACTACATGACCCAGAGGTTTGTGAGAAGATGACATCACTTCATCCTGTAGTCTTTAGGCCTAAGGAAACAACAGAAAACAGACATAAAAAAACACTTTAGGCAGATTTAGGCAGAATGGGTTGAAAGTGTTTCATAAGCATATGTGTGTATGTGTGTGAGTGTTAGTAGTAAGGGGTTGGCCCTACAGTGAACACCCAGTGTGCAGCTCCCCGTGAATGTTAACTAGCTTGGTAATAGGGGCCAGGGTTAGCTTGCCCTTGAATACCACACCACCTCTTCAGAGAGCTGGGACATAAACACACCGGCTGATTGTTTCTGAAGATTAGGTCAGTAAACAATGAAAACACCTCGTTTATCATCATAGAGACATTCTGACAGGACAATATACTGATCCCTGATTGAAAGGAAAGGGGGGCTGCCTCAACAAGGCATCTTGAAGCACACAGAAAGTAAAAGAAAAAAAAAAACGAGGAGAAAATGAGTCAAATTGTTGTTCCAGCAGGGCGTGGAGCCGAAATTAACTTTGGCGGAAAAACATTTTTACGTTTCAGAAGTCCCTTAGGTTGAGAAGGCTTAAAACACTGCTGAGGCAGACAATTACATCAAATAGAAACTTGGAAACCTTTCTAGATCCTTCTAAGCCTCTTTCTGCCTGTCTAATGTTACAGCAGCTCCTTCCTGCCAGTCTAACGTTACAGCAGCTCCTTCCTGCCAGTCTAACGTTACAGCAGCTCCTTCCTGCCAGTCTAACATTACAGCAGCTTCTTCCTGCCAGTGTAACGTTAGAGCAAACATAAAACTTTCAGTTAACCTGTGCCTGTCATAACATGTGAAGTGTCCACATTAAGCCTGTTACTTTGCCCAAAAACAAAAGGTCGAGAGATATGTCCATTTCATCTCCCCCTTTGATTTATCCCTGCACAAATAGGAAAATATTTCATATATTATCAACATCCAATTTGACTAGGACAGTGGTTGAACCTCATTAGAGTTTGTCTGGTTCCTTTTGTTTCCCCTCTATATCCACTGGATAGAAATCCTGGTTTTCTTCCAAGAACTCCAGTCTCCAAAATGTTTGAACTGAGGCAAGGATAAAGGACAAAAGGAGTCAAGGACTTCAACCCCCCTGCCACCTTCAGTCAGTGACTACTGTCTTTAAATAGGGTGGCCCTGCATTGCCCCCACCTGTCCGCTTTTGGCCAGTGCAGCCCCCCCCGACAGAGGCAGGCAGGCAGGAGGTGAGCTGCAGAACGATTCGAAGGATGACCCATTTCCACCGTCTCTTCCTACAACACATCGATCACCCCCCTGACATCTCAGCAAGCAACCTCACCTGCCTGCCACCTCTGTCGCCATGCCAACAGCCTAGCTCTGTAATCTGTACCCCACAGAGGACAACTGGAGAAAAATCACCTCAGCGACAGGTCAAGTTAAAAGAAGTTGGGTTTGTAAGGCAAAGATACCACGGCAAAGCTGTTGACTTTTTTAACAGAAAAAGGGGGATTTTTAAAGAAGTTTTGGCTACTTCCCAGTACCAGTGAGTGTCTTGATTTCTTAGCTTCCTTTAAAGGTTGCAGGGGAAGATAAGGGGAGGGAGGGGGGGTCGGGAAGGTTGGCTGAGGAGACACTTAGCATGGGTGCTGTGCATCGAGAGGGCAGGAGCAGCCATCCCTCACAGTGATGGAGGCTGGCAGTGCCACGTCTGGCCCGGGCACGACGCCCTCCCTGCCAGACACTGACTCTCCAGAGAAGTCATGGCAGCCCTTCAATACATTATACTGCTAGGACTCGTGCACTCATCTGCCTTCTGGTCTAGCAGGAAACAGTAGCTTCTCTAAACCAAGTTAAGGCAGACGTTCATGCTGATGCATTCATAGGAAGACTTCCGTTTTCTATTTTAACTACGTGACAGAACCAGACATAGATGATGTTCTTGTGCCTTTACTTCTGCAGTCACGGGGCACTAGAGTCAATGACAACCCATGTTTTCAGCTGAGAAAGGGGGAGAGTTCTGTTTTACCAAGCACTTGCATTTCTGCTAATACTGAATCAATTCTCTGACATTTATTGTGGCCTATTATTTGCCCTGTCCAAGTTATAATCGCCAATTTAGTAAATGAGGTACTTTTTCTCAAATGGACTTTGAAGTGGCACCTCAACATAATATTAACGCACCACATCTGTGCCTACCTGGGCTTGAAGATTTTATGATGTAAAATGCCATGTTCATGTCCGCGGCCTGATATGATCATCCTTCACTGACGCCATAAATGGATCTAGGACACAATTTCTTCTGTTCTTGTTTTAAGGTTGTTTCCCGCAAACCCACTGAGTGAAGGTATCAGCTGGAGACAGTATGTGTGTGTGTATGTGCAGGGCCAAGGACCTACATCCAACATGTAGTTCCCATAAATGTTCACAAGCTCTGTAACACAGTTTACAGTGTCATCAATGGTTCTCCAAGGCTGCGGTGTCGTCTGTGCTCCCGTCGAGACACTCTGAATTTACACCCACATGTCTGCACCCACTCCAGTTTTGTGTTTCTCTCCTGCCGTTGTCACGTTGGCTTCCGATACAGCTTTGGCTAGTTCTAGGGGAAGGGGAGATGTCTAGACCTGACCAAATATTCCCTCTTTATTCACATGGGTGAAAATCCCCGGGAGCGAGGGGGGTCACAACCCCACAATCCTGAGAAAAATAGGATCTGTTTCCCCTGATATATCACAGTAATATTCCATGAAGTCACTTGTACTGATTATAGACAAATAAAAAAGTGCTTGTAAACAGCACAACTTTTGGTTGTGCTTTTGGTTAGAAGAGGGAGGGGTTAGAGGAGGAGGAGGGGAGTGCCAATTTGATATATGATTTTTCCACTGTCTACTCTAATTAAAATGCAGCACGACTTCAGCTTCGTGTGAGCTTTTCTGACACTAAAATCATCAGCCTTGAGCCCATTTCTCACATCCATTTGGAGGCCGGGCAGTTCCAAGAAGACAAACAGCCTAAGCTGGAGCGGCTTCGCATCAGGGGACGGAGGTGTCCTGAACCAGAGGCAGTAAAAAGAGCCGAGTATAACCAACATTGCGCTCCTATATGGTTTGGTCGGCCCAAAGAACAATTTGTAATATGTTTACTGTATCACAACCGATCTCAAAGCACTTTAGCTCTCGAATTGTGTTTCCAGACGCTGCTGGAATGGTGTTTCCAGCCGCCACAACCCAAGCGTTGAGTAATTCTCAAGATAGACATCCTTTCATAGATTTAGCATTCTGGCTTGCTATTTCTGCACATTACTCCAGCTAATTCACTACCTCAGATTGCTAAAGGACCAGAGGATTAACAATTGGTAATATACTGTAGGTACCAGTGCAGAAGCTAGTTCAGAGATAAGGCCTAGTTTATTATGAACTTTTTATTTTACAGAGTATAAATGACCCTTCATGGACAAAGCGATGAAGTCATTAGCAGGATGACAAGTCTGCAGAAAGGGGCTTTAAAGGGTGGGGTGCAGAGCACCTTAACGGAGGACATGCTATGATAATCTTGATGAATGAGTTTTTAATAACTGTTACAACTCATGCCAAGAAACAGATTAGATGTGAAGCCAGCTATCTTGCTACTACTACGGTGTTTCAATGAATAAAAAGCTATCTCTAATGAAGTCAATGCAGCTACCAGTACATCAACAACTCGCCTACGGGCATTGAATGACAGCTACTTAAGAATTACATTGGTTGCTGGTGTCTGGATTTGACATATCATTTATTTCTCCTGAGAAACTCTTTCCATTGTTTAGGCCCTTGTTGAATGGGTGGGCGATGGCCAGCCAGTTAATGTTCACTGTATAATAGCTGTGTAAAATCCCACATTTGTTACATCCCTGCATGAAACCGGGGGGAGGGTACTGAATTTTGCCAATGTAATCCTGTTGTAATTTGCTTTGCAGGCTACAAGAGCTAGTGACCAACATGTGTTTTCACGAGTCTATGTGTTCTGCATGCTAGTGGATGAGCCTGTGTGTGGGACTACGCATGTGCGTGTGACAGCAAAGCATGTCTGAGAGCATGCGTCTATGTTTGAGCAGGTGTGTGTGTGTGTGTGTCGGAAGCTACGTACGGAGTCCAGAGCCTGGGGAAGGCGTCGATCTCTTCCTGGCTGTACTCGCTGAGCTTGCGTGGGACCTCTCGGGGCTGAGGGAGCTCCTCTGTCAGGTTGGCCAGGATGTCCTCTGGGAGCTCCTACAGAGGAGGAGTTAGAAAAGGGGAGCAGTAAGAGGAGGGGCAAGGGAGAGGTAAGAAGAGAGGAGGGGTTAGAGGAGGATGAGGAGGGGTTAGAGGAGGATGAGGAGGGGTTAGAGGAGAGGAGGGTGGGAGAGAAGTGGTTAGAGGAGGGGAGGGGTTAGAGGAGGGGAGGGGTTAGAGGAGGATGAGGAGGGTGGGAGAAGAGGTGTTAAAGGGGGAAGGGGGAGGGGTTAGAGGAGGGGAGGGGTGAGAGGAGTGGTTAGAGGAGGGGAGGGGTTAAATGAGGGGAGGGGTTAGAGAGGATGAGGAGGGTGGGAGAGAAGTGGTTAGAGAAGAGGAAGGGTTAAAGGAGGGGAGGGGTTAGGGTGGAGGATAAGTAGGGTGGGAGAAGAGGTGTTGGAGGGGGAGAGGTTAGAGGAGAGGAGGCTGGGTGGGAGAAAAGAGGTTAGAGGAGAGATTAGAGGAGAGCAGGGGTTAGAGAAGGGGAGGGGCTAGAGGAGGGGAGGGGTTAGAGGAGGAGTGCTGGGGGGCAGAGTAGAGCTTATAGGTAAGGACAGGGGAGAGAAGGCACAGGTTAGAAGATGAACTGAAAGGGGTGAAAGAGGGGCAGGGGAGGGATTAGAGGAGGTTTTAAGGATGGCGAGAAGGGGAGAGGTTATAGAAGGGGAGGAAAGAGGAGCAGGAGGGGAGGGCAGGTGGAGTTGAAAAAAGGAGGTGCAGGGATGGAGTTTACCCAGGCAGGGGTAGGATACGTTACGGAGGCTTACGTCTTCTGGGAATAGGTGCAGTCGCTGCATCATGGTTCGTCTGGCCAGGTTTTTAGGGAGCATTCCATAGACGGCCAGCTTGACTATCTGGAAAAAGACCCAAAGAGTGTTTACTCTTCCCACATTTTATGACAGACTAACTTTTTCTGACCTCCGCAGCTGAATAAAGAAGAAAAATGAAAATTCCCCACACGACTCCTATTCATCCCAAGAATACCAAATGAGACAAATCGCCAAAGTGTGCAAATGTCTCATTCGCTCCTGGGACATTTCTTGGTGTCTTTCCCCACTTTTAATCCTTCATATGTATGTAATAAACACAACCCCTGATGGTTTAATCAAGAGTTTGCCTGTAATTTCGGACCTGCTGCCTTAGTGATGGATGAGCGCTGTCTAGGGACACAATCACTCACCATGATACCAAGGGGTGAGCGTCTGTGCGTGGTCACATGCAGGGAGGGGGGCCCACCTCGAATGTGATCATTACCCACAATTACCCCTGATAGATTCCTACCCTGCTGGAATAACTCAGCCAGGGTAAAGGCATCCATCTCATTAATGGAGGCTAATGTGCCAGAGAACCACAGAGGGAGGAAAGCGAGAGAGACATGGAAAGAGACAGAGAGAGAGACAGAGGGAGGAGACATGGAGAGAGAGGGTGGGGTGAGAAGACCTAGGAAGAGTGAGTGGAGATTAGAAAGGGGGGGATGCCAGGTCAATAGGTACGTAAATGATTGGGATTGGGGTTGGGGTTGGGAAACAAGGGCCATGCTGTGGGCTGCATAGGGCGGGATGTAACAGGATGTCTAATTGTTGCTGAGATCCTGCTGGCACAATTAGGTCTACATACCGCTTTGGGATCCTTCAAATGGAGCTGAGTGGCTGTCACTTGTTTGAATCCACCAGGATACCTTTGGGGGGCAGAGGAGAACACAACCGCTTGAATCACATTAGACTCTAATCCAGACAAATGCATTGTGGCGTCACCTTATAAACTGTAAGTCAATTCAAAGTCAATTTCATTGCCCTGTGTCCTGTCATTGTTCTGTTGTATATTCGCGAAGTCACAGGTTTGACTGATTTGAATTAACAGGATAATTCCCCGAGTTTCTATGTTGCAGTTCTTTGGAATAACATATTATTGTTTCCGGAGGAAGTCAAGCATGTTTGCAAGAGGACCTAAGATTAAGTGCATTAGGAGGTAAATTAGGGTCAAAACAACATTGACCCTAATGAATTGAAGTAGCATAGTAACAGCAGCTAGACAAAGGCATGTTGAACTGGGCCACAACATGAAGCCAATGTTCAGAGAAGAAATACCACTGTCAACATTACCCAGAGTGAGTGGAGTAGACTTTCTGTTCCCACTTGTTCCCAGAGAAAGCTATATGTCTTGTGTTCATAACTACCACATGGTCCCCACAGTCACCTGGAGAAGAAACATGCACAGTTGAGAGAAATGCTTACAATTTCTTTCCTCCAAGTCCCTTTCCAGTCAACATAAGAGCCAAATGGCAGGTAAGGCAGATGGTAGATGGCATGTGGTAAAGCAGTCTTGAATACATCTTTGATAAGTATGCACGAGTTAAGAAACACAAATTAGACCAATTATTTTGGTTATCTTTTAAACAACAGTATGATATCAAATACGAGGGCAGACAAGCTGTTCTGACGTCAATAGTCCTTGTGAACCTTTATCACCACCGTGTGGTCAAGTTTTAGTTACATTACAGGACCTGGCTCCATAATGCTTGTGAATGACACTTTATCCATTATTGAATAAATGTAGTTGTTTTAGATAATATTAATGACGATTTGGGACTCACTTAGTGCGTGGTAAATCGGCTTGTGTTTGCCCTTCAGCCTGATAGCACACATGCTCGCGATCTTCCCCGGAGGCTGCATCCTTGCGTCGATCAGGTACCACGACCGTGCAAAAGTGGCCCATTGCTGAGTAAAGGTGGAAAAAAAATCAGACACAACACGACAGTCACAACGAAATCATTTTCAATAACCTTACAGGTGCGAAGCCCGCTACATATTGTAGTCTACAATTACAAAGACCACACAATTGAACAGTTATGCGATAACATTAGGCTAACCAACTAGCAAACGTTAGATGAATTTCACTCAGACACCTAGCTAATTTGGCTAGAAAATGAACCGTTGACATATAAACTCCTAAACGGTTGCATATAATTTACAAAGTGTATTACCTGGGCAGATTTGGTAAAACTCGACATTTCTGGTTATAGCTTCAACAGGGACATATTCCCAATTTGACCCCAAGCGTGTCAGTCTGTGCACTGTTTCAATGGAGTCGAAACTTAAACTGTATTGAACATTAGTTCCTATAAAAAGCGTCTACCTACCCAGTAAAACATAGGTATTATAGATGAGCCTTAAATTGTGAGAATTGTATTTTAGTATGTATATTTAGTCATTTTAATTGCACATAAAACGAGAAAATACCGGTATTTCATAGATATTCTATATGTCAGGTAAAACAGCGTTTCCAGACGGTTGTATTTTGAAGTAACTCCATGACACTACGACGGAACTTCCCAATATTTGGTGTAGTCGCTCACTTCCTCTTTACAGGGCGGGGAAATTTAACGGGATAGCTTGCTAATTTGATAAGATCCAGCAGTAAGTCAGCAAGAACATTGAAATAATATTTTAAAGAGAAATCAATGATTTGACGAGATGGACCGGTACGTGCTGGTTGTGGCTTTTAACCAAGAGGAAAATATACGCCCGGATGCTTTTAGACGTGAGTGACCCACGTCTGCTGCCGTGGTAGCAATATGCAAGCGAGGCTAGAAGTAGCAAATATCTTCGTACTGTACAAATAGTGTCTGCTGTAGCAGGAGTGTACTACTTCACTGCGTAACCGTAACCCGTCCAAGCAGAAATCATTTTGTTTTTGTATTATATTTCAAAAGCATTACGTGTATTGGTGTAGTTAACCAAGAGCTGTCAACATTGTCTTTATATCTAGCTTTGGACGTTGCCAGGCAAATATATAATAAACTTAACGACATCTCAAGTCGTCCTTCAAACAGGAGGGTTTCCCCTTTTCCAGGTAAGGTCATTTACGTTCAGTAAAATATAGTTGACCGAATGTATTGAAGACTAGCAGTTCACCCTTATCTTGTCTCTGCAGCATGCTCTCTCAGTGGAGTCCCAGCAGGCCAGAAGTGGTACTTCGGCATCCAGGTGTGCCAAGGAACATCTCAGGTAAGATGAGGTGCCAGATGCAAGTTGCGGTGATCAGTATAACTACACTATACCACCTTCATTAGGGATGTCAATGTTCTTTTCTGTTTCTTTACTCTAGTACTGCAGTGTGGAGTGGGAAGAGCTTGGAGCAGGACAGCAGAAGAGTGACAGCGAGGAGGAGAGGCCCTCTGCCATGGAAGCATGTCTAAGTGCCTTAGCAGACCAGGAGGAGCCGAGCAACCAGACGGACGTGCCACCTCTGACAGAGTGAGACGCTAACAGATAACTGCTACCTGCATGACTGTCTGGTCAGGCATGCTAGGCTATCTGCATAGCAGTCATGCACAACTGATAACAAGCAAATCATTAATAACACAGAATACCTTGAAGTTAGGATCCATTGTTGCTCCAGTTCTGAAGCCAGATTGCTTTGATGAACAGAATATCACCCATTTTTCTCAGAACCTCCCCTCCCCCTTTCTTATTCCTCTTGATTTGAACATGATCTTTTGAACTTCGTGTGCTCCATCAGGCTGTATGAGGAAGCCTCAGAGGCACTACACCTGCTGTCCGACAAACTTCCACCTCCAGGTACACACAGCATTGCTCTCAATCCATAAAACTAGGCTGTACAAACAGACACACATTCAGAAGGGCAACCACAGAGACTACCGCACAAACCTTTGACCCAGACCCCGCATGAGATGTGTTCTGTGACCTCCCCAGGAAAGGCCCTGCTGGATGTGATCCTTCTCCAGCTGGAGGAGGAGCCTCCCAGCCTGAAAGACTTCCTCCCTGTGATGGGCGCTCTGAAGCACATGCAGGCCTGGCATGCTGGCAAGGTCACCATAGTGACGGAACACGCTGTCGGGTAAGGGCGCCTTTCTAACGAAGCAAATGCACTGTGTGATTTGTGTTTTATTATGAGTCATATTTGATCTGAACTCCACCATGGTTTATTGAATTTTGTGATTACAAAAAAAGTCCAATTTCGATTTCAAGTATTTCCTGTCATGCTTTTATTAAGGTTGTACAATAGTTATGAGTGATTTAGATGTTCAGCTATGCATTTTAGAAGCTTTATAATGACACATATTTGAACCTGAGCACAGCTGTTTTTCTCAAAACATGTTGTAGGATTTTGTGAAGGAATTTTCAGGAGTAACAACTGCCTTTCGTTTTTAGATTGTTCAACGGTTCTTAACACTGCGAATGCTTAACATGATATTGAATTTTTTTTTCCTAGTTGGCAGAAATCTGCTTCATACCTGTCTGCCAGCTTAATGGACCCTAGTGCTGTAGAGACCTGCATTGACCAGAACGAGCTTTGGAGAGGAGGGCTTCTCATCAGAGAGAAGAAGGTAATATTAATGAACCATGAAAACGTTCCACTGTAGCCAATACCTATCGGTCCAAACTAGTTCTCAACAAGGGTGTAATTGCATATAACTACCACCAGGGGGGGCCTTATTTTCACATATCCTGAGCGGAGCCCTAGAGATGTTAGAAATGGGATGTCTTAATTGAATGTGAAGTACTCTACTGAACGGGTGTGAGAATGTGTCAACTCATTCATAATACAAATATCTGATCTTCAATCAGATCAATCCAAAAACATTCCAGGGGTTGGGGGTTTTTTAAGTTCCAGGACGGACTTCAGATCGGGTCAGCAGATTCCCAGGGGTCAGGCTATCTCCCTGGGTCTCCAGCCCCACCTCACCAGGCCCCAGCAGGGCATGGGAACCAGCTGTCAGCCCTGCAGCCTGGCCTAGTGCTTGCCTGGACTCTGGTTCTCCAATGACTCAGCTTTGATTGATCACTCTTTCGTAGAGACGTAGACCGACGGCGAGAGCGCAGCTGATGCATACCGATTTACATGCTGGGAATCATTTCCCCATCCTAGTAGCCGGATAGCTGCACGATGTTTGTTAGGCGCACAACGTGACGACAATCTAATCATTATTTTTAGTGGCGTCCTTCCAGAAGGTAGACAACTCGCACTTGTTAAATGACTCACTGTGTGAATCCCCTGGAACAAAACAACCGTCTCCCATGGGTATACAGGAGTGCCTGACAAGAGACACCCTGCTGTATAGGGAGGATTCTAATCACTGCTCGAAAGACTGCTGCTAACCCAGATTCGATCCGTGTTATATTGCTGCAGACTTGAGCTGAGTGGAAATGGGGGGAAAAAGAAACGAAAAACATGTGACTGGCTTGAGTGGGTCTACACTGTGGATTCTACAGACGTGCTGTTTCCTTCTCTGCCACCCGTCTCTGGTTCATCAGTTTTGTTCTCACATGTGAGAAGGCTAGATAGAGGTGTAATCTTTCTGCGTCTTGTCTGTCAGGGTGTCGCTGAGCTACGGTTCCAGGGTTTCACTCTCAGATGTGGCAACGGGCAGGCCTGGAGCAGCCTTCTGACCTCTGACCCTGAAGCCCAGAACAACAGTGACCTCAAACTCCACCCAGAGGTAACAAGCCAACTAATGAAACGCTGCAGCCTTGCGTGCGTGCGTGCGTGCGTGTGTGCGTGTGTGTGTGTGTGTGTGTGAGAGAGAGAGAGAGAGAGAGAGAGTAAGAGTGCTTGTGTGAGACAGTGTGTCTGTGTGTGTGAGTGGTACCGGCCTCGTGGGTGCGTGTCTTTTTAGGTGTTGAGGTGAGGGTTCACTTGGCAGTCGTTAAAACAACAGTCGCATCAAGGCCTGAAATATCCTGTTCAGAAATCAATGCGTGCAAACGGATGAGAGGTCTATTACTGCTGAAGCCAGGGCTTCGCTGTGATTAAACTCTAGCCAGGCTGCTTCACTTCACACCCTAGATGTCATCAGTAAAGGCAGTGTGCGAAATGTTGCTCTAATGAGTTTTCCGCCACACAAACGATTAATCACATGCACGCCACGCTAGGGGTGGGTGTTTAATTGAAATTTATCTTCAATTATGATTTGGGCTTCCAACAATGACAAAAACAGAATTATCGTGCGAAAACAATCTTTGCGCTGCATTTTGTTTCAGCGACCCTCTCGTTTTGTTTCGTGTTATCAGTCCAGCGCGCCTTTCTTTTCATCCCTCAAAGCCCAAACTCATTGTCAGCCAGGTTTGTTATGTGCATGCTACACCCCCAGCGCATTTGAATCTGTTGTCGTGACTACAAATACTTGTCAAGGTGGTGCGTGGCAGTACTGACTACCGATGTCTTTCAAGGTGAAGGTGTGCAAACAAACACTAACACAAACGTAGTTCTCCCCTCGCTTACAAGAAGCTGCGCTCTGTTGGATGCTGGTGTTTATTTCCTCCAGCTGGGAAGCTCCAGCTGGATATCAGCTTGGCCTCCATCCTTATTGAAGGAGACTCTTCAGACACAAGCTCGGCTTTCATCATTTCGTCCGGATCCATCATAAAAAGTGCATTACACGTATTTATCAATGATATATTTTCCGATATATTCTGTTGGATTGCATTTTAAAAATCCTCTGTTAAAAATAGAATAAAATTGAATTTCCATCAAGGCATGATGTACCCAATGTTGAGGAAATGGCATCAGTTATTGACCTGATGCCATTATTAACCAAAATAATTGATTAGGACTTGTGCGGTAGTCAAGCAGCTTTAACACACGCACGTGCACCAGCTTGCAGTCTCAAGATGGATACTACTATATATGACTTACCCCCGAGCCATTTCAGGCCCCCACATACACACTCAAACACATTTGTGATTTATACCCACTCCCTCCTGATTGGCGTAGTTAGCGAAGCTGTGTCTCCCTGCGTGTTTACGATGCTACGTGCCGCTGTGGAGTCTGTAATTGTAGTGAGATGTAATTCAGTGTCGCTATCTCCCGTGGTTATGGTTTAGCCGACGCGACGCCCGCCATCTGCTCCTCCCACGCTTCCCCCTGTCTGCGACTGAAACACAGGAGGAGAGGGACGTTTCCACTGTCAAGCCTCTGGAATCCATGTTGTCTGACTGTAGGATGGCGAGAATGTTCTGTAATGTGAAGGGGAAAACCTAAATAAGAATGTTTGAGTCCGGAGGGTTAGCTGGGGCATTTTCTATGTTTTGTTTCACCTTGCAGGTTGGTGTGTGTGTGTTGTGGTGTGTGTGTGTGTGTGCGTGTGCGTGCGTGTGTGTGTGTATTGTTAGGGCTTCTCTCATCACCTTGTGATATTAGGACAGTGCCCCACCTTGAGCTCAACACTAGGCTGATAATGAACACAAGCAACATAGACCAGCCTTCTGTGGAATCACAACACACACACAAATTGGAAACAAAATAGAACTGGATTTCACCTAACATGAGACCTTGAAATACCGAAGTCAACCTGCGTGTCTGATAAATAGTAGATGTGTTTGGGAAGAGTAGTTGAGAGGGAAAATAAAAATATGTGTTGTTTTGCAGAAAGTTAAAAGTGTTGGAGGTAGCAGTCTTTGGATCGATGAATTTCAATCTCTTCACAGTGACCTATGAACAGTTCCACGCTTTCGTTTGGGAAATCGGTTTTGGGGCTTATCCCGACCTCCGGGAAAGGGAACATTGAGCTGATTGGGTGAAAGCCATGCCTGCGACTTATTAAACCTCGCTCCGCTCTCTCTCTCTCAAACACACGCGCACGCACACAAACACACACACACACAGATGAACGCACATCCTGTTAATACCTGACACAGTGGCTGAACAAAGCTGACACTGTTGGGAAGCAGAGGGTCAATAAAAGTACAAAACATGCAAACAGCATCTCACTGTCACTCAACCCCTGACACAGGGGCATCCCATTTTATGAAAGGCCATATTTCCAATAAGGAGAGCTATCCTGTAGATTATTGGAGTTCTGCATCGGTCACATGGGAAAGTTTCCTCTCGCTCGCTCACCCACTCTCTCCCTCTCTCTCTGCCTCTGCCTGTCTCACTATCTCTCTCTTTTAACTCATTTTAGGTGTACCATTACTACCAGCCTGTCCTGGACCTGGTCCAGATAGTGACCTTGTCTGACCTCCCTGGCTTCTTGCGCTCCAGCACTGAGTTCGAGCTGTATCCTTGCCTCCATGTGGTCTCCACTCCTCCTCCCCTCTCTTCTTGTGCTCTCAATTTGCCTTCAAGGTCGAGAATGTGTGGTACTAAGTAAACCTTTTTTTTTTTACATTATTATCCACCAGTGTTGCTCTCAATATAGAAACACTCGATAGAAAGTTTTGTCTGTAACACAGTCACTTATTTACAGAGCAGAGGTAACCTTGAACCAACTTTTGGGGACGTTAAACCCAGTTTGCTGGGTAATGATTTGCTACTTGTGTCATGACTGGGCTGTGCATTATCAGCAGGAGCTCTAAACAGCTGTCCTCTCGCTGGGCTTGATGGTGGGATGTGCCACTTGGTTAGAGGGCACTGTGTTACGTCACCGCTCCTTAACTCGTAACACCAGGGGACTTTCCAGCAAGTCGGTCAAAGCTAAACTGCTTCTGGACCAGCTCAGACCCCTATGTGGAAAGGTAGTGACCCTTTCTCCTCTTCCTGTTCAAACTTCAGTCATTCACTGTAGAGCCTGTATGAGGTGTAGCTTTGAAATTCAGGTGGTCCAATTCTATGTGTGTGTGTGTGTGTGTGTGTGTGTGTATCCAGGTGGGGGTGCTGTTCTCTCTGTCCTGTGTGGTCAGCAGCATGGTCCAGCCTCCAGCCAGCCAGCTCAGCTCTCTGAGGTGGAAGGAGTTTGTGGCCCAGGGACCCAAGACTGTGCCTGGTAGGTGGTCTGAGTTTCATCTCCTCTGGGCCTGTCTGAGACAGAGCCCTGTCCGTGCACAACTGACGACGAGAAAGAATACTACAATTGACAAACAGGAATCCTGTTATAAAGGCGCGATTGACTGGGTTTTTAGGCAATTTAACAGTGTTCTTTAAGGTATCCAAATATGGTTTGTAACATTGTTTGGGCTAAAAATAGCCTGGGTGCTATTATATGAGCCCTAATGCAACCTTAGAAATTGTCCGGCTTGGAAATGAACTGTTTTCTCCATATATGGTATGCTCATTAATATATACACGAGTTGCACACTGATTGGTTGTTGTACAATGAGCAAAGCTGCAGAGTAAAGATGGCCAAACATGCATTGTGTATTGTAGATTTACATTACAACACTGATCGCTTTCCCAGACAAATGAAACAGATTTGGTTGAAGTAATCCGAGATGCTGGCTATCTTCAGCAGGATTATATCCACAGAAAGCAGTCCTGCCTGATGCTGGTGTAGAACGGAGTGAAACGCAACATTGTGAACACCAGTGAGCAACCGGAGTCTGAGCGAATGCCACTTAACGCATTCTCACTCACATTTCAAGACTTTTTGTGACCCAAATAAAAATTCTGAGCCGACAGATCAATAGGGAATCGCTTTCTCTCTTAAAGGCTGTCATCCTCAATCTTTTTGTGAAGAATTTAGAGAGAAAGAATGATCATGAGCATCACAAAGAATGGTCATCACCGAAACACATTTAGCGTTAGTGACATAAATAATACAGCTTGTGATTGACATGAGCACAGGGTCCAACAGCACCGTTTGTTCTGCAACAGTTTCATAGGAAATCCCATTTTAATTTTACCCAGGTTTTCAAAACTGTCCTTGGTGAAATGCTTCAAGCTAATTAATAATTTAGTGTTTGACTTCACAGGGATCTTCTCATAAACAGACATCAGCTATGCCTGTCCAAGTGTTTGGTTCCTTGGGACGATTATGGGATGTTTTATCACTCCCTGTGCAGCCTGGACCACTGTATTTACAACAGCAGTCCATTTTCAATATTCTTGAAACAATTAAAAATGTTCTTGTTTCTTATTCCCATGGAAGTGAACAGAGCAGCCTGCAGCTAAGCTAGTGTCTGAGATGTTGGGCTGGTCTGAATGCAAATTTAGGGGCATGGCAAAGCTACAGACTGGAGCCTGAAATGGGAGTAGTGTTCATCTACGTCAGTGAACAAAAGTTTCCATATGTGAGATTACATAAAACAGAGGCGTCAATGGGCTGTGAGATTCGTCGATCTGCCATTATTCCACTATGACTAAATAAAATAGGTTTTGCAGTGTGCAACCCCTTTAAGTTAGTATATAGATTATCTATTGACAAGGCCTGTCTTTTTATGAGACCATAGACGAATGTTGCTCTAAGCACACAAATAGAACATTCTAGACTAATCCTCTTTTTTGGACTGCCGCAGTTCCTGATGTCGAGGCGAAGGGAGAGACCGCTCACTACTTCCTGTTGGTCCAGGGGTCAGAGGGTGAGGCCTGCAGGGCCCGCATGATACACTCGGCCAATCAGATCAATGGAGCTGCTGCCATGGCGACAATCCATGGCCTATTGAGAGAGAAATCTATGTCGTCTTCAGGTGAGAGGAACACAACACAACAGACTAAGATGAAAAACTGGAGAACTGTAGATACAAATGTAACTTCTAACCAATAATGTTGTCTTCATAAAAAGGGTTTCTAAGAGGTTCAAAACTCCACCCTAGCTGGCTGTATTATCCTGGGCCCTGTTTGAATGCTATTATCATACAACCTTCCTCTGTCACCTTCCTGTCTAGCACAAGGAAATTCCTCATCTGACATGGCCGGATATAGAGCACATGTTTCACCTAGTCAGTTAGGGTTCGATCAAAGATCATTTCAAGGAGGACAGGAAGGAAAGAGATTTCCTCGAGAATTCAAAAAGACTTCCTCAGAAGCCCCTCCCTCCTCTCCCCTAAATCCCTCTCCACAGTTGTAAAGCACATCATTGACCGAATGGCTTAAACAACTTACGACCTGACCAGGAACGGACTGCAAAGGTCTAAGTCTTCAGTTGGTGTCTAATGTGCCCTGCTGTCAGGGCTGATCTACAGCACCAGGCCTGGCTCAGGGGCCTCCCTTTGTGGGGCTGCTTTACCAAGCTGGGCTCTGCTCTGTCTCCACAGAGGGATGGCTGGAGGGATGGAGAGGGGAGGTAGGGAGAGCTTGAGGGTATAGACTCCTAATGATGAAGCCAGCTTCTTCTCCATCGCTCAACGCTGCGTTCTCCTTCTGGTGCTGGAGTTGTAAGACGGGTCTCTATGCAGTAGCTACTCTGACTCAACTCATCACCCCCTGGCTGCTCAGATGAATGGCAAAGGCCCTGTTAGAAAATGCAGCCTTAATCTAGGAGAGTGAGAGACAGAGACTCAGGGGAAGCCAACACACTGTGCTGTAACACCTCTCTCTTTCTTTTACTCTGCCTCTCGCACTCTCTATAATGCCATCTCCTGCTGTCTTCAGATAGTGAAGTGTGTGTGAGGAATGAAGGTGCGTTGCCTGCATGGACATACATGCTTGTGTAATCGGAGCAGAAACTCCACTGCCCTTCAAGGTCTACATCTAAGATGGGACCGTGCCTCTTTGTGGAACAGAGCTCCAAAACTGACGCTGTCTTCTTCAATGCAACACTTCTCCTCAGAACATTTCTCTCTCATAACAAACTGTATTATTAAGTCGGTGTATTCATTGTGAAACCAGCCAAGTTCAATATAGAAAGGAATGTCTGTCCTCAGAGACTGCATGACCGAGCCCAAGGTGACTACATAATAACGTTTGATTGTTTTATTACTAGTTAAGATCGATAAGTAGATAGTTTGAGGAGTTTTTCAAAACATTCTTAGAATGTCAGTAATGGTAACGGAACGTTATGACTTGAAATAATGTTATAAGTGACTAAAATAATTAGATTGGATCAGTGGCAGTCGGTGTTATCTTGACTAGGTTACCCGGCAGTTCAGAGTCTGCTGTACCTGACTCCTCCCTCTGTTCCCCCAGCAGTTGAGGTTGCTGACTGGCTCCGCCTCCTTCCACGTCTGACAGGAGACCAGCTGCTTGAGAGGGAGAGGAGCGTGATGAAGATGCAGACATTAGTCCTGAAGGAATGCCTGTGTGGGTCTGCCACACTTTACACACACACACTCAAGTTTGTTTTTGTATCTTAGTGGGGCCTGACCATTCACTCCCATTCAGAATTGTGTTATTGCAAACCCCTTTCCCTAACCAAAACCTCAATGTAATTAGAACCCTTGCTCAAAAACCCCATGAAAAAGAGCATTTAAAGTTATAGGGCCCAGCAGAAAAGCACCACAAGGTCAAGTTGTGCATGTTCCACTTTACTTGAGACGACATTTGGTCCCCACAAGATTGGTTAAACAAGACCACACACACCACACACGTCAACAGGAGCCAGCAGTACTTTATCCCTGTGCTGCTTGTGTGTTCAGGCCGCAGGTTGGCTGGCTGCCAGACTCCAGGAACTGTGCCTGTCAACGACCTGAGGGCTCTCCTGAGTCTCGCGCGGGAGCAGTACCTGCAGATATACCAGCCTGGTCCGCCCTCCGCTGCCCCCTGCCTGTCGGAGGAAAGGCAGAATCAAGCTAACCCCTCCATCACAGCCACCATGGCTTCCGGTAATAATTTTATTTTCTGATGTCACCCACCAAAAAAAACGAAATTCTTGACACAAGTAAACATCCGTGCAGGCTAGGTTGGATAATAGTGCGTGTATGGAAAGACCGCACCCAGTATGTGTATACGAAAGTAAACACATAATTACACCTCTTCCTGAACGCTCCAACTGTTTAAATGCTTTTAACGCTTTGTAAACACACTGTTAAAAATAGTTGTGCAAAAATCCACTTTGAATGAGTTGATTGGCTGTCAGACATAGCTCCAGATTTCAGAGCGTCTGTTTAGCCAGCCATCTGTGTGCTTGGGCAGAGTCAAGGCAGCGCTCCAAGATATCCAATTGGCCAGAGAGGAGCGTTCTGAAAAACCTTGAGAACCTGCAGAGTCGGCGCCAAAAGAGAAGGTCAGTCTCTCTTGTCGTCATTCCACTTTCAGGAGGCCTCGCTTACATGTTTACAGAAAGCGTTTCTCACACACACTCCCACACAGCTCTCTCCTAGAGCATGGGTTTAGCACTGTATAAACAAAGTCAGCAGATGCTATCATGTCAACTGTCAAACTACACGTTTCTGTGTGCCAATGGATCTAATGGTTTAACTCTGTACCCGTGTGTGCGTGTGTCAGATTTGGTTTGCTGTCGGGTTCTGGCTCCTCCGACAGTCTGCTGGGTCCTAAAGACAGTCCCAGGGTGGCCTCAGCCATGCTGGACGCCAAAGAGCTGCTGCGACACTTCACCTCCGACGGCCTGCCCTCTGGAGACCTGCAGCCTCTACACCTCCTCCGAGGACAGGGGTACTCACTAGCTAGTATACACACTACAATGGAGTCGCTACAACACAGAGGACATGGGGACACACTAGCTAGTATACACACTAGAGTGGAGTCTCTGCAACACAGGGGACACAGGGACACACTAGCTAGTATACACACTACAGAACACCTTCAAAGCTGCAGAATTTTAGTTTACCTGTATGTAACTCCATATTTAGCACATTCATTTTTGACTCTCTAACTGGTACAAACACACATTCCTTCCAAACTGCAGAAAGATGCCTTACAAATGCGCACACACCATCTAGTACACAAATTCTCATCACAGACACCACTTAATACCTAGCTTGAATTTACTGGGAATAGCTGTACTCTAGAGTGCAGAAACATCTCCTACAGGCCTGTCCTTCATCTAAAATGTAATAATTAGTATACTCTGTCCAGACACTTCGGATGCTGGGAAGTCAGGTTGATCACTGATTGAAAGGATGAAAGGTAGAGAACATGTTGTGTCGTAGCGCTTTGGAAAAGCCCGGAAGCGAGCCATTCATCTGTCACGGTCCCCTCAGAGAATGGTCTCCATTCTTCAATATGGGGAACTGTGCTGTGGGCAGGAATTAGACACTCAGACATGCAGCCATTTGGATTTCATGCATTTGTTTAGTTATGTAAGAGACAAAGTTAAGAGTTTGCTTAAGAATTATTCCGTTCTGAGAGCGATGGCTAACAGTGTTTTGTGTCTCTAGATTGGACGTGGAACAAGGCACTCACAAAGCTTGTGCTTCGTTTATGTCTCCAGTTTTAGGTGTTTAGTAGCTCTCAGCTGCCAGAAAATGCATAACCACTCGTACCTTTGTCCATTTTGTATGCAGTTAGCGGTTTCAAAGTTGAGTTTGTGTCAGTACAAACATGTGTTTTTGACCTTCTAATTGTTTGTTGTGCTTTCCAGGGGCAATGTCTTCCAGGTGTCTCCACACTTGAGCCCAGGGAAGGTGACCAAGTTCTCATTCAGCAAGGCAGCCAGCTCCCACTACCACGGCATAGAGTAAGTCCACCTCACCTGCCCCCCCCCCCAGGCAGATCCATGCAGGCATGCCCTGGTCCTCGGTCCAAACGCTCTCTTCCATTTCAAAATCAGTTTTATGGTTCTCCTCGCTTCCAGATTCTGCCTGGACAATCACAAGGCACTGGAACGAGACAGGTTCATGGTCAAGCTACAGTCGCGCCTGATTCGCTATGAGACCCAGACCACCTGCACCAGGGAGCCCTGCTCGCTCGCGTTTGCCCTCAGTCCCGCCCCCTCGCCAGCCGTGCTGTCAGAGCCGGGCAGCGTCCCGGACGGGGAGTCGCTGCTGCTGCAGAACGCAGATGTGTCCCGCCTCAAGCGCCGGTCCTGGGACGCAGACCCTGCTGGTCACCCGCGCAAAAGGTTGTGAACCCACGCTGGTGGCCAATAGGCTGTTGGTGTTCGTAGGGTGTGCTTGATATGTTCTTCCATGCATGCAGACTTGGCTAGAGAGATCTGGAGTTAACAGCTACATGTGTATGTATGGTCAGTTTATAGGTAATAGGTTTTGATTCACAATGTGGAATTAGACTTACCATAGTCTATAAAAAGTGTAACACCTGTCTATCAAGCACACTTTTCAGGAAGGATTCAATAAGAGAATTTTTTTATTTTTTTTTACCTGGTCTGACAGACACTTAAGTGACTGCACCAGTCACTTAAGCTTGTCCTGTCTAACCCTTGTCTTAAGCTTGGCTCTGTATTAGTTCGCAGCCCAGTATCCTTAGTCAGCAGTATCCTGAGTCAGTTATTTCAGGTCAGTGGGGTTTATCAAGTTGCACACCAAATAGGATATGCAGGCTGTATTGCTAGGATTGTAGCAGGGCACATCCTCCTTCAGAGAAGTGTGCAAGGGAAGTCAATTGTGAGAGTTTTGCATGTCTCAAGGGAAAAAATCAGACAGAACACAACAGCAGTGCCTATTTTTCCAGGCTGCTGCCCACAAAGCACACACACTCTTTCTCTGTCTCTCTCACACACACATACTAACCAACTCACGCTACCTGGCTAACACAAGCATGTGTGACCGTGTGTGTGGCGTGCAGGCTGGTCAAGTCGGAGAGCAGCGATTGTCTGGGCTCTCAGGGAAGCAGCAGCAACACACACCCCACCGTCCGGGCTCCGAGGCGGCAGCCAACCAGGACCCAATCCTCCTCCTCGTCCTCTTCCTCCCCTGCTTCGAGACGGACCCCCCTCCCCGACCCTCCCCTGGGGCCCCCATGCCCCCGCCAGGCCCGCCTGCCTCCCCAGGGAGGAGCGGAGGACCAGACCAGCAAGGAGTCCCGCTCCCAAAAGCACATCAGGGTAACACCCCCCCCCCCCCTCCCTCATACCTATATATATCCCCTCATATAGCTGTTTCTAGCTGCTCCTGCGGACAGGATGGCACTTCTGCTTGTTCTTGATGAGAAAATGTGAAGGAGAAAGGAGATTACCACACTAGACTGTCACCACCCCGGACACACAGTTTGCACACACACACTCTGTTCCCACCCAGCTGCATGGTATCAAGCAGAATGACCTTGGTTTGTTCTGATAACTATGCAAACAGGTCCTAGCAACTAGAACTAGGAAAATATAAAGAAATCCCTTAAATTAGCTTCGAGTTATTTTCCAAACAAGCCACTGCGCGCAGTTTTTTGTATTTTTGTATTGAGTTTTTCTTTCCTGTTTGTTGGTCCAGATGCTGAGAGAGGTTGTGGCGAAGACGCTGAACCAGCATGGGATCCCAGGCCAGCACCAGCACTTCAGCGCCTGCAGCCAGAGGCTGTTTGAAATCTCTAAATTCTATCTGAAGGTCAGTCTCACTCAGCCCCTCTGAGACGTCCCTGGTTCGAGGGGGGTGGGGGGCAGTAGAGCTCCATCGGAACTGTCCAGTGGAAACAAACCGATGGCTACACCGCTGTCCTTGATAGCTTTCTCTTTTGTCTGACTTGTTGTTTTACCTTCCGCGAACAATACTTCCACCCTGCTGTCTCTTCCAATACAGGTTTGTTTTTTTATCAAAACAGACATCCTTCCTGAACCTTTCTGTAGTCTGCAAACTCCTCGAGTAGACATCTGGCTCTTTCTTTCCCTCTGTGTTTTTCCGCCTCATTTGTGCTGTGCGCGTACACATACACAATGTGAAACTCGTTCGTTTAGCGCAGATATGAGAAAGTCACGCGTCTGTCCTACTCTTCCAGGATCTTAAAACCTCACGAGGTCTCCACGAAGAAATGAAAAAAGCAGCAAGCAGCAATGCCAAACAGGTGCCACAACCAGCTATTGATCTCAGTATATGTATACTTTATATATTTATTTTTTTCACTACAGGAAAGGAAAAGTCAACCGAATGAACAAGACAGCCATGCCTTTGCTAACCCCTAATAAGCAGGCATCATTTCTTGTGTTCATGTAGGTCATTGACTGGGTTGTGGAGAAGGCCTCAAAGAAGTAAGAGAAGGGAAGCTATCTGACAAGTTTCTCAAGATGGGTTCGCACTGCGAACATCGACTGAAACTTTCCGTCTCCACGGAAACATCTGCCAAGCCAGTTGAGATGCAAACCAATTTGCATTTCTTTTAGAGAACCGTTCTGTTTTAGGATCTTTTAGAACAGCGACACTAAGTATCCGTCACATTTTGAAGTTAGTTAGACTCAAGGTGTTTTAATCGTTTTTTTGTGCATTTTCATTTAACATGTCTTTTACTGGATGTTTTTAAACCATTGTGTTGTTTTGAAAACCGGTATTTATTTCTGCTATTGAGATGACAGTAGTTTATTTGTGGTCATTTGTAACTAAATAAAATATGGTTATAGTCTTATCCTGCTGTTTGGTTGTTGTTTACATGCTTACGACTGTACATTATCTTTAATGGCATTATCCATACAATCTATTAATTTTAACCACTCAACCATGAAATAAGCACCATAATACATACTAAACCTATTCTGAAACTGCAGACAAAACAAGATTAAGAAAATATCTCTTAACTGGATAGGATCGCATCTTTACTGCTGTAGCTAGTGTCAAATGACAAATTACCACCAAAAAATAGCTTTCTCATTGCACAATACGATTACAATTTAGATGGCATATGCTGCCAGTAGACTACTAAAAAACAAAAGTTGTATTGTAAATGTATGTCTGGATTTTGTGAATCGGTAGCTCAGTTGAGCCAAACTGGAACAAGATTAACGTTTTTACCCGTACACCCTCTGAAAGCACTCCACGCACAGCAAAAAACATAAACATGCGTGGTCACACGCTACCTAGCATCAAGCCGGTGTGTATTGTAAGGCTTACCCCTGATATTTTATACCAACCAACCACTTGGGTCAACAGACATGCTATTCAAACTGGTGTACCGATACAAAACAGCTGATGTGACAATGTTTGAGCTTTCATCCAAGTCCCTTGATCTCAGCATGTTGAAGGAGCGTTTGTGCTGTGCCATCTCTACCCACTGCACACACATTCACACGGTTAAACGTACCCCATCTCTTTTATCACTTTGGTTTCCATGCCAAGGAAGGAAGGGCAAAGGGAGGTGAAGAAGGTGGAGGGGAGGGGGGTTAGGGGTAATGTGGGTCCTTGGCAGCCAGACACATTCCTGCCCAACATAGGGCCATTGTTATATCTAAGAAAACGAAGGATGGGAACTAGGGATCTGGACACTAGATGGCTCATGCTGGAATGTCATGGAAGTCCAACACGCAACCATGCTGGCTAGGAATTCTTCCAGCGGGACTTTACGATTCTGGTTGGTTATCACACAAGTCATTGTTTGTTCATTGGTCTAAGACTCTACGTGTATGTCATAGGTTAAAAATGTGCTGCAAACTGGATCTCAAAATCCAATGTTATTTTCACTTTGTATGTTTAAGGAAATACCATGAAAGTAAATAATTGATGTGTGGTCATGAGTCAACTACTGTATATGCAGTTGGTAACTGTATGGAACTGCCTGGAAGTGGAAGACTCTCTGAGGTGAGACTGAACCTGTCTGAACCTGTCAGCTTGTCAGGAATGCAGTTAGAATGGTATTAGATGAGACAAAAGGCATCTGACAGAGTGGCCAAACCCACTCCTCAACCCAACACACACCCATACAGTCAGAAACACACACACACACACATAGTGTACCCAGGCTTTGGTGGGGGCCCTCAGCATTTAACAAAGACCATGTTAATTACTAATTGTTGATTGGAATTCCCACAGACCTCTCTGATTTAGAACTTTGACATTCCCAGTCTTTCAATGCCACTGTGTATGTGTGTGAATGGCCTCGTCTGAATTATAGCTCTGAGCTATGGACAGGGCCTCTCTGACTCTCAACAATAGTTTGTGTAGCAGTGATACTTTCTCATTGTTCAGACCTGGGCCTGTTAACACACTGCTGTAGCCATGAGAGATGGCTGTGGCCGTGTTTGAGCGTGTACATGTAGGCATTCTGCGACTTGGCAAATGTAACTCTGGTTGAAGGCGACCAGTGCTTTTGGGGAAGGTGTTCAATAAAGCCGTAGGCAGCTCAAGAGCACTTGTGAGTTTTGAAAGTCGTCAACACACTTCATTCCACTTGTTTCTCCACAATAGAGGAAAAATCAACTGCTGCCACTGACGACTCGTGAAAATGTGTAATCGTTTACTTGGTGTTTTCAAGGTCTGTTGGTTTCTTGATGTGCCTTATGAATGTTGCGGTGTTCCTTCTATTGGGAAGACACTTCAGTGACACACAGACAAACCAATACCAATTTTAAATATGTATTTATGTGCATTAACCAAGGTTAAAACAAAACCCTTACTAAATCTACACTTCTGCATCATAGCTGCCAAAGGCATCAGACAATTACACATTTCAAGACGCCTTTTACAACACACTAAATCTTCAGATTCGAACTGTAAGTGCTGAATTAACAAAAGAAATGTAGAATTAGAATTGAATGGCTGCTAAATAACACTTCCAGTATCTTGAGTACCAAAACAAAAGATTAGTGTTCTTCTACAGTGTAAGATCTCAACATAACACTTAAACAGTGTCAACGATTGTTTATTGACTCCACTGTGTGTGTGTCATTTCATTGGTGATGGATGCATGTGTCTCTACAGATAAACAACTGAAGCTGTCGGACAAGCGATAAGGACTGTTAGGGCTAGGACTACGCCGTTGGATCCAATGTACCAGACGAGCTCAATCAAGCACAGATTCCAAACCGTAAGTCTGATGCAGACCTGGTGTCTAAGTGGGGGTTGTCTGTCCTCCTCATTCCCTTCTGTCTGTTTTTCCTCCATTCTTCTTCATTCTTCTCTGCTCCAGGCTTCAGGCTGTGGGTGTGCTTCAGGCTACCAGGCCGAGCCTGGCAATCTTGGCGGAGAGGAAGGAGTGTAGGATGAAGACGATGGGCTTGGGGCATGAGTGGAGGTCCAGCTGCTGGAGAGTTCACAGTAAAAACACCACAGGATGACGTCAGCGCGTGCAACACCACAGGAATTCTACGGCCATAAATGAAGAGAGCTAGTTGTTGTCTTTCCTTTTACTCGGTTGAACGCGTCGGCCAGACACAGATTAGACCTGTGTCCGATCAAGCTTAATCCTTAACAAAAACAGGATAATCGTCTAAACTCATTACAAGCAATTCAATTTCATGGAATTTAATTATATGTTGCTTTTGGGGGTTTGTGGCACAGAGGAACATTAGGCACACGAACAGCAGTGTGCTTGGTTCTGCTGTGCACCTCTACGTTAACAGGAGACTGGTAAATGTCCCAACTTGGCTACCTGGCCGACCGCTACTCGGTTTTGCTCACGTCACATAGGAACAAGGCTGTTTTATGTGCACAGAGACCAGCTGAGCAGGATCTGAATACAACCATGAATCATATCCTGCCTGAGTAACCTATAGGGGATTATATCTGTGGAAAATATGATGTTCAACTGTTTGGATGTAGTAGCTAGAGCACTTTCACAAAACATGAGTCACGGAGCTTTCCACGGAAATAATTATAACAACATGTTTTTGCTCCGCTGTTTCATACATACAGCACATGTACGTGTACCATGATTCAATTTGTGAGCTAGATCATAAATAACCACTGATACACCCATTTGATCGACCCGCACTCACGATTTCCCCCTCGTTCCCTCCGAAGTCCAGGAAGAGCATCCGAACTCCGTCATCGGAGGACATCTTGAGCTTCTCGAAGGGGTAGCTGAGGAGGGGTGGGGCCAGGCTGCTGTCCCCCGGGGGCCCCTGGTCTACCTGGTCCTCCTCAGTGTCCTGCTGGAGCTGGGCCAGCACAGAGAAGCCCTGCTCGTAGTGGATGACTAGACGACACTCGCGCCCCTGGTACATGCAGCCTGGGCGGTGGACAGACACAGGTAGTGGGACTCAGCATCGGAAGGTAAAGACCTCACGAGGATGGAAGAGTTAAGTAATGATTCGACAATTGGTGGGCGAGTTAGCAAGGGAACAAAAGAACAAGCTAGACAAAGGCTGAACAAACAAATATGCGTCCAATATCCTACTGATACTGTTATCCAGTCTGAACGCCCCCGGCTATTTCTTAAGATGTGGTAGTGTCAATATTGTGGCATGGCTGTACAATCATAAAACAACGTTCACACAATCAAGTTTTCACAAGGCACATGTGCTCCTTCCTGTATCACACGTGGTTGCGATAGTTTGACAAACGACACGCCTGACTCGTAAATAACATCCAAAATTTACAGTAGGCCTACATTAACCGTTGAGTCATCGGCTCTTCAACTCTGGTGAGTTCAAATACAGTATCCCTTCCAGTCTGTGTCTTTAAAGGAGGTTCTCTCTCACCTCTCTAGGGTATCCAATATCCCTATTCCCATGCTTTCAATTACCACCTCAGCACAGCTCATCTGACAATATCTCTGGTGCTGAAAGGAGGATTTACCATCTCCATTCTCTGGATGTCAACACGCTACTTTTGCAACTACTTAACGTTTGTCCTGGTAAAGCTCAGCAAATCGCTCCCCTGGCTGTGTAGGAGCGCGGCTTACTGTGTGCACCTCTTCCTTCTCCTCGGAAGTCTTTTGTCCAAAGCCAAGCCAGACCACAGCGCTGATAACAGACACAATGCTGCTTAGGACTACTCTGTCTTCTGTGTATGGATGTGCGTGTGAGTGTGCATGTGTGAGTGTGTGCGTGTGTGAGTGTATGTGTGCACGTGTAAGTGAGTGTGTGTGTGTGAGATAGTTTCAGACTACTTTCTCTCACGAAGAACTTACAGACAGCTGAAAGGCACAATCTCAGTAAAAGATTGTGCCTTCTCCCAGACAAGAAATTTATGACAGGTTTCAGGGCATACGCTTAGTTTTTGTTTGAAAGTCACAATATGAATACCCAACCCTCGTCTCTCTGGTGCCTGTCATCCTGGTCCCTACCTGGGCTGTCCCACCAGAGGAGCTTCACACACAGGCGCTTTCAGCCCCGAACAAAGAGCCTCCTTTCAGCCCCGCTGGACAGGGAGAGAGAGGGGCCCAGACCTCCTCCAGCTAGGAGGATCAGGTTGGGTTGCTACGACGACCAGACTCCCTAAAAAGATTATTTACGAGTACAAACTTATAGTTCTTTAATCCCAGCTCACCTCACCAGCCTTGTTTTAAATCACCATTACTGTCTCTAGTTCGAATAAAACACTGTTTGCTTGGGCAACGTATACTTTGTACAGTACTGTATGTGATGGCATTATGGGCATAGTTCCAAAGGCATTTATTTAGCTATAAACAATTTCACTGTACCATTATGCAGTTAAATCTCTCTGTAGAGAGATATTAGAAACAGTGCCATTCATTTCAAAACAAATATGAGACTGATTAGCACTGGTGCGACTTTCAAAAAAGAGTGATTATTGGAACATTTTGATTATTAAAACAGGAGAGAAGTTCATTTAATATATAATTTAAACAGAAATATCAGTATGCCATTACCAGAGGGGGAATGAAAACAGAGGGTTAGAAGAAAGAAATAAGGAATAGGGAACAATTTAGAAACTTTGGGGGAAGGTAGAGAAAGAAAGAGAAATTGTGTAGAATAGTGTGTTTATAGTGAGGAGAAAAGGCCCTGAGGGGGATAAACTAGGAGTTCCCAGGCCAGTTGGTCTACCAGAGCCCAGTGCCCACCACTGAGACACACTGGCATTCCATTCTAAAAATACACCCTTCTTTGTCAATGTTTCCCCTATGGCAGAGAAAGCACCAATGTCCACTTTTTCACCTCAGAGAATGGAACTGGGAATCCCTGTTCTCTTGTGACTTGAGCCCCGCTAAAGAAAATGCAAGGTATGCGCTGCCAGTCGTTGAATGAATGTGACTTCAAAGACTGGTTTGGAAGAGTGGCCTTGCCTCATTTACTGTGAAGAATGCGTATACAGGGAATGCGTTTGTGGGTGTGAGTGGGTGTCTGTGTCTGTGCATGGTCCCATATGTTCGAGGAAGACCTACTTGTGGTGACTTCCTTGATCATCTCAGCAGAAGCGTGGCACCCGGTCACAATGTGCCGGGTCCACAGCGATAGGTCCTTGCAGGTCTCCGCCCTGAAGAGGTGAGCCTCTATTCCCAGTCTGGTCCCTGTTCGAGTAGCAAAAGACAGCTCCAGACCCGGCTGGGGGGAGCCTCGATCTGGGCCAGAGTGGACCAGCCTGAGAACACACATACAGAGCCACCCTGTAAGACATTAGATCTCACATTTACAGACAACAATATGGTCGACTGTAACGCCATTGTGTGTCAGCCAACTGTGTAACTAACGAGGAGTAGCTGTGTTGCTGTGTTAGTGTTTATCATATAGATGACAAGAGGTTTGTGTATTGTGTTTCTTATTACATTAACCTGCCATGTAGCAGGGCAGTGTGTATTACTGTAACTGTGTAGCTACTAGCATTAGCTTATATTGGTATATATTGGTAGGTATTGATATAAGTAATTGACATCTGAAGTACACTCTTCAAGCAGTAAGTTTTATTTTATTTTATGATTGCGCACCGGGGATGCAGTTTCCAGTTGCGTGGGCATAAAATTCTGAATGTCTATTAAATATGTCTTTAGGAGGCTGTCATTAGTTTTGGTCTATAATTCTTTCAGCCACTTTATGACTCATGGCAATTCTGCAACACAACGGAGCTGAAAAGAAGCTCTTACAGTCAAGAAAAACAGAACCGTCCACTCATCAGAGGAGAGCCTTTCTATAGTAGAGTTTTGCAGGCTATCTTGTTTCTTTACCTCTCACACATGTAAGTCTTGGTCAGGCAAACCACACTAGAGTCTAGTTTTCCCACACCGTGTTTATCTTATATCATTAGTTATTTAGCATGTTATTTAGCACTCCTCACATCCACAGAGTATACGAGATAGGAGTGTATTAGCAATTTAGGCTACCGTGTAGCAAGCAGGGGGTAGGAGTGCGTGGGGCTATGCCAGGCTTCCTTCATCCTGGGGAGACTGTCATAGAGGAGCAGATCCTTCTCTGTCACCACTACCAGTACTGGCTTCCAACGCTGCTTTTCACTCTCCGTCTGCAACACACACACACACACGCGCACACACGCACACACAAACATAAGATTAGTTATTCTAGAGGGTACACATACATCTGTAGACAGTTTGGGTCTGGGAATCACAACATATGCTGAGTTGTGTTCCTATATGTATTTCCTCAGCAGTAAAATAAAAAGAGCAAATGATCTTTCTTCAAAGACTGCTGCACACTAACCCGGGTAGGTTTTAAAGTTTGTGAGCACAGACACAAGGTGCCTATCTTTAAGGCAGCTTTGATTGTATTCTGGCCAATAATGCCACCTTATTCGCTAAAGGCATTGGTTTATAATGAAAAGAGACTTTCCCAGTACGTTTTTTTCCTTTTTTCCACAGAAAACAAAATTGCACTCAAAACATAGACAATCCCAATGCAAGACATGTTTGTGTTTGTAGTTCAAAACAACATTGAGTTGGAAGTGGATTTAGGATGAAATGTAGTAAAGCTGTGAAGGCGTACTACCTTAGAGACATGATCAACTTTAGATGGCCCCTCAAATGCTGTCTAGACAGAGAGCTAGTGGCTATTGTTCAGCAATACCAGTAATGGTAAATGTATTGTGATCCAATTAGGAAAGAACTTTTGACTCTGACCCTAAATTCAACTCCAAATACAACACAAGCTTGCGCAATATAATATAGCTAGCGTAACAATTCTCATTAGAAAAAGCTTAGCTGCCGCTCAATCCATGGAATCATAAATCTCTTGGTTCTCTTTGAAGTTCCCAGTAAGTTATGAACACTAAGCTTAAGGTGTGCTTAACCCTTCAACATCATGACCACACGTTGCCATGTTACATGATACATTCAAATCAAGAAACATGTCAGCACACAGGCATGTTTGCACACACTCACACATGCACGGAAACATGTACACGCTACCAGGTGGTTGTGAGAAGCAGCAGTGAATATGAAACGACTAGTCTATAAGGAACGGGAAAGCACAATCTCCACAAATTAGTCTTAGAACTTCAGTTACGGAGAGCCAACTGGAGGCGTGTATAGTAAATGTCTCCTATGCTCTCTGGCATCTGGGTCATCTCTCATCACCAAGCAGAGCTTTTAAGCGTCCGTCCCCCCATCCCCCCACACCTCCTCCCAGCCACAAACGAGGCCTTGTTGAACGCTTTTACTTCACAGCCACTCGGCCCAGCAACGCTGGCCGGGCCACCCCCATCGACTGAAGAGCTCCTGGCCTCTGGCTCTCATAATTATTCATCAGGACAGTAGCTGGGAGGAGCAGAGATGGAAGCGGACGGCACCAGGCAGGTCGGTAACAGGAGCGGCTAAGCTGAGAGAGACAGAGCCTCATTAGAAAACCCTGGGAAGTGCGGCGAAGCTTCTTCACAGCCCGCTGAAGCCCCCGTCCGGCAGACGAGCCCTGTACATCCCTGGCTGCCCCTTCCAGCCCAACTTGGCTAATGAGAGAGTGATGAAAAGAGGATTTAGAGGGAAGGGAAAAAAAATGGCCTCGGTCATGCTGAGAACACACATTGGATCAATAGCTACTGGGAGGGTGCTGGAATGGATGTTTCCACAAAGTAACCTTGGCAGGCCAAGTGCCGTTTCTGAAGTTCCTAAGACTGTCTGCCTACTATGTCAATCTTAAGTTATGGGTGGATTTCAGATAGGCTGCAGTAGGAAATCTTGTTGAGGGTTTGTCTATCTCACCACAGTGTTCCTTCCTCATTTATTCAAAGGCTGATAACGCAAGGAGAGAGATACAAGGAGTTACAGTAATGCTGGAGGGAGAAGGGTGCACAGCTTTGAGAAAAAGCCTGGCACAGGAACATCAGCACGAATGATTAGACTGAAGCTCACTCGTGTTGATAAGACAATCATCTTAGGTGGATTTCATTGTATTCAGTATGAAGACACCCAATCAGACAACGCCTACCTTCTCAGCCAGCCAACCCAAGTGTCGGATTTCACGGCTCCCGGCGATGCCCATCCTGCCTGTGTGCCCCTTCACCTCTGTGATGACCTTGGTTGCCAGGTTTGTGGTGGTGGAGTGCATGGAGGAGAACCAGGCCTGGGCAGAGGTGGTGTCGGGGCACCTCAGCACCACAGTGTGCCTGGCATCAGGAGAATGCAGCTCCACCTGCCTGAGACACACAGACATGTTTGGCAGATAGACTTGAAGGACTGACTTTACAGTCTGATGCAATCCCTGACGACATACAATCACAAGAATGCACAGTAAAATACAGCATATGCCTGTCGAACATAATGAGGGACTTTTTTCAAAACTTCGAAACCTGAGTCAACACAGATTTCACAAAAGCATACTTGAAAAGATTTCCAAGCTGGATACAATCCATTTTAATTTGGGACCCTTTGACCCTTCGAATGATTTACATACTGCTGGTTGATGGTTATCCTGTTGATAGGGAGACCTGGAGTAACCATCCTTTAGATTAACTCCAGGTGCTCCCCGCTGTTAAAAATAGCAGCCTTGTGATTTAGTAGCAGCAGCGGCCAGATGTAGTTTGGCTCTGGAGTGTTTGCACAAGGCCCAGACTGAGAGGTTCCTGGAAGGGCCCCAAAGACCTCTCCACCTTCCCTCTCCTCCCCCTCCCCCATTCTCCAGTCCCTTTCTCTCCTGCTCTCCCCCTCCAGTCCTGCTTCTCTGCCCTTTGCCACTCCTTCTCTCCACCCCCCCCCCCTCCCCTACCAACTCCAAATGCAAATGATGGGGGGGAAGGAGAGGGGGCTCCGATATGTGAGCGCACATGACGAGTAACGTTGAATTCATGGTGCCTAAATTAGAGCAAGGAGCATACCACCCTTGCAGCCCTTTCTGGTCATCAATTAAGTGTATGTGTGTGTATGAGTGTGTGTGTCTATCTGTCTGTATGTGTGATTACTTTTGCTAACCTTTTAAATCGAGGGAATACAATATCTGAAGTAGATTCAAAGTAGGCTGATTTAGTCTTCATAATAGTAACATACAGTAACATACAGAGACTTGTGTTCCAGTCTGATATACTTTATATTTTTTTATTAAGAACACATCATTTTGTCAATGTTCATAAAAGTTATCATTTTATATGCATAGTGCCATCAGTGGCTAATGAGTTCAACAGAATGTATATAAAGTCCAGTGTAAACCAGTGGGACACTATACACTGACTAACACATACAACAGTACTGTATAGGAGAGAGACAGCCCTACTGTAAACCTCAGACAGAGGAGGCGCTTGCTCTCCTCTCCTGTTTTCTTGCCTCTTGTTCACCCTATACTCCTCTTCCCACTACTTTCTTATTTCATCTTCTCTCCTTTCCCCCTCTCTCCTTTCTTTAACTAAGGTCAAAAGTGTACGACTGCCGATACAGCAGTAATAACATGCTGCTAGCGACAAATAACTAAACAGAAACATTTTGTTTGTATATGTGACACGTGTTGCCTCATTAAACAGGTTGCAGCGGAGGCCATTTTAGTGATGAAATTCCTGTTTGTGATGTGGTTAAACGGAGCTCTGGGACACACTTCTACCCAACCCAGGTCTAAGACCACCGCGTCCTCTTCAAAATATCTCCTATCAACTACAAAATATAGCGACAAATGAAAGTTCACCCTTGCAAAACGGTGTTAAAGGGTACTTGAAGGGACATGAAGTCCCTATGAACATAAATATTTTTGGCGTTCGTTAGCTGAAGATTCTAACAAGAACTCCTTGGCGATTCCCTCTGGGACCAAAATCACTTTAGGTTTGGCGCTGGGTTTTAAGCAGTCCTACAACGTGGGCAAACTCCGAAATTGTTGTAAACGTGGACTTTGAAGTTGTCCTATTTAGCTTTGAAGTTAGAAAGGTTGACCTGCTGAAAAGCGAAAGAGACTTCAAACATAGATGAGCAAAGGAGTAGAGTGAAAGAGGGAGACAGTAGATGACATATTCAGGACTCAAGCTGTGCTTTAATGATTGTCAAATTTGCAGACAATTATACACAGCAGATTCACCTCGTGAATAGAGCCACCCTTGCACCCCTGCTACGATTTCTAAAGCTGAGTAACGAGGAAATGATGAAGAATTATCTCATCATGGCCACAAATGTCTCACTCTGAAAACAATTCCAAAAACAGGCCAATCTCGACACGTCACAGACATTAATCATGTCAACGGAAAAGCCAGTGACAAAAAAAAGGACCTCTTCACTTCATCTACGTGTATTGTGCAGAATAAAATCCTCTATCAGAGTGCGAGTTAATTAAGTTATGTATCTCTCTCTCATTCTCTCTCTCTCTCTCTCTCTCTCTCTCTCTCTGTTTCTGTTCCTCTCTCCTCACCCCCCCCCCCCCCCCCCCCCCCGCTTCATAAACAGTGAACTTTGAATATATCCCGACAGGGACTTGAGAGGGTTTTTACAGTAAGCAGTCGAGTGAGTGGTTCACCAATGCTGACGCAGGAAGAAACCCGAGTCAGCAGAAGAGATACAGTTGCAGAGGACCAACAAAGGGCATACAGTACAAACCAGGATGAAGCAGTGGATTTTACCTGTTCTCTGGGTCAGGGGTGGCCAGCCCTCGGGTGATGTAACACATCTTCAGAGGGATGTACCTTCTGTCCCCTTGCAAGGACATCGTTGGGGTGCAGGGGGAGTCGCTGGGAGGGCTGCCCAGGCGCGGGGACTCTGGTGGGGGGGTCTCCCACCCAATCTCTGACACGGGGGAGCCCTTCTTCACGTATGGAGTGGCTTCACGCATGTACTTCACTGCAACGACAGAAAGCTTTGTTCTTCATACTGAATCGTTTGACGGAGTTTGTCATGGTGCAGCGCTTGCTTTGGAGTTTGTGTCTGCGTCTTTCTTTGAGTTTGGGTGTATTATGAGGTTTTCTTTAGTTTGAGGAGTGATCGTGACTCAATGTCACCACCGTTAAGCTACGTAGCATCTTGTAAATCCCCCTATGGGAACACATCCAGGTGTAGGATTTGATCCTAAAACCTTAGAGGAAGGCTGTGATCTTGGCTGGAAGCCTGAGAGCCAATTAGCAATATTCCATATGACAGACCTAATCTGTCCTTAGTTTAAGGCTTTAGCCATGTGATCTTTCCTTCTAGGTATTCCCACGAGTTATGAACACACTGCATTAACCAAATGAAAACACACAATGCAAAACAAAACGAGAACTAATAGAATGCACCCCAAGTATGGTGATAGTAGTGTTCCTTATAGTCTTCGTACAGATCATTCATGCCTTTATCTCATCGACATACAACAATTATAGATTGTGATGGCACGATGACAGTCTGGGGATTAAGCACAGTTTCACGATTATTATACATTCATTTATTTTACAACATTTGGGATGTATTAAATGACATGAACATTTAATGTGAGGTTTTATGGTACAATATTTCTTTGGTAGCTTTTTTTTTAACAGTTGCTGCCATTAGAAACCATATAGAAATCATAGTTACCAAATAAATAATACATAATGACAACCATACATTAATGAATTGAATTATTTTTCTAGGAGCACTTCACAGGAGTACATCCTGGTACATCGCTGAGGAAGCTATCCTAAAATAATAACACGGATTAGGCTACCTATTGTAGCCAACAGTGCAGTGCAAGATTGTGCTTGGCTGCAACCAAACAAGAGGTTGCCTTAAAGATTATATGCAATAATTATATTAATTAGACAAGCATTGACGAAAGAAACCTCTAAAACCAGTGCATTCTATAGTTTAAAACTTGTATTAGCAAATGAACAAACAAGAAATGCACCGTATATCAGCTAACAACAAGAAAGAACTTCTCTGATTTTGTGCAAAAAAATCCATATAATTGTGAAGTGGTAGATTTTGTATTTGCAATGACAGACTACAAATTGGTAAACAGCACTTTGTTTATTTCAAAGTGTAATTTAAACAACTACTGTAGGCTGCATACTTAGTGAAAAAATATATTTCTGATTCTAAGTTTGAACTGGATCATCTCAACGCTGAGAGCAAACTATCCCAATGAGGTGACCAGCCGTTTTTAATCTGCAGTATACGGGCTTTCTGTGTTAGCACATCAACCAGGCCTGTATACACAGAAGATCTGCAATCTCAATAACAGAGAATTCCGCTGCAAATTACGGGGCACTGACATCAAGCACACACGCACACCCACACACTCTGATGTCACATCTCAAGCCTAGAGTACTACCACAAAAAGACTGCTCATAGTCACCCCATCTGAAAGTAAATGAGGTCAGGATTATCTATGTTCATAGATTTAGTATGCATGTCTTGTCTTTCCTGTAAAGCTGAGAACACAGACTAGATATCATCTGGCAAACATAACTGAAAAAATACTTTGGGCAGAAACAATACATGACTGAAACCTTGACAGCCATGGCAGAAATGTACTGCTTAATCTGCAATGGCACATTATGTGGTTGGGAGTAGTGTCACTGGTACATTTATTCTCCGAATGTTTCAAGGGTGAAGTCATTAAAGCAGATGAGTGTTTCCTCACTAGTATTCTTTTGCCTTTCTGTCCAACTCTCTCTCTCTCTCTCTGCTAAAATCAAAACACCCACAGCATTTTAATGAACATCATACAGTGTTGCTGTGCTTCGAGTCTCATCACTCTGCTCTGTTCTCCTGAAGGAATGACATAGCAATAATATGTGATATTGATATAATGATGAGATGCAGAACTCAACCAATCCCAGTGAGGTAAACACCCAGTCACTTGCATACGTTAAATATGATTCAAAAACAGACATGTTCCATTTCAGCAGAGGAGAAAACATTAGAGACACTGTCCATATGTTGATGATTATCACAGTGTGTGTACATGTTCCCGGTGTAAACGTATGCAGTTCTACAGTATGCCCCAACAACTGTGCCTGAATATGTTTCTCGACAGAGTCTATTGAGCTAACTCATGATAAATGTGGACAAATATACATAAATATAAATCAAGTCTTGCTGATTACAGAATGTGAAACAAACCTTCCAAACGCCTGGGAAAGTTCAAGTCTTCTAAACGTGTTAGGAGGGATTTGGTTTTGTTGTTATGTCAGACAAACACATCTTCTCACCCACACATTTCCTTCTCCTCATGAAGTGCACGTGATGTGGAAGGGACGGTCATTAGCCACACTATGTTGTCTTCATGAAACCTTTGTTCAGGGAGACGGTTCCAGTCGCGAGATCAACATATGCGTGTACTTCGGCTGCGCGGATCCACATTCAACGACACATCCCAAACTTAATGGAGTGATACATTCCTTTGAAAGTACAGTACAATCCCAGAACAGAGGAGCCTTTTGTAGAGTTTGGTGTTTCCTTCTAAAATAACACTGAACTCTCTCTCTATCTCTCTCTCTCTCTCTCTCTCTCTCTCTCTCTCTCTCTCTCTCTCTCTGTCTCTCTCTCTCTCTCTCTGTCTCTCTTTCTCTCTCTCTCTCTCTCTCTCTCTCTCTCTCTCTCTCTCTCTCTCTCTCTTCTCTCTCTCTCTTCTCTCTCCTCTCTCTCTCTCTCTCTCTCTCTCTCTCTCTCTCTCTCCTCTCCTCTCTCTCTCTCTCTCTCTCTCTCTCTTCTCTCTCTCTCTCTCTCTCTCTCTCTCTCTCTCTCTCTCTCTCTCTCTCTCTCTCTCTCTCTCTCTCTCTCTCTCTCTCTTCTCTCTCTCTCTCTCTCTCTCTCTCTCTCTCTCTCTCTCTCTCTCTCTCTCTCTCTCTCTCTCTCACATCAGGTGTATTCAATGGCCAAGCCTTTGTCCACTCCTTCTAAGCAGCCACAGTCATTAGAGCTTGATAGATTTGTGAAGAATGAAACTCTTTGTCAGGGGGCACAGGGAAAAAAAGAGAGAGAAACACTACTCATTAAATTCAGAGAGGAAAAGCAGTGAATTTGACAAGTAACTTCTGGAGGAGGGAAAGTAAATAAACTTCTCTAACAATCTCGAATTGCAGCTCAGCCCTCTTTCTCTACGTCCGTCAGAATGGGAGCAGCGGAACAGCACAAATGACCTTTAGAAGCACAACATCCAATATATACTTTTCCACCATTCATGTGTACTCAATGGGCTTCACCTTACCTGACCTCAGAGATCCTAGAGCCTCCTAGAACCCAACCACGAATCAACAACATCTTCCACATTTCACCATCAAACCATTCATAAAGTAAACTGTACACATATCAACAAAGCATTGTTTTGTTTGTCAACGGATCCACTTCCCATGCATGAATGTCAACATCCTGTCCGAGTGAGAAACCACGTCCATGCATGAACAAGCTGAAGATACGCTTGAAGGGCAGGGATCTTTAATCACACTTACTGCTCTAAGCATCTACTTGACCAGGTGATGACAAGGTAGTAGCAACTCTCTACCATGTGTGTATAAAAAGCTATGCCACAACACAATGCTGATTACCCTAAATCAGCCAGGCAAGCTAACTGAAAATATGACCCAACGCTGCACAACTGCTACAGCTGTACCACCGAGCAGGAGCAGGGGAAATGTCTCTCAAGACACCTAGCTGGTCCTGTCCCACCTAAGTCTGAACAGCAGCCATATCACCACTGAACAGGCCTCACAGCCTATCTGTCTCATCATCAACTCACTGAGAGGTGACCAGGTGTGGTGGGAAGAGTTCCTGTCATGACACACGGCCAGTCACTTACAGTCTAGACTAAGCCGGCACTGGACCTCCCACAGACCAGTGCGATGACACACAGGACAGTCAAGCCTCAATGCAAATGCAGCAGAGGTGGTTTGGAGACCACAGTGAGTACCTTTTGTCTGAGACTGGGGAGATTTGGGAAGATTTGAGCTATTCGAGCCAATGTAGACTGAAACCTAAATTCAATTCGGTACAAAGTGATCACAGGATTGGGATGCATTTACAGATGATTGTGAAATGAAACCCGTGGATGCTGTTTGTGTTGTGTATGTTTGAGAGAGACACCAAGAGAAATAAAGACACTGTAAGTTTCCTGTCCTGTCGCGCAGTGAGCCATGTCCTGTGCTACAGTGGATGATGAGTTTTCCTTGTGTTGCAAACAGCAAAACAACTTCTGTCCTAGGGGACAGAACGGACGTGGACTTCACGTTTCCACGTCTTTTTATAACTTAGTTTTACCAGAACTACTTGCTAACTGCCTGTATTCCATACTTACTAAACTGTGTGTGGGCCTATTGTCTGTTACCACTGTGTATCCCGACAACCTTTCATTCAAGTGGTTTAGCCTTACCGACAAACACAGAGTGCGCAGTGCTTTCCATCTTTACTGCTACAGTTTACGAAGAGGAGATTTCAAAGCTCACGATTATGCAAGTTCATAGCCTCTTATCTACATGGTCTCTTAGGTCGCTGCATGGACTTCCTCTCGCTGCGATAATCACTGAAGCTCAGAGAAAAGTGTTTATTGTTTATGAAGCACAAAAAGCTGGTGATGTGCTGTACGACTACATCGGTATCTTTTGAAAAATAAAAATGATATGCGCGGGGATGATTCTGAGCACAGTTTTTCTCAAATCATAGCTCAACATTGTCACTGCAAGATTTTCTCAGATGTCTCTAGTGTTCAACACCTGCACATTTCATAGGATGTGGTTCTATACATTCTATTGAGTCGCCTTGGCGGATAAGCCAATGCTAATGGTTAATAATTATTCAAATACAACTTATTTAGATTTGTTGGTAGTATGACAAAAATGCTCTGTATCTGCTAGCCTACTTTACCCACATGTGTCTGCATTTAAACCTTAAAATAAAATAACTCGCGTATTAAAGATCATTCTTGTCTCACCTTCTAGTGTCACCTCTTTTCCAGCTCGTTTAAGTGCCTGCACCGCCTCGTCGTGCGTGGCATCCCGCAGGTTTGCCCCGTTAACCGTCAGAATAGCGTCTCCCACATATAAGGCTTGAGTTTGATCCGCTGCTAGACCTTTGAAAATTTTGCTTATTAAAATAGGCATTTTGTTCTCTTTACCGCCCTTGATGCTGATCCCGAGTCCCCCGACCTCTTGTTTTATAACTTGGACACATCTTTTACGGTTGGCGATCGCTTCTGGCACTTGCTCCGGTAAATCCGTGAAAGCTGTCCGCACCGCAGTTTTGGGACTGCTAGTCGGACCGGGGTGGCTTGTGTTGTTCCCGTATGACCCGTTGGTGATGCCGTTTAAGTTCACATTCTCTCCCAGATCCTCACAACTCAGCGTCAGGGCTTCTTCGTTCAAGTTGACCAAAACTTTGTGCCATCGGTCCTTTACCAAAACCTCAAGAAATCCACTTTTATGCACTCTGCGCCCAGAAACCGCTGAAGCTACCGCCATCTTTGGCGCATTCTTAAAATGCCATGTGATTATTTTACACTTTCACTCAGGACTTTGCCCCAGAACTTCCACAGTTCAAGAGTGTTCCGTCCCGTTCAGCTCTTTCTGGCACGTTACCACGCTAGTCCGCTTCAACAAGCCCCATATCCTCTTTTGGGTGGAGCAAGTCCGTTGGGCAATCCCACTGTACGCAAATAAGACATTTCTCGCGCGCTTCCGTGTTAAAGTGATATTTGCGATCTTTTCATCTGACTTAAAGTCAGCTTTATTAACACAGCAATACCACAATTGTGAAAGGCCATTACTGGCCAATTGCATGCTGCTCATTCAGACGTCGACGCGCATGCAAAGGAATGCGCCCATGCTGGTTTGGGACAGCTGAGACTTGTAAAGAGTTTGAGGTGACCGACTTGGACCTCTCAATGTCATTATTATTCAAGGTCTATTCATTGCTGTCTGCCTACAGACCCCTAGCGCATTGTTTTGACGTCAAACATACATGCAGCGTCTAGCATTTCTTTACAGTATCAACAACAGTAGATTAAAATATGATTATGACACACTGGTGTTTTATATGGAAGAAGGGAAAATTTCGAGCAGTATATTTGCGCCATCTTATGGTGATTGAACAGAGACGACAAATATTTAAATACCACTCCGGCATAGAAAGAAACATAATGAGTTGTATACTCATGGGTTCTGAGTCTGTACGGAAAATAAGACTCTATTTACTGGAACACAACATCAACTAACATCTTTGGCATATACTGCTATTAGGTTAATTGGGGTGTTCTCTCCATTCAACACGGACGGTATAGGCCTCATTGCGGCCCATAGGGCCCTCATTTACAAGAGGACCAGCTTAGTTCTTCTTTTATGGATATCACGCCAATTTGATACTGTAGCCTGTTTGGCTGAACTGAAAAGTTAATTGTGTCACGGGAATAAAACACAGACAGATTCCTATTAATATCAAGTAGTGGCAATGTAAGAAATTCATATATTGAATTGGGAATCAAGCTAAATCTATCCTGGAGTCTTCAAAGTCTTTGCCCTCTCCACATCCCCTGGGTCCTTTGTACTCTCCTCCTCCTGAATTATTCAGTGATTTTCTTTCTGTTGCAGAGGTATAAATATAGTGTTACTCAGCTTGCGTGTAACAATTATTAAGTAATCAGATCATTTCTCTCAGCTTCTGTTGTCAAAACTGGTATCAGATGACTAGCTAATTAGAAACCTAAAAGCCCTATAGTGAATTAATATCTGGACATGCACTTGACATTGCTTTGCCAACTTAAATCTTCATGACAAAATGAGGGTAAAACTAAAACATTAATGATTTAGGTATACCAAGCCATGTAGTAGGAGAAATATGAGATTCCGAGAATATGCATTTTAGTCTAATGAGGCATCGAATGGTTTATGTTTTTATATGCAAATGAAATATCAAACAAAACGTACAATTCTTTGTTGTGGTAATGACCTAGCAAACAAACAACATTGCTGAAGTTCATTATCAATAATTCATTTAGGTAGAAGTCAGGAAATATTCTTCAGCAAAAGGGTACCATCATTATGCCACCTATCTGCAAAAGTATTTGACCCGATAAGATCCCATCTCTCGTTTTAGGGACTAGCTACCCTCCCCCCCTCCTCCACCCCCTCCCCCTTCAGTAGTCCTCTGTATCAACTGACTGTATCAACTCATATGTTTTACGAATTGTATCCACTGAGAAGCACAGTATGCCACAGCACCTTATGGACTAGTGCGCATTGCTGCAAGGTAAATCAAGCACAGGAAACCTTGCCCATGTTGAATAATCAGGTTTTTTCATGGAAAGAAAATAAAGATTTTCAAGTCAATTAGGCAAGGTAATAAATCTCTCTGTTTTTTTTGGCAAAGCTCTATGGGTGATCCACTGTGGAACTGCAATTGAAAAAGAAGGATGGAGGAGAGATGCTAAAACGTATGTGTATGTGAAAGATAAAGAAACATACCTTCACCTGTTCAACAGAATCTTGGTGGTCGAAAACAACAGGAGACATGCATTGTTCGTCAAGAACATGAACATACTGTATGTTTTAAAGTGTAGGAACTCTGTTAAAAGCCACAGAGACGTCCAGACTCTCTCAAGCTATCTAGCGACTGTTAGTTCAGAGTCCCTATAGTGTTACCAGTCCCCAAATGGAAATTATTATTTGAAGGACAGTATATCAGTTTTGAAATGGATTCCTTGGCTCCTCTCTCTTTCCTTCTCTCACTCTTTAGCTCTGTCTTTCTGCTACACACATGCACACGTACACGTACACACACACACACACACACAGCAATTCATTCACATATGTTGACTCTAAGTCTTACACGGTTGCATAATCGAGTGTTTAACTTATCCATTGTAACGTTGACTCACGTTTCAACAGTGAGTGAGCACATCACCTCCCCACGCTGCCTTGGGAGGCACAGAGGGGCAATCTCACCCCGGGGTGAGTTTGTTTCAAGAGTGATGTCATGCAATCATGCATGGGGTCACGGGGAGCAGAGAAACACTTCCTCTGCGGTCTCCATGGTTCATCCACCAGCACCTCTACTGAGGTGGAATGCAGAGAGGTGATGATGGAAGAGAAGGGAACGAGGCCACAGGGGAGGAAGGAAGGAAGGAAGGAAAGAAGGAAGGAAAGAAGGAAGGAAAGAAGGATGGAAGGAAGGAAGGAAGGAGGAGAAGATTGAATTAAGGTAAGGAAAAGGAAGGAATTTAAGAAGGGAGGGTTGGGGTGAGGGAAGAAGAAAGAAAGAAAGAAAGAAAGAAGGAACTGGAAGGAGGGGGAACGAGGGAGTCTTCTGATTGTCCCTTTTCCCTCTGCTGCCTGTGTGCTCTGAACACAAAGAGTGGTCAGCGAGCCAGGCTGGCTGGAGCCTGTTCAAAGGCGGTTCGTCATGTCACCCCTCTCCTTTTCCCTATTATCTCTAAGCCCTAAGCCCTCTTTTCCTACTTCCCTTTCCCTCATCCCCACTTGACTCTCCCTGTCCTTTGCTCTTAGCTGTCTCTCGCTCTCCTCTCCACTGCCCTCCCTGCCCTGTAAAGACAATCCCCCAGTTCCTCACTGAGGACACCACAGCGGCTCCAGAGCTAAGTAAAAGCAGGCCACTCCACACAACAACTGCATGTAGGGGTTTCGTCATAGAGGCAGGACGAACTGGTTAGGGTGATTAGAAAGGAGTGTATGTGTGTGTGTGTGTGTGTGTGTGTGTGTGGTGTGTGTGTGGGGGGAGGTAAGGCTTGAGCTGTAGAGAATCTGCTTGTGTTGGGTTTATCTGCATACAGGATCAAGGAAAATCTCAGGATCTCTGTCCTGTCCGACTGCAGTAAATCAAAAGTCAGTTAGACAGACAGACAGATAGCTTTAAGTTGTTAAGGTTTCCGAACCCTGCTTAAAACCCCAGTTTTTTCTAGGTACGCAAGTGTACACTTGTTGGAATGCTACAACAGCCAGCAAACCACAGTCAATTGCAGTTAACAATCCTCATGTAACCTATTTAATTCTGTAGTCAAGATCTTAGATTAGTTTATAAACCTGGAGAGGCCAGTTGCAGCTCACCTATAGAAGACTAGCTCAGTGCTAAAGACAAACATTGTAGATTACACTCACTGACACGCAGTTGTAATTGTTGAATGAAACATGTTCTTGATCAGTGATGGGGTTTGTTCAGCGAGTAGACTTTCTTGTGTATCGAGGACACAGGATTCATGGCTTCTACAGTGATAAACACTTAATTATTGTTTATAGTTCCTTCGTGGTTGTAGGAATGCCTGCTTCCTAGTACAAATAATTCTAGACTTAGACTAGTGATTGTTGGTCAGATTTGAGTCTGCTATTACTGTGACAATGTGATTTCTTTCTGTTTTAACAGTTTGTGGTGTGAATCTACATTCACCGTTCAAGCCAGAGCTGATTTCCAAGTTTTACTACTAACCTACAGATCTCTGCATGGATTAGCACCACTGTACCTCTCTAGTCTTCTTGCACCCTATCACCCTGTAAGGAGTCTTAGATCCAAAGATGCCAGCTATTCAGCGGTTCCCAAAATTAGTTTAAAAAAACTGCTGGAGGCAGGGCGTTGTCATTTAGAGCGCCTCTTCTCTGGAACAAATGACCTGCCTCGGTTAAGGAGGCTGATACTTTCTTTACTTTGAAAGCGAGGCTAAAAACATTTTTGTTCGGACAATTCTACGACTGTTAGAGAGAGTGTGTTTTCCTTTAGTATACTGTAATGTAAATCTGGATTGTGTCAGTGTCTGTATATGTGTATATATACAAATCATTTAGAACATTAGAAATATTTCAAATATGTAACAGTATGTTGTTATTTGCTTTGACTCTGTTGCTAGCTGGTGACAACAGCGGAGAGGATATCCTTAAATTCTTCTCTTATTTTCCCTTCTATGGAACAGATTTTATGTTCTGAGAGGGGCTGTTGCTGTCTTAATGTCTAGGGCTGCATCAAATACCATTTCTATTCTGTTAAATTGCTGCACTAATGCACACTTGACCAGTGGGGACCTCCCTATTAGTATTTCTTTGAATGTTGCTATAACTGTTAGCTGCTCCTGGAACTCTCTAATATATGCTCTCCTCTCTCTGTTGTCCTCTCCGTACCTTTCTTTGGTGTGGGGGTCTGAGCTTTCAGCACCTGTGTGGTTGTCTACTAATGCTGGACCTGGTGCCAGTGGACATCGATCTGTGACGGTCTGCCAATCCTGGATCCGGTCCCCAGATGGACGTCACCCACCCAGATGAACAATGACCGAGTTCCTGGTCCCTTTCCCCATCCCCTTGACTGTGGTGATGTACCACGGACCCCCAGCCTTGCGGCTGTTTAAACTGACTTTGTACTATTTCAGGTCCAAGTTGAACACTAGATTTCAATGTCTTCAATGACCAACTAACACTTTCTTGGTAAATGATTATATTTAGCCTGTGTTCTGCATTTCTCTTTCACCAGCTGTCTCTGGAGGAGGGGATCCCTCACTGAATTGCTCCTCCCAAGGTTTCTTCCTTTTTTTCTCCCCCAGTGAGTTTTTCAAGGAGCTTTTCCTTGTTTTCTTTGAGGGTTTAGGTTGGTTGAGGGACAGCTCTATGGGTATAGGTGAAGCCCTCTGTGACACAACTTGTAAAAAGAGCTATACAAATAAACTTTGATTTGATTTGATCTGCAATTTAATAATCTAGATAATTTTAGAACTCACTGTATTGAAGATTCACTGTTCTCACCACAAACTCTGTAGTAAACCGCCAAACATACAAGTTGAAATTCACGGCATTTAAACAAAATAAACGTCATACGCCATGTAATTATTGGTCATTTAGCTGGACTGACAGGAATTGGCCACATGAGGGAGTAAGATGTCTTCTGTCTTGGCTAAACTGCAATCCTCAGTCACAGTCAGGAACGTCCTTATCTCTCTGTGTGTGTTTGTCAGAGCGCCTTCCTCGCATTTGACACCATAGAAACCAAGAAACAGAGACCAATCACAACTCCACCCCCAAATGTGAACAAAGAAGACAGACTCTGCTAAACGTGGGAACACTGCAATTCAATTTGGAAGAAAACAGGCTGGGAAAACAAGATGTTGCTGAGGCTAAAGGCACAACAGCATCTGTGTGGCCATGAGGCAGGCTGGGATGGTTCTGGAAGCAGACACGACCGACACACCCCACCAGCAAACGCATGCGACCACTCCTCCACACACTGTGGCACATTGTCACTGCATTTTCCTCCCATCATAGGATGTCTTGGGTCTACCCCCAATGCCCCCCCTTCCCAAAACACACACACACACTCCTTTCCCCCTTCCACCCCACACTCCACAAATGTCCAGGCAAGCAGCTGTGGAGTTCTGTGAAGTCAGACAGCCCCCCAGAATGCATCAGTGAACTTGGTAAACACTCTTGTCCAAAAATGCCATCTTGAGTTTGGGCTGCTCCGGACACGAGTAGCTCCACACGATGACACGTGCCAATGGAATCCGTTCAAGGTAGCTCCTTGATCCTGTTCCACAGGTCTGACATTATCATTTACACACTTCCAACATGTTTTAATCCAGATCCAGTTTCCTACTCATCTAGCAACCTGACCTTCTTCTTTTTTTTTGCTCTCAATTAAAGGCAAGAACCTGTGTGCAATCCCTTCCAGAAGGCTCTGCTCTCTTGCCGGGCTTTCCTTTGTTGTGTTGAGTCGTCATGGTTCCCTCAGTCCTCGTGTCTGGCTGGATGATGTCGGGGAGTGGTTTCATTTGGCAACGGAGAGCAGTTGTACACTTGCTAACCCATCTGTGGCACGTTTCTCTCCGGGGGTGAGGTATCAGAGGAGAGAACGAAAGCAGGGGTAGACCCCTACCAGCCCCTCCCCCACAATCCCCCCACACACACACATACACACACACACAATCCCCCGTCCCCGTCCCCCCGTTCCAATTACCTCACTGGCTCCAGACGGGCTGGGGTTTGTCACCTTGGGGAGGGGGGTGGGGTGGCAGGCTCTCAATGTACTTTTTAATGCAGCATAAAACAGCTTTGGGTGTAGAAGCCTGGCTTCAAGCCTGTCAGAAGCTGACTCTCTCTCTCTCTCTTTCTCTCCCCCACTCTCCCTCTCTCTCCTTCATTCTCGCTCTCTGTTTCCCTCTATCCTTGCTTCTCAGACGCTCAAGGGAGGCGGGCAACAAGGCTCACCTTTAATGTCAGCCATTGAAATGCCGTATTTATAACTTTCTGCAAGACACGTCATCTATGTGGCTCAGTCTAAGTCTTTTCACACGCACACTATCTTCTCAACAGGAAACGATGTGCACTATAATCACTACTTAAATAGAACAGAGTGAGATGAGCATGTTCATTTACTCTGTCAAGTCAGTTTCAGAATATACCATTATAAGGTTACTTCTTGATTGCCTTTCTAGCCCTGTAAAGGCTGAGCTAAGATAGACATGTTAGATCTTGCCAGCCCTCCACTCTCTAACTCTCCACTCTCCTGGCAGAAAAAAACATTGAGGTGGCTTCACTGAATAAGTTGGGTCAAATACAACCGACTGGTTCTGCCAAAGGAAGCAGACTGATAGGTCAAGTCAGAGCCAAGTTCCTGAGCCACATTGCTGGCTGAGAGGGTGAGGGCTCCCAGAGATGGTGATGCTGGATCCCAGTCAGTGTCCAGTGCTGCTGGAATACAAGCCTGCCTGGAGCCTCCTGATTGGATGGGATTCCCTGGCTTCAGGCAGGGTTGTGTACAGGGAGGGTTTGTGTTGACCTGAGCCTAGGGTTAGTATTGGCTGGTTGCCACAGTTGTTGTCTATACCCTCTATGTTCAGTCGTGTGTGTCTGCACGTGACTTTGTATGTGTGTGAGAGAGTGTGTGTGCACGAGTGTGGGTGTGTGCACATGTTAATGTGACCTCTGTAGACAGGTAGGCAACTATGTTCAGTGGTGTGTCTCTGCATGTGATGTGTGTTGATACTGTCTGTGTCAGGCCCTAATTCTGACAAAGCGCCATGCAGTCAGACTATGTTGACCCAGACACAACCACACGCTGGTCCAATGCATGTCAGTGGAATGTGTCTGCTCAGCTAAAACGAATAATTGTAAACCTGACATGTCATCATGCGAGGTTGGTGGGTTGAGGTTTTTTTTTACCAGCATGGATGAAAAATTCCAATTGTGTGAAGCAACAGTTTATGAAGATTACGAATTTCAAGACATTAATTACAATTGAGTTGGCACAGCATCATAGCTTCACAATTAACTGCATATTAATCGTACAATACACAATTCCACATATTATTATAAATAACTTATTATGCAAAGAAGCTATTTAAAAAATGATGTTGCACAACAGAGCACAATCACATGAGGTTAAAGTGCAACTACAGGTGACCACCATCATCTCACTGACATAGATGCAATCTTCCCTCTTCCGTATGCTTAGTCATTGAGCCCAGACATTGCAGAACGCTTGTCAGCCCTCTGTATTGAACTATATCCTCTGTGCTTGTACCCATGCCCCCTGCTTTTGGTTTTGCCCTGCCCTAGTGTTTCCGTGTCCATCATTGTCTTCACCTATGTCTCGTTCAGTGGTTTCAGCTCTCGATAGTCTCATTGTGTCCACCTGCGTCTTGTTTGGTTCTGTGTATTTAGGTTCCTGTTTTGTGTCCAGTCTTTGTTTAGTCCTTGCCCATGTTAGTGTTAGTACCCTGCCTGTTCCTGGTTTGAAGAATAAACTCTTCGTTTGACACAATGTCTGGCTACCTTCCTGTGTTTGGGTCTGACCCCACCAGTCAGCGTAACATCTGGAACATTGTGTTAGTAGATACCAGGGGCGTTGCCTTCTTGTCTTCTGTCCTCCAATCCCCACTTTCATCTCCAGTCACCATCCCTCCTCTTCTGATCTCTGTCCACCCTGTTATTAAAGGTGAGGCCTGTCTCCTCTAATCCTCCTCCCCTCACCTCTTCACCCCATCCGTCTCTCCCCCACCGCCTTCCCTGGATCCTGATGCTGACTGAAGCCAATGCCTTGAACAGGGAGGGGATCGATCTTGTCTCCGGCCTCCCATGATTCCCATGATGTCAACTGTCAATTATCGACATGCTCTAATCAAACAATGATGTGAGAGGAGCGCACGTCAAGATCCCCCGGAGACAATCCATGCTGCTGGCTGACATCAGAGTCAGGGAGGTCCATTCGGATCTCCACCTCCTCCAGCCGTTTGACCGATATTGTCGACTCTGGATATGACGAGCCCAGATGGTCCTGATGAATGTGTAGTCCATAGGAATGGTCCCTCGAGCACTGTGGGAGAGGTGACATCAGATATCTGGCACATGGAGCTGGTTATGAACTGGGCCGTAGCGAGATTTGCGACTGGCCGCTACAGACACACAGGTGGATGGATGTATGCTGTGCACATGCTCTGACTATGGATTCACTGCAAGTGGCAAAGGAAAGTTATTATAGAACTACGCAGAAAAGAAAGGCAAAGTGCAGGTCAGGTTGTTTTCATTAAAACCTCAACAAATCCAGAGCTTTTCATTTCTATCTTGGGAATCAGGCCCACAGCAGAGAGTAGATTTTTGAATGTTTATTAATATTATTACCGACACACCCAGCTTGCATTGAAAGAGAGACAGCCAATGTTGTTTTCCACTGTTTTATTGACTTCGATTTCACTCTTTCCAAGAAGTGTCATAAAGTTGACAAGTATCGGCAGCAAACTATTATTTTAGTGTCAGTTGAATTGTAAACTGGTGGCAGATGGGAAGGGTGTGCGAGCTGTAAGATGATCACCCCCAAAAAGCTGGAGTTTATGAATCTTTACTGTCAAATTTCTTGCATCGGTTTGAATGTAAGCAACACATGATATGTTGGTTCTCATCTTGATTAATGCTCAATAGTTAACCCAGCATTTAATATAGCAACCCCAAGATAGTGAGGTTTTTTGGGGATTCGGTAGTCTGAGTGGTTTGTCTGATGGATGTAAATACATCACCTAGACCTAGTCACACCGACGTTACTGCTAACCGTGTGCATGCGTATTCATTTTTTTTGCCTAGGGTCGTTCATTTCCCCAGTCCCACCACCACAAACGTGTTTGACCTTCACCAACAAAGGCCCAGTGTGGCCACAGCAACAAGACAACCTCTCTCTTGGTTGATGCCAACCTTACGTCACCTTCCTCTGCATCCGCTGCGAAAGAGTTCAAGTTCGCGTACATACACACACTAATACTGACACGCCCTTTCATTCTCAGTGAGAAGGGGGTCTGTGAGTTGCTGCGTGTACAGCCATGACATAAGAGTTAGAACATGTCGAGATCTTTCTGGTAAAGGTGATTGAAGAAAGCCTTGGATAGCTGCTGTTTCTGTTAAAACCCTGGTACTGCCTTCAGGTCACTGTGACACACTGTGATGGTACGAAAGGTGAATGACCAAAGGCAGCACAAGGGTTTCAACAGAAACAACTAGACCATCCCTCATCTGCAGTTGAGGGCCAGCGCTTGACGAAGTCCACTCTCCTGGCAGGAACGGAGCTTTTGACCTTTCCATAAATCCTGACTCTTGATATCTCGCCTTTGACACGATCATCCACCAGCTTCTCATGTCGTGCAGGCTGATGCAGGTGTTGGTGAAACCTGTCCCTTTCCTAGTTCAACTCTGACCGGTCCACCCCAACACGCTTTCCGCAAATGATCCAGAATGCAGTCGCTTATCTAATTTTCAAGTACTTTAATGACTCCCAAACCACTTCACTGCTGAGGTAGGATCAGGAACAACACCTTGCCCCCTGAGGTCTGCTGTTGCCGACGGGCCTCCTTAACACCATCCAGGAAAAGTCTTCTACACTGCGCTTCCCTTTTTGTAGGATTTTGCACTTGATGTGTGATGTTGTTCTTACTGATGCTCATTCCTAATAATGTTACATTAAATGTCAGATTACATTATCGTTTTGCTATGTCTGGTAAAAGACAGACTGTTCCTTGGCGCAAAGTACTCATAGAAGTACTGTTCGAACTGGTCTTTGATGAATGGGGGAAAAATGAATTTGGTTCGGGTCTGGACTCACTGGCTTGGTGGTCTTGTTGTCATCACATCATTCCTCAGTAGGTTTTCATCACCTGCAAGGTGAAAAGTTTTACTTGAATGCTTTCATCTGGACCTCCACCGTAATCATTAAAGACTCAATAAAACACCCCAGGCTTTATTCAAAGGGTAAGAGTATTTAGTGAGGGGTCTTGCTGTTGTTAAGTCTAATAGTGTGCTACATCTGCGTCAGACCGAGTTGTATCTTTGGCTTAGTAAAAGGGGGATTTTAGGGAGAAAAAAAACACTTGAGACTGAGAAAAACAGTTACCGACAGTGACACACAGATGGGCTCTACTGCCGACGGTGGTTGGCGTACTGTTTGTTCCTCTGGCCCTCATCCATCCTCGTCCTCTGAGGTGACGCTGTAGGTGGATACAGAGGCTACGTTCACCAAGCGGAGGGATTGTAAACATCTGTTGGTGAGAGGCTGGGGCTGTTACAGCCTTGCCAGGCAACAGGGGAGTCCTGAATGGACCCCTGTTCAGCCAGCTGATATGTAGGTTGTTAGCTCGCTGGGAGCGGGAGCCAGGGAGGATGGGAGGGAGGGAGGGAGGGGAGGAGTGGATGGGAGGGAGGGAGGGAGGATAGGAGGGAGGATAGGAGGGAGGGAGGATGGGAGGGAGGGAGAGAGGGGAGGATGGGTGAAAGGGAGAGAGGGGAAGATGGGAGGGAAGGAGGGAGGGGGAGAGTGAGGGGAGGGAGGGGAATAGGTTGGGAGCTGAACATGAAACAAAGGCGAAGGTGAGAAGGAGTAGGGGGTGTAGGCGAGTAGGGTGAAGGACGGAGGGGTACAGGGTGTGGTTGCAAAGAAGGATGAAGAGGGGATATGAAAGCATCAGGAACAGGGAACTGAAATGGGGCAGGGGTGGAGAGGGGACACAGGGGAGTTGGGGGGAAGGAGGAGAAGATGAATGGAAGCAGAAAGGTTCCTCATTGTCCAGATTGACTGGACTACAAGTCTACGTGACTACGTGTCCCCTACATAGAGGCAGAATCAGTAGGTCAGGGTGGATGGTTGTTAAAACTGGCTACATGCCCTGTGTAGTCTTTCATCTCAGCAAAGTTTCAGATCTTTTTAAAGTCAATGCTGATAGACACACTCAAAGTAGCCAGGCAATCCCTTCACTAGTCCTCAATGGATATCCTCACTTCACACCTTATTGAGCACAGTGTTAAATTGTCAGACATGATTAAATTAGGTAGTCTGCCCCATTAACACAGTAGGTCTCTCTCTCTGTCTCTCTCTGTCTCTCTGTCTCTTGCCAGCTAGCTAAACCTAATGAACACAGCACGTCTCCTGCTCTTTCTTTCTCGCTAGATAACTTTATAAACACAGCAGGTCTCTCACTCTCTCTCTCTCTCTCTCTCTCTCTCTCTCTCTCTCCCTCTCTCTTTCTGTATATATATATACTGTATATATATATATATACAGTATATATATAGCTTTCTATCTCTCTCTCTGATGATTCTGACAGAGTAGTCTGTTTGGAAGAGAAACTGATCTGATGAAATGTTGACTTGAGTTTACTTGATCATTTGGATGTTAACTTGCAGTGTACCAGCCAAGATCATTTGACATTTTGATACGATTTAATCTTGTATTTAACTTAGTTCAAAAGCAGGTGGAGAAGTTTCTCATAGAAGATGCTTGGATATGTCAGGTAGCATTTGATTAGTCAGGACCAACAAGCTAAAAACATGACTTTACAATTAATGCTTGCTGGCTTGCTTGTCCGGGATTTTGGTGCTCCAAAAAGATTGATGAGGATTGGGAAACAAGCAAGTACAAATACAAGACAATGTAGCGTTTTTCTAATTGTCTGTTTTATATGTTGTGGAGATTTTAATATTACTTATTGAAATCCACCTGGGTTTGGGTAAAAAAGTCTTAACTTCAGTTTGAAAGTATTTCTGCTCTGTAAGTTGGTTGTGATGCGTTTGTTCATCTTGCTAATGTAAACTTGCCTGGGCCTAGTTAATCAACGGCTCCAAATGAAAGCCTGCAGGTCCAGCATACTATCCCTGCTCTATCCCAACACTACTCAAGCATGGGCTGCTGGACTGTCACTCTCACTCTCTCTCTCTCTCTCTCTCTCTCTCTCTCTCTCTCTCGCTCTCTCCCCCCTCTCCCTTTCTCACTCTCTCTCTCTCTCACTCTCCTTCAACCCTCTCTCCAATTTGGAGATGTTCCGTCTGTGTGTGTCTGAAAACATCTGCTCCTGCCCCATGTTAGCCAAGATGATGATCCTTATCTATTAGACTGTTACATTTACTACTTTTTCTACTCACATTAGTTGTTTAAACACCCATTCATCTAAGGGCTTGATATACCTGCTTTGAAGGACTGTTTAAATGTTTTCTCCAATCAAGTAATGAAGCTTCAGACAATTATCAAATGACTGCCAGGTTAGGAACATATAACATGTTTATAGCCTGTAGTTTGTTGATACTTTTTGGGACAGGTTTTTCATTAGAGGTATACTTACCATAGAACAACACGCTAAAATCATGTCACCCGTGATTTCTAATCCAACTACCTTCCTGGTTCTACACTGAAATCTTTATTTGTTGATGGAAAGTAAGTCCTTGTGTGTGTCCAAATGTTATAAAAAAGGACGCATGACAGTCTGGTTCCCTTTGCTTAAAATGTCAAATTTCTCATTACTGTAACAAGGTATTGTGGTCTTTATCAGTGGATAAGTCAAATAAAAAAAGATTTGGGTAAAACAAATCCAAGAGTTCAGTTATCAACAGACAGCAAATTCTATAGTGCTAATAATAATAATAATAATAATGTAGCTTCATCTCAAAAGAGTGGATGTACAACAGTAGATATATACACTCAAAACATAAAACGAACCATCTAGGTATTCAGTAACAGACTTCTTTATACACCAGTTATAGACATCTAGAATGCTATCTCAGACTTAGCAAGTAAACCACAGGGATTTGAGCCCCTGTCCATAACCAGAAAGGCAAGCTAATTGCCAGGTGGTCAGATTAACTGACTGGATTTTGAACACAGTTGCTGTGACACTGAATTTTGTATCTACTTACCTCCGGCCACGTAAAATCTGACTACCAAAAATGTGTGTCTAGGTAAAGGCAGATGAACACACTCGCATGCACACTCACACCTTCAGTATTATAACTTCCTTTACACACACATATTCAGTAATATAACTTCCTTTACACACACAGGATAAGTGAAGGACATAAATTATTCCAATCCAACAGTGGAGAACACAGACAGACCCTGGAGTGCAACAGTAGCCTTCACCCACCCTCAAACCATCTGAGAAAGTACTTCAGCAAAACTCAGTGGACTTCAGAGGAAGCAGCTAGATGCTTTGAACCCAGCCATCTCTCTAGAAATGTAACCTATGCACCAAGATATTTTACATGCACTGATGACACCATAACTAGATGAATGGATGTTGATCAATCCTCTAAAGGGTACCTCAGTGAAGTGTGGTTTTCTGGCTGTGGCTGGGGAACATACCCTAACAACACAGCACATTCACATCCCCTTCAGATAGATGCACATCAGAGAATGATCTTGTCAAAACACTGGGTTATCAAGGAATGACAGTTAAGTTCAACCATTTCAATGGGTAATCCTCCCAGCACAGCAGGAATACGAAGCACCAGTATTGAAGGCATGGAGTGACACCACGTCATTTGCTTGAAAAACCCCTTTACCTCTAACAGGGTGGCGTACGTTCTTTATGACTGATGTAAACACTCATCCAGATGTGGCTGTGTGCTTTGCGACAAGATAACTCCAGTGGTGTTGACTGTACCAGCTGCATAATGTTGCTTTGAAACAACCATAGGCACTTCCCCACCCCACCCTGTAAACACTGTCCCTCAAGGGTGTGTGTGTGTATATGTGTCACGGGAGCCTGTGCGTGTGTCATGGGTGTGTGTGTGTGCGTCCAGACACTAGTGTGAACGGCGCATTTGAACCGGACCCTGACGCCCTACCCTCTTCCACCAAGCTTGTCTGTGTTCGGAGTTGCGTTCACAGGAAAGAGGCGGGATCCGCTGTATATGCGAGCAGTCACAGAAACCAGGACGTCTCGTTGTTCGTGTAGCATCTGGAACATTGTGGAACTACAGCCTCCCCTGGCACCCCTAAATCTCTGGCCCATAACAGTCTGTCAGACCGGCAACCCATTCTCCACCATGTGAATGAGCTGGAATGGTTAGACGCAGGAGGGTGTGGTGTAGAGTGGTGTGTGTCTTAGAAAGAGAGAGAGATTCTTGGATTTAGACTGATCCTTCATTTTTCATCTTGTTTTCATGATCGTCAAAAAAAGAAAAAAAACACAAGGGATTTACAAGACTCTAGAGGGATCTAAAGGGTTCCTTCCTTTATGAGGGCTGTTGTTCTATCCAGAAATATTTGCTTCTGAAAACCCCTCTTTTGAAGAATTACAGAATTGTTACTCTTAGTTTAGGATTATTTAATGTCTGCATAATTGACTGACTGGCTGAATGTGTTGAATGTATTGCCCCGATGATTTGTAAGATGTACTTTCACATAGGATAAAATACCAGGCCAGTGAGCCAAGATCTACACGTAGGATTTGAAATCATAACTGCACCACTTAGAAAAGCATGCAGGCTGAAATGCAGACCCACTCACTCACTCAAACAAAGACTGCTTCAAAGAGTATATTTCACTTGGCCTCCTCTAGAAATCACTTGTGATTTCAGAGGCGTATCAATTCAGAATACGTTGATGTCTCTACAATTCGAGTACCTGCTCTTGATTAGTTATTTCTTTCAATCCCTTCATGTTGCTCATTCGTTGAGTGATCACCTCACTAGAAGTAGGATCGCTTTTCATATAATTGATAAATAATTGTGTGAATCTAGGTCAGGTCATTTTGTGAATCTAGATAAGGTTTAAGGCTAGGGTTGTCTTATTTCAGCAAGCTTGACTGTGGCTAAAGGTTTGGGGTTTGTATAACAGCACAAATGCTTTTTCTATTAAGATGCAATTCCGGATTCTCAATATCCACGTTGTCTGATTAAAACCAGAACATCTAAAATATCCAAAGTGACTTCAATTGTACCATCAATCTAATTTTGTTGTTGAGGAATGTGGCCAAACTGGATGCTCTAGTAAATCAAAAATACCATCACTCCAAAAACGCCTAACCCCTAACCACAGCACCACAATACAACAGGAAAACACTGACGTTCAGAGAAACATGGAGGATGATGATCCCAAAGAGCAGCACATAGAGACAGCACCCTTTTTCAGAGGCACTTTGGGTATTGAAAACAATGTTTCTTTTTTCCTCAATCTTCAGCAAGTAGTCAGAATATCTCAAGAGATCCAAATAAGTGTTGCTATACTGTGGAACTTCTTAATATTTTCTTCTTTTTCATTTGTTTATGTCTTACTGTTTTACCTGGTATTGTGTGTGGACCTTGGGCCTGATGCTTAGCTTTCTGTTTCCGCTTCCCCTTGTTCTACACAGTATGTTACCGTTGCTAAAGATGACATTCATTCACCTGCTGAGAACAGCCTGACATGCATAAGTCTTATCTGGCATGTTGCTGATTCCTCTGGTCCTATGCTCACCTTTGACCTGTTGGGACCCGTGGCACCTTGATTTTTTATCTTTACCCTACCACTTAGATAGTTGTGTCGCCCATTAAAATCTGTCAGACCTGCATTTGCCTCCATCTCAGCCTCCCTAACCTGACACTCGATGGCTTTCTTCCAACCTTATCCTGCACAATCTATGAGTTAAAACAATCCGACATTTTTATGTCATACCAGACGTGAAAATGTTGGGTAAAAAGTCAGTCACTTTAATTGGAGTCATACATTGTCATTTCCTGAAAATCTAAGCTAATAAGCGTCAGAAATCAAATCATTCACAATTCATCCCCCTTAGTTTTCTTTCTGTTGAATACACTGTTTGGTGTAGGGATGACACCACCCACCAGTAAACAGTGTGTCCAGAGACCTGTCCTTTTAAAGGCATGACTAGCAGGCTGCTACAAGAGCGGCAGGTAGGAGGACAGGCATTGTAAATGTTGTAATTTCCTATTTGTATTAGTTTATTTTAAGTCCATCATAAGCATGTTTTGATGTATTCTTCTCACTACAGTGAAGTTGATAATGTGTCTATTATTCAGCTAACGTACATAAAAAGATCTGGTTCGCTGTTGACTTCCTATGATGTCAAAGTTTTGGTCAGATTGCTATCAGAGCTTGTATGTTAAAGTCACAGTTCAGATATGGCTTTGTCAAACGCTGAAGAACACATTTCTTTTGGTGAGTCCTAGCAAATGTATTTACAGACTGTAATACTTTTCCTGAAATACAACACATTTATTCAGAATTTCAGTGGTTATTGTTCATCAACAGTAAAAAAAAAAAAAAAGTTTAATACTTTTTTTGGGGGCTGTTAACTGATGAATGATTTTTCCTAATAGGAGATTTTGTCTGACCTGGTATTATTTTTTATTTTTTATTTGACAGAGCATTGTCAAATTGACTCCGGAAATAGCATTTACCAAAAGTTTGACTAAAGTTTTATCTTTGTTTAAAAAACCTTTCTGGTTAAAAGTTTGAAATGAAATGCTCTTAGAGAAACACTTGGATTCGCCCAACAATATGAACCAGTACAGTAACCACAGTAAATATTCCAGACAGTGACTGGTTCGTAGTATATCTAGCTAAATCTACATGATGTGCTTTCTTTTGTTTTCTCGATTCCTTACTGTTTCCCAAGACAGATCAAGGTAGTCAACACAATGTAGTGTTAAAGCCAGGCCATGCTTTTGCCTCTCAACAGCCTCAAACGACAGGAAAACCTATTCTTGACCTTTTCATCATGGCGATCTGTGCCAGTTCATTTATTTGAAATCCATTCAGTAGGCTATGCAATTTTTGAGATTCATTGGGTTTTCGATGGATGCTAGTTGCAGTGCCCATGGGCCAAACACTAGGTGGCAAACCCCCATTTATTTATAGTGAGCCATCAACGCTGCACATCCTTGGGGCCTGAGCCAGAGATGTGCTGACATGCAACTTATACAGTTCCCAACATTACTAGCGTATGTACCTGTTAACAGAACATGGGGGCATTCTGAATTCTTTACGTAAAGGGACCCGTGATGCAACATTGACATTTTTGAGCCTATTTATTGGTAATTATTGTTAATATTGCTATTTATTATTAACATGAACATCTAGTCCTAACAACGTTACACACTTCAGTGCTATTTCTTGGGTCTTGGGCAAGACAACTGTAGACTTTTAACATCGTACAATGTCAGGCTGTTAGGATAACTGAGCCGCAGACACACATACACACACATATTTCTGGTATCATAGTTAGACTAGTGCACAGTGCATGTGATGCAGTTGATGATTGAGATGCCAGTAAAATGTATAGTGTACTAGTGCATTGGTACAGACCATAAGGGTTTACTTAACGACTCAAGAGCTCAAGTCAAGTGTAAGTTTTTCAAATGATTTCCTATATTTACTTACTAAAACTCACAAATTTTTACAATAATAGTTTTTAGCCTGTTTGTGTTGAAGAATTGATTGGCTTCATCTGCTAGCGATTAACAATTTAATTTATTTGAAGAAGTATAGGAAGGATTGTAGGTAGTGACAGAGCTAACTGCCAGCAATCAATTAACAATTTTATTTCTGCTGTATAGTTGCTTTATTTAAATGTCTGACTTTCTCCTTCCCCTTGTCACAAAGGGACAGCAGCAATGCCAACACCTGGTGTTACCCCAAATAACTTTTCTAGTGGTGTCATCCTGTTTGTCTACATCACCACTTTCCTCGTTGGGATACCTGCCAACATCCTGGCCTTCTGCACTTTCTGTCGCAAAGTTTGCCATAAACCTGCCCCTATGGACATTCTACTCTTGAATCTCACCCTGTCAGACCTCTTATTTCTGGCCTTCCTGCCTTTTAAGATGAAAGAGGCCATGGACAACCAGTTATGGAACCTGCCTCTGCCACTTTGTCCCATTACAGGGTTCATGTTCTACACCAGCATCTACGCCAGCATCTTATTTCTCACTGGGATTAGTGTGGAGCGTTACTTGAGTGTGGCCCACCCTACCGTGTACATAAAGCCGGGTCGGATGATCTACACGGTGGTCGCCAGTGTGGCTTTCTGGATCCTCTCCCTATCTCACTGCAGTGTGGTCTTTATAATGCACTACTCCAACACAGCCAACACCAGCCACGCACAGACAAAGTGCTACGAGGAGTTCTCTGACAAGCAGCTCCGTGTCCTTCTCTCAGTGCGCCTGGAGATGTTCCTGGTCCTTTTCTGCTTCCCCTTCATCACCTGCTGCTTCTGCTACATCAGCTTGATACGCATCCTCTCAAGGAGGCCCAAAATCACCCGGCGTCTGCGACTCCGTGCCATCGGCCTGTCGTTGGGCACCCTTGTGGTGTTCACCCTGTGTTATGGGCCCTATAACATGTCCCACATATATGGGTTTTTCTGGGGAATGAGTCCACCGTGGCGGGTTAAGGCCACCCTGCTGAGCACCTTCAATGCTTGTCTTGACCCCGTCATATTTTATCTGTCTTCATCTGATATGAGGAGCATGTTTAGGCATTGTTTTAAGAGCATCAGGGTTGGTCTGCGAAGGCAGGACCTTTATCACAAACCTGAGGGTTCGTAGGCATTTTTGATGACTAATGATACTGTTTGCTTATGAATGCAAAGTAAAGGATAATTTAACAAATCTGAAGTCTATTGTATACTAACTATTCTGCTATTTGTTTATGAGTATTATACATGTACATTATATATGTACATAGACCGCATCCACTTGTGGAATATTGTTGTAGGTTGTTTAACATCAGGTTTTTTTGCATTGTTGTTATTAAACTTTGAGAAAGATTTTGAAAGCCTGTGTCAGTAAGATTTTATCAGATAGACTCAGAACTCATATTATCTTGTAAGTAATCCCCAAAATGTCTCAGACATAGAAAGTATAAGAAATGATCTGCTTCATTTGATCTGACAATTTTACAATAAGTTCTAAAATGTAAGCATTTCCAGTGTCAATTGCTGATAGAATGTGTACATGTAGAAAGCTATTGATGTTATATCTTGTCATGAATTAGAAATTGTAATTAATGTCTTCAATTGCATTAGTGATTTAATTGCAATGCCTCTATTTACACTGTATTTAAAACGATTGTAAAGTTGTCTTGGGTAAATACGTAGGTACGTGTACATGTTGACAGTCATGAATGCACGTCCACATTCTCCAGTGAGTGGGAACAAAGTAACAAGACAAGATTAACCACTCATTTGAAACATGTGGTGGAGCACAGTTTCAGATCGTTGTCAGCATAGCAGCTGAATCAGTCATAATAGAAGCGGCTCTTTAATAGCCTACTCTTGATTCAGCGGAAGGGTTTTGAGACACAAAACAATTGATATTCCAAGAAAGGTGGCCAGTTTATTCATACCAATGTTTGGCTGTCATTGTACTTGTCTTTTTAATTGTATTTGTCATTACATACTAAATAAATACAAATTACACCCACAAGGAACAAAGAACATAGTTATTTTCACAAGAATCTATTAAGAAGGTTTGTACAAACAATGACATGAACTGCCTTCACACATGGTAAAGAACCTGTTCGGATTTCTGTATTACTATTATTATATCTTTATTAGACGCATGTTTAGGATTAGGATATCTTCATTAGCCTATGCTGTGACTCACAGGTATTATATTTTGCGGAAATTATTTTGGCGGGGTTGCATGAATGAAACAGAATCACAATATGGTTTGTATTGACTTACCGACCTCCATTCATTCCTCAGTAAAACATCAGTGATCGCTGATTTGATATTTGGCAGTGAAGAAGCACAGCCTTTTTCATAGTGAACAGACCCATGTGTAAGATCTTCCATAGCCTGTTCCAGGTACCATCCATACTATTGACATAATGTTTACTTAATAGAAATGATAGTCTTTTCCATCCAATCAGGCAATCAGACCTGCAAATTGCTTGCAAGCTGCAAAAATTTAGTTCATGGTTTTATATATATATATATATATATATATATATATAACCATGAACTAAATGTGTTATATATATATATATATGTATATATATGTATATATACATATATATATATATATGTATATGTATATGTATAATTTATAAATTTTTCTGTTTGATCCGTAGTGGTAGCGTGACTAAGTCGATATCTCTTCTTCAGTGCTTCCAGGAAGTCTACACAGCACGTCCCTAAGCTATTTTAGCCTCTGGACTGACTGTCAGCGGTCCTACAGCACTTTTAGAGTTGATTTGGTGCCTTACAAACTGACCTGTCATTGTGAAGTGTGTGAAAGCGCGTTGATGTCTTCCAGCCACAAGCACACCCGGAAGCAGTCCGAAAGCGACCACATCAATTCCTAGGGACCTCTGCTCTGTCTAAAGTCACGGGTGGTCGACCCTGCCACTAGGTCTGCTTCCATTCTCTTCTTCCTCTCCTCCTAACCCCATAATTGTATAATTAGATCTATTGACTGGGTGTAATTGTTTTTAAAAACTCCCTTGTGTTGCAGCCACAATAATGCCTGACGTTGTTATAATCCAGACTTGGTGTTCTCCAGAGATCAGATGGGCGACCACCCATGACAAGGTTGATCTTACTCACCCCGGAACACTGTCCCTATCAAACAACAGAGCTGTGTAATGACAGGCATCATTTACAACGTGTTCTCCTTAAAACACAATATAAGCATTGTGATACCTGAGTCATCCTGAGTCATATGGGTTACTTCTGCTCATGACTGACTGTGTGTTAGACTGGGCCTTGGCCTCCAGCTGTTGGAGTCTGTATGAAGCCATAGTTCCATCCCATCCCTCAGCAGAACTCTTGGAGAGCTGTCTCATGTGGAGCCCACAGCTGTTAGGGAATAGCGTGTGTGTGTGTTTGCACGTGCCCCTATGAGCGGGTGTGGATTGTATGCAATATTGTCAGTCACCCATAAAAGAACGTCTTGGCCTCCATCTACAGGTTTATGACCAAGGGTATAAACTGTATTGTTCCTATGAATGGCCTGTGTCTTTTAACACTAATGACAACTCCGAGTCATTAGTCAGAGGAAAGGGTCTTGCTATGTGGGTCCTGTTTGAACTTATCCCCAATGGACCAAACAATCAGACCATTAGGAAAAAAACACATGCATATGTTTACTGGTGCGAGAGCTCAGCCCCTTGAGATAAAGCAAGCATTGACTGGATGCACATCTTGAGTGCAGACTCCATGCCATACAGTTTAAGAATGTAAAAGGATAGCAGTACAAAATCAGTCCTGGGAAACAATAATCTACTGGGGCCAAGAGCAGAAGAGGTGGTTTGGAACTACCCTCCACAGATCTTCACACTAGATCCGTCACAGACCTGTCATCAACAAACCACAAGAATTACTTTTTGGTTCAAAGACTTTTGAGTTATGCTAACAGGACAGATTTGTATTGGTGAGGAACCCAATTATAATTATTGTTTGGTTGTGAAAAATAAGGCTACTGCCACACTCATTCAATGGTTCAGGGAATTGTTTTTTGCATGGCCACAATACACACACAAGCACACAGGAGTTCTTGCATCTTCATCCACACCATTGCATCTCTTGTTATGCTGAATAATGAAACATCAAAATAAGCAGAGTTAGAGAGCATTCCTTTCTCTAGTATGCTGGCTGTATGGCAATACATCAGCTCTTTGCAGTAAAAAATGTGAGTTAACTGATATAATCAAATTTCCCTTTGCGTAAAACAGTTGTCCAGACAATCTCTGACCTTTGTTTGCACAGTCAAGTGAGGTCGAGCTCCATTTCATGTGCCCAAAATCTAATTTTTCAATTGGGAAAAACTCTTGCGGTCAATTGACAGTGACAAGTATGCCCCGAAAGACAGGAAAAGAGGCAGAGTTTTTCCATATTTTCATACAGGGATTGCGTACAACTACACATTGAATTATCGTTGAACTATAAACAGTTTCGAGATGAGTTGTAACTAAGACAGACACGCATCTTTCGTTTAAATCGTATTATATTCCCAGTCATATTCTACTTCAATCATATTGTATTCCAGTTACATTGCCATTGTGATTCTTTGAAAACTTGCTGGCTTTCAGGCCTAGTGTAGGTGTTCTCTATACAGTAGTTCCACAGTGTTCTCAAAGACTGCTGTAACACACCATTCCGTTATTCAGCCTACAGACTCAGCCAAGCTAAAAGCCCCTTGAGACAGTTGCATCATTCAGAGTAGATATCCTCATGGTGCATCTATTAACTGTCTCGCTACCACCATCTCATGGACAGCGGCCCATGTCTGTCAGGAGAAACCATGCCGTCTTGCCTTGGCCTGCGGAACATAACAGGAGTTAAAGAGATTCCCGCTCCCAGCCGGCTGGCTGGGGGACTATGTCGGCTCTTAGCTCAGCTGTAATGGATCTGGCAGAGGCGGTCATGGCGTTGGCTGCTGACGCATTCAAGACACTTGGCTGCAGCACTGCTGCCCACATGTGCCATTCTGTAGCAATGGTGGGGTCTCACACACAGAGGTGAAAGACAGAAAAAAGGTGAAAAAAGATCTATCCAATAGCAAGTGAGAGAAAATATAATAATTTTTTTCTTCCTTTCCACGACTGAGAACATTACTGTGGTTTTGACAGTCTGGTAACGGCAGTGCATGCCTACTGTATGGTGCTGCTGCAGTTCCGCGTGTAAATGGTCTGAGACAAGGAACATGTTAGAGTCTGGTTCTCTGTGGACCACATCGTTTAGTTAGCAGCAGGTGGCTAAACATTAGGGTGCTACGGCATGTCATCTACACTGACTGATAGTTAGGCGTAGCCCTGTCTTGTCTGTGCTGGGTTTGAAGGATGAAGCACAATGATAAAAACTGGGAGCCTGAGAACCACTCCCCCTCCTCCCCTCCTCCACCCCGCCAACCACACACACACACACACCTTGTGAGCTGCAGCAGTTCCCATGCTGTGATTTATTGGCTATCTTTAGCTTGATTTAAAGTTGGACTGTGCCTTATGAGTTGGAGAGCTTCAAACTGCACGTCCTTACGGAATGAGTCTAGACGCCTGATTTCACTGGTTTATACTGAGCTCGGTGTGTATAGTAAATAAAAACGTCTACCATGACAACCCTCCACCCCTGACAGAGCCCGGAGAACAGCCCTCTTTTCTCATGTTCATCTGTTTCTACTGAATGGACAATACAAACAGAACACACCAATGAGCAACATCCATGTACAGTAGCCTATGTATGGCAGCTCTGAGGTTATACTGTGAAGTATCATGATACATCAAACCACGGGAATCTCTGTGTTTGAAGTCAATTACAGATCTGGTGTCAGTTTTGATGGATTCCCTCCGGGCTTGATGTTCAGTAACCTCCTGACAATACTGATTCTAGATCATCTTTCAATAGCAACTCGACAGTATACTAGTTGGGCTCTGCTTGTGTTCATTGTCATGTCTACATGAATACTACAAATCTACAGAGAAAGTGTATCAGCAAATGTTCAATAACTGACAAGCATAGTAAAGCAAACATTTTCTTTTATTTGGCACAAAACACAAAAGTGCTTAATTATAACACTGCCCATGATTGTTGGCAATAATACACAGTCAACCGTCAATACTTGGTCTCATTCTCAGCCATATATCTTGGTTCTAATTAGTTTGTAAACTCTAGATGTTCAGATAGCTATTCCTTTTGCATTTCTGCACCCACTTTTGTTAGGGCAGGAACAAAAAGGGGTATTGCATACTTGCTTCATAAAATGTTTGTGCAAAGGTCTCTTTCTGAATATAATCTAATTTGCTGGAGCAGTACTCCTCAAAGGCTGCAGGTCTAACTCTCGTCAGGTTCTAACTTCCTTCAGGACCTCATGCAGTAAGGCTTTAGGTAAAAGAAATGTCTAGATATAATATTCTGAGCACATACATCTATAAACCACAGAATGTTGTCATAAATATGCTGGTTTTCTATCCAAGTACATTTAAACACAGGTTTGTCCCCTTTCTTGTAGTCAATAACTTATCCCTAAAATTGCAATTTTTTGTTACTATTGCGGACAAAAAACCCAGCTCTTCATTTCACATTTTTGGTCAGATACACAAGTCATTATCATAACAGTCAAATGCACATTGCCTTTCCATTTTATATAAAAATGAATGAAAATAGAGACTCTTTGGTGGCTAAACAAAAATATAATAAAAATGTCTATATAAAAATGCATTACACAATACAATATGTTATTAATAAAGTCAACTGCTACAGCAAGGCCAGAAGGCGACCAAATCCAGCGTTGACCTTTATTAAGAACGGTGTATATAAAAAGAACAAAAGAATTATAAATTATTTAAGACGAGAGTGCGTCATCTTTGACTGCACCTTCATCCCAGTATACCATTCATACAATGCACACATAACCACTGAGGTATTTTGTCTTGTCAAATGACTCTGTCAAGCATTCTGCTGCACATCGGGAGTGAGACACAAAAGTGCATAGGAAGTATTAAACTAATGTCCACCCCATGTCAAGAAAAACAAACCCATGATGTCACCTAGTGTCATTTGGTGGCGTGTCATCTAATGTCATTTCTAGGACTCTAGTTCCAGACACAGCAGCAGATACCTCTCCCTTGGCCGAGTGACTTCACGCCACCCCCAGTGACTCCACCAGCAAGCGGGCTGAGATTCTTCACTTTGTAAACGTTGAGGAGGGATTACTGTCAGTGGACGATGTCCGGTTGCTCACATCATACGTCGATCACCATGTCGTACTGCTGCTCTTTCTTCCTCCTACCGCACTTGTTGATCAGCACTATGTATAACGTCAAAAGCATGACCCAGTAGCTGGCATATACTATTGCACCGATGATTAAGACTATTTTCTCTGTCTCCTGGAAGGGTTTTTTGGTGTCTTGGATGACTGTGTAGATAAGGCCAAAAAAGAGAATAGTAAACCAGACAGATATGGGCACAAGCCCGATAAAGTTCACCACAATTGTTTTTCTGCCCGAAGTCCCCCACCCGGCCTTGTTTATGGTTGCTATGGCGAACATTTTGGCTGGAAGCAGGCTGGACATGTATAACACTGAGTAGAAGGACATGAACACCATGACTATGTTGCCCCGGAGACAGCTGGCGAAGGACGATTTGATGAGGGCCACGGCCTGTACGATGAGCAGGAAGAGAAGGATGTTCCACAGCCTCCCCTGGTAGAACAGCTGGATTGCCGTGGCGATGAGGAAAAAGGGGAAAAAGCCGGTGATGATGGCCTCGTAGGTCATCCACAGGTGGTGCTTGTGGAACCACAAGGCGTTATACAGCCACTCTCTAAAGTAAGACTTACTCCAGCGTGTCTGCTGGTTCAGCCAGCGCAGGTAGGTGATGGGGGTCTCTGTGAGGCACTTGGAGCGGGCCGTGTACTTAGTGGCGTAACCCAGGCTGAGGACGCGGTTGGTGAGATGGCGATCATCGCCGAAGCTGCAGTGGCTACCCATAAAGGTCTGGTTGTACCAGTCCTCCATGAACTCATGGAGGAGGGCGTTCCTGTACATTCCCAGGGGCCCGCTGATACACTGGACACAGCCAAAGTAGGACTGGCAGGCCCGCTCGATGTTGAAGGCCATCCAGTATCTCACACTGCTCAGGAAGGAGATCCACGACTCATACTTGTTCAGGATCTGTAAGGAAGGAAATAACACAATGTTTCTGCTACACTTTGTGACAGGCTTGGATCATTTTAGTTTACCTCAGTGTAGGAGTAGGGGCGAATTCTAAACTGGTTTGACGTATGGATGTGTTTATTCAAAGCAAAAAATGTGTCTCTCTCTCTGTTCTCTTTCATCACTCCTCTTGAGTTATGGTAAGAGCACCAGAATATGATACCGACTGGCGAACCGCACCTGTACGTCTCCTCCCACGCCCCCAACCATGGGGTCCTCTTCCAGAACCTTCACCATCTCAACAGAGGATGCCGGGTCCAGCATGGTGTCCGAGTCACAAACCTGGAAGCAAACAGGAAATACTATCCTGTTAAACCCAGCGACAAACTCACACTCTCCCACATTATACAACTTAGCCTTTAAACTAGGGCGATAGATCTCTTTACAGACACAAAGGCTCCATTAGAGTGTTCTGGAGGGGAGATTGTGACTGTTCAATCCAGATATACAGTCCCAATTTAAAATATCCAAGAATAATTAACAGGATTGATTGAAATGTTGAGGGGATGTTTTTTGTCTTTTGGTAGTAGTAGCATTTGGCAGAGTGTACAGGAACAATACATTAACAAAGTGCTTCCAAATCCTTGTCCTGAGGGAACACCTGTCCTGAATGTTTTAGATATTTCTTCTACTCCAACACATCTGATTCAAATATATGGGTCATTATGAGGCTCAGCAGAAGCCTGGTAATGACCATTTATTTAAATCAGGTGGATTGAAATAGGGAATTATCTAAAACATGCAGGTAGGGGGTCCCTGAGGACCAGGATTGGGAACCACTGCATTAACATAATTATATTTTAACAAAGGTCAAGCCAACACATAAAGCCTTTGAAAGTATCACAACAGCTGCAACAACAATGTGTCATGTATTATGAAAAGCAGAACACACCCTTTGGCCTTTCATTAGTCAATTTGCGTAAACACTGCAACCTGCTTGTTTCCAAGACAACATGTTCCAAACAAATTGGAAGTGAATCAACAGACTCATATCATCCAATTCTCCTCACTTCCTATAAAGGTTTCTTTTATTCCTAAATTGGAAATGATGCTATTAAGTGAAGTCAGTTGGGCCTTTGTGTGAAAAGCTTGGTTTATAGAAAAGGTTTAAGACCTCATCCAGACACGAATTATTAGAATTGGGTGTTTTCTAATGAGGGTTGTAGTCTATTGTCATGTGTATGATCCAGATACACGTGCACCGGTGTGCCTATATGATTTAATATGTCCCTTTGTGGCTGGATGTAATGTGTTACTGAGGATGTATGTTAGGATTCTCTTTTGAATGAAAAAAAGTTGTTTCAGCCATTAGATATACTTTGTGTACTGTATATTTAATCGATACATATTGTTCGTGTTACCCGTGTCTTTCTGGCATCCTTGTATGGGTGTGCCAATATCATTACTCATGTGTTCAGAATTAGTTTAGGTGTAACAGCATCAAGAGTGCTGGCTGGTTCTCTCTGTCAGACCATAAATGCCTGAAATCCCATCCAATTTAACACCAAACTTTTACAAACTCTTGAAATGTTGAAAACAAAATAGACAGCTCAGTTAATCCTTATGGTTTGGCAATAAAACACTGATTAATCATCATTGCGGCTGCAATGAGACACAGTTTAAAGACAATACAAAAACAGCACACAAACCGTTCTTCACATAAATTATTAATGTTCACGTGTTACTGGCAATCCAGATTCAGGTGTTCTATTAAAGCTTTGGATCGAGAGTAACAGCCCCACAGAACAGCTATGGGTTTCATGTGGTTTGAAAACGATCCGTCTTTATCCAGAAGGTCCCTTTACTAGCATGCTGAGATAAAGCCACTACTTTTGCTCAGGGAGCCAGTTCAAATCATGAACTGCAGACCTCACCACACGAGTCCCTATTTTACAGAACACTTGACCATGCTTGAAGTCAACGGGGTTGTTTGAGGACAGCTGTTTCAATGCCTAAAGGCGAACTTCTTTGGCTAAAGACAAAAAAAAAAACTTCACACATTTTCATTGTATTGCATGTCACCCTAGCTGGAACACAACTCAAATTTTTTTGGCATTGCAAGCGAAAAACTCCTGCTAACTCCGTTACAGGCACACAGCAAGACGTTCATCCTAAAGGCACGCCTTGTCTCCAAAGCAACTTATATTAGTACACTTTGGAAGGATTATATTACAGAACAACTGAAGGATCTGAATGTACCCAAAGTCCTGATAATGATTGTCCATGTATTAGCCTACAGACTGAATTATTACACGATGAAGAACATATCAAGTGATTGTTATAACTGTCATCTTGATTGAGCTAGCAGGACTTTCTGATAGTCTACCAGGACTTCAGAGTAGAATATCTACCCTGTCATTCTCATTGAGACCATTATCCCTCATCATCTTGAGTTTCACCCCCCACGGTGAAAACAACCACACATTGTGCAGTGTTGGTAGCCACTAGCTAGTTATCAGACAGATCAGCTCACTGATATGCTTAGCCCAGTCTCTGCTCTGGGCTCAGAACAGGGGTCAGAGATGCAATTGAAAGCAGCGGGTTGGAGAGAGACTGTCTGGCAGGGTTGTCACTCTTCGTATTACCTGTTCAAATGAAGGACAGGTCTTGGCTTTCAGAAACAGGCTTCTGTGCTCAGCATGTTTACATTGTGAGGCTTAACGTGTTCCAGCCACGTTGGTGTTTGTACTTTGGTGCCGTGCAGATGATGGCTTCATTAGTGGTGTCACAGATTAACACTTCAACGCTCACATGCAGTGCAGCTTTGGGGAAGCAATTTAAGTCATCCAATTTCTCAAGTATGTAAAAATAGTTGGATTGTATGAATTGTCATTGAGTTTGATGTAAGTTTGTTCAGTTTTCACAAATGTTATGCGTATTCAGAATTTGTTCGATTTACAGGGTGTACCTAATACCATATCAACCAAGTTGTGAGTTGGACTACTAAAACTAGAGGAATCTGACTGGGAGCAAACATGTAAATGTGTGACACAGAGCTGTGCTGTGCTATGAACAGAGTGACTGTTGCCTTCCGATTTACCCCCAAATACAGTACACACACACACATACCCACAGACACATACACATCCACACACACTCACATGGCCACCATGCCTCTAAAAAAGGCACAAAAGCTTCTTTGTGAACCCCATATTTAGCTTGGGCACAGCCCCCCCACCCCTCGCTTCCTCTCCGCCATCTCTCCACTACATCACCCAAGCCCCCCACCCCCCACTTCCCAAACCCCCCACCCAAACGCTTAGCCTTACCTGCACGTAGTCGACGCTCCTCCCCAGGGCTTTGAAGGCCGTGTACATGACCTCCCTCTTCCCTCCCCACTTCTGCATGATGCAGACACATTTGTTGGTGAGCACCAGGCGGGTGACCTGCTGCACGCTCTCGGCGTAGGCCTCCTCCCCCTCCTCCGGCCCGCGGTGGTGGTAGTTGCTCCTCCAGACATATGTGGCTGCCTTGTCCCTCCCCATGACGTCGCGGAAGATTTCCATCATGTAGCCGTCGTCGTCGTTGTTGCCGTCGATCACCATGATGACTTTGATGCCTGGGTAGGTAAGTCTCTTGACCGAGATCAGACACTTCCTCAGGTAGTTGGGGTCCTCCTGGTAGGCGGCGATGCACAACGCCAGGGACTTGTTGAGCTTGATGGGCGTTTCAAGAGAGCGTCGCATGTTGCGGTGTTCGAGCAGAGCGAACAGGCTCTGGATGAAGAGGTGGACGACCAGGATGGCGCCGTACAGGCCAAAGGAGACGTGGTTGTGCGTTGTGGTGAAGAACTGGTAGCCCATGATGTAAGCTGTCGAGATGCCCACCAGCAGAGAGATCCCAAACATTGTGGTTCCAAATACCCTCAGGTATGTGAGGACTTTGTCACATCTCATCTGGGAAGCCAAAACAAACAGAAATCAGCACTTGAGATGACAGTGGAGACATACAGTAAGAAGGACATTAACATAATATGTATTCTGTAAAAATATATTATGACAAGCAAGACAAAGGACTTTGGTTGATGAATGTAGGAAGCCGTTGTTTAGTGGTAGGGAGTGCTCGGATCATGACTTTCCAGGCTAAATCGCACCGCTGTAACGCATCATTTGAAAACCAAACGTTCCACTCAAGCCCTGGATGCTTGGTTAACGACAACAAAAACCAGGTTGAGACAGCAGTAGAGCCCCCCCCCGCCCCTCCTCCCTCCCGCCATCCCAGCTTCTCTCCCCCATCCCAAAATCCCCTCCGCGAAATGTCAGACGAAACTCTATGACCACTTGTTCCAAGGCCCTTTGCTGCGGCTGCTCCTCCATCTGCTTGGCAGACCCGGCCAGGCGGAGCACCACCCTCTGACATCATCTGTTTATATCTCCGTGGGAAGACATGAAGAGTGAAGAAAAGGTTTTATTTGCTGGGTCTGCTCACTGAAGAACCTTTGTCACAGTGTGGGGGAAGGTGCTAGTGATGTCTGGCCCTCAAGACATCCATTGCCGTACATGTACATGATATCGTATCATCCCACAAACATTGCTTCCGGACGTTCCGTGTCCACGCAAATCAGTGTTTTACAAAAACTGTTTTTCTCATCCTCCACTGAGCCTAGACATTACTATTATCTAACTGATATCTATAGATGATGATGCTTTTGCAGGAATGTAGACGGCTGACTGTATTATATTCCTGTCTTGCAGCTCTCAACATCAACCACGTTTTTTGGAACCAAGAAAACCACTGGCTTGTTCGACACAGAATCAAAGCGATTTAATCAGTGGCACGTGAGCGAGGAGCCTAACGTCACCCCAACGTTTACAAGACCCCCGGCTCCTGCTCCCTGAACCTGCCAAGACCCTTCCAGAGCCAGCTGGATTGCACAGGCTGAGATGATGATGTCTGCAACCTTGGAGGAACGCACGTCCCAAACACAGTCTGCTTTACAACCCTGCAATTAACTCAGTGTGAACCTTAAACTACGTCAACTGCAAGCTGGCAGTTGCTGAACAAGTCAGATACGTGCTAAAATGATTTATTTAGTTATAGTCAGCCAGACAACAAGTGAATAAACAAGTGGATCCATTGCTTTCCAATGGAACTATCTAACGAAACATTGGCCTGTGCAACTCAAATACAAGGTGTTTGGGGTCCTAAGGGCAAGGTAGGGTTGGGGTGTATGTTTCTGCAGGATGAGTGGGGGAAGGCAGGGGGTGAGGGAGGGAGGGAGGGAGGAAGGGAATGAGAGAGGGAGGGAATTCAATGAAAGGAGAGAGTGATGTTGTGAGTGACGTTGTGAGTGACGTTGTTAGTGACGTTGTGAAGTCAGTCTCACCAACAGATTTCAAATGATGTCAAGTCCTTGTGTCTCCGGAGCTTCGCGGTGTATTGACCTTGAATGACGCACTGTGGCCCAGGGAGGGTCCTCCCCTCTGCCTGAGATAACACAACCCCACTGCTGACCGATGTTCTGTGATCTCAACTGACACTGGCCCTCTGCACACACTACAAAACCATTGATTCTACTGGGCTGTCTAGACTGAGGGGCATAACGACATGTGGAGTCACAGCAGGCAGAATTGCTTTCCCCTACACCCTCAATGGAAGGGGGGGAAAAGCTGCTAAATGTGCGGTAGCTGTTACATAAGACAGCCCCAGATATTTATGCTGGGTGTCTGCGTATATGTGTATGCTATTAGCTCTTCTGTGGTTGTGTCTGGCCCTAAGCCAGCAAGGGTAGGAAGAGCAGCGAGCGTTGCAGGGAGAGACGACTCAGCACATGTGAAATCTGGAGAGTTGAATCATGCTCAGCGGGGAAATCTCTCCCAGCTTTGACGGCACATGAAATACAACACTGAGACCCAGACTCTGTAAATCTGAACCGGGGCCAAAGACACGGAGATGGAACAGAGCTCGGAGGACGGAGGTCTACGCCTTGTGCTGCGCGCCACTGATGTCGGCTCGATTATGGTCCCATGGCGAGCGACGCTTGGAGATGAATGTCGTTAATCAGTCCCACAGTGCATTGCTGTGACGGAGAGTAACACACACCTGGTGTTATAGATTCCGTTCCAGTCCACTTGGAAGATGAATAGGGCAGGAATGTTCGGACAAGGCAGTCTACCTAGGCTATGATATCGGCCTTTACGATTGAGTCTGACCTGATATGACTGAAGGGGAATGAGACTTGGATTAAGTCTTGCGTAGCCTTAATGTATTAGCACCTAACCCTAGTGACAGAGGGCTGTGTGGTGCTGTGAATCTGTAAAATAGATTATGGCTGGAACGTGAATGGATGACATGGGAGGCTTGGTCCATGTGTTCCAGTAGTGGGTGAAAGGGGAGTCTCCTTCTTGCTGAGCAGCATTTAAAATGAAGATGTCCCTCTTGACAGTCATCACTAATGGCAGGATGTCCCTGCCTTAGAGCTTACTGTTTCTCAACACACACAAACACACACACACACACACACATATATACTGTATATGTGTGTATGTGTATCTAGAGAGAGAGAGGGAGAGGGAGAGGGGAAGAAACAGGGAGAGAGGGGAAATTCGGAGTTGTGGAGGAGCAAAAAGGGAAAGGGGAAGGGGAGGGGAGCAAAAAGGAGAAAAGGAGGGGGAAGAGAAAGACCTGGAGAAAGAGAAGAGAGACCAGAGGGAGGGACGGCTTGGGAAAAGGAGTAAAGAACCCATCTGCTGGTTTACAGTTTGTGTGATGTGCCCAAATCTTCTCAAGTGTGACTAAACACTGAATTACTGGTTGGAGACAGCCTCAAGGACTATCTTACTTTATTATATGGACACAAAAACTTATGAACCCACATGATGTTCAATGTTTTATTGATTGAGTAAGAACTTAATTGGTCCTGTTCCTAAAACACAGGAACACCGGTTTGGAGTATTGTCATTTTACTTTGACCAAGTCAGTAGTAACCAGAAAGCGTCGCGTGGAATTTCTTACAACTGTTTTACTTTCGTGGTGACTTTATGTGAAAAATACATATTATTTCAAAGGACAAACTTCTATTTGAAAAACTTGACAAACTTCATGGGTCATTTATAGAGATGAAATAAATGTCTTTTTGATTTCTGCAAACTCTGGGGCAGATTGATTGGCTTCAATGCAGCAGATCAAATCAAGTGTGCTCACATTTGAACAGCATTCGTAGTATGACAATACTTAATACAGTCCCTACTTTTGAGATATTGTAAAAAGATGGCCGCTTTATCTGTACATGAAAAGACTATCACCTCCCCACCTATGCAACCCTTGTGGAGGTCTTCCACAGTGTGTCCTCCGCAGGGAAAATAACCTCAATCCAAGGGTGAAAACCCAAAGCCCACTACTCAGAAGCCTGGAGAAACACTGGCCTTATATTAGTCACGAAGTTCCTCAGCTTTCACGTGCTCCCATCAAATCCACCCTCAACCAGGGCGTACTTTCCTGGAAGGACGGTGGAGTACGACTGCATTGTGGGAAGGAGAGATTAGACAAGGTGGTGCAACACCACTGTTGGCTTCTGAGTATTGGATTGGCCGGCTCATGTCATAAATAATCCCAATCACTCTCACTCTCTATCTCCATCCCATCCATCCTTTTCTGCTTGTCCGTCCATCTGGTCTGGCCCTCGTCAGTCTGCACCAGCTGCAGCTCAGAAGCTTCCTGCCTTTCCCTGCACTTCCTCTTGACAACATGACAAATGTGTTGTCATGTTGTTGCTTTTCCACACTTGCCTTCATCCACACAAGAAAATGGCTGTGAACGCGCTTTTGGTTCACATCACCCAGTGGGACGGGAAACCCAACACCTTGCCGTGTTAATCACCAAACTTTGACCCAGCTGAAACACACAGGGCCAGAAGCTTATGCTGGGTCCAGCTTTCAAGCAGTAGGTAAGAAGCACATAACTGTATCAGATCTGCTGTTGCGTACAGCACGTTCCTTGTGACACTACAGGCTGCGCCACTTTAATGGGACACCCAAGGTAGAGGGAGTTCCGGGTCTACCCTAACACGACAACGCCTCTGATATCTCTCTCCTCATTCGTTCCTGTGCTTCCTGGTTCCCAGCCTCTGGGGGCTGGAACGACAGGCACAGTGCTGAATGTGCAGCCTAATGAGGAACAGGCATGGAACGCTTCCTGTGCTAATAGGAAACTGTTCTCAACTCATTGGCCAAAGCTCCCACAGAGCTCTTGATTGCGTGCAAATATGCACACTATTACAATCTACTGTACAAGTAGACTGTAGAGATTTAATGCAAGGAACCTATATGTTATATTGTATTGTTCAGAGTCAGCTGCATCATGATTACTCTAATACTCTAATAGATCTGTAGATGTTTCAGGTATAGCCTGGCTTCATTTCAAATTAACTTCAGTCATCAAGACAAAATAACAATGAAACGACTACACAATGACATATCTGTATGCTATTACTTCCCAATTGTCCTATTTAAAGGTTCTCTGTCTTTATTCTAGAATATGTCACAAATTTGGACTCACATTTTTCCTAATGCTAATTACGTTAAACTTTCACTCTTGGAATCCAATACATTCGTTTAATGTCATTTAGTCGTTTAGTGTCAAACAGTTAGGTTTGTATAAAGGTAGCCTGCAACCACAAATGTTCTACTCAAGGGAGGTTGCGGAGAAATCAATAGGGATCAACTAGTAGTGGTCGCATAAGGAAATAATGTACATCAGCCCACATGATGAACTCATTTTTATTCTCCAACGCTGATGCATCGTCACAGTAGATCAGGGTTGATAGACGAAATTAAACAGCGCGCGTCCCTACAGCGAGGAATGTAAATCCAATCCAAGTCACCTACCACCTAATTGGCTCATTGTACGCGCTCATGACGTTCTGCTCATGACGTCGTGCTACATTTCATCTTCTCTGTATGTTAAGATGCAGACAGTACTAGACCAATCTCGGCGCTCAATAGAGCCTTGTTGAGCGCGTATTACCTATAAAAATTGAAATCCCGTTTTTTTTCCATGGACATTACCGAATAATACAGACCTTGTTCACGTTGAATAACTGTAATACATTTTAATATGTCCTCAAACACAATACTGAATAAGAGCTTTTGTCTAGTCCAATAAAGTATGTTGTAAAGTTAGGCTAGGCTACTGTAAAAAGCATGATGTTCAGTCTTTATACTATGTTCATTTGTACAGTCTGGTTTAGGAGATGGTACTTTGGCATTAACACATGCAATGTGCATTAAGCACAGAGAATGTCATGTATTGGTATTAGAATACCTATACATAACGTATATTGCTAGTTTAATTCATTGATATGAAAATCGAATCTATCAAAGAAGCAGAATATTTGTACAACATGGATTTTAAAAAAGTTTTAGAAAAGTTAAGTTAGGCTATCAACTGTCGGCTCATTGAAGTAACTTTGTCATTGGCATGATGATGATGGCATACCTTAAAGCAGCTGTCGAGTCCTGACGTCCCGTCTCTATGAAGGATGCAGTTAGCTCCTGCGTCGCTTGCAGCGCTCCACTTGGAGAAAACTTCTCTTCAACGTTTCAAGGTACACTTTTGCAGAAAGTCTCATGAAGCCTCTTAAAACAGTCCTCATCAGAAAAATAGGTTTGTGCAATTTCCAATATCTCTTCTTAACTCTTGAGTACATTCAAGTCTCTTTAACTCCTTTTTTCCAATGAAGTAGTTGTTAAATGTCCGCATTTTAGATATTTAGTAGTGATTGATATCATTATGTCAGTCAACATTGGCAGTGTCAACAATAAAATATAAAAAGTGGATAAAAATGACATCCAACAACAGTCAGTGTTGGTGACAAAGGTTGTAATTAATTCAAGTTTTTCAAGCGTACAGGTTAAAATCATAAACTGTCGAACCACACTACTTGTAGCCTACTGCCTTTTCTGCATCTAATTTCTTCCAGACGCCTGCACTTTATGCTTCCTCCTGCAGCTACAACATTTCCAAAGGGTCTTTAGCAGGGAGAGATGTTGGAGTTGTTTTAATAAGGGGGGAAGGTAGTGGGACAAGGAGGAGCAACTTCTGGAGGAGAAAAAAGTTCCTCGTGTAAAACTCATTCAAACTTCTGAGACTAGATGGGGTAAAGATGTACACGTAGGTTAATCAATTAACCTGAGTGTTGTAAAGAATGTAGTCTTTGTATAATCAACTGGTACCTTGAGATTGTAGCTGCCCACACAGTTTCAGGTCTTGCAAAGGCCATAGCTTAGATGTATAATATATTATAGGTAAAAATGATTTAAAACTAAATCATCTGATGGATTTAATATGTGAAAATTATTTTTCGATTTTTGGACAACATAACTTGTAAGGATTCATATATATCTTTATGGATAATGGCAAAAAGAAAGATTTTATTCTTGTACAATTTAAGTCATGTCATTCATTCTCTACTGCTGTTCACGTATTCGTCAGCAGGGTGTGCTATATTATTCTAAACCCAATGCCAAATCCCTTGACATGAGATACTGTTGATCCACTCTCCTCAATTCTCTGACCTAGAGATGGAACTCCTAGAGCTTTAAATGCTGTGTTTGCACTCAACTCTTATGAATTGCCACTATGAAAGACCCTAGTTTTGTTTCAACAAGATTCTGGTATAAAATATAATTAAATTGATTAAAACATTTTTTCCCAGTCCGTACCAGGTTAGTCAGCCAGAAGAATGATGAATGTTAGAGTGTCCTTTTTTCATATTGAAAGCTTTTTATTTAACATATCCCTAATGACCGTGTCAAGCACTGATAACACTTTATGCCAACCAAATACTACTATTATGTCCTGCTAGACCACAGGCACATTTCCTAACTGTTCTTATTTGACTAGTTACACAGCGACTCACGCAGTCTTAGCCAGGGAACTATTGTGTCTTCAAGGGAAATGGGTGCTGTATGTTCAGTACCTGTGCTGGTCAGGAACCTTGGTTGAACGATCTGTACACAATGACGATTGTTCTCTGAGTCTAATAGTAGATGCTTGACGATGGAGAGACTGAGGTCTTGATCTCTTGTGACTAGATGTATGTCAGTCTTTATTATGTACTACATCCCATTGCATGACAGGTTGCTTAGATTTGCAAATAGCCAGTTGATCATGGTTGGGCCTCAAGTGTGTTGATCTTGAATTCATTTTAACCAGCCACTTAATCACCCAATGACCAACAGGGTATTGGTTATATGTTGACACCAGTTCTCGGTTCTCAGTGACAGTGTCAGTTCCACCATATAGATACGAGTCACAATTGATACCAGCTGCTCCCTAACCTAAATCCTCCAGAATCATGGAATAGATTTGTTCTCTTTTCTCCAGGGCGTTGTAACTTCTGCAGTGATTTTCTTAGATTAAAAGAAAATAGTCCTCCCTCCGCCCTAAAATGTAATCACTCAAGCCAAAATAATATTTAGCAAGGGCATAAGGTAAATCGTTTTCCATCTCATCACTGTTTGATAGATTCCGTTCATATACCATATAGTAGTATACCATATACTACCGGTGTATGAAGTTTGAACACAATGCACTTATGAACATTCATGAACATTTAGAATGGATAAAGGAAAAACTCTAATAGCACTCATGTACCGGTTCTGATTTCATCTTAGTTTTAAACCAAACTAACCATGTCGGATGCTGTCCATTCATTTCAAGATAGCTGTTACCCGATAGACTGAATCGGAGCATGAGAGAAAGAGACTAGGGAAGTAGTGATTTGAATCTTCAGCTCTTACAGTCAGGATGTAATTAAGGATTGTTCTGACTGGCTAACCCTCCGTCCCTCTAACACACACGCACGCACACTGGCACAAACACACCAAACAACCAGCTTCCCAGGATTTCCAAGCTGTTTCGAGCCACATCAGAGACAATAGGGTGGGGTGAGACTAATGGGTAGAAATATGACCTTTGAACTCTGAAGGAAAGCACCTTCCCGCAAGAAGGCGTCTCACATTTTCCATCTCTGGGTCTCTAGCTCCTGCTGCTGTGCTTTCATCTCTGGTTGGCACTGCAGTTCTCAGCCTACGTGGCTCCTTTCACTGAAGCACAATTATCATTGGATGATCATACGTGGGGAGGGCACTTGGACAGACTCAAAATCCGAAAGGACTGGTTGTGTTCATTGCCTGACCTGCTGTCATAGTGGCCTTAGTCCTGCGGGTGAGTGTGTGTGTGTTTTGAGTTTCAAACATGTGTTCCTTTGAGACGGAGATGAAGATACCCCTCCCCACGTGTTGATGTTTTTGTTTCCATGGCAACCGCAATGGGATGGGCCACCATGACGAACCAGAAATGCTTTATTGATATGACTGTATTCAGCCTCAATAGCTATCATGATTGCCAGCTGACACACACTAATGTGGCAAATGTGCAACTTCAACCGCTGAGAGTATGACAAATTTTTACTAGAGTCCGTTGCACAGTCGCAAGAACATAGTGTTGTGAACTTTATTACCTAATGAGAGCCTAATATTCTCTCTGCAGATGCAGTATACCAACTTCAACAAAGAATCCACACATCCTCAGCCTTATATGACCTTGCCATTACCTTCAGATCTCAAACCAACCAGACCTCCTCTGCAGCACACTGGCATTCACAGAGGTCCTTCGAGGACTCTTATCAGCTGGCCTTGGTCTCTTCACCTGGTTTGAGCCTAACTCAAAAGGATTAGAGATAGCATATCTAGAAAGTCATGTATACTTCTGAGTCATTATATTTATAAAACAAGAAAACATATTTATAGATATTTGTTTAAATAGCTGCATGCAGATAGCTTGCACCAACTTGCAATAACAAATGTTTTAGTGTCTAAACTGGGTCGGCAGTATAGTTCTTCTTGAATGATGAATCATATGGTACTGTGCTGCCCTTCTCCTCTCTTTTCTCTTCCAGCCTAACAGTAATCGTCTCAGCTGACCGTAACCGTCTCAGCTGACCGTAACGGTCTCAGCTCACTGTAATCATCTCAGGTGATTGTAATCGTCTCACCTGAATGTAACCGTCTCAGCTGACTGTAATCGTCTCACCTGAATGTAACCGTCTCAGCTGACCGTAACGGTCTCAGCTGACTGTAACCGTCTCAGCTCACTGTAACCGTCTCAGCTGATTGTAATCACCTCACCTGAATGTAACCGTCTCAGCTGACTGTTATCGTCTCACCTGAATGTAATCGTCTCACCTGAATGTAACCGTCTCACCTGAATGTAACCGTCTCAGCTGACTGTAATCGTCTCACCTGAATGTAATCGTCTCACCTGAATGTAATTGTCTCACCTGAATGTAACCGTCTCACCTGAATGTAACTGTCTCGGCTGACCGTAACCGTCTCAGCTAACTGTAAACATCTAGACTGACCGTAACCGTCTCAGCTCTCCTATACAAAAGCACTGGTCACTTCTGGGTTGAGAGCTATCCTAACCTTGCCCTGACCCTCAGCTTGACTTTGGAAATTCACGACGACAATGTTGCAAAGCCTTTGAAGCCCGAGGTCACACATAGACATGTAATTGCTGGACATCAATCACCTTTGGTATTAGTTTCATACGGCACCATACAGCTCGGGTACTTCTGGACTATATACTTGTACGCACACACATGCACTTCAGTCCTTGCCACAGGAGAGAAAAAGGTTCAGAGAGATGAGCAAAGTCCCTTAAATCACAGCTACGTTCACAGTCAGTACACTAACATATTGACAACCGTTTATTGCCATGGAAAAAGCATTTCAGTGAAACGTGCTCAATCTAAAAAGAGAAGCTTGAAAGACAATCTGGACGAGCCGGGGAGGGTGGCAGTCATTTGCACAGTACGCAGGTATGCAGTAAAGTTGCATTGTTGTGCGAGCGTGTGCATGCGTGTCCATGAATCCATGCATCGCTTCTGTCCCCAATAAGGAGAGTCCTACACGTGGAATTGATTGCAGGGGTCTGACGTTGTTGGCTGAGAACATGACGTGAGACTCTGTCCCCTGCCTGAACTTGCTTTGCTCCAGTTTGTGAACACCCTGGTTATTATGTATACTGCGGTGGAGTGTTTGCTGTGCTATCCTGTATATACAGTGTATGTAGCATTTAGAGAGAGAAAGAAAGAGGGAAAGAGAAGAAAAGAGATCATTTTCAATGTGTGATTCGAAATCTTTGGCATTAGGCAGTTCATCTCATGCTGAAAGGTGTATAGTATGAAACTGCTGTCCTTTGACAAATCTATGATCGAAACCACTGCGTAAACAGCCCATGTCAAGAAACAACTGGTTGCTTGGAGGGATTAACTCCAATTTCTTTTTACAGTCAATGCCAATGCACACCCCTGTTGGCAGCAACGTCACAGTCCTGAACATGCGTAAACACTAGTGTTGGCTGTAGTAGCTCAATGACACCAGGGATCTGGTGTCTCAACCTCCGATTTCCCAACCATAAGTGAGAACATGTGAGCTTTACCAATCCTCCTCTACATTGGTCCAGTGGACACCAGCTCTGAGTTTCTTTCTAGGTCAGGAAGAGAGAACTCCAGCTCCCAACTCACAGAGAAAGAAAACAAACCCATTGGCCATTGTAAAAATAAACGTCTCCGTCACTAGTATTTATTTCTGCTGTTACCAGACAACCAGGTGATTTACTCTAGCTCGTGAAAGCTTTACCTGTTTAATTGTAGTGTTACAATAACTGACCTTTAGGTACCATAATCGAATATGTTTATGTGGGTTCATGGATATACTTGCAATGAGAACTTTATGCTGATCCTTTAAATCCCTAACCACTGTTTATTTGGCATTACATTAGTTTAACAAAATTGTTTAAATCTCTAACCACAAAGTCAAAAGTATATAATAGGTCACCAGAGTTTAACCTTTACATAAAAGCGTCTCCCGCAGGAATAAATGTAAACGTAACCGATGTCTTCAGGGCCCCTAAGGTCCTCAGTAACATTTAAACTAACTAGTTTGATATCAGTGGAAATAAAGGATACTTTATCAGTTTACTTTGAGGAGAAAGCATCCCAATCTGATGAAAATGTGCTGCGACTGCATGCGACTGAATGTTCCCCAAGTTTAATCCTTGTGAAGAGTGAAACTTCAATTAAACTACTGGTTTTGAAAGTTTTTGGTGGAAGTTCCACTTTCCAAACCTGACCACAAAGTGTTTTTTTGCCTTTGTTTTCAATATAGCAGTGGCAAGTACAGTACATGTTAAATGAAATGGCGTAAAATAAACAATACCGCACTGACATGATCTTTTCTGTGGACCACCCCCTCCAGGTGCATTGCTCAGGGTCTTCCTTTGAAGTATGTGGAAGAGTCTACTTCAAATTCTACTTCATCCAGTTTAACGTGACGAAGTTTCAGTCCTTCATGTAGATTTCTTTTGTGTTTAGTGACACACATGATCAAAATGTTTGGGGTGGAAGTCTAATCGGTAGGTTCTTTTATTACTGTTCATGTTGACGATGTGAATGAGAAAAGGTACCAGATCTTAGCTGGATCCATTTATCAAATGATACAGTATATTAAGCTGCCTGTTTCTCATTGTGGAATAAAACTAACAAGTTAGTGGTAGAAGAAAAAGGCCCCTTTTGGCATTTGCTCCAATGATGTTCGTTCAGATCCCTGAGGATGAATAAATTCGTTTTTTTTCATTTTCTGTCTTGTTTTTTTTTTTGACAGGCCTTGATGTTGATCGAACACTGATGTTAGTTTATATCAGACACAAAGACTATCCAACCATTTATAACTGTGTGCGCACAGTAATGTGAGAGGTTCTTGTACGCTTGTGTGACTCAATAGACCTCAATATCTTCCCATGTTGTAAAATGCGTGTATGTATGGTGTGTACACACACTAACAAAAGAACTCAGTCATGGCTGTTTGTGCGCAGAGACGATGCAAGTCACTGATAGGGTCTGCTCTGTGTCATTTCCAGGGTCTGAGGAAAATGGGGAACACATTTCGAAAGGCATACTGGTTCACATCGACCCTAGTAACATCTTGCATCCGTTATTGTGCCTATAACACTGAGAAAGAGACCATTGTTGAAGTTAATTGTCCGACCATAAGCACAGGCTCACGTCTTGAAGGAAGGATGGGTGAGCGTGTGTTTGTGTGCGTGTTTGTGTGCGTGTGTGTGGAAAAGGGATTTATTCAAGTTTCAGCCTGTTACTTTAAAAATAATTATCTTCTTGTCTGTTTCTTGTTGTAGTATTGCAAATATAATTAACAACACAGCAACCCTACCGCAATGTGTAAAAGGTGGAGTTGGTCAATAGTTGTTAGAACCAAAAAACTGTAATGGGTGTTTGTTTACATAGATACACAGATACACATGCGGGGTGTCCAGAATAGCTAGATGTCATTTCTGTTCAGTAGGTAAAGGTGAAGGTTAAGACACTTTTCGCTTGGTGAGAAATATGATTGGAGGCAAAGTGACTGTTCTGGCTTCCTGGGTGGCAGACTACAAATGGATTATCTTATCACCGTCGATATTATGTTATTATTACATCACATACTGGGATAGTATTCAGTTACTCAGAAATCATAGTTTCAACTTATATATATATATATATAACAATATACTTGCGATATAAATCAACTCGCAGTATACGTCCATTCTTATAGTTACTGTTGTCGTTGCTATGCTGCTATGCAAGGCTGATGGAAAATGCAACACGCAGCACACATTGGCCATTGGTAAGACGGTTAAAGTATTCTGTTTCTGTCCAACCTTTGCCATGCAGACACAATTTTGTCTGATATAAATTACCATTTAAAACCAGGCCTGCCAGGACAAGGCAGGTCTCTAAACTAAAGTCAGTCCCTCTGGCATGGAAGGATGAACAATATTGGCCCTCACCAGCTCCAGATCAGTATACCTCCGAACAAACAAACTCTTATTTCATACTGTTTCAAGCCTCACGTGTACACTCATGTACAAATATTTATGTTTTCTGGAATTCTTTAACCACAATTACTGACTAGCACTGGACATGCTGACCTGAACAATGTGTCTTCTTCCATGCCAGCTGAAGTTCTCGCCCACTTCAGTTCTAGCTTTACTGAATCATTATTTAAGTTTATGGGATCTCCAAAACATGCTGCTGTCTCCAAACTGCCTTCTTGACATCTGTCCTGCCAAACGTCTTACACTGCCTCCCTATTTTTTGTTCCAACCATGCTGAATATTATTGATTACATCCAAGTCTTTGCTACTTGTAAACAAGCTGTCATTAAGCCCCTGGTTACAAAAATGTGTGTGTGGATCCTGGAGTTTTTGCTAACCACAGGCCACTTTAAAATCTCTAATTTCTTTCAGAAATACTTGACAAAGCTGTGGCTCAATGGCTCATTGGCCATTTCTTCTTATATCATTTGTAGAAATCCCTTCAATGTGGATTTCATTCTCACCGCAGGCCTGAAAAAGCACTTCCCAAAGTATTCAAAGACTTGCAATTCTTTTTCTGACGCAGCCTCTGTCTCTGTCCTGGTTCTCCTAGACCCTTTTGAACTTTTTGATCTTCTTACCATTTCTCATCACCATCTAAGGATATTACAACGCAATCTCAAGACACTTGTGGTTCCCAAAGTCACGAACAGCACAGCAAAGAGGAGCTCTCCTATACAAAGCTCCTCTGGAACAGACTTCCTTTTTCAATCAGGGAGCCTGATGCTTTCTCAGTGTTTGAGGCTACCTTTGAAGGTTTTTCTATTTTCAAACCTTTTCACTCAGTCCCAAGGCTGCACTGCTGCTATAGCTGGTGAGGACATCCTCCCCACAGATGCTGTAACTGCTGTTCACTCCTTCACTATCTATAACCTCTCATTTATGTCTCTAATTTCTTCTCTCTCTTCCTCCCCCCACCACACTCCACCTTTTTGTGTGGGGGCTGAGCCATGAACGTCTGCCATGTAGCCAACGTTGGGAACTAGACGACAGTTTGGACATCTTTGGTTTCTAACTATCTCTTAGTTTTGTGATGATTCTGTGCTTTCCAGACCCAAACTAACCACTGCCCCAAACAGATAAGTAGCACTGCAGGTCATTGTCAATGCTCTGAAAATTCAGTACTCTGAATGTGACTACACTCTAGACTCATTTTCGAATGTTGACTTTAATTTGTGCTCTTCTTGCATTTTAATTGTTCTGATACCTTTTACTGTCTTATTTGAGGGCTTGGACACATAATACATTTTTTTTTTAGCATAACCAAATTTTATTTGATATATTGAATAAACTGTTTGAACAGATTGATGCTTTTTCAGAGCACCCAGAGAATATCTTTTGGTGCTGAGCCGGACCTTGTCCTGACCATTCTCTGCTTCACCTCACCAGACCCACATACACACCATACACACCCCTACAGCCCACATTCAGGTATAAATCTGCTAATAATCCTGGGATTAGTAATTTATGGGCTGCATTTTGGGTGCTGGTGATGTCATGAGGACTCGACGAATGTGGAGCCAGGGGGAAGCGAGGGTGGGTCCTCAAGGGGCCTCTGTCGCTGTTGCCGTGGCGATACCTGTTGGCTGACGCCATTGACACCTGATGACCTGTGACATCATCACAACTGCTAATTGGAATATGGGGGAACTCCCCTGCTAGAATCAAAACAATCATTGGCTTCTTTAAGAGACGTTTTCAAGGAAACCTCGAGTGTTTTGAGGGAAACATGCATAGAGGCTGGGAAGACGAGATCCAGAATATCCTCAAAGAACACAGCTTGGGTGAAAACTAGAGGCTTGAAAGAATACTCTGCCAAACCTCACTAATATCAAATATCAAAAATAGGTCCCAGAAATTCACATTGATTCTAAGATTTAGTACTTCCGCTGACCTGAATCCTCAGTATTTTGTATTTTATAGCAGCAAGTGTCTGCGTGAGACAAATACATTTGAACAACTGTTTGTAAATCAGAAGCTACATTGAGGTTTTACTATATGAACAGGCTCTCCAGACAAATCAACACATTCCTTTTAACTCACTCTGTCATGATCCGTGATCTGGGAAGTGTGTGTGGGAGTGGAGGGGAGACAGCCGTATTGTGCGTTCTGTACCACGGTCATGGCCAACGTTCACGTGCCAGAGCAAACAGGGTGTGACCACAGCGCATGACGTTTAGGGTGGGGTCTAGTTGAGCTTGCACTGGTTGGAAGGGGGAGAAGGTTTATCCAGAAACGTGCTGAGAGCTGTCATGTCTGTTTGCGATACCACAGTCATTATGCTGCCTTAATAGCCCCCATGACATCATCAGACCGAATGGATCTCTTAGAGGGTTTTCATGGCAACTGGCATGACACACACTAGAGCTTGAGTGTGCCTGTGTGTGTCAGTCTGAGCTCACTTAATGAAGTGTACCCTATTATGCACTATGCCTGGTGGGCTGGCAAGGCTTGATGAGATTTTCCAGCAGGCAGGCTCACCAAAACTTGGGTGAGCGACTAGAGGATTTGGGTTTGGGCCATAGTTAGGATTTGTGTTATGGAATTTGCTTCTTTTCAAATGATTAGTGAACGCTGCTTTGTCAGTATGTGTAAGAAGTGTCTGATTTAGTGTATATCTAATTAAGATTAGTTAGTTGTTTAGTGTCTGTCTTATTAGACATTAAACTATAAACTGGGTGAGTGTGTGTCACATTTAGGACATACACTGAACATCTGTAAAATTTGAAATGTGGGGTGGAGATGGTCTAATACATATCTACCTAGGATATGTCACCCGCCTTTCAGCAATGGTTTACCAAAATAACATGACATCATGCTCCTTGAATCAAACATCCACAGTTGTGTTTCAGTGAACCAGATCTGTCTTCAGAGGACCTCTTTCATTGAAAGATTTCGTGCTGAAAGATGTTGAAGATACTCAAGGCGCTCATCACTGAGTTTGTTTATATCATATCTCTGCTCATTCCAGATGGATTCATTTTCCCGATTTCAATCCACCTATTTCGTTAATGGGGCCTGTCAGCACAAACTATCTACACACATCCCCAGTCTCCACAAATCCACGCTCAGGACTGTTAATCACCCATGAACGGCGAGGGAAAAAAGGAGAACCGTGGTGTTTGTGGTGGCAGCGTGGGACGCTTCCAGAAGGTGACCGAGAAAATAAGCACCTCTGTAAAGTTTACATCGTGGAGTCACAGTCAATCAGCTGTGTGTTAGCGCTAGCTCTTCAGAGACTCATACATTAACCTAATGAGCTCTCCTGACAAACACTAGCCACTTAAATACTCGGTGACATAACATTGTGAGTGTGCTGATAGACTCGCACAAGCCAAGGCTGATATGCGTGCTAATAGCAAACCATTGTCCGGTCAGCAGGTAACATGTTGCATTGTCCATTTTTCAATCAACTAAGCCATCCCGTTTCATACAGAGGTCCACTGCGTATTTAATCACCATAATAAACCTACAGCTGTGCAATCCAGTGGACAGGTCTGGCTCAGCTCCATGGGTTAATTCATCTGACCGTTCAACGTGAGGACCCCCAAGAACCTGTCAGTGTTAGGAGGATTTTCAACAGGCCTCCCAGTGACTTTTCCTCCACATGTTCATTTCGAGCCTCTCTCTCTCTCCCTCCCCTGGCCCGGGACCCCCTCCCTTGGCCCGGGACCCCCTCGTCTGGAAAGTCTTTCTGGGAGGCCAAATCAGTTTGAAGAGGAAAGTTCACCCCCTGCATAGACATCTGCCGCTTGCTACCACACAGTGGCTCCATACACATCTCCCTCTGACTCTACTCCCTCTGTCTCTCTCTTTGTCTTGTGTACACACACTGACTCACTCACACACAGCGAGACACTGCTTCTAGAGCTTCTCTCAGCCTGGGCAGTGAGAAGAACTAGAGACCCCAGAGGGAAGGATTTTATGGCACAGCAAATATTGTTAACCTTTCCCACATCGTGGACGTCAGTCTTTGATACTGTAAACATGCCCGGTGGGGTCGATGTAACTAGCAGAAAGGCAGAGGGCCCGTTAGGATCACTGCAGTGGTTTATCTTTAGACCCTCACTTTGAAACAACTATTTACCAAACTGGCATAGTATGAGTAGATGTTCTTCTGCTGTGATGCCTGGGGTCAAAAGGGTGGGCTTTTACTGGAGCTAAACAGTCTGAGGAGTGCAGTACAGCTAACTGTCTATGGGAACTGTTCCTTTTGTAGTCTGTCCATTTGTGAAGTCAAATATTGTGTAAGTTACAATTTTAGTTAAAGCTGTGGTTACCTAAAATGTGTAAGTAACATGTGACATTGGTGGGACACACGCCCTGCTCGATGAGTCGTGGATTGCGTAAACCACAATGACAAACCATAATTGTTGACAATGAGCTGACAATGAGCAGGTCACCATTTCAAAAATGTCTGGTGTTAACACCACAAAAACAGCACATGGAGCCCAGCACACACAGAGGGCCTGAGATAGACAAGACATTAACTATTTGTCCGAGTTTTATTTGTGCGTTTAATCTTCTCTACACGAACGGTTGGTTGTGTTGTTTGGTAACAAAGAGCTCTTAAGGAAGACCACCTTATCAGGACTGCATGGTTTCTAAAACTGCTGCATGTGTAGATGATGGTTTTAGCTCAATATCACTTTCACCTTAATATCACTTTCATCTTAAGATCAACCCAACATCAAAGCTTTTGTTAGCAATATTTTAAGTGTTTTATAAGTACTGTACTTGACTTAAGGGACTGGCTGTACATTTGATTATCTCGGGAGAGACCTGTCAGCAGCATTGTGAGATAAGTTGTGTTTGTTGACAATGTAATATTGTTGCATTGTGCTATAGTGAATGGACCCTGGGAATAAATAGACTGTCTCTCAGTCTATTTATAGACACTCTCAAGTCGGTGGATTCTCTTTTCCAAACTTTCACTTGCACTTAGTCAAACACTTGTCTCAATCCCAAACAATGTCTGCACATTTATCTTCCGTGCCCACAGCTAAACAGTCGTCAGCGAAAATACATTGAGTTGTGCGTCCTGAGAATCTGCAAAGACTATATTCCTGGCAAATGAATGATTGCATATAAAGGATGATGTTAAAAAAAACTGTGTAAAGAATAGTAGATTTTTAGAAACCTATTGATAGATGATCATTGAATCACATTCTTGAAATCAGACACATAAAATCTACTTAATTTCATCACTGGGCTTTTGACTGAAGTTTTAGGGGTGAGCAGTTTTCTGTTCAGTGTCTGTTCAAATTCCCCCTGCATGGTTGTTTGGACAATCTCATGTTGCGTCCGTGATTTCATGAAGTCTTTTTATTCAGAGATAGACATCTCCCTGAAGCAACTCCAGTAGGGTTCATCACAGATTGGACTGATGGCCTCCTCGTGTTTTGTTCTCAGCATGATTCATTCATGATTAGCCCCACGCTATCGTTTCTCGCTTAATAAAGTATGTCAGTTGAGCTTCCTCGTCTTGTTTAGGTTGGATGGTTGCTGCTGTGCGTCTTGTGTGATATTGAGTCAGGGCATTCCAGAAGGCTGAAGTGGTGGTGTGAGTTTCCACAGATTCCGTAGCCTTGCAGAGATACCTACACTTTTTGAAGGATCTAAGACAATGATTCACCAAACCTGTTTCATACCATCAATGACAGTCACATTTACCACATCCTGGAGGTTTGGCTTTCAGTCAAAAGTAGTGCTCTAACTCGGTGTGAAACCACAGAAGATGTGTCGGGGGCCAGTGAAGTGTAGGCTTTGTGGAATTGTCTGGTGTAGACAGCTTTTGTTAGCCTTGGAAACTCTTCCAGTTTTTTGCTTAGGATGTTAAACAAACGCAAACTGATACATCCCATTTTTGGATCCAAAACGTTCCATTGTTTTGGATTCCAAATAATTGGGTTGTCTCAGCGTCTATCCACTCATTTCTGGAGTACTACTGTCATGTCTGGCTGCTTGGTAAATGTAAGAGAACAGCTTCAGCCATCTTTTGGGCCAAATCTGTTGATTTTGGAACGTTACCATGGTCACACTTGGTTTCCCACCTGGGTGGAAAAACCTTGTTCTGTGCTGACTCAATAACTGTTCCGTAGTAGCACTGGCAGTTCTTCTTGATGCTATACATTATCACAGCACAAAGCCTTCACCAATTCAACCTATGATGCATTGATTGCGCAAAGAAAAGTTGTCAAACTGTTTGGACAAGCTGAGTGTGGTTGTACTGTGGTCCTATGGTGTCGTGTTCTGCTCCCTCAGAGGGTGTGGTGTGGAGGTCCTTCTAAGTCACTTGTGATTACACTCTCCCAACAGAGCGCCTGCTGAGACCCTAGCCCCAATGACCACACACATACACACACACAGACACAAACACACACACACATGGACACACACACACACGCACATACTGAGACACATACAAAGACACACACTCACAAATCTCCAAGATTCTGGTTGTAGCATTAAGCACTACTTGACAAACACACACACATACATACACACAATAGTGACTTCAGGTATTCAAAATAAACACACACACATACTGTAAAGACACACACACACACACAAACGACCTCTTTCACTCCCATTCTACCAAGAAAAAGGGCCTGGATGGTAAGGGGTTTTTCTTAACAGCCTCATTCCATGTGACCTGTCACCTTACCTCACCAGTCAGCAGAGACAGCCAATTATCAGGCCAGCTTGGACTTAGTTCCAGAAACAAATTCCAGGTAATGCCAGGACCTGCCCTATTCACAACTCAGCCTGAGCTGAAGCAAACCCGAAGAACAGACTACTATATTGTTCTCTGGCTGGCTGCAAGTTGTATTTCAAGATAGTGTGTTTTTCTTCCCCAGGCACTGCTGCTAATGCAAGGGTCAGATCCTGTAATCAAGCCAAACAATTATAAACACAAACCTGAAAGTTGATTGGGCTGAGGGGCTTCTGCTCCACTAGTAACAGAGTTTATAAGATGCTGTACAATCATCTCAGGAGATTCTTGTGTTTAATGTAAACATTTGTATTTGATACTATCAGTGTATGGAGAAAATAGCAGTAAACGGTACACGTTGGTCTTGATGAATGGATGTTAGTGAGAAGATGATTTCCATGTGTAGAAAAATCCAGAATGGATATGTATTTCTTTATTTATTAGAGGGATTTTATGTTGTAAAATATTTGTTTTTCCTTAACTTTAATTGATCTCATTTTTTATAGTCACAAATATTTAAAGATAATTTGAGATTGCAAACTACAATGTCACATCTTTGCGCCCCCTTCACATGTAATTTTGGATCAAACTGTCCACTAAATCAATGCCTTATTATGTCATGATTTAGCCTCTGCAGACATTTGAAATTATGGAGAAAATTATATATTTATGTTGTTAATACATTAACTTTTTCACCTTATTTTATTGAGGCATTCCAATAAATTATCTGATTGTGCCATTCTGAAATCAAATGTGACCTCGGGAACAAAAAAACTGAGACAGAATAAAGCTTCTAAATTTAGCCACCATACAAGAATTTACATCCAGTTTGACTGCCAAGCAGTGAGCAGCACAGAGTTCCAGCCATAGCGATTGTAGTCCTGTTGGCTGAACTGGTGGAGATTAGAGTTTACTCATCAGATAAAATTTCTGATTAGAGATTAAAGACCCATTTGGGGCCACCCAGCATGAGTGGATAACCTTAAAATTGATCTATTAATAAAACAAACCTGACCTCCGACTCCACTGATGCACTAACAAGGTTTTTTCTAGAACATTCTGTTGACATCTTCTAGAATGTAGTTCTAGAATGTTGTTACATTCTATTAATAACTTTTCAATCATTATTATTGATAAGTCCCTTATACTCTACACACTACACAGTCATATACATGGTGAAGCCTACAGTTCATGTTCTTGCATCTCTCACCTCCCACAGAGGCTGAGAAACAATAACAAAACAAGGTGGGTGTTCATGTTGTTGTTTTTTCAGTCTTGTAAACAACCTTTTGACCACACTCGGGAACCCCCTCCCACCACCCCCTCCCCCATGCTGTGTGACATCCTGCCAGCGACAGTCAAGACCTTTTGGAGCCTGCAGCCTCCCTGGGAGAGGAGTCAGCACCTGGAGCAACACCCTGCTCCCAGAGCACACACCCTGACCCTGTGATGGGGGGCTGGAACAAGCTGCACCACATCACAGCCATGCCCCCACTGTGTCATGTCTGAGAAAATGCTGCCAACGGTTGCGCCTCGTGCTCACACCAACCTATTCTCACGCAGGATGGTGACTTAGATTGCTGCGCTTCTTTAACTTCTATGTACGTCAACCATGTTTTTCCTACCATCCTAAACTCGACCCTATCTTTAACCCTTCTATGGTCATCCAGAAAACCACCAGGCTGTGTAACCCAGACGCAACATTAGGGTTGGGATAAACTGGCAGCAGATCCTCCCAAAGATGTCCTCTCCATCAAACTATTTCTGTTGTTGTAACGTCCACACAGACTGGCGGCAGGGACGTCTCCAAGGTGACACTAACTGCTCAGTTCTGGAGCAGGTGTCTCCACATTCCCCTGCGGGCCAGAGGCAGGAAACAAATGGTAGAAACGCATATAAACGTTTGACCCGTAGAGGTGGTTTCACGACTGTGTCTAGACGGCAGCACTAGTTTCCCACAAGTGTTTCAGCAAACACTGTATCTTGGAAGGTTGAAACTTCTGGATCTTGAATCAGTTGTCGAAAGGTTTTGGTATGGCCAAAAGGTTTTTGATTGTAAGTGGATGTCTATGGAATTATTGAAAGAACCTTGAAGAAATCAGCGTCATTATATGATTTCTTATGTGAGCTGTTAAATAAAAATATGGGAGATGCCTTTGACTTGTAGAACGTTATTTACATATCTTTCATTTGCAATTATAAAGAACCTTTCAACATTTCCCATTCGTGCTCCCTGAATGAGAATGCTGTTGCCCTGTGCATCGTGGGCTACGGGCTCTAAAAGAGGGTGACAGAACTGGGTCATGGTGGGCACCGGCCAAGAAAAGTGAAACTCACTAAATTTCTCAGCTCTGTGGAAGAAGGTGACAGAACCCTGTTTCCAATGAGCTCTGTCTCCTCAGGTTCCACTTGTTGCTTCATGGTTGATGTCTGCTTTAGCGCTTAGAACAGGAAGCCAGGAAGCAGTTGTAGAGTGCTGGCCTTCTCCTGAACCATCCATCCTGTCTGGGCGACGTATTAAAATGGACATGCTAAACTGGACTCTTTATAGCTGGCATGTTTGGCTCTTGCCAATTTCTTACAGAGTACACCTTTCAGGCATGCATGTTTAGGTTAGACAAAAGGGAAGTTCCCTCCATCCAGTAGGACAAAAACTACAAGGCTACAAAAACTACAACTACTGTACTCTCGAGGACAAAAGTAAAAAACAAGAAAAACCACCCTCAATTCTCAAGGTTCAACATATAGAATATAGTGTTGAAATGGAAACCTCAGACCTACAAACTGACCCAGTTTGTGTCCATAATTAATGTCATTGGTTGCTGCACAGTGAGACTGAGCTGCTGATATGGTTGGGGTTTTTAACGTTAGAGTAGGCAACAAGAGTAGGCAACTTTCAACAAGACCATAACAGCTATGCCATAATTATGTGGTTTGTTTCACCACCAGAAGGATTTGTTACGAACACTAAAGATTCGACCCACACATGACCATAAAGCCCACCACATGATAGTTCACACACACCAGCCAGTAGCTCTGTGGCATGCCTCGCATGTGTGCTACTTAAGTCCCATACTATCATGTGAAAAACGTTCGCAAAACCCCTCTGCAACTGTGTGTGACAATGTATTATGTAACGCAAAATGCGGATATGATGTACAAACATGCTAATTCATAAAGGATCAGGGAAGTGGTTGGGTGGGGGTCTGATTTCTGAAAGGCCTAAGAGCATCTATAAAGAACATCTATAAAGTTGTCTTGGTGTCATATGATGCTCAACTACATCATCAAAAGAACTCTCTTGTCATCTGGTCTATGTCTATACACTGTCTCATGGAAGCCAGTTCATTTCTTTTTCTACATCCGTGGAAAAGGCCACATAGCCCATGAAATTCCTCTTCACACTCCTTTAGGAGAAGACGTTTCTGTATGATGTGGTGATAAATTATCCCTCTTCAACTGAGCTGCAAAGAGGGGAGTCTCCTGTTACCACGGCAGCTCGACCCAGAACATGGCTGTGAGGGCGGTGGGTCTGGACATTAGTGCTTTTATATAAAGAGGATTTGGAACTTTGCTTCTCAGTTTACATAGTCAGGGCCCTCAGCCATCTGTTGGACAAGGAGCCAAAATACAATCTTTCTCTCGCCTTGCCTTTCATTCTCTTTCTTTCTCTCTCTTTGTCTTTCTTCCTCTCTTTCTTTTTCTCTCTCTTTTTCCCTCAAGGTGCAGAACAGGGTCCAAAACATGTTCTGGTGTTGGGTTGCTCAGTTACTGTTCTTGCTGTTCTTCAGCTATCGTTGTCAAGGTTGACTTTACATCTCACCTTTGCCAGAACTCGCTCAGTCCTAATACAGATCAGGATTGCAACAGTGTTGTTAAATCAGGAGTATGGAACCAGACTGTTTTAAAATGTTTGGAGAGTGTTGCTGCCAGATCAACGTGGAGGGATTAGCACTGACAGAGAGGGATTTTGGAACCACACACACACACACATACACACACACAAAACTCACACAGACCTGCATAATGGAATGGTTGCCAGTTTCAGTTGTGAAACCACATACAAAAAATCTCTTTTTATCTCGCCATATTTCCTTCTACTTATATCACACCAAATATGTCTCGATAGTCACACCCAAATCGTCTATCCATAAAAGATTCGCCCCAATATTAACAAAACGCAAATGTGCCCAATGCTAAATGCAAATGCAAGACATTTATGATGGTTTTGGATGCATTGATATGAAGGTGTTTTTGGGGGGTGTCTTCTTGGTGACAAGTGAAGCCACTCACAAAACTCCAATGTTGAGGAATGAAACTTGGTGATTGGTGTTGAAAATAGTTCCCTCCAACAAGCAAGGAAGATGCGGCAATCCAACCACAGGGTTGATTTACTTGTGTGCCTAACACATGCCACTCACTGTCCTAGCTGTTGCTGTTGTTGACACCAGTTTGATGTGACATCTCATATTCATATTGATCTTGACGTAGTTTTGTACTTAATACTTGTATTGTCAACAAATATTTGATGCAAAAAAAATCCCAAATTATACTGGGGGTTATTTTTCCATCACTTATCATAGTGCATTTATCTGGGACGCCAGTGCAGGGAATGCCTCTGCTGAGCTGAGCTCAGCAGAGCTTTGGTCATGTCTGACCACAATTGCTCTTCCCAGTACAGACTCTGTTAACAGACTCAGTCTGCCTCTCTAGAAACATCTTCATCAGCGTACAGCTTTCACCAGGTGATGCTCAGCTGCTGCCATTAGAAGCTAAAACACTAATTGCAGTGCATCAGATAGCTGCGAGGCGTTGTACTGTAAAGAGTGATGTGCCAAATGGACTGACCGGTCAGCCACTCTCCCCCGGTTCTCATGGCTGCTTCTCCACATGAGCTCATTTGACTCCGGCTCAGACGCCAAACAGGCCGATGGGTCATCTGTTTACAGCTGCTTCTGCTTGGGCTGACTTTCATTACAAACACAGTCCTTCTCTTTTGGAGCAATTCATGAATAAATGAGCTGTCATTTTCACAGATTCACTCCCCTCCCCACACATACCCCCCCCCCCCACCACCACCACACACACACACACCTCTACCTACCACAGTTTTAGTTTCCGCCCCAGACGTGAAGGTGGGTCACAGCAGGGTTACGTTTTGTTCAAACTGAGAGGATGGCATTAAGACGCAGGGCCTAATGACTACCAGAGCTGGGGGAGGGGGGGACGAGGGGGGGGCTGCATCGTTTACCACCTGCTTGACATTACCTTTATCCTTGTATAAAGAGGCTGGTTTGGGACACAGCTGAGCGTCAGCGAGCTCACGTTCTGTTCCCGTTACTGCATGCTTGGCACAGCTGCGTTCAGACTTCAACGTCACTTGGTTCCTTCCTTCCGCACTGTAATCATCCTTCCTCTACATACTAATCACCTGTACACACCCTCCTTCCTGTACAGGATCACACCAATACAAAGGCCGGTTTGTGAGGGATGACTGTTTGCTGAACTTTCAACCTCGTTGCAGAGTGTTGGTGGGCATGAAATGTTCAACACGAACAATGAAGGATAAAGTTCATTTTCATTGGTCTCACTGGTCTCTGAATCACAAGCCCTCTGACATGAATAATAAAAGCACAGACCTCAGGCACACAACAGGCCTGAATATAACACAGAAGCATGCAGGCACACCAACAAGAGCTGTTCTGAACGATTGATCTGTTTTGATGAATGTCCTTGTTGCTGTTTATCTTCTGCCCTCCAAGGGAGAAACTGAGCTATAAGACACAATGTCGACTTCAGGAATCCTCCCATCATGTGGAAGATCTGGAGTTGGGTGTTATGTCAGGAGTCGGTAGTGAGTGTGCTCTCAGTCTGGGACCAGAGGAGTGAGACTGGTGTTTACATCTGGAGGCCTGTTCCCCAGCCTGCCTTGGCTGAAGCGATGGGTGTGGCTACAGTTGCTACGGCCCTTGATATCAGAAGAGAGAGAAAACGACGTCAGGAATCGGACATGAAACAGCTGCAATTGTGGCGCACGAAATGTCTGCGTTGTCGGTGGGTGTGTATGGTGTGTGTTTGTTAGGGGGGTGTACGCATGTGAGCACAGGGGTCCATGTGTGAGAGTGCCTGGGTCAGTACTCTGCGGAGGCTGACTGACAGATGACTAATATTTAGATAAAAGATATCCTTGTGAGTCACCCTTGAACAACACACGAAAAGTCTATCCACCCTATTCTAGACTCATGCTGCTAGCCAAGGCGCTGGTAGATCAAGCTGCTAGCCAACTGTAACAGACTCCCCCTTATGTTAGCATGGTTACCAATCAAGTCATCACAAGTCATCAAGCGTCTGTTACATTTGCTGTTGATTGGCTAGAAGTAACCCAGAGGTTGATTCTGGATAGTGCCTATGAAAGAAGACTGGTGGTTTTGTATGTCAGAGGAGAGGGATTGTCCGGGAATACTACATCAGCACAGTCAACAGGACCGCCTGAGGTTCGTTCAGGCACACTCCCAATGGCAGCTTCCCAATGTTGCACAATGGAGATTGTAACACAGCTTCATGTTTACCAGCTTCATCCCAAACATATTACAGCCATTAAGAGATTTCCAGAAACTGTCAGAAATTCATCGAAGTCTCCGGTGAGGTCGACGAGAGGCTTGCGGGCCTTCCCGCTCTCACTGAACACAGAGAAGAATTGTAGTAGCATGCCTCTTTAGTGAAAACAGTGAAAGAGAACACAGGCTCAGCCAGCCAATGATAACAGACAAGGAGGCCTTTACCTAGAAAGAGAGCATGTGTTTGTGTGGGTGTTTACGTGTGGTAATGCGTTTGTGAGAGAGACAGAGAGAGAGAGTACTTCAGCATATTCATGCGTGGGCATTTGCGTAGGTGTAGCTGTGCATTTATAGAGAGAGACAGAGAGTATGTCAGGTTATCTTTGTGTAGGTTTTGTAGGGGGGGTCTTGGCATGTGTGTGTCTGAGATTCGATGTTTGTGAGAGACAGAGTACTCCACAATATATATATATATATATATATATATCTGTGTGTCGGTGTATGTGTGGTAGCAAGAGTGTTTACATTTTATAAAGGTAGCAACTTTTCAAATGTAGCTGCAGTTATGAAGCATTGTAGATATGATGCACGAGGGACAGTGGTTGTCTGGCAGACTGTGTGGAGTACTCCATACAAAATGAAAACAGATGGGAACAGTGTAGAAAGCCCTCATCTAACTGTATGTTTGTGGTTGGTCAGTGGTAGTGTAGGAAGGAATACACAGTATATTGCTTCACAATACATCCCTTTACAGTTGTTAGCATAACAGGGCATAACACTTAACTCAACATTGTTTAAATGTGGTAGGCGTGTTTTCTTTGGTGACAATCTGTTTCCCTTGAAAAAATATACATCGACTGCTAAGAGCCCTTCATGACACAAGTCGGCAGAGCTGCCAATGAACTGAGAAGGAATCGAGGACAACCTGGATATGTGATGCTGTTATTATAAACGTTTCCCTTGACTGCACTAAAGAAACAATGGTCCCAGCATGTTTATTTCCACAGTGGCTTCACTCAGACCATGTCTTTTCATCACTGTTCAGAGAGAGGGGGAAGGGGAGGGGGGTGTTGGAGATGCAACGTGTAAGTCAAGGTAATGCAAGCGAGAACGTGCGGAAGGAAGAGGGGAAGAGTCGGCGGTGCAAGAAACCAAAGGGTAATTTTACTTGGCTGATGTACAGTATTCTGGGTATATGCTGGATGCCTAAATTCTTATTTCATCCAAGTAATCACTGTTCGATGGGTGCGTTTTAGATGCTTCCTTCTGACAGCTGCCGTGACATTGGCCAACTGTCTCTACAACCCAAATATGCTACGTTTGCAAGTCCTGCAACCTCATGTTCGATGTACCATGAGTACAGATAGGGTCTCCATCAAAGTGTGTTTCTGTGTCCCAGTGTCTGTGGAGGGCAATGGAGGGAGATAGCAGAGGGAGAGTGTGTGGGAATACAGTGGGAGGATATGATAGGAGGATCGTTTCTTTCTGAAGTACAGACGCATGTCTGCAAATAACCGACTCCTCCCCTATACTCTTCTCTTTTTTCTTTTTTCCTCTCTTCTCATTGCTTCTCGTCTGCCCTCCCCACTCCTCTCCTCCCCATCTTTTCTTCTCTCCTCTCCTATCATAAATTGTAATAATTCCAGGTAGTAGCTTTAGCCTTTTGGCCAGGGATGTATTAAGACCTCTCAGGCCATCCATTTTAGGAACTAGTCGTCACCCCTTAATGAACCACTCTATCACTGTTCCTACAGAACTAACCTAGATAGATCTCTGCTACTGTGGGGAAAGGAGCAAGGTGAGGGGTTAATGTAAACCGAGTGGGATTGGTGAACACAGCTAGTTTTTTTTGAAGAGAGAGAGAGAGTGGGGCATGGGTGAGAGAATTTTAAAGAGAGTTGGAGGAAGAGGGAAAAGTAACTTGAGAGAGGGTAAGAAAGACAATTTGGGAGAGAATGAGGGGAAGAGAGTGTAGTTGAGATGACAGATAATCCAGAAAGAAAATGTGCTTGACTGGGGCATGAGTTGAGTTCATTCCTTGTTTGATTCAGTTGATGACGTTGCCACCAAAATGGAGCAACTACCAAGTCCCTAGGTTAACAGCAACAAATTCTTTGACAAGAAATGCTCTCTAACCTCACATTCTAAGGCTCTACAGATAATGGTCCCAGTCAAAACATGTCGCTGTCTCCCATGTCTGTGGAGGGCAGTGGATGAAGATAGCAAAGAGAGAGTGTGTGGGAATACAGTGGGAGGACCTGATAGGAGGAGCATTTGTTTCAAAACCTCTCCTCAACCCTCCTCTCCACTCTTTTCAACTCCTCTCCTATTTAGAACTCTATATTTCAAGGTAACAAAAGCTTTCTGTGTATCAATAGTTTTCAGAGACCTGTTGAGACCCAAAGTTGCCACTGTTTAGAACCTGGGGCCACCCCTATTTTAACCAGTTTATCAATGTTCCTTACTTATCCAAAAACAATTTCCATGTCATGTCTCCTCTGAAAATGAACTGAAAATACTTAGCAATTCTGGTTCTTGTGAATTTATGCAATTTAAATGTCTGCAATTCCAGCACTCTGTTTAGTGGTGACACACTTTACTGACATATTGGCGAATTAGCTGTGTTCACTTCAGAGACAACTGCGATGAAAGGGTTTGTCTGAGAAAGGAGCGAACTTCTAGACTGCCGCAGATACGAGAACCAGCAGGAAAGGACGACCAGTTGTGATAAAGGTCCTTTCAAGCTTGTTTTAGTTGGCCTCTCCAGCACGTCTGAAAATAGGACTGAAAGGAGAGAATCAACTGGAAGATTATCTTTGCGCTCCCAGAGCAGGAATTGCCATTGCACAGCAGCCTGTCTTGTTGACCTCTCCAGGGGGGGATCACACATAAAAACACACACACATAATGGAATCTGTGAACAAGAAGCCTTTCTTCCCCGCTGAGGCAGACCTGATGTGTCTTCTGGGAAGACCAGCGGACATTAAGCCTTTCAAGACAGAGGTGAACGTGCTTTCATAGACTTGCTTTTGGAAGCGAGTCAGACTTTTCTAACCACAGACCAAGCCTGGGATGAAATCTGGTGACTGGACGTTCCTCTGCATTAAAAGTCCATAAGTAATCACAGTCTCTCAGAGCACAGCTCCTTATGCAATACCATCAGCTGGGATCATATCCCCCAGGAACAGTCAACCCCACTGTCGGTGATCCTTCACTTTCTACTATCCAAAACTGGCCACCGTTGAATGGAGGCATAGACATGGATTCTCTGTGTCAGCATATTTCTTTTCTAAATATTTGAGCTTTTGCTATTGTGAGTGACTACTGTCAAATGCATTCATGTTAAGACAATTTCCTCTTGTGAGGGAAGCCATGCAAATGTGTTGGGTATGTAGGTAGCAGATGCGGACGTGGGCTACGGAAGCGCTGCGCCGGAATGGCATCTGTTCAGAGTGGGAATCTTCCACCCACCTCCTATGGCAACCATCCCATAATTAATGACCATATCTCCCTGGAAGCCAGGGATGGACAGAGGTGCACAGTAGGACAGATGAGTTCCTGATCATGGACATGTTGTATGGATGATCATGGTCTGGGAGTGACGCAGGCTGGATCGGCCTGTATGTTAGCTCCTAAATCACTGGCTTGTCTGCGTGCACATGCCATGGAACGAATGAGAGGAGATGTGGGAAAGTCACAAGACGTCTGCATTCTCTCCGAGATTTGCAGTTCGGCCGTTTGTAAATCGAAGAAGATGAACTCGTTCCCCTGTGCACACATAAACATGTGCGCACAGAATTTAAACCCCTGTGAATTTAAACCCTTCGCAAACCCTTAATGAGGTCTGAAAAAAAAGTCCCATCTACAGACGAGCTTTGTCAATCATTGTGTCGGACAGAAAGACAACTGATTGTAACGACTGGATCATGGTAGTCCACCGACAGACAAGCCAATCTCATTGCCTCAAGGAATGCTGTTCATTCCGGGCAATATGGCTTCCTGTTGCACCCTGCAAACCAACCAGATTCAAGGGTCACTCAACTTTTGCAGAATTATCAAGATACTTCTAAATATTAGGACAGGCAGTCAGTAAAGGTTAATTTGGGGGACTTGGAGGTTGACAAGGTGTCTTAAACTGGTGAATACAGACATACCTAGCACCCACCCGCACAGAGATGATCCTGTGTGTGTGCTGTCAGCAGTGTGGAAGATTAAAGGTTCTGAAGTTAACTGTTTATGATGAAGAGAAGGTAGCTTTAGAGATCTTAGAGGACAATGAGTAAGACTGATCATGCCTTGGATAAAAACAAAATGCATTTGCCCGTCCAAGTTTTGTTATAAGCGATTGTTTCATCTATGGAGTTAAACAGTTAGATGATGAGTTTGCACTTTCTGACACTAGGAATCCTCAATTCACTTGTACCTTTGAACCACTACTGTGCAACTCTTACCTGGTGTGATCGTGACCCGGCTCACAGAGTTTAGCTTTAAGGATTACATGACACTGTTCACAGTAATAAAAAAAAACCTTGATCCCCCTGCTGTTTCGCTGCTGTCAGACCCCCACGATGGCACCCCCTCCATCACACAAGGACACATGGTTTCCATTTCAGCCAAGGACTACATCCATTCTCATCTCTCACCCCCCAGTGTAGGTTATGAAAGCCAGCCCTGCATTGTTTGGAGTGAAGGGCTGCAGGGGGTCAACTACGAGCTCTGTCAGTCACAGTTACTATGCCAAGACTCTCAGTTCGAGTTCGACAAATAAAACAAACTAAATTCAAATGAATTCATTTTCAGTCTATGCAAATCTTGTATTAAACTGATAGACTAACGTGTACAAAACCAGAATTAATTCCTTTACTTTAGATGATTAGATCATGTTGACAGTGGTGTGCCAAACATGTATGACTAAATTAGGCCAGAGAACTCTTTTCTTTTTTCTATAATGCTCTTTTTTTGTAATTAAAGAAGTCAACCAAGGTCAGAGGAGGGTTACGCTATTCACTGTTATGACTTGACCATGAGTCTAAAAGGATATTTCTTGTTCAACAGCCACACATGAGATTCCTTGCAAGGTTACGTTCACAAAATACTGAACCGGTGTTGAGTCTATTAACCTATATATGCTCAATTATTCTGGAGATTCAGGTCAATCTTTTCAACCACTACTGAGGAAAAGTGATTCACCTCTAACGCAAAGTGCATAAATCAGACAATTGCTTGTGAGAAACTGTCCCGAGTTTCTTTTGACTGTTTACGTTTATGTCTCATACATAGCTTTCCATGTTAACCAAACAAATCAAAGTCCATCCTTCTATTTCGTCAAAGTGGCTGAAAGTGAATCTGTCTGCTAGTCCTCCACAGCAGTGCCAACATTGCTAACAAACAAACTGATGCACTGCAGAGCTTGCACTCTCACCTGCTCCTAATACTTTCATAGTATAGTTTTGATTCTCCCAAATTCCTATCATCTCAATATAGATGGAAGGCGTAGCTCATTGGATTCTATTACAATATCATAAACCTACAAGGATTCATCAGATTGATCTTATTTTGGACACTTGTATGATCTAGGTGTTGCCTTTTTATTATGTCCCATTGTTTTCACATCATCAGGAGATACAGACAAGGAAACTACATCACACCCACCTCCAGCACAAAAGAATATTGTTGTTGGATAACACCCCGCAGTCCACAGTCATTACTTGTACCTATAGCTTATTGATGGTAAAATGCCTCCAACAAGAATCTTAATGTATTTTTTCCACTTGGAACAATAAAAAGGCTTCCTACACAACAAAGAAGCCAGTGTGATCCTGCAGGGCTCCGTAGGCAGAATCAGAACACCCGCAGTCCAGACGCCGCGGGTTCTTTCAACGCATAGCTCATAATTCTTCGTGATTTTTGGGGGTTTCCAAGAGCTCCTTCTGATCTCTAGCGTGTCTCAGCGATGGTCTCTTTGTTGCAAGCCTGCAGCATAGGAAAAGAGTAACAAAGATCCTCCCCCACAACGTCCCCCACACCCCCCCCCCCCCCCCCCCTCTGTCCCCCCACACCGTTCACCCTCAGGATCAGGGATCAGGGCAGCAGTGCTGGCTGGCAGCAGCACAGGGAGCGCTCTGGACGCATGGAAGACCACCAGTCACATCTGGGAGTGTTTATGCAGCCTGGTGGTAAACATTCTGGCCAGCCAGGCAGTGTGTATGTAGGTCATCCTCCAGAGAGGCAGCGAAAGCCTTTTTGGTTTTTCTCTCATTACACAAGCTGATCAGCTGATCACTGTGCTTAGACCTTGCATCTGCAGAGCTCTGCTCCAATCAGCAGACTCTCTGAGCCACTCTGCAGAGGTCCTGCCATTAGGTGGTCGAATCCTACTTTGGCTTTGATTGGCATGGACAGAAACAATCACGTTATAGCCCCAACTACACTTTGAGGATTTTCTTGTCCATGGCTAATGGAGGTTCCACTTTTTCTCAGTGGCATTGCTGTTAGCTGTGCGTTGCTGTCTGTGGATCACGCACAGTGCACGCGCACCCTTCAGTTGTCCAATTTTGTCATCACCTCTTATTGTCTCTGTCCTCCTTCCCTTGCAAGCCTCTTTTCAGAAATAACAAACGGAAAACAGAAGTATGAACAAAGCAAACCAAGATGGGTTGCTGCACTCTCCAAAGTTCACCTCTCTCTCCTCTGGCTACCTAGGAGTTGACGAGCCGACACGAGCAACCTTCCAGAGGCTCGCTGCAGACAGCTGATGTTGTTCAACCGTTACCACAACAAACCGAGGCGGTGTCCCACGAGTAGCAGAGTTCATGTCAGTCCCACTCCTGCGACTCAGGCTGTCATACATCACCCCACAAGGTCATTAGCGTTTCCCCCACGGTCATTAGAGGTTTAAACACAATGTGGCTGATATCATCGTCCTCCTCCATCTTTTTATTGTGTAAATTTGGCATGGCTGCTAAATTGAAAAGCCCAAATACAGTAGGACCTGTGCAGTGGGACTTGATCAATGTTTTAGGTTTCTCCTTCAGAATATGGAGGGTTCAAATCAAGTGGTTATAGTGTGTCAATTGAGGGGGATGGGTGGGTTATGTGCATTTCCCATTATTAATCATGTTCGTTTTTAAGTAATGGATCTACACAAAATACTCTTTCTTCATTTGGACCTTGTGTGGCGATGCAAAACAATGCCATTGATTTTTGGTGTTCCTACTAAACATGTGTCAAACCTGCCAGCACAAACCCAAAAAGTTCAAAGGTAAGAAAAGATACAGATCACATATCGTGTGATCGAGTTTCTTTGAATTTTTTTCAACAAATTGAGTTTTTGAGCTGAACGTGAACTGACTTGCCAATAGATCAGGAACACTAATCTCCTGGACCTTTGCTGGAGAAATAAGAGGGGTCCAGCCAGACCATTTTGAATCAATTAATATCAGGGTGGGGGCTACAAAGACATTATACTACGGTAAAGCACATCTGAAAGTGATAGAGTAAGGACCAAAGTGTACAAACCCAAATCTTGTTCATGTTCACTTGGTTATCTGAATTACTCAGAAGGGATTAAGAAAGAATAAAAAAAGCACAATGTTTTAAAACTTTTAAGATACGTCAGTGAAGATACGATGTTTGGAGTATGATGAGCAATAATATTTAGCTGTAACTCAGGGTTTTTCAAAGAGGCTGCCTTCCAATTGAAAAGAAACATCGTTTTTTAATACCAGTACTGACCGCACTGTAGAGAATGGCCAGCAATGCTCATTATGACATATAAACATGTGTAGAAGGCTGTTAAGGCTCTCTCAGCGCCTATAAGACTCTAGTTGTACTGTTTTTAGTCTTTACTCCACCATATTACTAAAACAACAAAAATGACCCAATTCTCTAATGAAGGACTCTAATGTAGCAGTAGGAGTTCAAACAGATGAAGCTTCAATTTCTAGAGAGTTGTTGTCTTTTCCATGTAAAGCACCTCCAGGTCAACATCAGTGCCACAGCCCCCCAGTCAGGGAGCCGGTTCAGGGGCCGTCTCCTGCCCCCTGCACTGGGGCAACTTGGATATGTTTGAGAGCAAGATGATCAGCTCGGGCTAGACTCCTCCCTTGTAAATCAGCCATCCAGTCAGGGTGTCTTCTCTGATGTTCTAATTCAGCGCTGACCCCAGGCAGGGAAGGGTTAAGTACCTCATATGTGTACAGATATGGGTGATTTATAGACAGGGATACCACACCGATAGCGAAGACTCCTGAGTTGTGTGTGAGAGTGAGTTTGTGTGTTGCATTGACTAGAATTTTAAAGCGGTCGTAAAAAAAAACTAAAGCTAAGAGTTATACTAAAGATTTCCCTGTTCTTAAATCAGATCTTATAGCAAGCAAGAACTGCCTTACTAGTTGACTGCTTACAAAATACAAACTGCTTACAGCCAGCCTTGCTCTCTCTTCTTCCTCATTCTACCATGTTTCTCTTTTGATCAAGGTTCAGACTCAACATATTTGGTTGTGGTCATCAAGGTTTGGCTGGCAAGAGAAGAAAATGGAACCCTAACCATAACATTTTCAAGAAAAAATCTTTCAAAATTCCCAGAATACCATCCGCCAGTGTATTGGATACTCAGACAAAAAAGTATTTGTCCACAGAGTTTTAAGTGCTCATCGGCCCAAGGTTTATTTTATATATGAAGCGATGTCTCATATCAGATTGTGAATTGTAACACAGACTAGTCACACACTATGTACAGTACAATAAGAAATCATCAATCTTCGCCATCATCGACAATCCATTTAGATGCAATATTGTTATATTTTAAGCATAAATTCATTTTTGTCTGTTCTCCTACGATCTTAAAACGTTGTGGAGGCTTATGGCGCTTGCTTACTTTCTATTCAATGAAGTTTCCTCACATTTCTAGACCACATACAGGAAATTGAACCCAGCAGCCAATCTGACTGACAAACTCCCAGGGTTGGTTTACCTTAACCATTAAAGCACCAGACCATAATTCTCCCACAGAGCTCTTCTCTTGCAATAAACACACTTATCTTGAGCCCACTTTGAAACTGTGGCCTGGTATACAAGCAACCACAAGTCTTGAAGTCAAACTTGACCAGGAAGTTGCATAGGAGCTTCCACTTGAGGGTTGAAATTCACATGGGAGAGTGAGGGGTGTGGGGACAAGACTTGAGATGTTTATTTGTATGGGTGTGCATGTGTGTGTGTGTGTATGTTTAGACGGCTGTGGTGTTTGCTTTTCTGGAGTGTCTGCTCTATGTCTTTGCATGTAATCACGACTCCTCACGTGCACGAGCGTATGGCCCTTTCGCTTTACGTTTAATGTCTCTTCCCAGATGTGGAAGCCGGTCTGTGTGACACCAGGCATAAATCCCACGTTAGCTAATGATCCTGGGGAGGAAGCAGCACAGCAGAGTGCTAACCAGAGCCAGAGAAGGATTCAGTGACTAACAACCCAGTCACACTAACCTTAACAAACTTCACCCTCAACCACCCCAGAGATAACTCTAGTCTTCCCTCTTATTCCGCATAGGACAACCATCGTATTTACATCCCATCCAGTCATAGACAGAGTGGGAGGCTGGGAGGACAATCCAGGGTTTATATGAGCCCAGTGATTGTGATTCAGCTCCCAGTAGGCTGTTGTAGTAGATGAATCTCTGCTGGCAAGTATCGCCAGGATTCTTGGACCGTTTGTTTTCTGTCCTCGGACGACCCTGGATGTTCCTACGTCATCCTGAGATGCTGCTGTTCCATGATGGTTGTAATTAGATATTGAGGGTTTCTTGCAGATAGCTTTTTAAGATGTCTCACTTCAAACCTGCTCCATACAAAACGTCAATGATGCAGATCAGCACAGTGGAAGAAAAAGTCCAACTTGTGGTGTGATCGTTTACATTTGACAAAACACTTCTTATCGGTGTCCAGTGTCGTATTGAGACATTGACAATTAAACAATAAACAACCAATGTATAATGATGAGAATGTATTTATATATTATAACAAATATAATACATGAATAATAATTTGAACACTATGAAACCATCCAAAGCATAAATAAAAGAAATATGTGTCTTCTGCAGTCATGTGCAGTGTCCAGTGTGGTGACCAAGAGTCAAGGTGGAGTTGCAAAGGGCAAAATGAGGGTTGCTGGCAGATGTGGAGGTGGAATGGAGTTTGGAGGGTCCAGCTGGGGCAGCGGAGTGGGGGGGGGGGGGTCATCCAGACTTTTAGTCTGCTCACCGCATTGGGGAAGAAGCTGCCATGGAACCTGTTGGCTCTTGTCATAACGCTAAACCATCTGGAGTCTCTTGACTGTGGGAGGAAGAAGCGATTCCAGGCAGGGTGGGTGGTGTTTATGGTGATGGAGAGGGCTCTGCTGCGGCAGCATGTGGTGTGGAGGTCGTTGACTGCTGGTAGCTCTGCTCCAACGAATCCGTCTGTTGCTCTCCCTATCCTTCCCACAGCCTTCCTCTCCTGGGCGATGAGGTTGCATCACACTGGGAGGCCTTTGGTCAGGACTCACTCAATGATGCTGTGGTAGGAGTTTCCAAACGTCTGAGTGCTCAAACCGCCATCTCCACAGGTACCTCCACAATCGGAGGTGGCAGCTGCGCCTTCTCCAAGATGGCGTCCGTATCCGGGCTTATACAAGATTTCACCCAGAAACCTCTTTTCATGTAAGAGAGGAAAACCAGGTGTGACCAAACAGGGAATCTGTCAATGAACAGCAGCCTGACTCAGACACCATGCCACACACTGTGCTTGTTTAGTCTTACAAGATTCCTTGAACACAGGAGGCAAAACCCCTGAAATGCTTATCTAGGGTCAATGATCTGGGAGGGCTGCATGTGCAGCCATAGCCAATGCATCACATCCTTTAGAGATAGTGAGGCACTTTACTCAAACACCACTTGGCTATCTAACGTGACGCACAACCTCCACTCCAACGCATTGGAAAACAAATCGTGTGGCCACGCTACTCCGAATTTCATATCGCTTATTAGACGCAGGGACGGGAGAGGGGTAATGTTACCAGGCTGGAGGTTGGGGGAGCGGGTTGCACAGCAAAGCCTCCTGGTCTCATGTTGTGGTTGGCTGCTTCTCCCAGCCTTGTTACTGCTTCAGTACGTAGCCAGGAGCACCTCTTTGGCATTCAAGCCCTGATTACTCTCTCAAACGTTCTGTCTATCTGGCTTCAACACCTCAAGCCTCCCTCTTTTTTTCTAGATCTCTCTCGCTTTCTTCCCTCCTCCCTTTGTCTCGCAGGAATTCTGTACCCTAGTGTTTGGCAGTGCCGAAACCTTGTTGCAGATACATGGGGGTGGGGGTTGGAGGGGGGGTGGGGGGTCCACATCCTGTGATTTTGATGTTGATCGCTGTTTACAATATATGATTTGATTTACCTTTTCGTGCAAGATCATTTTGTATCTTCACGGGATTTGAGTGCACTGTTAACGCATCCCCTCAGATGAAACAGTGTCGAAGCAAGGAGAGAAATAACCTCAGCAAATCATTTTGCAATGCAACTGTGCTGCAGGCTTGTGGTTGTCAATCATCTCAGCCGATTGTACTACTGTGGTCGTCGGTTATCCAGACGAGCTCAAAGGCGGAAGGAAACGTGGTCACGGACACCGGGGATGGGGGACACATCATTTCGGGAGGGCCTCTGGTTCTAGGAACCATGGAACCTACTGACAGTAATGTAACTGGAGGCTCATTGTTGACAGGCCCACATCTGTCTCTGTGGGTTGCACTTTTATTGTGGGTTTTCTCCCCCTCTGTGCTCAGTGTTGTCTTTGTGAGGGTGGTTTAGATTGGTCCCTTGAACGGTTCAAATTTCACAGGTTTGGGAAACACGCAGATTAAAGTCTGAATGAATGATCCTTCACGTTCCGTGATGAACGCGCTATGAGTGTTATTAGTGTATGAAATGAATGAATGACTGGGTAATGGATTCATGAATGAAAAAATGGAAGAACGAGACTAAATCACTTGCTTGTGGTGATCTATAATTAAGGGTTAGGAAATAGCTTTTCCATGTTGTCCGCATTTAGGTACAAAGACTCGGGCCTGTTGAGACTTCGGCTCACTTGACATTTGGTTCTCTTCACAGTTTAGACTCTTGTTCTTTGTCATTTCCTTGCCTGACCAATTGACATTCTCTCACACAATCCCTGCACTGTGTGTGTGTGACTGCGTGTGCGGGTGTGTGAAGGTACAGTGTGTCCAAGGAGGAGTCAGGCTTGGGGGAATCCCCAGCTGGTGCTGAAGAACATCCTCACACACACATACACACACTGTCAGCTGCAGGACTCCCACTTTGGCCTTCTGGCCTGGAGGTGACGTCACAAACACACTCACCGAGATCTGCTGTTAATCCGTCTGAGTAGCCTAACGGACAACGAGTTGCTCAGTCCCAGCCTCCCCCCCTCCCCTCGGAGATCAAGTTGCGCACCTGGGTGGTCAAGCTCACACACTATTCACACCAGACGTTTACTGTGTTTGGATGTTCCTCCTCAAGATCAAATGAGATCTTTGTTTTTGTCCTGGATGTCCAAATTGGAGTCCGTTTTAAGCAAACTGTCGAAGAGCCTTTATTGTGCAAAGCATAAATAATAATAAGAAACAGCATTGTTTCAGTGTTATGGTGTTGGTTCAGGCCTAGACACCCCCCAGACCCCTTCGTGGCTATGCTAGTGCTGAAAAAGCAAGCAAGCTAGTTATGGTATAAATTTCAGATTGAGACTGGTTGCGAAGTCGTAGAATATGCTTTGCTTTGTACATTTCCCAAGCCAGACCTCACAGCCAGGAAGCTAACACTATGTGGTGATGGATACAGAGCTAGCCCATGCCTTTACCTTTCAATGGCCTCCTTATACAACAGGAAGCCATCCTCGACTCTTTGCCGACGGCGATGTGAGAAATATAATATGTTTAACTGATTTGAGACATTTGTTATGTATATTTTAGATTCCATTCCGTGCAACCCTACGGGAAACGCTCCTTGTTAGAAGCATTCCTCATTTCTATTTCAGGAAGTTGGCAAGCCAAGGTATGGCAACTATACATTCATAAGAGTTGGCTTATCCAGTATCCAGAGTGTCTGGCTTCATTTTCACAGTTTGATCTGTTCTAGCATTTGTTTGATTATTGTAACATTTGTGAAATTACATTAGTCTAGATTATCCAATCCAAGGTTAGAAAATGAGTTAATCTCTTTAAAGTTTGTTTTAGAACTATTGAAAAGAGCTAAACAACGAGTAACTGCCAAACTATATTTATAAAACTGTGTAGACTACAGTAAATTGCTCAAAGCTTATTTCAGCCACATGACCTGGCCTCTTCTGCAGAATAAAAGCATTACTACCTAAGTGACAGTACAGAGCTGGCTGGAGAATCCCATTCACTGAGTTTACAAGGGAATGTTAATTGTTACCACCCGCAGTGGGTAACAACCTTGAAAAAACAGTGACACACTAAAAGATCTTCCTGACAAAGGATGTTTTTTTGTCACTTACCACATTCATCTTGGAGTTCTTGGTGTGGTAATCATTGGAAGGAACTATAAGAGTGAGATGTAGGGACTAGCAGATAACCATTAAAGGACTGTCTGTCCCTGGGGGGAGGGAGCAGAAGCCACCCAGCGCTTAAAGAGGATTGATGTCATCAGATGGAGGGCCAGAACGTCTTGAACCCACGATCAACACTGCATCAGCCTGATGTCTGAGCCGTCACCGGGGCACCCATTTGTCGGCACATTTGTGAAACCATGATCAGTCCCATGGCAGTCCTTTTGGAGGCTCTAGCCTGATAGGCCTGGCCCACGGAGGGTCACACCCTCTCATGAGTCATGTCGCAAATGAGGTCCTTTTGGTTTCATTGATCATAAGAGCATGAGTCCATGTGTTGTGTGATTGTCTTTTAATTTGTTTCGATTGTTTATCAAAGCGAAGCTGTGGGAATCAAACTCTTTGTTTAATGTCTTGTGTGTTTGGTTTCAGGAACCATGAAAATGCAACGCAGCGTCAGGGTTGTAAAAAAACATTAAACATTGCCTAATGAGAATATCAATTATGTTCTGTTAAACAGACTCTTGTGTTCAAAGAACATTGCGTTGGCATGTCTGGCATGAAGGCATTCACTCTCATCCCTATCGTCTGATTAATCTGCATGGCTCCTCTACTCCAATGGAAAATACTGCAAAAAATTACGTGCATCAACATTCATACATCAACACGTGCCTCTTTAACCTGCATATGTGAGGCAGTGTACCCTAGCCCTCCTCCCAGTTCCCAAAACAGGCTCTTCCTGCACCCTGTGAATCACCAGCCACCCTGGCTCCTACTAAAACTTACATTACAGGCCACCAGTGCACTCCAGGACAAAACATGATCAAATGAAAGCTTGCTTTCAATGGAGATTGGAAGCAGAGGACAGAGAGGTTGTGGAAGGATTCATACAGCACACAGTGTTTTCCTCTTGGCTCTCTTGCTCTGCTCTCTCTCACACTTTGTATCTCCAGTCTCCGTCTCTTCCCTTTTCACCCGTTCTCTGCCTGCTCCCTTTCTTTTTTTCCCTTTTCAGTCTCTCTGCTGATCCCTCGCTCTCTCGCCCCCTCGCCCCCTGGATCTCTATTTCATCCCCTCTATCTTCTTCTTCCTCTCTCTTGCGAAGATAAAGGGATGTAAGAAACTTTAGAAACATGATTTGATCTTGCCCTCGATTTAAAATCCTTGTTGACAAGATTACTTTGCAACTAATCATCGCAAATGACCTTTCGTTAGCAAATGGCCAGCAGCCTCTAAGGAAATATACATTTTTTGTAAACAATAACAAGGTGTTGGAAAAGTGGTTGTGTTGATTAAACCTTGGCATAATCAAACCAGTACATGACTGTTGGGTGGGCTGAGCAGATTGTCAACTTTCCCCCAGTTCTCAGTGCTTTCCACTGCATCTGGGCTGGTTTTCTCTTCAGCAGAGCTGGACGGCAGAGCTGCTTGCTGCTGATGTCGATGTGATTGTGGCTGAGTGTTTCCTTGTCAGGGTTAACCAGTGTTGCCAACAGGGACATCAGGGACACCAGTGGTGTCAGAGTTGAAGTTGCAGGGGTCTGGAAGGTCTGAAGACACATTAATCCCGTCCCAAAGGTTGGCAGAGATAGTCTCACTTTTAGTCCAGTAGCACAACAACATAAAATACAGCATTATGTATTCCCCTTATGAGGTTACCAGTAAAGCTTCAGTCATCTTACCGGTAGGAGAGAAATACATGAAACTTGGTCAACTACGGAGGACAAGATTTATCGTCATGACGTTACTGCAAATGTAGTTTATGTGTCCTCAGATTGTTTATGGTTTCTACGGAAGATTGGTTGAATGGATGATGGCACAACTGGGTTTCCTCAAGCAGCGTGGCACAATGAGGCAATTCTTGTTAAATTTTGTTTCAGTTTCTCTGGTAACATGGCAGACAATCAATCAACTGACAGGCACAGTTGAATTGAAAGGTTCTCTTTGATTGGTGGAACACACGAAAACTATGTTTACAGAATGGAAGACACCAATACTTTTCGTGCCAGTGATTGTTTGTTTCTCTCTCGGCATTTCCACGAAAATGTGTTTCTGATGAATGCAGAATTGGTCCAGCCTTGGACTGTCAGAAAAGAGATGAAACTCTTGGACAAGATTCCCTTTCAGATCTAGAAGAGGGGAACCACGAGGATCCTAATGGATGGGGGACATGTTCTACACAGGAAGTCTTTAGAAATCAGCTGATGGAACTTCAGAGTAAATCCACTCCAATGACATCAAAACAAAGCTTACCCCAGGAAAAAAAGAATGATATCAGCTGATCAGATGTATTGACTTTTGAGAGAGTCCTAAGTTGTGCATTACCCACCTACTATGTTTCTGAGTGATGCATCCCATACCTGTCTGTGATCAAATCCATGCCAAATCAGGAAATTTACATCATTGTTATGTCAAGAGTTGAGCAATAGGTTATGAGTTAAAGCTAAAGTTACCGTATCGGCATCACAAATCTCCAAACCTCCCTCAAACATTTCAGGAGAGCCCCTTTCTTAAAGGGCACTCAAAAGCCTGTGGAGCGCTGGGGGAGTGAGGCAGTCTGGGGGGGGTGATCCAGCTTTAAAACAGATGGAGGCAGACCAGAGCCAGCTGGACCCCCCTACGAGGATGCCGCAGTGAGCCCCACCAATGTCCCATAAGCTAAATGAGGACAATCATGCAGCAAATGATGAAACCCATTTTCCTCTTCATATACGTGGGGGGGACTGGGGGGGGACATGAACTGGACAGGAAAGGAGGAATATCGTATACATCCGGGAGGGGGGGGAACCACGAGCATCCGCGAGTCTAAACACGCGCCGAACATTATGTGTTCCCCGCGCCACCCACATGAACGCGTGTGCACATCTGGGGTAATAGGGAGGGATCTTACATCAGTCAGGTAGTCTTTTGTCTGGGACGTGTATTAGTTTCAGCATCAGGAGGCTTAAAGCATTTTTATGTTGGGCATGTTTACTTTGGGGAAATTGATAGATGCATGGTCCCACACAGAGCTTGTCCCCTAGAGAAAACATTCTATGCAACATTACCTTTGACCCCACCCCCCACCCCCCACACCCCGCAGTTTGAATGATCTCAAAACCTCACTGATCCCAACTCCTTTTCATCAGCAAACCCACCAAGAATGTGTAGATGACCACACTGTGTCAAGTCACTCAGCTAAGATGATAACCAGTGAGGAGCAACGAGTGAATCGGAGCAGGAGATAACAGAGAGGCTCCCATGCAAAGTGCTGCCTTGTTCTGTGCCAGTGCTTGTCCCCTACAGTCATCTTCATGGCCAGCTATAGAGTTATGTCTCATGGATCACCACTGTCGCCCACATGGCCCAGGCCAGCATATCTCCATCCAGCCAGCTGTAGAGAGTCTAGTGGAAGTGTTGGTGAGGTAAACAGGGCAGGCGACAAGACAGGCGTCTGGAAAAGACCAGAGGCCCTGACTGCTATCTGCCTGTCTGCCCAGGCCACCAGACGAGACTTAGCGGCAGATACAGGGGAAGCATTATGTCTGTGTCAGAGTACTGTTTGTTTGTGTGTGTTAGGGAGGTTGGATGATACTGTAGGTGCCACAGAGAAGGAACAGCCCTTTCCGAAACGTTGGGTGGGTAGTGAGGTAGGGGGTGAAGGGGATGGGGGTGCAGGCTACTATCTGAGTTTGAGTGACGGCTGGGTGAGGGGCACACGGTATTATCTAACTTTGGGTGAGGGCTGGGTGGGGGCTGATATGACATCAGGAAGTGGGCTGTCCTGTTGACAGCCACAGTGACAAATACACAGTGGTGTTATCCAGGAGCACACTCCCATTGGCCCCCACGTGGGGTTAAGGCTGGAGTCTGGCTGAGGAGGACAATGTTGTCAGGGTGGAGACTTAGTATCAGGGAAAACAACCTATTTGAAACACGCCTCAGTGTTTTTGTCTGTGACTATATCCTCTGAATGATCAAGCACATTGGGGTGGAAGAGGTTGTCCAGGACAACTATGGGTTTGTATTTGTCTGTCAGCCCTGTGTACTTGTCCCCCTGTTTGTCTGATTAAACTAAACTGTCCAAGAATGTCTAGTGTGAAAAAAAGCGAATCTGTCTACATGTCAGTCTGTCCAACCATCTGCATATACCCTCATGGCTCCGAGCAGGGTGGGCTTGTGGCAGAAAATGAAGAACTGACAGTGTACATATCTTAATCCTCATCAGAAGGTCAAGTCTTACCTTCCATAACCACACTATGATTTTATCTGCTATTGTCATCTACATATTATATTTTTAACTTTAAATTATTATTATTATTATTATATAACTTTTTCTTTGTCATTTAAATTAATGTCCAATTGAATTGTAGTCTTGTTGACAAATCCCATTTAGCCCAATTTGTTACCCATGTGTTGTTACCCTGGCCTCAGACCAGAAAGTTGTCAGGACCCCATAATAGCCTTGTAGCCTTTTATACATATCAGCCTGTCTTTCTGTCTAGAAACACTACGCAGTTGATGGAGACAGACATCTTTCTTCCAAAGGCTCCAGCTTGGGGTTAGAGGTCATATTCCCAAGAAACTTATCAGGTGATATAGGCTACAAGAAGGGCTACTGGGAAGGATGGGAGCAAAGAGGAAGAGACTGTGACATGCGTCAGTGCTCCATCCCACCCAGTCTGATCTTGAGGGAATCTTGCCATCCATCTTCCCATTGCTGGATCAGGGAGCCACTGCTCGAGCCAGGACGATGTTATTCCTGGAAGGCTACGACCCTGTGGAGAGGGGACAGGTCACTGCTTGGAGGGTCACGCCCCTGAGGACTGGGCTGGATGTCAGTGGACAGCAGGTTGACAACACTGTTTGGCGACAGTGACACTATGTGTTATTGCAAGGCTGGGAAATCAAAGTACCACATCTCTGTTGTCGTGTGAACACATTCTCTTGACAGCTGTGGTTTGATTAAAATCCTTGCTGAAAATTGCCTAGGGGGAAAGGAATGATTAGATCATATCCCATCGTTTTCTGTAATTTATTATTATCTTGAAGGCGAATAGGGCAGAAGATGCCGAAGGCCAAATGGCAGAGGCGATGGACATTCAGATATTGCATCCCCCAGTTCTGAGAAGAGCCCACTCTCTCTTGGGTGTCCTTAAACAGGGTGAATTAGCATTTTCCCAGATAACCCAAAAAGAAAGCGAACAAAAACTTACCATAAGGACTTTAATGTGAGAACATGTGCGCTCCGATCTAAGCCCTCTAATGAACGATGTATTACAGATATTTAGTTTGCATGTCTGAGGCCAGTCGTTGTGGGACTGTTGACAGAGATGAGTCGAGGGGGGATTTGCGAGGAGTTTGTGGGAACTTGCTCCTGCTAGGCCTGTTTGTGACTGGAAACTGTCTGCTAAATACATCTCTTCTGAAAGATTTCCGAGTCTTGGACACAATCAGTGTCCCAGGTGCGTGATAAAAGTTTCAAACAAGAGACAATCTCATAAAGCCAGCAAACAAAATCCCAATCCTAAATCTCATGATATGTCAAGTTAGTGGATGAGACTGTTTAATGGTGTACATGTACAAGTTAAGTAACGTTTCTCGATTTGGCAAAACCGATTATTTTCTAATATAGTGGGTTCTACATTAAGACTTACTTGTTAGAGCTGACTTGTGGACCCAAGAGCATGACACAAGCCAAGACACACAGCTTTGAGGTTCAGGGGGTTTATTGTGCACAGCAGACAAAACAGACCGGGTGTATACGAAACTGGGCAGGCAGGCCAGGCAGAATAGGAACCAGGAGCCTAAGGCACAGATGGCAGGACAGAGTAAGTGAAGGGGGAACTGGACAGGCAGGAAGGGCACGATGACCAGGCAGGGCGGGCAGGGTAACCAGGCAGGCAAGGAGCAACTAACCAGTCGGAGTAACCGAAAAAGGTTGGTCCTTTCTTACACGGGTCATCACTCTTAGAGCAGGTGTGTTCCATCCTTGTCCTCAGTGTCCGCTGTCCTGTATGTTTACGTGGTTCCCTGCTCTAACACACCTGATTCTAATGAATGTGTTGCGATGAAGCTCTAGAGAAACCTAATAATGGAAGACACGTTCACTTGAATCAGGTGTTTTGGAGCAGGGAAACGTCTAAAACATGCAGGACAGCGGACCATGACGACAAGGATTGAACGCCCTCGTCAATGAGCCTAAGCGGCTGACACAAGACTGACTGCGTGACTTTAGAGGATAATCTGGCAGTGAGTGGATGGAACGCCAGGGTCGATATGCTGTCGGGTTGATGAAGTGATGGATCCCAGGTGCGTAGGTTTGACAGATAGGATGGAAGACGTGGCCTGGAATGCTGGAGCCTGGAACCACACAGACAGAGAGGAGACACTTATACAAACTAGATGGAAGTGAAGGGTGTGATTCATTTTTTCTAATACAGTCCGTTTATGGGAAGAGGGGCTGAGTCTTAATTGCACTTTCATTCAGCAGGAAGTCCTGCAGTATTTTAAATAGCAGAGGCTGAATCAGAGCTTATAAAGGTGAGTAAAAGGAGAGGAACAATTAGTCTTCAGTGTGTTCATTGTTCATGCCGTATAAGAAAAGCCACCCTGAAGTAAACCCCCACTCTGACACCAGGGCGTATTTTAATTGGCATCCTGACGCAAAGTGAGTTTGCTCAAGTCCTGTTTGTAATTAAGATGGTGGACCCAGTGTAGTTTATAGTCAGGATTTATTACACGTTTACCAATATCATTTATCGGAAGGAAACTCATGACCACAATAAACCCCACAGAGGTCTGAGGTATAGGAGCTACTTTGAACTAACCCTTAGCACATGTGCACTTAAAACAAGTTTTTGTGTTTAAGTAGAGATCTGTGCTTGGTAGCAGTTCAACATGTGCGATAAGAGATAACAGTTATTCCATTAGCAGAAAATGTTATGCTCGGCAATATTGGAGGGATTCCAAATAGATGTTAGAAGTTTCCTTTAAAGAACAATTTACTTTTCTCATTTACCATTTACATTTCAATATGTGGTAATATGAGGAGTATAGCTCTTTCTGCTACCAAAATTGTTTGTGAAGAGCAAGTTCAAATTTACTTTAATTGTAACTAACAACTTTGAGCAAACATCCTCATCACACTTATATAGGATTCAGCTGTTAAACGTTGCCAATGACAAAATGTGCGTGTTGTATCCAAATGTGAATTTCTGGTGAATCACTCATTTAAACTAAAACTAAGACAAAAGCTAAAGGTGAACTATTTGTCTTAACGGTAAAAGAGATCAAATATTATTTGTGGTCTTTAAAAAACACCTACAGTACATCACTTTTTACATATAGACACTGTTATGGTGGTTAACATAGAATAATTACAGAAGGCAGGTTTCATATCTCTGTTGTTCGATAGACAAGTTCTTCAAGGGACTTTTTTCCAGCAAGGCTGCTGACGGGTTACTGAAAGAGCTCTGCAAGTTTTCAATTCAGTTAGTTGTATTTGTTGTGCTTGGAGACCTGCTCTCAACAGTGCTCGTGTTTTTTTCATTACATTTTGGCCGGTGAACCAGAATAACAGCAGCTCCATGGCCACAGTTAACACTTCCAGGAAACACTCTGGTCAAACTCTTCTTCTCAAGGACGAGAGTTTAATAGCCATCATATTCCCACTTCCTTTACTACTACTGTCCATTATAAAAGGACCAAAAATACATAGAAAGAACAGTCTCCTGTGGTTCTCTGGAGGCAGTAGACAAGTTTTGTGGTGATTGTTCCAGACTCTAAAGTTCCTGAGTGAGCCAAAGGTTGTTTTTTTTAATCCATTGCAGTGATCCATTATTTTGTTATTTGTCTTTCTGTCTTCACCTACAGCACCTATCAAGTGGAGACATGATGTTGCGGTTGGTGCTGGTGATTCCCACATGATCTCACCAATATTTTCCTTGACCACATGTGAGAGATGACGCACATGCTCAAACGCATGTGAAACGCCCTGCTGCTGTGGTCTATAAGGTTGCTGGAGTAGGTAGGGTGAGGTGAGTGGCTGAGTTGAAGTGGATTTTGAGGTTAAAGGTTCTTTGTAAGGGTAAGGGTTAGGGATTGTTTGGTGGAAGAATCATAGCAATCATCTTTACACTCTGGAATAGCGGATAAGCCAAAAAGAAAATCTCCTGTGGGAAATCACATCATCAAAATGTGTTCTTTTTTACTTCATTTCATACTTTTGGATTACACTGTTTTTCACAACACTGTGATATTTGGAATCTCTTGTACACAAAATTGTTAATAGACTAAATATCAATCTGAATGCATTGTGTTTAATTTCAATTTGTGTGTGTGTGCGTGTGTGCATGTGTGTGTGTGTGTGTGTGTGTGTGCGTGTGTGTGTGTGTGTGTGTGTGTGTGTGATTTCACACTTTCACATCAAAACACCCAGTTCGTTTTCACCTCAACAAGAGCAGTGAGTCCGTTTGTTTGTCAATTACCACAGATTGAAGTCAAATAGTGTGAGAAAACACTTGTCCCCAGGGCTCAAACACACACGCACACACATGCAGAGCTTTTTTAGAAATCTGAGTCTAGCCAGGTTCACTTGACACATGTAAGCCAATGGAAATGATGTAAGAAAAAGAACACAAACATTCCAGGCCAGTTGCACAGGCAATGCCCCCAAAGCCCATTTCAGCTAAGACCAATAAAATGAAATATGGTCTTTCACAGACTCTACTGAATGCATGTAAAAGTTAGCGAGTCATAGTTCAGGAGGGTGGCTTTTGCCATGAGATGTATTAGGAAAAATAGCATTTGGTAAAGTAGGGCTTGGATTGGATTACCTCATGGAAACTTCTGTACTGTGCAGTCTTTAGCTAGCTAAATAGCCAGGATCCCTCTGTTAACTCACAGAACACCGTTGACCATGAACGTAGAACAATATTCTTTCACACTGTCCACCTTTGTGTCAATGGATTGTCTGAAATGTATCAAGTCTCAGGTTTTTTCTCATTCTAAATTGAAGGGCAGGCTTTTTAAAGAATTTCATGACATTTGGATGAGCTGTAATGAAATAATTATAATAATTATTGCAACCGCATGATGACAATTGAGAAGATTGAGGCACAAAATGAATGATGTCATAATCACAATTAGACCAAATGTGTAACCTTATGGTTCAGTCAGAAGCCTCAGGTAGAAGTTATCGTGGTTTTATTGTATACAGACATGTCATCCTTGACAGTCTGGTCTTGTTTCAGACCTCTCAGCCCAAAAAACCTAACAAGAGACTTGGACTCAACACCAGTTACAAAGAGCTGACAGATCCTGCTAAACAGATGCAGCAGAGTCAGAACTGAGGCTAGAGGTGGAGGTGATGGAAGGGACCAGGAAAATAATTAGCACTTACAAACACTTATCAGCAATGTCAGAGGTGCATTTGCGTTCCTGGTCTCAGATAGACTGCTCTGTCAATGTTGCTGAGACTGATTGGTGATTATGCATAACATAACGGTGGTGCAAAGCAATCTTTGAAGTCTTCTGCCAGTAATCGCTTATTGTGGCTCACCTTTCCTACAGAATTTTATTGTTATAGGAAATTGTGACTCAATTCCAAATATGTGGATCTGTCCGCTGAGCTTGTGAAATCTGTGCGCTCGTACGTGTGTGTGTGTCTCAAGCAAACATCTAAAAACATTATCGGAAGACGTAACATTAAGCTGTCTCAAGCGATTCTCAGGCGATCCATCACCTGAAACCAAGCCATCCCAAATTATGACATGACCTAAATATATAACTTCACCACATTCATTCAGTTTATTTTGACCCAATTACTTCTCTTCCTGGAGCCAAGCATGTCATAGGGCTTCCATTCAAAAGCACAGAGTCATAGATGCGTCAGTACAGTTCAAAGACAACCCATGACTTAGTTCAAGATATCCTGCCCTTTCAATTTGAGTGTTTAAATATCTTTACATTTATTCACTTATTTCATGTTTCTGACCATTATTTTTGGTTGTTTTTAAATCAGATCATCTGTAATAAGTTTAGATCAAAGTCAATCCAAACTAGCATGACCATATTTAAAGGTTCAGAGAGAAATTAAGGTGTCCTACACACGTTTTTTGTTTTTTACAATGAGAATGTCTCAGCAGGAAGTTTACTGTATACTGGCTGTGTATACATTGAGGCACCCAGGGTGGAGGGGTTACGTTAGGCAGATAAAACACTATCAATGAACCATCGGTAAGAGACAGGAAGTCTATAGGATTAATGTGGCATGATGTAGGATGTAATAAACCATTTCCCTGTAAACCGTTTGTGGGTTGTGTAAATACATTTTGAAAGAAAGGGTAAAAGTCTGTATTTAATGTAATTTCTCCTCTTTTTGAAGATGAACTGAAGACATGTAAGACATGCATTTTAAGGTAAACTTACTGCCTGTTGTACCACAACAGATTGTATCATTCTACACAGTAAGATGTTTTTTCCTACATTGTATCAGTGTTTGAAAAAAGTACACCTGTGTACGGTACACCGGAAGAATCCCTTGATTTCTAGTCAAAGTCGGATTCTTTGAAAGTAAAGTTCTTCTACAGGACCACTACCAGGTAATAGCCCCAGTCCAAGTCAGTTGGCCAGTAAGTGCTCATCAGTCACTGTCTTTTCCATCTTAATCCCCTGGCTGAGTCCGCTCAGACTCTGTCTGCTGCTTGGCAGCTTCCTACATGGCGCACGGTCCCCGCTTGTTCATTTCTCTAGACGGACGTGTGTGTGTCTGGGTGTAATTGTATGTGTATATCTTCGCCTGTCCGGGTGTGTGTGTGTGTGTGTGTGTGTATGTATATGTGTTAGGGTGTGTGTGTGTGTGTGCGTGCACGTGTTTGTGTTGTGTGTGTGTGTGTGAGATGGGTTGTGACAGCTAGGAGAGGGCCAGTGCCCTCAGAGGGGTGAGAGTAAATCATGTGATAAGGATAACAAGTTCCTGTCTGGGCTACAAAAGCTGGGCCATCCCAGACACGAGGCAGGCATTTCCTTTAATTAGCAACATAGCACCACCTTGACGGGAGCTTAGCCACCACTTTCACACATAGTTCTGAAGTAGGTAACATTAACCTTGTGGGAGAGCTGTTGTTGTCAACTGTTCTAACAATGTATCTGAAATAAACGATGAAGTGACAAGGACTAAGTGATTTATGTTACAGGTCAAAGAGCCATTGTTCGTGACAACAAGCCATAACTTTCCATCCATCGCTCTGTTGGATTAGCACAGGTAACCTGTTGCTGGAAAACAACGCACAGACGTTAAATTAGTAAATTAAAATCATACATCACATGACTGATGAGGCTTGAATATAACCTTTCCGTAGAACCTACCCCAGCAATCTCAAAGCAATGAACAACCTCAAACTTCAGAAGGGAATAAGGTAGCTTAGACCTATAGAACACGTGAGCAATGTGAACTGTTATTAAAAACGACAGTGTGGACCTCTCTTCCATCAACCCCTTGGTTTTTGCAAATGATAGCAGGTCATGTGTTGCATCTGTGTCACATGACACTGCTTGATAACATGTTGGGTTGAGCGGTCCATTTTATGATATCATGTCCCACTGGTGGAAAAGCATATTGTGCACAAAGGATAACATTGGCTGATTAGCTTTAACCTTGAGAGCAACTTAATATGCACACAAGTGTATGCGAAACCACAGAGGTACTTACAGAGCTACTATCAAAGCAAAGCATGAGAGTTGAGGTGGCGGAAGAGGTTAAGCAGATCCTGTGTTGTTGGCCAATACTACATGTTGCAGAGGTTGTAGTTGAATGCCAACAGCATGAAAAGCCCACTTGACTCGCAATGAATTAGTGAGTGACATCTCAAAGAAGAACAACACTGTCGTTGCATTAAGTTACATTTCAATAGAATGCAACTGATCGCGCACATGCATCATACTGTCAAACAGTTGGCTTTGCCTTTGACTCTGATCTTATCAATGCCCTTTATTGTTCAAGTGGGGGCGCCTGTTTGAAGATCATGCACACAGAGCCAGTTGCTTTAATCAGATACGTTTTCATAATCTTTCATTTTTAGCCTCCCACTCCTCCTGGGGTCTTCTGTTATCAGATGCGTGTACCAGTGACGCCTCGCAGTGAGTTGGCACCTTCTCCAGCCTGTTTATTCAAGCTTCCGGGCAAACAAAGAAGCATACAGACACATGACATGTGGATTTGATTCTCCCTTGGAAGGAATATAGAACTGTTTTGTTTTGTCAGTCAATAGCTTTATGTTCAGATGCCACTATTCAGAGAACATGTGTTGTGCAGTCTTCTGTACATAAAAATGTATCTTTTTGCACAGGTCTATACTTGTACAGTATTCACCCCAAATAATTTACACAAGACTTTTACACAATGCTTCATATGGAACAAAAAAAAGGCCAACACACTAAACCACGTTGAACATTTATAAATGTATCTACTCAGGGGATGTAAGTGTAAAAACCTGGGACACGCTGTGCCAAAACATCCTTAAAGACACATTCTTTCGTGTATCAAAATGTATCTCTGTGCACAGGTCTATATTTGGTAGTATCTAATGTATCTTGTGTGCACAGGATAATTAGCTTTATTGACATAGCACACACACAGACACACACACACACACACACAGTAGAACAACGTTTAAGGGTATGTAAGGAAGTGGTACAGAAGTAATGGGAGCCAGACTATGAGTTTCTGTGGTCCAATTATCGCCACAGGAGACACGCGCACGAGTGTGCGTGTGCATGTCTACTTTTCCGACGGGATCACCTGTGTCTCCCAGCGTGGATGGTCAAAGTCTTCCCTCCGCTTGCCTGTGTCACCTCAACCCAGATCCAAAAATGTGGTTCTTATAAACACTAACACAACCACGGCAGGGGGTCGAGCCAGGGCTGCAACAGATGGAAGGCCCCAAACAAGGGCCCCTTTCCAGCAGTTCTACCTCCCATGCTTCTATATTTCTAATGGCAGGCAGCGGACCCCTCAGAGCGGGAAAAGGCCAGCAGCTCCTAGGGGCATAGCTGCTGGCTGGGAATGATTATCTATCTTTATAACATTGTAGCTCTTTTACTGTGGGAAAACCTAGTAGAATACGGTCAAGATAAACAAAATCAGGGCAAGTCCATGTCCAGGTAGACGTTTAGAGGAAGACATTCTGATCGGTTGGTTATGAATAGGATTCAAACATAGTTGGGAAGTTTATTTAGGATCTCATGAAACGCGTTGGGATTGATCCCAGTCTTCCTCTCACTGAGCACAACTGTCTACCATTAGACCAAGAGGATGCAATCTGGGTTGGAGGTACATGTCTCAAAGCAGAACTATCACATCAAGCATGCATAGTCCCAAACCTGAAAAGGCACATAAAATGTTGTCACTGTTGGCAGTTGTGTGTGGTATGGTTCAACTCTGGTATTGTTTGGAGAAGATAGAGGTGTTTATTGTTTGCTAGCAGGTGTATACGAGAAGAAAAAAAAAGGTGTTAGGGTGTAAGGGTCTCCACAAAGGGTGCGACTCCAGTCTGGGGTCTGGAATTCACAGACACATAGTCACTAGAGCTTCATTAGTCCGCTGAATAGAGAGAGAGTAACGTCAGACAAGAAATGGGAGACTACTGTAAATCAAATGTAAACTGGGTCAAACCTGGACCTGATGAGTCCTGAATGAAAAAGGGACACATATGCAAAACTGCAATACAGACATCAATGGCAATCTGCACAGTGATACGAAGAAACCGTGGATAGTTAATCATGCAAGATATTGAATGGGTAATGTACATTAAAAGACAATCTACTGATCAGGATGAATGTATTCCCATGGTAAATCCTTCTGGTTACTCATTGCAGCAGCACAGTCAGTTGGATTGGCTAATGGCACCTTGCAATTCTGACATGGTATTGAACATGACTGATCAGTTGACCTTCCTCCTTGACCACAACTCCCCTTCTCCTCCTTACCTGTCTTGAGTAAAACTTCACCCTGGTAAAACGTCACCCTGGATCCCGCCGACGCAGTACCAGGTGTGCTAAAGCACTTACAAATTCAATTACATCTACCAATCAGTTCCAGTCTATCGAAAGTGAAATTGGGTACGTCTAACTATATGGGAAGGTTCCTGAACTTAAATGACTGAGATTTGGACAGGAAGAGAAGATGAAACTACAACTACAAAGTACATTGTGGTCACCTCAAGTTTGCCTGAGAACTCCTGCCAGTTGGAGTATATCAAAGTATTTCTCTGGGTGTGTCAAAGGAAATCAATTTTCACACAAGAGCAATGTCGGAAACGAACAATGCTTTCAAAAGTATTAATTTCAGTTATTCTCACAGCACTTTAACTGGAAAGTCGTTCAGAGTGCTCAAACCATAACAAGAGCCGTGTCTTGAGATTAGTTTGGCAACATCGTGGAACATGACCGTGAGTCCAATTACGGTTTTCTTTCATCTGCTGCTTAGCTGCTCTCTGCTCATAATGGTGTGGTCATGAGAATCATGAACTGGTCATGAGAACTATGACCACACCCAATCTTCCTGCCCTCTATTTCGGACGAACGGAACATGAATAGGCACTAAGGAACAATTTAATTCTTATTCACATTGATCTTATTCCAGACGGTTGTGGGTGGGTGTGTATGTGTTTCTATGTGCATGTTGATTTGTATGTATATGCGAGAGTGTGTCTGTATATGTTTTTGTGTGCACGTGTGTAATCTCATGAACGTTTGTGTTTCAGATAGCTTGTCGGCAGCTACTGCCCCCCCTCCCCCCGCCTTCTTTTTTTTTGCAACGTCAGTGTATTGTTCATGTAGTAACTTTCCCCTTACCATGGGTACTGTTTGCCGAAATGACTTTAGCATGGTTGCTGGAAACACTGAGTGCAGTGTTAGAGCCTGCTGTTGTTTAAATGTACTTATGACTCCATGCAAATAGCCGAAGGTAAAACACATGTCTCTTTGATCCACTGAGCCCCATTACATCTTCAGTCACTGATGACTGGAAGTCCAACATCCTAGTCCATAGGCTGAAAAAGAAGAAGCTATTTTCTTTGAAAGCATGTTTTAATAACTCAGACTTTATTCAGTTTATGCCTATAAAAAGGTGTCATTTACTGCTTTTAGGTGTCTAAAATTACCATAACAGCTTGTGTGATGAACAATTGTGCAAGACATGTCCTGTTGAACAATAGTGCAAGACATGTCCTGTTGAACAATAGTGCAAGATATGTCCTGATGAACAATAGTGCAAGACATGTCCTGATGAACAATAGTGCAAGACATGTCCTGTTGAACAATAGTGCAAGATATGTCCTGTTGAACAATAGTGCAAGACATGTCCTGTTGAACAATAGTGCAAGACATGTCCTGTTGAACAATAGTGCAAGACATGTCCTGTTGAACAATAGTGCAAGATATGTCCTGTTGAACAATTGTGCAAGATATGTCCTGTTGAACAATAGTGCAAGACATGTCCTGATGAACAATAGTGCAAGATATGTCCTGTTGAACAATAGTGCAAGACATGTCCTGTTGAACAATAGTGCAAGATATGTCCTGTTGAACAATAGTGCAAGACGTGTCCTGTTGAACAATTGTGCAAGACATGTCCTGTTGAACAATAGTGCAAGACATGTCCTGTTGAACAATAGTGCAAGATATGTCCTGTTGAACAATAGTGCAAGATATGTCCTGATGAACAATAGTGCAAGATATGTCCTGATGAACAATTGTGCAAGATAAGTCCTGTTGAACAATAGTGCAAGATAGGTCCTGATGAACAATAGTGCAAGATATGTCCTGATGAACAATAGTGCAAGCCCTTAACAGAGGTTGAATGAGCAGACAGGAGAGCTAACATGAGCTTTGAGACTAACGAGAAAAGCCCCTTTTTACCAAGTTGACCTCTCCTCCACATCCAGTCACACTGATCCATCTCAGCACCTTGAAGCAGCACCTACTCAGTAACCCGTGACAGTCCACGGCAGCCCCATGCACTACAGTCTGACCTCAACAGACCAGAATCCCAGGGGGTTGTCTATATATAAACACATATATACAGGCTCTAAAGGAAACGGGGGCCAGTCGACCCCTCACAGCGCTTGCAGACGTATAAACAAATGTCGTTCGCTGTCGTCCATTGATTTGTCACTTTTTTGGGGATACGGTAAGGAGAGAAGATATCCATTGAGTCAATATCTCACTTCATCCCAAATTAAAATTGAGACATGGAACAGTTAAAATGTTTTATTTCTTACATTTGCTATGTTCTATATATATTTTAAAGAAACAATTCATGATCGTGAATTAATTCATTAAACCTTTATTGACCAAGACTTTTTAATTTGTTCCATCAATTCCAACATCGGTACCTCTTCTGATAGCACACAATTGTAGTCATTCACTTGGAAGTACATTGTGGGATCTAAAACTGTAGCTCGGTGTAATGAACGTCCTTCTCTAAGCCACAGCATTGGCCACAAATATCTGCTTGGTGGCTCTACCCTGGCATCCAATATGGACATTATTGCAGAGTGAAACAGGAGGTTTGCCTGGGAGAGAGAAAGAGACCGTGTGTCATGTTAATTGCAATTCGCTGGCACATTGTAAAGTTAATGAAGCTGTGTGCAACATGAGCGTCCAACTAAACCTTTAGTCATTACTGGAAACACATGTTGGAGAACAGCTCTGGCTGTAGCCCTTGAGGGTTCTGTACTGTACGGTTTGGGAAAGAGGAGATGCACTGTATAGTTAACATAATAAGTCAACGCGTGTCAGTCCAGGATGTCGATCCTTTGAGGACTGCTCAGCAGAAATAGCTTTCACAATCTAGACGCTCTCCCCCACGCCTCTAGCCTCCCAAACAATACCCCATTGTAGTGTCCAGGCAGTCTCAAAGATTGTACATTACACATGGCTGACAAACTGCCAAGACATTAGAATGTAATTTGTTTCTGTTAAGAAGTAAGCCTGTTGGTTCGGCATAACAGGGAATGTTTGTCAGCATGAAAACATGCAAGAGGTTGGCAGGACTCCTGTGCTCCTAGGTCTTCTAGGAACGAGAGCACATTGTAGGAAAAGAGTGGGGCAAACATCATCAAGCTGTTCAACAAACAAGAAGGGCATAAACATTACGATTGGGATCAAGTGTCCATCAGTGATATAAACTGAGCCCTTGGCTGCGACTGCAGCACAATTCATGTGGGATGTTTATGCTGGCTGCTCCTCATTGTTCTGAATCACCGCTTTTCCCTCCACCCCCTTCTTACCCTCCTCCTCCTCAGCCCTCTGAATTTCACTCAAGATGTGATACACCCCTCGTATAAATCACCACTGCAGACGTCTATATGCCGAAATCTCCGGCTTTGCTGTCTCATCGCGCCAGGTTCCAGGGCTGTAACATCATGCAACAGTGACAGCACGTCACATGGGGACAACAGACGAATGGTGAGACGGCTAATAGGCATCCTACTGTGCCCCCAAGGCCCCCTTCCCCCCTCAAGTCGTTTATGCATTTGAGCATGCCCAGACCTCTACCAGGAAGTGCACAGCAGGAAGTCCGCGGGAATCAGTGTGTGCGGGTGGGAAGCCTGCTTTTGTAACCTCCTGTGAAGCACAGAGCTGCTGGAGTGATTACTGAATGGCTGTTTTTTTTTGGGGGGGGGGGTTAAGACGGGTGAGGATCATTTTCACACTCTCAGCTCTCAGCTTCTTTATAAAGACAATAAGTGAAAGGCACTAATTGATCATTTCTAATCGATTCAAGAATGTAAAACTGTTGTCATGGTGCATTCATGAAAGACGTACCTACCAGAAGTATCAAGGATAAGGGTATACCTACTGTACTCTAGTCTCTCACTCACAAAAGAATAGCACGCTTGAACCTTCAAATATCCCATGGGAAGAAGGGATTCCAATTCATATTATGTTGTAGTGAGTACAAAATTTAAGCCTTTTGGCTGGAGCAAAGTCGATGGCTTCCTCTTATCGCTGACCTAAGCCCTCATTTTTCATTTTTACAGCTTAATCTGAAGGCTGGCATCAGGCTAGTGTCCACAGTAGATTTGGTTGTGGGGTGGTTGACATCATCCTTTCTGATGAACTGTTCATAAAACTCCTACTCAGGGGCCTACGAAAACACCATTCTGTCACAGCATAGGGGTGATGGTGTGGTATATAGACCATTGTTTTATTACCTCGAGTTTGATCAAATAAAGCACAATTGATACCGTTTAACACTCAAAAAGGTGCAACACACATGGAAGGCATATCGCCTGCATCAATGTTTACATTGCTTTCCATCTGTTGTAACTCTTCTACTGCACTCAAACCCCTTTATTCCTCGACGCAGTTCCCAACATGGCAAGATTACCCAAGCTACTCCCATGCTTGAGATGATTGCAGTTGGTGGTTACATTAATCAGCTATTGTTTTAAATGAATCTTGAAGAATGAAATAGAAATGGGGTTTTCCACTGCCCCAGTTTCCCCGCCTTGGACTAGACTGGTCTGTATGAATGAGCCAGAGATGGTGGTGGTGGGGTGGGGGAGAATGAAGGAGTTAGAGAGGGAAGGAGGGAGAAAAGGACGGGAAGGTGTTGAGATGACAGTAGTTGTTGAATTGGAGAGAGCACTGGAGGTTCTGCAGTGGAACAACGAGAACAGCAGTGTAGACTGGCTCTTGCTCTGAAGAGGGAGGAAGAGAGGAGAAAAGAGAGAGAAGGGAGGGAGGGAGATGGAGTGAAGGGAAGGAGAGAGATGGAGTGAAGGGAAGGGCAGTAACTTTGTACCAGGAAGGTTGAGTTCATGTGTTAAAGCTGTAGGAGGCAGATTTATTTCATAGCAGCAAAAAATGTCCATCCTTTTGCAGACAGCCATGCTTGAAAGCAACTAGTTTAAGCTGATCTTTAAAGAAATGGCCTTGTGCTAATGTTTGTCTCCAGATTTGGGTGTGTGTGTCTCCAATTAAATGTTTACGTTTATGTATTTGCATGTAGGCATGCTCCCTCCACCTCAATGAACAATCTTATTTTTCATAATTCATCTCATGGTTGATTTATGACCATCAATCTTTCTCAATGTGTCTGTACAGTCGTGACTATGATTTATGATTCATATCCATTTCCACAAGTCAATCTGCTCTGTGCAACAGTACTAAAACAGTCATCTTCCATGCTCTTTGGAAATAAATCATGAGAGAATTTTGTTCAGATGTTGCATTTGGTGTGCTTGGGAGTCTAATGAAGGATAGGCAGGAGAGCAGGGGTTCGTGATTATGCCACAGTCAGCAAGTCCAAATCTGTCACTTAGAAAGCTCATTGAAAGGTCCCTGGAACCATGACAGCAAAAAGTGCTGGATTTTTTTCCGATATTAGTATTGTTATTGAAGGCTGATAAACACTCGTGACTTCTCTTGAGCCTCCAGCTGATGGCCTCATCAGTGACTTTAGACACCGCATTCAAAACACAGAGAGGCATGTCCCCATGACTACTGGGGCAAACCGGCTAATTCAGGGCCATCATCTATGTCGCAACTCTTAATGGTATGATTGAATTACTGGGGTGGAGTAAGGGGTATTCAGTTCCAATTGAGGCTGATTGGGAGGTGGTGGGATTGCCAGGTTTGCAGCAGGGATTACCCAGGTCTATAACGGGTGTGTGGAGCAATCAGCTATTCATAAAATCATTTGCAACCTTCCTGGCAACCTGCTAACAAATCCAAGAGCTGTAGTGTTAGGTCTATAAGCCAGTGCAACCTAGCAGAGCTAGCATGTAGCATGTTAACTGTGTTATTGTAACCACAAGCTATCTGACCCAAGCCCCGAGTCAGGCCAGTAACAGTGTGCAGGCTGTATACATAGTGTTGTAACAGGCTGTGCAGCTATTAAACCCATGGACAGTTCAGAGTTAGACTATTGTTGACTTGAGTGTCTTATTCCTTGGAGAGTGATTGTGTGTGTTATTGCACATTTAGAGCACGCTTTGGCAATGATAACACAGCTTCACTGTGCTCCGTAGTTCAACACATGAAAATTACCTTTCATCAGTGTAGGATTCTGAAATCTGAGCTTTGAGTAACAGCCTGGCCAAATGCAGGCTTTCCTAAAACATTGCCAAACAACAAAATATTATGGACCAGTTCTATGATATCATGGCTAATAGTACTATATGTCATGATAGACTCTGTCTTTGTATGCTGATTTCATACTAAATTCGTTATTGTGACAGAAACCCGTTTGTATGATATCATGATGGCCAAATGGTCAAAAAATTTGTTGACGGAAACAAATGCCGCTGATGTAGGGGGTTCTGAGTGAATGCAGAGATGAGAAAACCATCCGTCCCACAGTTACACATTCACACCTCTAACTCTGCAGCCCATCTACAGCACTTAACCAGTGTCAGCAGAACCTACCAAGTGAAATCCCATTTCTCCTTTTCTCCTTCCCAAACGTTTACCCTAATAACATATTGGGCCCTAACAAGCCCATTTGTGTTTCACACCTCAACAAGTTCTTGAAATGTTGACTTGCGATGTAATTTGCGTTGGTAAAGAAACTTCAAAATGTCTTGAAGAAAAAAAGAATGGTTTGGCCGACCAGTTGTAAAACAAGGTAATGACTATGAATGCTCAGTGATTTCTGTGCCTAAATCTTAACCGTATTGTGGATAATTTTCCTCTTGTTTCTCATCCTTAGCCAGCACACATACCTCAGTGATTTTAAAAAAATCCTCTCACAATCATTTACTGTGACTATTCATTCTGTAAACATGATATAAATCCAGTTAAGTCAGTAATATATTTAGTGAGACAATGAGTGTTGTTGAAGAAATTGTTTTGCCATCTCTTCATAAACGGAATAACTAAGTTCAGTTGAGACTTGAATGTTAATAAGTATTTATCAATCAGCAGATTGGAAGAGAAAATCAGACCCCAGACAATAAATGATGACAACACCAGATTTAGTTCTTGGACCATCTTTTATAGGGCACAAGAATGTAAACATAGATGGTGACAGTCAGGCAGTAATGACGTTGCAACCGTCACAGAGAAAGAGATTCACAGCTCTCATCTCATGACCACTCTCTGAGTAGACATAGTTGGAGCTCTCTATCTCCTGACCCCAAACCTTTATTAACCCTGACACTTAAACACATTCTACATTTTATTAATAGCAAGCTAACATGAGAAACACACTAGCACACAGGAAATCCCCATTTCTTACACCGTGTCCACCCCCTCAGGATAAGTGAGCTGTTTTTAAAGTTCTAATTCATGATGAACGAGCAAACTTTGACCCCTGAGTGTTCTCCAGTGGCCTGGCGTGGACCACCCTGAGAGGAGCCAGTCTTCTATGGTTTTTAGCCTTTTTTATGTTTCTCAAAATACTGTTAAAAATACCCGATGATTTTGTCATTGTCTGTGACCTGGTGGAAAGGGTATTTTCTCAATGACCTTACATGTACACAATCAAACAGTGTTACCTCCACAAGATTCCCACAGGCAAAACATACCTCTTATCTCAACAGTCAGGAACTAAAAATACATCTGACAAAGTAGCTGAGGTGGAAAATAATCTGAAAATTAGAGAAAGAGTGAAAGACAGAGATATGCAAATGGGGCCACACAACTGGGAGAGAAGAGATAGGTAGGTGAGGACAAGAGAATGAAGCGATTGAGAGAGGAAAAGAGAAACGTGTATAATTGTTTGTGTATGAGAGACAGACCTAGGATTTGGGTGGGGTTGGGTTGCGTTGGGCTGGGTTAGGTTGAAAAAGAGTGCATGGCCTGCCACATAGCGTCCCAGAACAAAACCTCATCATTTTTAAAGGGCCGGGTGTGACTGTGCTCTTGGCCCTGTTTGACAGACGACTCACCAGGGGTCAGACGGCCAACCAGACAAGATGAATCAGCTGACTCCTCCCCCAGAGGTCGCCACAGGAAGAAATTAATCTGCTTGTAGATTTTATGGTGATATAAACACCAGTGATGTGGCCCTCTCTCACTCTCTCCTTCCTCCATCCCTCCATCCTCTTCATGCATGGTTATCGCCTCCTAATGAGATGTTGTGTTGTGGAATCGGAGAAATGACCGGAAGTAGGATTTGTACTCCAACCCATCACATTCACTACTCTAACACTAGGACTCTATTCTTCTTGACTAAGGAATTTCTCTATAATCTCTCATCAATAACCATCAAAATATTTGACATTTAGTCCCAGATCTCACAGCATCAATCATTAGGCCGAGACAACTTTCTTTTTGTTTTACAAGTCTCGCGCAAGTACCTCATTCTGTGAATCCGGCTCCAACTGTGCTGTGCCCATGGTGAACATCATTCCATTTGAATTTGTTTCTCTCTGACTATGCAGCACTGTCTGGCCATGGACCATGGGAGTGTGGACTCCACCAGGGTTGGTCTCTGCCACAGCTTGTTAACCGAGGAGTGGCGTGGTCTCTGGTGTCATCATGGGGATATTTGGGGCTCTGTCACCCTTTAAATGGCTCAATGGGAACCAATGGTACGTTCACAGCATAGAGAACAGATGACACACATAGGTGGGTAAATGTCACAATGCTGGATGACAACTGGGCCAAAAATCCCCTCCTTAAACGTTGGCCGCCAATTATTCATTTCGCTATGGTGATGGAGGCGATCGATCAGAGCACTACTTTGCCACTTTGAATCTGTGAACATAACATGCTGACCTCCAGGTTCACAGAGGCACAGGGACTTGTTGCTTCAGTAGGCAAATGGTAACGCAGGGTACAAACAATGATGTTGAACCAATGAAGACGTCACACTCCGATTCACTTCCGGCGGCTGACATAAAGGACCCGAACAGACATGGAGAATCTCATCACTTAACTAAATTTGTGTCTTTCATAATCCGAAGCGTCCACGATTGTGTTGCAGACCAGAGCTGGGTGTAGTTGGACTGAAGTGGCCTGGATGTTTTGGTTTCCACCTCTGGGAGCACTGCCTGTCACGCTTCCACACACGAACTGGGACAGAGAGAGCAGTTGGATAAAGGGCAGAGAGAGAGAGAGAGAGAGAGAGAGAGAGAGAGAGAGAGAGAGAGTGAGTGAAATGGAGGTGGGGAAAGGAAAGAGATGGTATTGTTTTTACTACCGACTGCAGGCCCCTCCTAAGTGTAATTCATATGTCACGCTAGCTTTAGCTGATAAGAGAACAAGCTGCAGCTGCTTATGTGGTCATCGCTAAGGCTGCACATCACTTTATAGAGTCAGAGTGTCCTGGTGTGCAGGAGTAATGTGACTTGCTTAGGAAAGCTGGGGTGTAACAGTAGGGCCCAATGTGTAGGGCGCTCTCTAACCTCAGCTTGCCTTGTAAGAGGAGACATTTATCTGACAAGTGAAGTCAGGCCTGTGGACTGAGATCCAAGAAAGCCTTTGATGATGATAAGGTGTTGAAAACGTCCGGAAACAGACCAGCAGAATTGTGGACTTTACGATGAGGATGGATGCCAGGTCGTTTCGTGCTTTGTTCTTTAATGCTCAGTGAACTTGTAGTTTGTTTAATGTTTTGCAGCAGGTTTGTCATTTTGTTTCTTAGAGAGGGACACTCTGGAGGAAGTGGACGCTAAAAGGAGTGTGAAGTTCAAAGAGGTGGTGGTGGTACCATGATTGCCTGAAGAGTCACCCTTGATGAGTAATCCAGACTTCTGGACCTGGTCATCAAAACTCAAACTTCAACTTCAGATTAATTTGATGAAGTGTCTTTGCACACTGTCATTTTCTAACTGTTGTGTTGTGCTGTTGGTTTTATTGTAGGAAACCTAGGTTTTGGTTCCTTTATTATCCCACTCCTACTTTAGAGGGAGAAAGCGTGAGAGCTCCTAAGTAATATTGGACAACAATGAAAAGTTCTGTGCAACACCAATTTGTCCCCCACTGTTTTCCCCTGCAGGCAACTTGAGGTCCTCTGATGATGCCCCTAGTGGAATAATCGAAGTGACTCTGAAACATTTGGACCACTTAATTGGCTCTCCTAAATCCAAAAATCTAATTGAGGAAGACTATTTCTTCATAAAATGGGATGAATGATCTGTGTAGGGAACAAGCCCTCAACAGAAAACATTCTTTTCTGTATTTTGGCCAACAGTATTAAAAAAATACCCCCCAAACACACACACTCACTCTATCACCTTTCAGACATTGGCAATATCTGTATAGGAAATTCATTTTAAAGTGGATTAACTGCAGCTCCTGAAAAAAGAAAAAAAAGGAAATCCCAAAAGATTTACGCAGGAAAGTCAAAATATTTTTGAATTACAAATATTATTTTTGACATAGTTTCCTGGACATTAGAGGAAGTACATTTTAGGACTTCAAAATTGTATTCCAATGTCTTCAGTCATAATCCTGATGAACTAATCATTTAGTGACTGAGGAAAACATTTTATTTGCAAGATGGCAGGAAACCAATTTCAAAGTTGAAGGATGTGCTCTGATTACTGGACATTTTTCCCTCTCCCTCATCTCACCTATTTCCCAGTGGGAGCGCTAGACATGGATTTTCATGTAAGCATTGCGTTACAGAGATCCCCTATCCAGTCACTGGCAAACATGCTTGCTAACACAGCCACGAGCTGCAGGCTAATTACTGGTCTGCCTTTAGCTTCCCTAACGAAAGCCAGCACCTTAGTCTAATTTTTCTTGACATGCCAAGACCCTCTGTAATTGGATCAAGGGAATTGCTCACATTCCTGCTAAGTTTCAAGTTGGTTTCCAGGTCAGAGGAGTAACAGCAGTCTAATGACACTGGGTCTATAGTTTTATTGGTCAACATGTCTGACTTAGAGATTAAATGACTGGTCCAGCCGTGCAATATGTGTTGATAAAACATTACATTCTGTAATTTGTGAAACCAGTTAAAGCGTCATACATTGTTTATGCAAATGTTTTAAATACATCGGAAAACATCTGGCTAAGAGCTCTGTTGAGAGTTCTTTACATACATTTGTTTTTAAACAGGAGGTTTCCTGTTTTCCTTGTCCAAATTCTCATCAACTTTCCCTCTTTTTAACTTAGATCCCTCAATCTGTTGTTTGTTTTTGGAATCAGCCAAATACATAGGCCAGCAGACATTCCTACAGGTTAAGTCATCACAATTCCATCTCTGTGCAAAGACTTTCTTTCAATATTGTGTTGTCATTGAAAGTGATTATAGCATGTGTTATTTCTCCAGATTTTATTCTATTTCTACACTAATTGGAGGTTATTCAAACCTATTGAATGATTAAGATTTGTTTTACCTATTATATGTGTGCATATAATATATGCATAGTTCGCCAGGCTCTGAAAGCTTGTGCATGCAAAAAAAAAAAAAATTCTGTCTGCTGCCACTCTCCTACCCTCTCTTCCATCCATCCATCCATCCTTTCCCTTCTGAATCCTCCTCCAATATCTTGATCCTTCTCACTCCTTGTTATTAGGAATACTGCTATACTGCCTCCCTGGTAAGGTCTACTGCAGGGCACTGGAGAGGAGGTTCGATTATCGAACCTTGGATCCAGGAGGAGCCATGTGGTTTTCGTCCTGGTCGCAAAACACTGGATCAATTCTATACTCTCCATTGGGTGATCGAGGGTTCATGAGAGTTTGCACAACCAGTCCACATGTTCTTTGTGGGTCTGGAGAAGGCGTTCGACTGCGTCCCTCGTGGGTGTCCTGTGTGGGTATTTCCGGGAGTACGGGGTCCAGGGCCCTTTGCGCAGGATCGTCCGAAGGAGCTGAGTTGCAAGGCAAAAGTGTCTTGATTTTCCGGTCAATCTACGTTCCACCTATGGTCATAAGCTCTAGTATTTAATAACATTTCAGATGTATATGGTGATATAAGATGAGATTGCAAGTAGATGGATGGAGTAAAGACTCGTTGTAAGAGACACTAGTGGGTTAGTCTAACCACTTTGAGTCCGAGTAACATCATTTATCATTGTGTGTTTGGAATGCAGTGAGCATTGCTTCTGGACTGACCATTCAAGTCTCCCTAGGACGTTTTCCATCATGCACAATGAGACTGACTGCAGGTATAGAGAACACATGGTTCCCACTCTGTCATTACCAGCATCACGTCAGTTTCGTCTCTCCAAGACCCCTTCAATTCCGCCAAGACCACCTTACAAAACCCTGATTTGTACACAGAAAAAAAAAACATTCTAATAGTGCCCTGCAGTCAGTATGAGACATCCCTATTAGATCATTTACTGTGCATGATTACTTACCCTGCATGAACTGGTTTATCTATGGAACAGTAAGCTTATCTCAATGAGTAGTTTGTTGTTTGGACATTTTCTTCCTCTCCTGCTGACTCCTCTGCCAAGCTCCTGATCTTTCACAGACATGGTGTTGGACAGACCCTCCTGTGAGCCACTCCTAAGCCGGGTAACCATAAGCGGTGTTAAGACAACAACACAGTATAGTGACTAAAGTGGTAACATCCACTGGGTTCATAGTCTCTGTCAGAAGGCTGTCTCAACTAGACAGTGGGATGGTCAGCCACAAGGTATAGGCTGTAAATGGTTAACTCAGGCAAAATCTCCGGCAGGACAGTAAAGACTGGGGTCCTCCTTAGTGTGAATGGGGGTAGGTGTGTGTGTATGTGTGTGGTGGGATGTGGTCTTCCCCTGCCATAAACACTGAAATGAAAGAGAAACAGACACAACATCAGGCCAACAAAGAGAAGACAGACTCTATAGACCTGGAGGAGAGCCATCACACAGGACGTGTTCCTCGTTACACTTATCTCTCACGCCTTGCTTTTACGCTCCTCTCCCCATGTCTCCCTTACTCCCTATCCACAGGCCTGTGTGTGTATGAGCTCTGACGCTGGTAGGGACCTGAAGTGCCTGCAAGGAGAGTACAACAAAGACGATGCGAATGTGTGAGGAAGTTTCAAGCGCTAGTTCAAGGGGGTTTAGGGTTATAGAATGACATCAAAGCCTGGGGTTGGGAGTAGGCAAGCTAGTCTCACTGAGTACTCCCAGATCTGGAAGAGATTTATAAAGACACTAGTGGACCTGTTTGCCTCTCAGGTAAACCCACACCTCCTCAAATTGTTCCAATGGCAGAGCTACAGGGTTTGATGGGGCCTGGATGCCCAAGGGAGCAATCACATCTCTAAGAATTGAGTTGCTTGCATTCCCATTTTGACCTTCTCCCACTGACAAAGTCTACCCATTTAACCAAAATAACTTTGTTATGTCCTCAAGGATCACTGTTTATGTTTATTTGTCTATGACAAACAAGATGCTTCAAACCACCGCCCATACATGTCACAGTATTGTAAATGGTCCAAATGAAGTGGGCACTTTGTGTGCTGTTTCATCACCTTCGGCCCATCTTGATCTCGTAGCTTAGACCTGGGTGCCTTGGTGTAGAAAAGAGAACCAACAAAACACACCGTTCATCCACAGTGTTGCTCAGTCCTTAAACAGATATGGTTTTGGCTGTGGATGTTTGGTCTTCTGTGCTGGTTTCAGTGTTGGCTGCAAACATACGCACATCTGCGCCTGAGGTTTGGACAGCTTTAACCATCTGTCTTTCTCCGAATGATGCCGGACAAGAAATTAATGACATTCATTCAGACCCTAATTTCATTTCCTTTTTCATTTACCCACACACCATTGGATATATCCTTCTACTGCTGGGCCTTGCAAGAGGTAACTAAAGAAATTATCTTGATTTACACCAAATGAGAGAAATTGATATATTGGCTAAATAAAAACGACACAAGACAGCTAGGAAATGAGTTCAAATACAAACTGAGCTAATCCTCATTGGCCCCGGCAACAGTTACCCAGGACCCACTAGAGAGGTGGTGAAACTGAGGTTTATGGTTGTGGTCCAGATGGTTGTACATAACTGAAGGTGTATGGACACAAACTTTTAGCAAATAGTCCCTTGGTTTTATATAGGTCTGTGAAAAAGAAAACCAGAATGCCTCTGGGGTCCTTCTTGTAGAACCAGGCAGGCAGACACACACACACACACACGCAGGCACGCACACAAACTCAGACCAAAGCAAAGGAGTCTGATCACTGGTAAGAGGTGTCTTGTCAATGTGATGTTAAGAGGACCCAGAACTGTATCCTTCCTATCAGACAAATCTGACCTGAAAAGGAGTCCTGTGATCTCAGGAGTGGCCCTCCCCAACACACACGCAAACAAACACTCACTGCAACAGACACACTACTCTGATAACAATGAAAAACACCCTGCTCTGGCCAGGGGATTCATGAAGGAACACAGGGCAATTAAGATGCTTTATACACACTTGGTCTGCGGACCCCTCTTAGCTTTCAACCAGTTGAGCTGAGGACAGGAGATAGGGCCAGGATCTACCAGTGGCTGCCACAAGAAGGATTAGACACTCAGGTGGAGGCTGAACTGGTCAGGAATGTCTGGCAGACCACGTGTTTGTCGGGAAGAGGAGAGGTGGCAGGAAGAAGGAAAAGGAGGGAAGAGAGGTGAGAAAAGGGCCGGAAATGTACTGGCCCAAGTGCTTGATTTCCTTGATGTCTGCAGACTTAGCCGATCATCCTACTGACTCTGTTTCCTTGTCCACAGGCTTGGAGAAAGACTGACAAAAGCTTCCACATGGTTGTATGACACACTGATGTTCAGTTCAGCTTCATTGTCAGACTCGGAGTCCAACAAAAAAAGCATACAACATGTACAACCACTGTCAAAATACAAACAAAATACATACAGGGTACAGATAAAAAGGATAAACATTGGCACTTATCACAGCATAGTCATACCAACGTTTCAGCAGAGGTGACTGGCATTGCACGTCACTTAGAATTAGACAGCAGCGTGATAGTGGTGTTCTAAGAACCACCCCATCGACAGTTACATTGTACGTTACATTTCTCAATAGAACCTGGAAAGGCTCATGCGATCCATTCATCTAATAAGTGGAGAGAAGGAATATGCGCTGTAGAAATATTTCCCCATCATTGAAACAGTGGGACGTTGTCTGTCTATTGATCTTGGAGGGTGAGGGAGCTCTTTAGCTAAGTATGTGAGTCTGACCTTTCCAACAGTCAGTCATTACCATGGGCCCATTAACTATGATTGAAGATTATGCTACAAAAGGATACCACGTTGATAAACACTGTTTATCAACACTGTTTTATGTAACTGCATAGAGTTACATACACTGTTGGACCTTTGTGAATTTGCATTCAACCTTGAGATAGAAAGACAGAGCTTGTCTAGAATGCAAGTTTTGTTGTGATGTGCAACTGGCTTGGAGCAGTCCTGTGTGATATTGGGTTTAGTTTCTCTGTAGCCCACCAAGAGTTCCAGATCACTAAATTAGCACAGTAGCGCACGTATTCTGAGAGGAGTGTCAGGGACTGGCAGATTTCAATCACATTTACAATCCTACAGATCAGATCACTAGTATAAGATTACCCTTAAATAGTTGGTATCACTGAAAGGCCAAAAAGAAGTAACCCTATTTGTGAGACAAGCTTCTTTACTCTAATAGTGATCTCATATGGTTCCTTGGGGATCGTAGTTTTAAAATCAAACATTATGGATGGTCGTATTCAAGTCCTCATCATGGCCCCAAAAGAATGAGAGAAAGTGGGTTGCTGTAAAATAATTTTGTCAGATGCCACATAAAACTGGGGAATATACTGCCAAGTCTAGCAATAAACCTCATATAAACATAGGGGGCTTTCTTTACTAACTGCTGTTTAGTCTTAGATGCTGCAGCATTGTTCTGTTCTATTTTCAAAGGCCTTAGCTCAACTTGAAACGTCCAACATGTTGAAATGTAAGATTATACGGTGTACTTGATTTTTTTTTTAAACATGGCCAACACAGAACGTTACAAAAAGACTGTACAACGTGTTGTCTTCTGGTTAATCTTATATTATGAGACTGTTCCTTCATAAACAAATGAGCACAGCGGAACCCACGCAAAGATCCCTACTGAGGCAAATTTGAAGCAATTTATTCTGAGGCAATTTATTCACATATACTAATTTCTATAGGAATTTTGTTTTATCTTGATCTTTTGTGTCACTGCCAAAACAAATCCTGACAGTGGATGCATCTTTCTGTACTTTTACTCCACTCTGTCATTCAACTATATTTTGGTTGTACCAGTGTCACTAGTTTCTTTGACATATCAAGCCTGTGATTCAGGATTGCTTTTTTCAATTTCTTGATATCCCAAAATCTCACACTTTACCCTATTTTACCACAATGTTTTATTGGGGTTTTGATCTTTGTGACTTGCTTTCTCATGAGAGTGCTGATGCTGTCTTCATCTGTGTCTGTCTGTCTGACGTGTGTGATGGAAGAGGTTCTTGGGTCATTCTAGCAACACTGTTCCTCTGTGTTACAGTAACTGCTCTGAGGGAACTAAATGTTGAACCACCACTGAGCGAGGCTTTATCAAAGCCACATGTGTTTGCAATTAGAGCATATGGCTGGAGTTAGAGAGAGCAAGGAAAGAGATTCTCAGGTAGTTTATCCACAACAGGCAGGTCTTTCATCCAACATAATTATTGTTTAACGCAAGCAGGTCTCAATGAGTGAAGTGTGTTTGAGTCATCTTTTGAACTCCTAAACGTATCAATTAAAAGGAGTGTGTCGAAGTCTTGGACTGTGTCATGTGAAACTGAGATCCATTCTGGTCATTTTGTCCATTGGAGAGCCAACATTTCCGTGTCCACCTAGTCACTTTACACACTTACTTTAGGGATGGTACTTCGGGTATTTATGCTGAGCAATTCATTTTGTGGGAGTGAGACATTTGTATTCTTCCAAGTTTCCCATTTTATTCACAAATCTATGTCCTTCTGAGCACCAAATTCAGTTGTCAGTTTAATCTGCTGTGTATCTGAATTACACCTGGTAGACAATGGGGAGTAAAGCTCTCAGATGTTCCTCCTTTAACCTTGTTTCCTGACACATAGGAGTATCATGGCTGTACTCAGTAGTTCAGCCGATGGTGCAGGCTTTGTTAAGGGGTTTGGAGTGGTCCAAATTTGCAGTGTCAGAACTGTCACTCCCCAATTGGAAGGTGCCATAGAAGTAGAACATACATGTGACAAGCACAATACGATTTGCTCTGTAACTTGTCTATGTAATGCATGAATTGTGAGTCCCTCAAAGTCCCTTCACATGAATTTGCTAAGAATATTTCATTTAGTGACTAGCTTTGTAGACCCAACAACCAACTGCACTGTGGGAAAAGTTGTGGTCTTGTAATTGTATGTTTTAAAGGCCTCCTGAGAAACATTTGTTTAGTACATCTATTCCAAATGTCTTTAACGTAGTCTACTGGTCTGCAACGCCAATGCTGCTAGCCAGACCCCCTTATTCCAAACCTCCTTCCAAGAGGAATCACTGATGTCAGTCAGTTGTTGTGAAAGACAGACTACACCTCCCTCCATTGGTCAGCTGGAGACACTGCACACTGTGGAGTAGATCATATTCTAAATGTTAAACGTTCACTTCCTAAACAGCTGTGGTCATTTTACATGCATGTGTATTATGATAACTTGGTGAGATTCAAGCCAGACTGTGGACATGGGATTTTTTCACAGGGCCTGATGAAGGAACACAAGCAGATGATTTTCACACTTAGAGGACAGACTGTCAAACCGCAGAATGTATACAGGAGTTTTGAAGGTACATTAAGTGAAGATGCATTAAGTATCATGCAAGTACATGGAAATACCTACAGTTGTAACACTGTAGGTACATGAGAATTGCGATGTAAACAACTGGTAATGCCGGTAGGTGTTCGCAGTAAGCTTACAAAAGTGTAAAATGGCATGGTACTGGGGAAGGATGTAAAAGATAAGTGAATATCATAAAGGAGCAATTAAAGGTTGTGATACCAAAGCAAGATCATGTATATCCACAAGCAAGTCCAACCTATCCCATAATAAGTTTTATTTATGCAATAGCCGTTCCTGCTAAACCAAAGTGTAATTACATTAACGTTGATAGTGAATGTAACCTTGATGGAAAGTCAGCTGGAAATGGTAGAATAACTTCAGGTTTAGAGGTTTATACTCTGTATTCTGTATCTGGCTCTGTCCTCAGACATCCCCTCTACTCATCTGCAGCCTCAGCTGCAACCAAAAGAGACAACAGGGATGTGTGGAGGAGTGATGGATGAAGAAAGTACTCTGCCTATTAGTATGACAGAGCAACAGTTTGATCCTTCAATATTTTGACAGTGCCACCATTTTGATCTTTTTGGCTTTTCTGCATCACCACAATGGATTTTAAATAAAAGAACCGAGATGCAATTAAAGTGCAGACGTTCAGCTTTATTCAAAGGCTTGAGCAAAAATATTGGATGAAATGTTTAGGATATGCAATTGTTTCTATGCACAGTCCCCTTATTTCAGGGGCTCAAAAGTAATTGGGCAAACGAACATAATCACAAATGATTTTTTACTTTCATTTTGTATACTTTGTCCAGGACCCTTTGCACGCGATGACTGCTTGGAGTCTGGAACTCATGAACATCACCAAACTCTGGCTTTTCTTGTGTGGGATGGTTTGCCAGGCCTTTACTGCAGCTGTCTTCATTTGTTGTTAGTATGTGGGACTTTCTGCCTTACAGTTTATCTTCGGCGAGTGAAATACTTGCTCAGTCAAGGCTGAGACCAGATGATTGACTCCGCCCATGTAGAATATTCTACTCCTTTGCCTTAAAAACTCCTTGGTTAATTTTCCAGCATTTTTTTTAGGTCACTGTCCATTTGTGAGGTGCCATCCAAACAACTTTGCTAAATTTGGCTGAATTTGTCTTTTTATGTCTCTATACATTTTAGAATTCAACCAGCTGCTTCTGTCTTCTGTCACGTGGTCAATAAACACTAGTGTCCCAGTGCCATTGGATGTCATGCAGAGCCATGCTATCACACTACTGCCACCATGTTTAACAGATGATGTCATGTAGTATGCTTCAGGTCATGCACCATACTAAGCCTTCTCCATATCTTCTTCATCCCATCATTCTGATACAGGGAGATCTTTAGATGTTTTTTGACCATCTAAACTTTCTATTCTTGAGACTTCTGAATGGTTGAACTCTGATCCTGCGATCATCCGCCACTGTTGTCTTCCATGGACATTCAGCCCTTTCTGTCTTGTTGAGCTCACCAGTGTGTTCATTTTCTCTCGGAATGTACCAAATAGTCAAATTTGCCACTCCTACGGTTCCTGCTATCTCTCTAACGGATTTTTTTCTGCAGCCTACTGATGGCCTGTTTCACTTGCATTGAGAGCCCCTTGAACCGTGGGTTCACAGCGACAGCTTCCGAATGCAAATGCCACAACTGGAATCAACTCCAGACCTTTTACCAGCTTAACTGATGAAGACATCAAAGCATAGCCCACACCTGTCCATGAAACAGCTTTTGAGTCAATTGTCCAATTACCTTTGGTCAGTCCCTTGAAAGCAAGGGGGCGGAATATTATAGTGCTGTAATTCCTCAACCTTCCCTCCGATTTGAATGTGAATTACCCTCAAATTGAAGCAGAGAGACTGCACTTTAAGCTCAAGTTCATGATTTAAGCGACTCTTGAATACGTTTTGGTAAACAGACTAAATAACCAAATTTGCGTCTGTGTTCAAATATTTCTGTACCTAACCGTAGATGCACTCCTATCCGCATGCTGACATTTCTCCCTGAAAAGGTCCATTGTGAGACGACTATCCAGTCCTCCTTCTCCAACCATCTGGCTGCTCATTCATAATGTGGTGGGTGGGATAGATCATTGTGTTAAATGAATAGACAACATGACATCAATAAAGCTATTGGCATCTTGATTTTATAGAATATAAATTCAAATATGTCGTCCATTCTTACAACAACTTTGAATTAAATCAAAGCTAGTTATGTATCTCGTATTGCCATGGGTTAAAATCTATGATCAAGATTTTCATGTCAAATAGGAATGCATTAATGAAGTCCCTTGGCACCATCTAGTGGATAACATTGCTCAAATACCAACTGGGAAATTCTAAATATTTTGAGCATTATGCTTGACTCTCAGGTACATTTTCTCATAAGTAAGAAGATCTACTTGTCAAGGTTAACAGTGTCAATGAAGGCACAAAAACAGACCTTGTAAATGAGTGTTTAATATTCTATTAGGTGTTAATTTATATGTAAATTATTCTACACACACTAGAGCAGCTCTGCTCACTCTTATGAATAATGCATTCATACAGCTACCTCTGCAGCAGAACATTACTGATAAATGTCATCCCGAAATAATTACTATTTGGGCTGATATAAAGGGATTGAGTATGTAATGCTGTGTATAGCTATATATACAGAAAGAGCTGTGCATAACTGTATGGACGCATGCAATATAGGGGAGAGGAGGGGGGACAGTATTTTCTGTTCTATTAGAAGGGGAGAGTTTGCTTGTGAGTGAGTGTTTGGGGTCAGTGCAACCGCAAGGTAACGCTCACCTGAACTCACTGCAGCAAGGCATGAGGTGTAGGCGTAAACGCTCGAGCTGAGGGGCGGAGTGTATTACAATGAGAAGGAGGGTCAAGTGCTGAGTTACTTAATATTCCATGAGATATCTAACGTTGATCTGGCGCAGAGGACGTCAACAGAGGCAATTCGGCACCAGCAATTCATTCATTCCGAAATCGGAAGCAGAGCGTGTCAAGCTCTGACTGATTGTCTGTTCTTGAGGATAGCATGCCATTTCTTCCGACCGATTCCCCAACTTTTCTGAACCATCTTAAGACCCTCACTATGGAAGGACTGCTTGTATCGTATGCAAATACGTATGCTGACGTAGTTGGTCATGTGGTTTTTGGCGTAGATCCCCTCGTGAACGCCAATTCTTTTCAGTCGTTGTCTGTAGGATTCGGACGTATCCCAAGAATATTTCCCAGTTTTGTGTTTCTATTGGAAACAAGTCGGTTTGGGACAGCTGCCCCGGCATCACATCACATCGCATCGTTAGCGGTGGACAGGTAAGATTCGGCTCAAGTATTTCTATCAATATGTAGCCTACGTTGAGAAGAAAGTCTAAAAGTTAAAGCTTTATGCTTTACCTTCCACCACCGCCGCGGCTGCTGTTGTTCATGGACTGCACACGCCACTGTATAAATATTTCAACTTGTCTAGCCACTGAACTTTTGTTACCCCGGTATACACCTGACTACCCGCGAATAGTTACAATATGTCTGCTTATAAATAAGGCAGCTCAATGCTTTTATGGACATCCTCACGCTTTAAAAGTTTGGGGTATAATAATCGTGCACCGTCAAACGAGATGGAGGGAACATGTCTACTTTTCCCCTATGTCGACATAACCAGCAAAATATGGCCTCCAATGCCGACATGGCGTTACGTCGATGGCGAGAGAAGAATTTGGAGCAGATTTTGTCCCTTTGCGTTTCAACCTAGTATAGGGATTGGGACAATGATATTGCCTGACCGCCCATAGAACGTTCTACAGTTTAGTCGTACTAGTGCATTACACAGAAGGTTACTTTAGAGGCCAGCGTGTTACTTTGATTTCGGGTTTGTGGTATGATGTAGAAGGTGACGCCTTCCACCGCGGCCATAGGCTGCAACACTCACAGTGGCAAAACTGTAGCACAGTGACGCCTCGTTGCAGCATAGCTCCCGACTGAATTGATCAAAACAAGTCGATCCAGCCTCTCAGATATAACCCGGTGATCATTCAATAGCAAGTTGTTTTGATTACAGCCAACACGTGTCTGCTGCAAGCTACGTCTCATGTTGTTTGCAAGTCCCCATTGCTTATTTTAATCCCGTTTTTTTTTATCAGAGGAGACGATAAAATAGTTATTACGGTTATTTTGTAAACTTTAAATTCAGTGATGCAACTCGATTGTCTTCTGGCTTCTGATGGGTCATTCTGTGGAACACTGAAGTCCCACGTAGACATCCCATAATAGAATTGAATGCTATATATCGCAAAGCCAGAGTTGGTCAAAAACAATCAATTCAAACGCGTATTGATTCCTAAATGAAAATGTTTCGGTCAAATAATACATATTTTCTGCCCGTGGTTGTGATTTTTTTGGGCCAACCAAAATTAGTTGCTTATGGAGTCAATGTTAGGGGAGAGAAAAGGACTTAACGCCTGACTGGCATGAAGGAAGTCTAGAGTTAAGACATCCTGGTGTTACATGAGTTGAATGTAAAATGCTACACCAGTGGCTTCATAATAATAATAATAACACGTTCTCAGTCTACATTTTTGATGTGCTCAATACCTTCATATGTTCGGTTTACAGACAGAACTGGTTAGTTTAGCGCAATAATTTTAACTGAAAGCCCGTTAACAGGGTTCAAGATAACAGGCCCTTCTTCCTTCCCCATACATCTTTCGTCCTGTTCCAGCCAGTTGCCCTGATTAAAGATGGCTGCCTGTGTGTGACTCAGGGGCTGCTCACCTCTGAGGGCTGTTGTTGCAGCTCAGCGCCTACACGATCTGGAAGTGACTCAGGTCCCTTACCGGACTGATGAAGTCACAGCCACGGGCAAGGCGCTGTTTCTTTGGAATGGAGTAATGGGCACCATCTTTATAGTGTTAACCTACCTGTTTCTGTCACGATCCCTGCGCAACTAGACAAAGCATGCTGGGTAGGCGTCCAATGTGCAGTATTGATTCCTGTGTCCTCAGATGACTAACGGGAAGGGATTGGTCGCGTAGGTCATCGTAGAATAGCAGGGATATTGTATGTTTGGAAGATGGGGTGGACTGTAGAACGGGTTCAAACAAGGTCAAATTGCTCTCCTACACCAAAACATAATCCACCACCCTAATTAGTTGTAGAAATATTACGTTGACCAGCCACTCTTGATGTTGAGATGACGTCTTGTTCATTGAGAAGAAGGGCGCTTGTCTTGACAACCGCTGCAGGGCATTAGCAGGGCTTTGGCGTTAAGTAGTAACGCTATCTACAGCCACTGATGGTGGTGGTAAATTGCCTGTTGGACGCACACGCAGTTATGGATGGGGTTTCTTGTTCAGGGGAGGATTCTGAGTGTGTGTGTGTGGAGGAGGGAGAGCAGGGCCGCTGATTCCTCTATGCCATGCCCACATCATTCGAATGCCTTGTAAAGTGGATATTTACCATTGCGTAGGTGTGAGCAGGGTCTAGAACCAGGTCACGCTACCACTCTCTCTCCCCTTAGTTCACTACTAGGTCTGAAGCGTCTGAGTTTAAGTGCGCCCGTCGTCTGTCTTGATCCTCAGGTCTTGGCAGAGAGAAGAGGCGGAAGTTCTCACAGACCACTACTGCAGAGAAACTCTCCCCAGCACTGGACCAATCCTGCCTGCCTAGCGAGCCCTCTAAGCTCCGCCCACTGCAGAGAAGGCAGTCTGATAGGTAAAAGTACAAAATGGGAGAGAGTGTGTAGGATGCCATGCATGCACCTCATATGAACAGCCACTGATTACGGTCATAATTGTCAGCAATGATTCGGAATCCTTCTGGATTGCAGCATGTAGGTTGGTTTATTTATAGTGTCAGTCAGTGCTGGAAATGTTTAGCCTGGTTACTGCTGCGTCGTTTGGTGTGGCCTTAGACGCTGGATGGCTGGTGTTCCGGTACTCTGTCAGATTTAGAACGCCCACATCAGAATATGTAATATAATTCTATTTGCCTGTAGTGTAGCCTTGCCCATTGATGATTGAATAAAAGTTGTTGTAAAAAATTTGGTTTGGCCAGAAATAGCAATGCCATTCATTTAGGCTATAATGAAGAGAGAAAAAAGCACAAGCTGTTTTCACACCAACCCAAAAGTACTCTAGCGAGCTCTTGTCTCAAAAGCATCATTTTTTTACAACTTAAATTTCAACTAATGACAGCAATACCATGTCAGCTAAACAGAAGATCACCTCCACAGAGTCTCTCTCTAAAATTGTTAAAAACTGACAGCTTTCCTCTCCTGGGCTTAGCGGAATAGAGCGCTGAGGCAAGGACAGGGAGAGCCAGCGATTGGCCGTTTCCGTGCATGGCTTCTACGGGGGTTGGGTTGGTTCTAGGAAGCCATTTGATGAGATTTAAATTAATTCTGCGACGATCCCAAATACAGCCTCCCCTCTCCTCCACCCCCACCCCTGCTGGGACAGGCTGTACTTGTGGAGATGTGTCTCCGCCCACACAGCGGTTCTCCAACCCCCCCGCACCCCCCCCTTCCCAACACCACCACCACCACCCTCTCCCCATACCCCCCGCTGTCCTCTGGTACACTGCGTCTGAGCGCTGCACACGAACGCACAGCCTCATACGCAAACTCTCAGCTGTATGTTATTCCCAGCAACATCAGTGTCTGCATTACAGCTACCCTCTACAGCATTTTGTGTATTCAGCCTCTTGTCTTTTGAACATTGTAGAGATGTTGGTTGTCTCCAGGAGCAGTCTACCAGCAGCTGGCGTGTGTGTGAAAGAGAGAGAGCGAGAGAGCATTACTGGTGTGTTACTGTTTACCTGCTGTCAGATCAAGTTCTCTTGCTGTCTCGCGGAGTCCACCAAGTATAAAGGGGTGATCACACTCTGTCTTGTCGTATCGGGTTGGCCAGTGTATTTTTATGTGTGCGCGCGAGACTAAGATTTGTCTGTCTTTGTCCTAAGCCTTGTTCAGTTTGTGTCGGCCTTGTAAACCGTGCAATCTATTATTCACCTTATCAACAATAATTAAGAACGACGCTGTTGTTGTGCCGCTTATTATCAAACCATTTCCATTTCTGGTGGCTGTCGAACTCTCAAGTTCGTGGTTCATGGTTACTTGAATGTGTAAATGAGTTAACAGAGTTGGTTTAATCAGAATAGCCGTTGTCAATGTGTATAGTCCTTTTTTATGTTGCTCAAACAAACCATCTAAGGTTGAATGATCTGCACTAACCAAGCCTATATCTTGCTGCTCTATCTCTTCAGTTGTAACAGAAGACCCTGCCAAGGTCCTAGCAGAAGGGGCCAGGGCTGCTCCGTTCTCTCTGGCTCTGGGAGGCCAAGCTAAAGCAGTGATATGAGACGGCGTGAATCTCCTGCAAGTTTAATGAGGCACCAGTATGGCGCTCCCCTCCCTCCCTCCCTCCCTCCCTGAGCATCCCAGCCCCCGGTCACACTAGCCTGGTCACAGCAGCACGCTGGCCAGGGTTTTCTTCCTCTGTTCCTGTCTGACACATGCTAACTAGTTAACTAGCGACACTCTGCCACAAAGACCAGTATGCTGCTCTGAAATTGGCCTCCGATCACAAGCTTGGTCCAGTCAGACGGGCTGCAGCACAGATACCTCAGTTGCTCCCATTTCCCTGTCTGACACATGCTAGACGCATAGTCTGTGGACAGCGAGTGACAAAGCACAGAAACTATTATAATCGGGTAACGGCTCTGCCTGATGAGAGCCCTGAAATAAACCAGTCTGCCTTTCTGTTGTTTAGAGACGACAGGGATTTGATGGGTATAAGCAAGATGGCAGTGTTCCCCATAGTTCATGGTAACGGTGGTACCTGAGTCACCTTGTTTTAATGCCCATCGTCATCTTCTCAGGTGTACGGAGGTTTGTGAGGCAAGAGGCTATTCCTGCCAAGACCCTGGGCTTGCAGGATTGTCAGACACCGAGGCTGTTTGGTTTCTCGCTGCCCTCCTTGTCTGTGTGCCCCAATATAGAGGAAGATCGCCATGGCACCGGAGCAGCTTTCTGTCTTTGGTTGCCATGGCTACAACGTGGAACTGAGGCTCTACTTGGTTTTGATGGTGCAAGCTGCTTTATTAATTTGAGGTGATTAGGAATTTTTGCGTTAATGCAGTCAGTGATGTAACATGGGGCACAACTTAAATGAAACCCTCTTCACATACCGGCCACCTGATAGGTTGCTTGAACTGAAAAATTGGACTTCGCTTACTGATGAAAGTTTGTTCTCACGTCGTTTCTACTTTGATTGAGACTTGAATTGTCAGAGGCAACGAGAGCTCTCCGCAGTCATATTTCTGGTCGTGGTTTAATTTTGCTTTATTGAAATGTGAGTCTGTGCGTGAGGCAGACAGAATATCAATTACTTTCTTTTTTTTATAGTCGACTGTATTAGCTCTGCTGTTCCTTCATTAAAATATCACCCAGGGAAATCAAGTTGTGCATTATTTTGCATTGGGCTCTCTTTCCAAATGTACTCAGTTCGATGAAATTGTAGTGTTAATGTTAGTCCTAGCCAAATACTAATTAATTCTCACAAGCAAACATGGAGGCTTTGGGAATTTGTCTCAACGGTATCAAATTAACATGATATTTGTAAGGTTATTGTTTACAAATAATATTAATAATCAGAGCAAATATTAATATTATCTCTATCATCAAACCCTTCTAGGTTGGGTGGTGTGTGATGAAGTCTCATGAAGTCATCCAGTGTAGCTGACACTGACCGTCAGCTGAGCCAGTCCCAGCAGCCCCGCCACACCGCTGACACACACCTTCTCCCCCTGCTGTCCCCCCCTCCACAGCCCAGCCAGAGCAGCAGAGCCGAGGCATGTCCAGCCGGCGGAAGTCCACCACCCCCTGCATGATCCGGCCCGATGCTCTGGACCAGGGTGATCCAGAGCAGGAAGAGATGGAGGCATCCAGGGGCAGTCCTGCTGAGGAGGGGCCACCTCAGATGGACATTCCCAGCGAGATGCAGCCCCCTCTCGTGGAGCCCAGTGGCCCACCACAGCTTTCTCCAGCCATGGAGAGGCCAGAGACTGACTCAAGGCCCCCTCAAAGAAAGCATCAAGGAGGAGGTTATGAGTGCAAGTACTGCCCCTTCTCCACTCAGAACATCAACGAGTTCAAGGAGCACGTGGATGCCAATCACCCAAACGTCATCCTCAATCCTCTCTATCTGTGCGCCGTCTGCAACTTCAACACCAAGAAGTTCGACACCCTGACAGAGCACAACGAGAGGTTTCATCCGGGTGAAAGTAACTTCAAGTTCAAGAGAGTCAAGCTGAACAACCAAACCATATTGGAACAGACAATAGAAGGTTCCAGCAATGCAGTCATCTACAACGCCAGTGGCGCCTTGTCTGGAGCAGACATTGCCACCTTTCCTCTGAGCAAATCCACTACCGTGAAGATTGGCAAGCCAAAAACAGACAACAAACGGATATTGCCAGAAGGCCAGCTGGGAAAGCTGACCCAGGACCTGAGTAAAAAGCAGATCACGGCTCTGAACGTTAACGGAACCGTAATCATCCCCGAGGCCACTCTCAAAGACGGCCTCTCTCACATCATGCCGTCTCTACAGCGACCCCCCAACTACAACCTGGTACCAAAAATTGCGGTTCCATTAAACACGTCCAAGTACAACCCTTCCTTGGACGGTAACCTGACTCTCATCACCTCCTTTAACAAGTTCCCCTACCCGACCCAGGCAGAGCTTTCCTGGCTGACGGCAGCCTCCAAACACCCAGAGGAGCAGATCAAGGTGTGGTTCACCACCCAGAGGTTGAAGCAGGGCATCAGCTGGTCCCCTGAGGAGGTGGAAGAGGCCAGGAAGAAGATGTTCAATGGTACCATCCAGTCAGTTCCTCAGACGTTCACCGTACTGCCCGCCCAGCTGACCCCTCAGTCCACCAAATCGCCCCACTCCCTCCTTCAGACCATCCCTTGCCAAGTTCTGGGACAGACCAGCTTAGTTTTGACACAAGTGGCTAACGGTTCGACAGTCACCTGTGCTCCCATTGCCTTAACCCTGGCCAATCAGGTTGTGCAGTCTGTCAAACGTCCACTGGCGTCGCCTGTAGTTGTCGGAACGGAGATCAAACGTCCTTCTATAATCCAAACCGTTCAGACCGCCCCCAAGATGGCTGCCCCGAAGTTTGTCTTCACAGCAGACTCGAACAAGACCCCTGACCAGTTAGCGGTGCTGAAGGCTAGCTACACGCAGTGCCAGTTCCCAGAGGAAGAGGAGGTGTATCGCCTCATCGAGACCACCGGCCTCTCCAGGGGAGAAATCAAGAAGTGGTTCAGCGAGCAGCGTCTGCTCAACCTCAAAAGTGCCCCCCAGGTGAAGAGCGAGCTCCCTTCAAAAGATGCTCCGCCCAAAATGACGATTCCAACGCACTTTCCTCTCCTGGAGCGGGTCAAAGGCAAGTCGTCCGAGCAGCTCAAGACGTTGGAGGAGAGCTTTCAGAGGAGCAGCTCCCCCACGGAGGCTGAGGTGGACCAGCTGGTGGAGAACAGCAGGCTCTCCAAAACCGAGATCGACTGCTGGTTTTCGGAGCGGAGGGCGTTGAGGGATAACTTGGAGCAAGCCCTGCTGAACTCAATGGGTCCAAAAATACCCGAAGACAACCGAGGAGTGCAGAATGGTGTCCATGAGCAGCCGGATGGTAAGATCCAGGCCTCCTCTCTGCCTCTCCCCCTCCCTCTGCTCTTAGCCTCCACTAGCCCTGAACCCATAGACAGCAAATCACTAGGCCTCCTCAAAGAGGTATTTACACAGACACAGTGGCCTTCACCTGAGGAGTACAACCACCTGGAGGTCCAAACAGGCCTGGCTCGCATCGATATAGTCCGATGGTTTAAGGACAACCGTTCCGCTCTGAAAAATGGAACCTTGGAGTGGATGGAACAATTCCAGAACATGAACGGGAAAGCTCAAAACAGCCAGAGCTCCATAGCAATCACAGAGAAGGCCCAGAACGTTCTCCAACCTTCCCCAGCCAAGGTCTTGAAGTTGGAGGAAGAGGCTGACAAGATGCCCGAGTGTTCAAAACTGCAGCCAGTTTCCAATCAGGATATAGTCCAGTGGTTCACCAACAAGCTGGGACAGAGCATGTCTGACCTGAGTCGTGCACGAGACCAGCCAGGGCAGGCTGCCGTTGACAGGGGGAGATGGGTGAAAGTGACCATGGCTGTGGGTGAGGAGGGTAAAGGTATGGACATGCAACGGCTGGGCCCAGAGGCGGAGGTCCTGGCTGTGGACCATCCTGGAAGGGTAACTGGCTGAAATAAGCATGGTAAGGTAATCTCCCAACATGTCAACAAGTATTTTGATCGTAGTTGACAAACTGAATGTGACTATCCACGCCATGAGGGGTGGGCACAGAGCCACTTGCCCCTGTTTGGCCCCTTGTGTTCATGCTGTTGCTCAGCGGAAACTGAGAAGACAATCGAGTTGACATTTTAATAAATGTTAATATCATAAGTTCCTTGTGTGATGGCCAGTCCTCAAAGCATGATTGTGTATATACATTCTAATCTTTTTGTTTGAATAGTCATTATGATATCAGTGAAATGAATGATGGTCCCCATTGAAATAAGTAATAACCATCTTTCCTATCAAGTTGTGGAATGGATGAACTATCCCTTTAAATCTAGCAGCTGCTGCAATCACCCAGGAAGTAGGAAACCTATAATTTCGCCTGATCGGTCGGTTAGAAAAACATCCTGGCAGGAAGAGGGTTGCCAGCCAGTTCATACTAGATCTGGACATACTGTAGTGTAAATGGGCCATTATTTGATTGCTGAATAGGGGCTCTGCACTAGGTTCTACTAAACGGATTGGCTAGTGGGTAGTGTGGAAAGCGACTTCATAAAAGGCTTGTGGGTGGTTAGACTATCTGTTATGCTAGATGTTAGGTGACAACATTGTGGCTACCGTTAACGATATTTGTGTTGTGATTTAGTCTTTTAGACAGACTGAAGAATGCTGGAGTTACGCTGAAGATTATCTGTAGGAAGTTGAATCGGGAACCAATGATATCACACCTTGCCTCTTGACACCAGGATGTGGACAGGAAGTTCACTGAAACAAGTTCACATGAAGCACTGACTGTGGGGGCGGGACCGTTGAGTGCCAAAGCTGGACTTGATGCATTATTGTTATTACACTTTAAAAAAAGGGCCCTTGTAAATATTTTTCTGTATTGCAAAAAGCTTTGTACAATGTTTTTAGAGGGAAATGGTTTTGTTACATTTATATTAGGAGCCCCCTATAACCCCTTAAATGAGGAATGTTTCGCTACTGTAAGATCAAGTTAAACCCATTAAATCAGTTGGGAAATGTAATATTTTACAAATTTGAATGTGGCCACCAGCTAGTCATTGACGGCACTTAAAACACATATTACACAGACTAGTAATGGATTTCTTAACCATCCTGAGTACTTAATAGAATATATAGTGTACTGTATTTCTGTTAAACCAGAATCATTGTCATACACCCCCCATGTCATTCTGTACTGATATGCTAAGATGGACAAGGAATGGACAATGTCAATCATTAAGACAAATGCACTGTACATTAGTTGTTTTTTTTCTCCGTAGGTCTCATTTTTTAATACAGCCGCTGCACATTACGCGCTAGCTCTTGATGGCTATCTAGATCTCTTAGGTGTTCCATTTCAAAGGCAGATAAGAGATTGTTTCTCCTGCTTCTACTGCTTTCGTGTCATGTTCATTCATGTATCTGGGATACTGTAGGACTACCATCAAGTCTTGCTTGCTCTCTTTTTTTATCAGTCTGCTGTAACGTAATAAAACACAACCAACTGAAAATGGTGTCCCTTGTTGTACCCCCATACATTTCACCAAAGGATACTGCTGTTCAAAATGCAGTTCGAGTGATTCACTTCAGGACCTCCTCCTCAATTTCTCACTGACCGTATTAACCAGAGATGCATCCTTCTGTTTATTGAAGTACAAAATACTATTGTACAAAAGTCAACAGAAGGCACAGACCCATCCCATAGGAAACAAGCAGACAGCAGTCATAAGCTATACAACTGAGACAAGTCGAGTGTAGATGGTCACCGTCCATCTGTTGGTACCATTCTTAACCTCAGGGTACATAACAATACAACAGATGCTGATGACGTCCTAATCTAAAATATTGCTGGACACCAATGAATCGATTACCAAACATCTTGTTGATTCATATTATTTCACAGTTCAATATCGTATCGCACACATTTGCATGGCATCGGTGAAATCTCGCGGTTTCATGTAAGTTGCTTTTCTGTGGTGCAAAATAAAGGAGGGAACCCTAGCCAGCGATGTCGTTTTATTTGACGAACTGGCTTTCAAACTAGCAATCTACCATGTTTACAGCTACACTAGGACAACCTGACCACTTGTGTGGCGTGCTGTACCCCAGCATGATGGCAAATAAAACCTCAGATGATTTTCCTGTTCATCTCACACTGCTCTCAATTTTTTTTGTTTCAGAATGCTATGTGCATAAGATTTATCAACGTGTTCGTAACTCAAGACAATTTAAGAATCAGGGATGACATGGCAACACAAGAACCTTAACAGCACGGGTCAACAAATGGAAACCGGTTATGTATGGAGTTTATATAAGTCTTTTTATACAGAGAGGAACGTGTGCGAGTGTGAACGCAGCAGTGGAGGAGGGGTGGGCGTATAGGCTCTCCTCATGCCACAACAAACAATGCAATCTTCCTTAAAGGCTGGATGTGGCTGCACATACACACGCACATACACACACAACTGAGCAACTGGTTAATTACAGTGTAATCTGATATGGCATCTTGTGAGAGCGCAGGAACAAAATAACAACATGCTGGTTTGTCTGCAGCTGCAACATCATTTCTGAACCAGTCCGAAGGATGGGGGAGAGGAAAAAAAAAAGGACGGGGAGGGGGGAGACTAGAGTATAAAATCCATGTTTCTGTTTATGCATCATCCGGCCGCAGCAGTGGTCTTCTGGAAGGAGAACTTGGGCGTCAACAGTCTCTTTGTCCTGCTACCTGCAGAGTGGGGGGGACAGCCCCCGGAGACCCTCCTCTGCCCGTTCAGTCATCCCCGAGGCGGAAGCCAGCGCCCCAGTTGTGGCGGCCTCTACCACCGCCGCCGCCACCCTCGGCCCCACCCCCTTGCTGCTCCTGGGCAGCGGGTCTCCTGCTCGGGGGGGCTCCAAATCCTGACACTCCCCCTCTCCTGTTGGGGAGGAAGCGGTACCTGTGCAAACAGAGAGGAACATTTAGAGACTTCTGGACAAGGATGGAAGCAGAGAGCCGGATACCAAAGATAGTTCCCCATACAGTAGGTGGTTACTGTCTGAGAGCAAGACATTTGATACTAGGATCGCTGGTTAAATCTATAGGACTGCATGCTAACTATGGACAACTGGGAAACATACACGTTTAAGCTATTAAGGCCACAAGTATAAAGGAAAGTGTGAAGGACAAAAGGGGAAGTTACAGCAACGTAAAGTAGTAGGACTACAAACTTATAAGAGACCATGAACTACAGATGAACTACTGGGCGACTAGGAACTAGGAAATACACATATATAGGTTTATTAATACTAAGGAACTCACAAGAATTCTGGTGTGGAGAGCAAAGACCGGCCTCCCAGATCCATGGGGTATTTGAACATGAGGAAGAAGTAGAGATGGCCCACCAGGTTCCCAATTAACTCATTCACAACCCTGAGAGCAGAACACAACAGGACGCTGTGGTTACTCATTTGCCCTTGAGGTTTGTAGCTTGTCTTCCAGTTGACAGAGGACTAAATACTTAAGCAAAGAATGCACAAGTTCATTACATCAATTTCCAGTCAAATGAAGGTACAGAGTGAGAGATACCGCTGAACAAAAATGGAAAAACTTACGAGCCACCGATTATGTAGTTAAATCCCAGTATAACCCAAGGTAGATAACAAGCCTAGAGGACGAGAGATTACAGTGTGAGGAAAACATTTCACATCCATCTATTTTCACGAAGAAATGTGCAGAAATGGTATACACACACTTTATAATCCCATTAGGGAATTGCCATGCAAGAATATTCTATGAAAGCCTGCTGTACCTTGAAGCGTGTACCAAACCAGAAGGACACGACCATGTCTCTGTTGAGCTGGGCCCACACGTACAACACAGACATGATGAGCGGGATCATCAGAAGCTGGAGGAACACACACAACACAACACGTCAGCCATCTTGGCTTGGATCTTGCATGGTATGGGGTTTTGCTACTTCACAAAGCACTATGATGTGGTGTCGCTAATAACAGTGAAAGCAACACAATAGAATATAGCTAGCTGAAGAACTGAAGAGTTCTGCAGCCAGCCTTCTCATTCTCATCTGTAGTGTTCTGATAGGAGGAGACGCTTACCTGCATGTCCATCATTAAGCCAGTTATCTACGCCAGGTGGGTCAAGGGCAACGGCATCATTTCACATTTTTAGAACAGTGATACATGGCTTGAGGATTTCGCTGCTGTAGGGAATGAACAATAGGCAGCACACAACTCACATGGAGATTTCATTTGAAATGCACACACCTCATTTTGACCACAGCGAGGCTAAGACTTGAGGCAGTGTGTGTGAGACTTAACCCAGTGTCTAATGTGAGCTGAGCCTCACATGACCTAGATTAAGTGCTTGACTGTGCAGGGAGACTGTATGCCACTGTGCCACGGGCACAGGGCCAGTCTAACCTGGCACACCGGCTAGGCTGCAGAACATAATACCACAGCAGCAGTATAAACCTGGGAAGCGTGAATTGAGCTGAACATGTAGAACGTTTACGTTTGCTTGTATTCACTGCCTGTTTCATACTGTAAATACCAGGTGAATACTTAGAACGGAGAATAATCCATCATGTGACTGGGTGTTAATTTATCGACGAACCAAGTACATATTTTAGAGTCAAACCATTTTCAGCTAGAAATTTGATCTATCTTTTTTATTATGTCTCTTCCAGGGGTCATTGCTGTCACTGCTGTTTAGGCAAACGCTGAACAACAGCCCATGAAAGGGCCACTAGAAAGTGATGCATCTTACAGGCTAGTGGGAGGCCAGCATACACACGTGAAAGGATACGACGATGCAGATCCAGTTGAAGAGCAGCATGAACACGTAGTCAGCTGGCCGCCCGTCGAACGCACCTAGACAGAGCAACCGAGACTCAGTGGTACGGCGACACGGCAAGCCAGACAGCTACCAGAGTGGCAGCACAACATGGATTATTTAAGATCCAGACACCGCAGGGCAGACAGACAGCAAGTCAACTAGAAAGTCTATCAACCGGCCAGCCGCTGTGCGACCTTACCTGTCTCTAGTCTAGTGGAGTACTGGTAGAGGAAGTAGAGATTGACCAGGTAGAGGAAGCCAGTCCCTGGACCCACAGGGAAGTAGAGGGTGGAGGACAACGGTCTCCATATCTGTCCACAAGTGACAGAAAGAGGATTTTACCAGACAACATTTATTGTAAATAAATTACAACTCAGCCCAGGGAACAAGATTATAATTTTTCATTCATAGTGTGAGCACAACAGGGGGTCTTGAGATCAAAACATGCTTAACTCCTAGTTCAAAACATAGTTTGCCAGAGGCATGTAGTCTGTATAGACTACTGCAGCTCCCCATGCTTTATAAATGACTACACATAGACTGCCTAATGTCACCTGGGCCCAGACATGACTTAAAGCATGAATAAACAGTGAGATCCTAGACTGGGATGTCTAGTCAGGCACTAAACTGTTCTGACAGCTACACTGTGTCCGCTGCTCCTATCTGTAACAGAAACTAAATGCATGACATAATATATTCATGAAGCAATGATTGTGTCACATTTTAATCTTAGTTGCCATCTTTTGAAAGGGGGGCCTTGAACACAGCCCTGTTTGTTTTGTGTACTGGCTGTCTCGTCTGTAGCATGTGTTCACATGAGCCTACAATACAGTACGCGTACACACACACACACACGTATACACACACACACGTATACACACACACACACACACACACACACACACACACACACACACACACACACACATACACACACACACACACACACGTATACACACATACACACACACATTTATAGGGCATCCTCAGCGCAAATTGGTGGATAGGTGGTGGTGGATAGATAATTGAGTCACTGCCTGATTTGATGTTGTCTGGCTATTCCATAGATGTTGCTATTGATACTCGATACACTGTATGTGTTATGGGATTAAATGGCACCATCTGGTGGAATTAAGAATTTGAGTTGGAAACCCTTAGTCGATCAATGGATTTATTTTGACCAAAACGTTTCCATTTACGTAAAAATGTGCTAATTTATGAAGTGACAATCATCATAGTAACGTCAACGATGGAGGGAGTCTTTAAGAGTCATACATTCCGGAAGTACAACCTTAAATTCTTGATACACGCTTTGTGATTGGACACAATTCACATCTCTCAAAGACATGACCAACAAGGCCTGCAAGCGTTGCTAACTAGCAAATAGCTAGCTAATCAACTGCGCAAAGATGGCTCAATACAACATTAATCCCACTTCAACACTCACCTGAAATTTGTGAAGGAAATACTCAGGCCATAAAACAAGGTACTTAGGGCTGATCAATCCCAATTTCCCTACCAAGGGAACAGCAATTGACCCTGCAAACCAATACCGGGTGATGAACGGTATGCTTTTGAACCAGTCCCCGATGTCAGACATCTTTCCATATGATATCGGCAAAAAATAAACACTGCCGAATGAATGTCCTTCAAAACAGAAAACACTGAGATTAACTCCGTTTAGTAATAGTTGGTTTCGATTTCTACACACTGCTTAAGCGTTTTCTTTCTTAGTGAAGTTTACATGACGTGGCTGCTTACTGCTAGCTCTTGCTTTGCTTACTTCCTGTCAAATTTGCACATCATCCACCAAGATACAGAACCGTAAGGAAGCGGCGGGAAGGGGGCGTATGCTTTGCTTACAGGTGAGTGAAGACTACAAATAAATACTACTATTATTATTTGTAACATTTTGCATTAATAAACGTTCCGTGTGGTTGCAAATGGTTATCAACACAAGAACAAACGTAAAGGCTAACGAAGTTAAAGAATGACGGGGGCTAACTGACAGAAGCTAGGAGGGAGTTGTTGAGTTTCTAAATAAACTTCAATACCCATAATGCATTCATTTATTTACATGCATGACGCCACTATCAGGCGACAAAGTCTAACTGACATCACTAGAACAAATAGATGATTGGCTATTTAAAAAGTTAATTTGAAACTAAGAAAATCTACAAATGTGAAAATCCAGTTTTTGCTTTGAATAGCCAAGACGTATTGCAGAAGTGTCAATGATTATTGTGTGACTTTGACTTATTCACTGTTCATAAGTAGCTAACGTTCTTTTTTAAATTTCGCGCTGTACTTACCGCCAGACGATTTAGCATGCTGGCTAGTTAAAGTTTGCTAACTAATAAGCTAGCTCAACTACACTAACAAATGTGAAACCCGGGTGAAACGTAGCAGTTTACCCTTCAAGAAGTCTATACCCCTCAAATAAAATGCAGGTGACAGATATAGGAGCCAAAGAAGAGGGCAAAGTGTGGCATCGTAAACCAACACCAACCAGCAATGGGTGGGCTTGCTAAAATATTTATCTTTACGTGTGCTGTTGTTCTCACCTAGCTAGGTAGTTAACCAATTCAAGCGTTGTTTAAAATCAAATCATTTACTTCCAGCTGTTTGAGGATGTGTGAGGATGAAGACTACATTAAAACCATATGCATAGGAAATGACAGTACGTAGTTACTTAAGATTATCAGGGAAATTTAATACATCGTTATTTTGACTTTTCAGGGTTATTGTCACAGTGATCCGCAGTGCATCTGCTTATCAATCAAAAACTGTACGCTTTCTACATGCCGCCTTTGACACGACAGGGGGGTCATTCCTGGCAGGAGACCACCATGGCAACATTTACGTGTTTGATATCAGCAGAAACAGGTGACTTGACTTGGTTTGACGCATATAAAGAATGTACGGCCCCTTACAGAACGCTGTGCTCTTAAATTCACATTCACAAATTCCACCAGGTTTAGACTTGTTCAGAGGACTGGTCAAGCATGCACAGCATTGGCCTTCAGCCTTCGCAGGACATCGGAATACTTGGTTGCTCTTGCAGATTATTCTATCAAGTGTTTTGACAAAGGTAGGAATATTGCTGATACTTCATTGCCTATTTATTGGTACTGGCCTCCTGTGTCAAGATTTTTGCCCCTGAATTAAACTTGGATTCTCATTTCTGACATAAGTTATTTCAGTTCTGAAAATGGCTGATTGTGAAGGGTGTGGTGTCTTGCTCCTGCCAGACACCAAGCAGCTAGTGAGCTGGATGCGGGGCCATGAGGGAGCGGTGTCCCATCTTTCTGTCCACGCCTCTGGCCGCTACGCCATCAGCACCTCGGCCGACACGGCTCAACTCTGGGACCTCGACACCTTCCAGAGGAAGAGGAAGCTGAACGTCCGCCAGTCTGTGGCCATGCAGAGGGTGAGCCCCCTCACACAAGGCTGTCGTCAACACACGAGACAGGCACTCAAGTGAGATTTGGGGGTTGGCTTGGTTTAAGTAGTAATGCTGATTTTTATCTTTGTGTGTGCGTTCAGGTGTTTTTCCTTCCTCTGAGTAACACCATTTTGAGCTGCTTCAGCGATGACTCCATTTTCGCCTGGGAGAGTGACACGCTGGCCTGCAAATATCAGCTGCCTGTCCCAGACCAGGGGCCCAGGCTGCACTACAAGGCCTTCTCTGTCACAAGGTGGGTCTGAGGTTCAGACATAGGAGCCAAAGTTTTTCGTTTTTTGAGTACAAAAAAAACTGATGTAATCAAAAATATACCTGTTGCAAAAACAGGTTTAACTGATACTTTTGGCACACCTCTTAGTTAAGTCAATTGAAAACTTAGATAGGGTGGAAGGATCCACCAACCAGATCAGCTTTTTCTTCTGCTGAGGATCAAAACGGCAGCTCAGGTGTTGTTACCGTGATATCTGAATATCCCTTCTATACTGTGTGTGTGTGCGCGTGCGCGTGTGCATGCGCACCCCTGGTGTGTGTGCAGTGACGGTAAGACCCTGGCTGCTGGAGGCCGGTCCAACCTGGTGCACCTGTGGTGCCTGGAGAGCAGGCAGCTCCTCAGGGTGGTACAGATGCCTGCTAAGGTCCGCACCGTGAGACAGCTGGAGTTCCTCCGTGACAGTCTGGACAGCGGCACCAGCCAGGTACTGGGGAGGCGAAGAACGTCTAGATCCTCCAATGTGTGTTCTGATATATGGACGTTTGGAGAGATGTTAGGAGATTAGTCATTTTCTTGTGTCTCTCTTGTGTCTCTTGAGTTTTGTTTTGAGTACATTTGAATGTACTCAAAACAAAACTCTAACTTTTGGTATAATTAATTGGTATAATACACTGATAATTTGTTTTTAAGTGAATTGTGATCCTACTTTTCTTATTATACAATTTACTATAGTCAACCTCCTTGCAAGAAAGAATTCAAATGTTTTCAGCTGACTCTTTTCGCTTGATTGGTTATGTTGCAGACCCTGGGTGTGTTGAGCCAGGATGGCATCATGCGCTTCATCAACACCCAGACATGCAAGCTCCTGTTTGCCATCGGCTCCCACGAGAACGCCATCGCCTCGGCGGCGCTCAGTCCCAGCGGGCGCAACGTGGTCGCCGTAATGGACGACGGCAGCCTGAACATCTACAGCATTCAGGGGCTCACCCAGGACCTCATCAAGGTAGCCACCCCAAAGTTCTAAAAAAACACCTCAGGACCTGCAGAACGTTGGCTATTGTCTAACGAACAGTGGATCAACAACACAATATCTGAATACATATCTACCTTTTACATACGCACCTACTTTCTGTTCCCCCTCCAAGCCCCCCCCACCCCTGCTGAAGGCCATGATCGGAGGAGACAGTGAGGAGCAGTCCGGTTTGTGGGTGAAGGTGAAGGCTGAGAAGCTCCAGAGACCAGCGAAGACATCGGGAAGGAGGGTGCAGACCAGAGGGCTCAGACCTCCAGCTGTCTCCATGGCAGAGGACAAAGAGGTGCGGGATGTTGTACAGCCGCCACAGTGCAGATTTCTGCATCTAGCTACCGCAGTACCCCCCATGTTAGACAGAGGGCAGTAGGATTCTATAATCACCTGTTGCCTTATAAGGATCCAATAGATTTGACTTAAGATCTATTTAAAAAGAAGTATGAATGAGCCTAGTTTTAGTATTCTTCCATTTTTCAATCAGAACTTTATTGAGCTGCTTTGGTTTTGTCCAGAACGACTTGCCCGACGGTTTGAACAAGAAGAGGTTGGTAGCTCTACTGAAGGCCTTTGGAGAGTATCCTGCCAAATACCGGTGAGCCACATCCTCAGAGACGTCATGGACATGGGGAATATCATCAAGTCTGCAACCGTGTTGATCGCTGACACGTACAGTTCCAATTTCAGATCGCTCTACCCCTGTTATTGGAATCTTTGTCAATTTGAGACCACCCTCCCCCCCTCTCCTATCCCCTAACAGGATGTTTGTGTGGCGCTCTCTGCTGCGTCTGCCGGAGAACCACGCAGCCTTCAGCAGCTTGACTGACAAGGGCCTCCACCCAGCCTACACCAGCCTGCAGGAGCGCTACCCCATCAAGAGCCACAAGCTGCAGCGAGGGCTCCACAGGTTTGTACTGGACGGTCAACGCCAGGCTGGATCGGATCAAACCCGATGACATTGTTGAGCATTTCACAGTGTCGGGCGCGCGTTTTGAATCCATCTCAAAACGAAGTGTCATTTTCTCTCGTCTGAAAGTAATTTCAATATTCGATGCGTGGAATCGTTGAATGTTTGATGCTCGGTTGTTTAGTGTCCTCGGTGTGACTGTTTGTCTGCACAGGGTTCTGTCTGCTCTGGCCCACTGGTCGGCCATCTTTGGCGAAACAGACTACCTCCCTCTGGTGGCCTTCCCCTTTGTCAAGCTCTTCCAGAATAATCCGCTGGTTTGCTTCGAGGTGGTCGCCACTGTTATAGGTACATATGGAGCACAAGTTGATATGCCAACGTTGTTGTAGAGTGAATGATGTCATTATTATACCGGAAAGCGGTTGTATTCATTGCTGTGCTGTGTTCCATTCCATTGCTCCTACCCCATCTTCACAGATAAAAAAAGGGGCAGGTCTACTTATGTACACCTACCCTATCAGATCTGACAAAAGCAGTCACACTTCCTGAATTGAAACCTAGCCTAATGGGTTTCACAGAATCCCAAAATAACCAATAACGAAAGTTTGTGTCCTCTCCTTTGCTGCAGTGAACTGGTGCCAACACTGGTTCGAGTACTTCCCAAACCCGCCCTTAAACGTGCTGAGCATGGCTGAAAACGTCCTGGCACACCATGACAAAGAGCTGCTGCAGCACTTTATAGACTGTGGGGTGACCTCACAGGTACTGAACATCTTTTTAGATGGATTCTGTTCCTAGAGTTGTCATCGAGACAGCGTCATTCTGCAAATATTCAAACTGATACATTCCAGTCAGCTGCTTTTCATGTATGTGCGCTTATTGTGCAGTTATAATAGTGGAGTTGAAGCCAGCAGCATTACAGAGAAGACAGAAAATCGTAGATATCTCTGTTTCCAATAACGTACCCTCTACTTCTCCCTGTCTCCCCCGCACCAGCTGTACATATGGCCCCTGCTGGAGACCCTGTTCTCCGAGGTGCTCACGCGAGACGAGTGGCTGCGCCTGTTTGACAACGTGTTCTCCAATCACCCCTCCTTCCTGCTCATGGCCGTGGTGGCCTACGTCATCAGCTGCAGGGCCCCCCTTCTCCTCTGCTCCCGCAAGGAGGACTTTGAAGTAGGACTGACCTCCCCTTCGCCACCGTCACCACCATTGTATTGTATTGGATGAGCTTTGCAATACAACATGTGCATAACAGCTTATATATGCGGTGACATCATTTTAAAGAGGGGGAAAAAAGATGAGGTCTTTCTCTCCTCTATCTTAACCTCCCCCCCTCCAGTATTTCTTCCACCACCGCAACAACTTGGACCTGGTCTCCATGGTGAAGGAGGCGTACCGGCTAATGGACAGCACCCCAGCGGAGCTCCACCCGCGGGCCCTGCTAGCCAACGCCGAGCCCCTGACCCGGGGCCAGTACCCCGTTTTCAACAAGTACCCCTCCTGCGTGGTGGAGTACCAGTCCCAGGAGCGCCAGAGGATCAGGGAGCAGGAGCTGGAGTACCTGAGGGAAAGGTGAGGTCGCTGGAGAACCCTTGAGGACGTCCATCATGTTGCTTACAAAAAAAACAAGTTAGGTGTTTCCAAAAAACAAGTCAGGTGTTTCCAAAAAACAAGTCAGGTGTTTCCAATAACCAAGTCAGTTATGGCTGGTTAGCAATAAATATGTGTGAACCGGTTCAGTTTTTGCACGCTGTTAGCCAACTGAAGTGCTTTATAAGTAGCTTGTTGCTGCATGCGTTGTTGTATCCCTGTTGACTATCCTGCAGGTTGAAGTAGTTTGAGTGTCCTTGTGTGTGTGTGTGTGCGTGTGTGCGTGCGTGCGTGCGTGCAGGCAGGCCCTGCAGCAGCTGAGGGTGGAGACGGTGCGTCGGCGGGCAGAGGAGGAGGCGTGGTACAGCCAGCAGGAGCTGCTGCAGCAGGCTGAGGAGCAGCGCAGGAGGATCCTGGAGGAGGAGGAGGCCAGGCTCACACTGCAGAGGACCAAGTCAGCACACACACACACACAGACAGATAGACACGCACACGCACACAGACAGATAGACACACGCACACACACACACACACACAGATAGATAGACACGCACACACACACACAGACAGATAGACACGCGCACACACACACAGACAGATAGACACACGCACACACACACACAGATAGATAGACACACACACACACACACAGACAGATAGACTCACATACACATAGACATCTGCAAACATACACATGTAATGCATGTAGACATACACACGTAACACATGCAGACATACACACGTAATGCATGTATACATATACAGATTCATACATACAGACGCACACACTTGTAACTACTGTCTGCACGGTAAACAAGAAATGATACAGTATGAGATATTGTACATGTACCATATGTGCAATGTTTTAGCAGTGGTACTAAACTGGCATGAAGAGAGAAACTGTGTGACATCACACCCTCGTGCTGTTGGCATTTGGCAGAGCTGAGGGGCTGACGAGACGTCGATTAGCAATAGCAGCCATAAGGTTCCGATTGAAAGGGCAACACATGGGCAAATTGCCCCCTTTTTTATGAAATCATTAGTATCTAAGTACCTTGATGCTTTCTTTGGCAGCAGTATCCAAGTCCTGATGTTGGTATTGTGACATCCTCAGGACATGTACACCTGCATGAAAGCGGATCTAAAATGTACCGATCTAAAGTAACGCACACTGACACATACTGTACATGGACACATACAAAAACACACTCACATATGTAATAACAGATATACGACATGCAAATCAAGCACATACACAAAACTCTGATATAGAACCCCAAGATGCAATAAACACACACAGGTGAGTGAGACAGGTGAGCTCTGATCTGTGTGTGCAGGGTAGCAGCCATGAAGAGAGAGCTGAAGGTGAAAGAGCTGCAGCTGTTGGATGCTGCCAGGGTGCGCTTCCTGAAACACACACATGACCAGAGAACCAACCAGCTCCACAGGCTGGACCACGACATCCAGAGAAAGGTCCGGAAAGCCCTCTCGCAACCTGTTGTTGACGCTTCCTGATTTAGAGCAACGCTCTTATTGGATTCTAGAAATGGTTTTGGTGTGCGCGTTCATTTGTGGGTGTTTTTCGTTTGTATACGCATGCAGGCACTCTGCGGCTGTGTACTGCAGAATATAACGTGTGTGTGTGCGTGCGTGTGTGCGTGCGCAGATGGACCTTCGGGACCAGGAGACTGCAGCGGCTGTGCAAGATCTGGAAGTGAGACAGATGGAGCTGGAGGCTCAGAGGAAGCTGCTGGAACAGGTGGGCCAGGGAGCACTGCTCCAGCACAGGGAGCACTGCTCCAGCACAGGGAGCACTGCTCCAGCACAGGGAGCACTGGTCTAGCACAGAGAGCACTGGTCTAGCACACGGAGCACTGGTCTAGCACAGAGAGCACTGGTCTAGCACACGGAGCACTGGTCTAGCACAGGGAGCACTGGTCTAGCACAGGGAGCACTGGTCTAGCACAGGGAGCACTGCTCCAGCACAGGGAGCACTGCTCCAGCACAGGGAGCACTGGTCTAGCACAGGGAGCACTGCTCCAGCACAGGGAGCACTGGTCTAGCACAGGGAGCACTGCTCCAGCACAGAGAGCACTGGTCTAGCACAGGGAGCACTGCTCCAGCACAGGGAGCACTGGTCTAGCACAGGGAGCACTGGTCTAGCACAGGGAGCACTGCTCCGCACCAGGGAGCACTGGTCTAGCACAGGGAGCACTGCTCCAGCACAGGGAGCACTGGTCTAGCACAGGGAGCACTGGTCCAGCACAGGGAGCACTGCTCCAGCACAGGGAGCACTGCTCCAGAAACAGGAGCACTGCTCCAGCACAGGAGCACTGCTCCCAGCACAGGGAGCACTGCTCCAGCACAGGGAGCACTGCTCCAGCACAGGGAGCACTGCTCCAGCACAGGGAGCACTGCAAATGATTTGCACTGTCTACAAATCATACATTTGATACATTACTAATATTATCTAATGTAGTATATGCTTTCCTGTGTAGAATCGAATTAGAAGAAAATTTTCTAGTTATACAAACACGCTCTGTATTGAAATGCATACCATTCTGGTCATTCATGTATAGTATTTAAAACTAAACTCCTAGCTCTGAAGGCGCCAACAAACAACTCATCCGTATAGTATATTGTTACAGTCAACGTGATTGTGAACTTTTAATGCTTTTAGTCAGTTGTGCTGCTCCAGCACAGGGAGCACTGCTCCAGCACAGGGAGCACTGCTCCAGCACAGGGAGCACTGCTCCAGCACAGGGAGCACTGCTCCAGCACAGGGAGCACTGCAAATGATTTGCACTGTCTACAAATCATACATTTGATACATTACATAATATATCTAAATGTAGTTAATGCTTTCCTGTGTAGATTGACATTATAAGATTTTCAGTACAAACACGCTCTGTATTGAAATGCATACATTCTGCATTCATGTATTATTTAAAACTAAAACTCTAAAGACTCTGAAGGCCCAAACACTCATTATAGTATATTGTACAGTCAACGTATTGTTGACTTTAATGCTTTAGTCAGGTTGTGTTGTATCAAATGTTACGTGAAGTGAATGTGTCCTTGTCCTCCAGCGCCTGGCCAGGGAGCAGGAGCGTGTGAGCGAGGAGGTGAGGGTGGAGGTGGACACTAGGACCAGGAGGGCTGAGCTGGAGGCGGCCGCCCAGCAGCGGCTCCTCAGCCTAGACGATGACACAGAGCTGGGCCCGACCACGAGACGCGTGAGTCATGCCAACACACCCTGACACGGTCGAAACAGACAGGGCAGAGACTGCCTGCGTTCTCTCACCTCCAGATGCTCTGGGCTCCCAAACAACAAGAGTGTTTTGTCTGTGTACATGCACCAATGCCACTACACACATTCACCCACAATTCCCTTTTCATTTGTACCTTTTTATTTTCATTCTAACCATTGCAGTCGATGCTTCAAGTTGAAGCAAAAACGTATTCTGGGGTAAATTCCTATAAATCATATAGATACAATTGGAAAAAATAAGGGGGGGAATTGGAGGAAAGAATTCCTGTATAAGTTATTGAAACTTAGATTTAAAAAGTAAACAACATACAAAATAAGACTCAGTATGAAAGCAGCTCAACAGGGCTCCTGTAATTCTTCTTCACGAAGCCGTCTCCACTAACTCCCTCCAGGTGCTGGAGGAGTCCCTTACTGAGGCAGGCCAGCTGGAGGTGGACTCTGCCTGGCAGGGCCAGGTGGCACAGCGCCTGCGGTGGGCGGAAGAGGAGCAGGGGAGGAGGTACGAGCGGCTGGCCGGGCTGCACCGGGAGGCCCGTGCCCAGGAGGAACAGCTCCTCTGCACCCTGAGGGACACGGAGGCCAGGAAGGTGGGAGAGCAGGAGGAGGAAGAGGAGGAGGAGGAGGAGGAGAGAGAAGGAGGAATACTGAGGGCAGAAAGAAATGTAATCTCTTGAACAAATATAAACCCTGTGTGTGTGCACGTGTGTGTGCCTCAGTGGGAGGAGGTGGTGTGTTTGCAGGGCCAGCTGCAGCAGGACAGACAAACAGGCTGCGTGGCCGAGGCTCTGAGGACACATCAGCTCAGCCAGGACAGACTGGAGACACAGCAGCACCTCCGCAGCAGCCAGCAACACATATTAGGTGTGTATAGCACACACACACACACTGTGTCACACACTGACCATGCAATTTACACTCTCTGGTTGGAGATATAGTGTACGGTCACTGACAGAGATGTGTGTGTGTGTCAGACGGACAGAGTGAGAGGAGAGCAACATCTCCCTGCTCCGCCAGAGGGCTGCCTCCCAGATCAGGGACAGCTGCTGCAGCCTTCACCTCCGCCCCCACCCAGATAGACGGCTCCCCCGTGTGTCTCAACAACCAGTCCGACTCCAACGACTCCACCAGCTGTGAGTACGGATGTTTTGGCAAGATGGTAACAAACACACACATAAACCCCAAAGCTCACAGGTGTAATCCTCTTTGCTGGCTCATTCCTTTTTTCCCTGTGCGTGTGTGTGTGCGTGTGTTTGTGTGTGTGTGTGTGTGTGTCAAGTTTCTCTGGACCGAGGCAGAGAGCACCTGGACACCAGGGAGAGGGAGATGATGCAGGACATCCTGGAGCTGCGCCTCAAGCTGGCGGCCCGGGCAAAGAGGACGCTCTCCTGTGCCTCTCTGTCCTCCATCTCTCAATAAGCACACACACACACACACAACCCTCTGCACCACCCTCTCTCTTTCCCTGGCCGAAGATGGGGGGCTTTTTCATAGCTAGACTTGAGAGAGAGACGGTACGTTTTTTATGTTTTTTTTAAAGGACTGGGAAGGCATAGTTTCACTTTCAGCGTTGAGACCAGACTCCCTCACAGACCAGGTGTACATTGGGGTGAAGCGAGAGGAAGAACTACTCATCAAAAATGTCCTGGACTTAGTCACACAGCCAGCTGTCAAAATACGAACACCCAAATCCCACAAAGGGCTGTACATTTGTTAAATCTTTACTGTGTGCTTTTCGACGTGTAGTCGGTTTTTTAATATTTCATAAACGGAATCGTTAACATTGAATCCTGGATGTGTGAATGATTTTTCTTACGTTTCAGTTGCAAATCCTTACCAGAGAGAGGGGGATTTTAGCATGTTGCGGTGGAGGGTATCACATATCTTGTGGGTTTAGAGACAAGCAGAACCTACTCTCTAATGCAGACACATTACCCCACTACAGCTGGATAAGAACGTACGAGGGCTCAGTCTGAATACTCTCAACATGCTCGCTCCCGCTGCTCCAAGAAATTACTGATGTGGCCTGACTCGATTGGTAACAGCTGTGTAGGACGGCATTCACCAATCCGCCATGAGGAAATTGGAGATTGCACGTAGGAGATGGGGAAGTTTGGATGTTTAGTGTTCATACAGGAGTTGGGAGGGAGTGGTGAGTGATGGATGCACACGGACAGGTGACAGCCTATCAGGTGAACGGTTAGGTTGCACTGAGTGGATGTGACAGCCATGCTCACGCCTGTCAATCTCCGCCCGCTGCCTGGCCCCACCTACACCCCTCCAGGTAGGGCGGCGTCAGAACAACGACCGAGCAATGCTCATCCCTCTTCAAAGCTCGCATGATCAAAACGCCCGATCGCCAGCTGTCTGACACACGTCTGTGCACCGTAGCCGAGCGCTCCGGGGCACTGAAGGGGTGGTGACGGTTGGAGGTACGGGGCGGGCGTGAGTAGCTGCTCCTCTAACGCTCCTCTCCACGGACGGAGAAACGGCAACATTGCCACCCCGGTTCCCGCTGTGGCAGGTTTGGTCCTGGGACCATGCAGAACAACGGTCTGTATATGCTGTCGTACCTGAGGGCCAAGCCATTGGGTAAGGTGAGAAGGCGTCTCCTGGACATCAGGAGCCCCACCTCCCCGGTGGCCCCGCTAGATCTCAGCCACAACGAGAACATCCGTCTGGCCACCGATGCCCTCCTCGACCAAGGCCAACAGGCCTACGAGGAAGTGCTGGCCAGAGAAGGAGAGGTGGACTTCCTGTCTTCCGAAGAGAAGCGGTACATTTTGGAGATCACCAGGGAGCAGAGCTGCAGCATTTGTGAAACAGAGGAGGACAGAGGAGATGGCGTAGGGTCGACACCCTCCTCCGAGTCTGACGACCAGAGCTGCTGCCCCCTGGTGTTGGAAAGGAAGTTACCCGTGCAGGAAGATGGCTGGCAGGCAAGATTGGACCACCACCTACAGGGCACACCTACCGTGGAGGTCTGCTTCCAGTCAGACAGAGCTACCAGCATGAAAGACTTAGTTAGAAAGTTCATCAGCAAATCCACCAAGGTAGGGGGGACCAAAAGCACATGTGTGTCTTTGTGTAGTACATATTAAGATGGTATTCATAAAATGTTTGCGTGTTGTTAGGAGGTTGCAATAGTTATGGACTCCTTCAGTGATGTGGAGGTGTTCTGCGACATTCTGGAAGCGATGAAACGCGGCGTGTCGGTCCATCTCCTCCTGGACCATCTCAACGTGGACCTATTTGAGAACATGTGTGCGGATCTCCACATCCGCAGCACCCATCTTACTGTGAGCCACAGCAAAAGCACCCTGTAAACGCAAATTGGGCACAGGACGTGGTTGAAGATTCGTTTACGTAGCGTTCCCAAACGGGGCGGGCGCTTTGCAGCTGCCGCTAGTGCTGTCGCTCATACGGATTCTCAGAAAGGCTCTGTTCTTGCTTGCAGAATATGTCTGTTCGCAGTCTGCGAGGGGAAACCTACTACTCAAAGTCTGGCAGGAAAGTGGATGGTCAGATCAAAGAGAAGTTCATCATCTTGGATAGCATCGAGGTGCTGGCTGGATCATACAGGTGAGTCAGCTGCCACAAACCTTGGAAAAGGATTTACTGGATTTACAGGCCTACTCAGTCATTTTAACGCTGTCCGGTATTTGATCTAAGTAATTGAATAATTTGACAATTATTTAACTTTTCTTACTGGTTTTATGTTTGGAAAATCAACGGAACGGTAGCATTTGTTTTTGTAAAAATGATGTCCACTTACAATGTAAACGATGCTTGTTTACCTGTTTAACTTGTTTGTCTGCCTTTTCTAACTGAGATTCTCTTCTTCCTGGTCCGTCCTCCTGCAGTTTCACCTGGCTGTCCTGGCAGGTCCACAGGAACCTGGCTGCCTTTTTCAAGGGCAGCGCAGTCAAGCCCTTCCACCACGAGTTCACACGGCTCTACGCTTGTTCCCAACCTGTACCAGGTCTCCATGCTGCCGACCAGTCAAAACATCCTCCATCTGTCCTCCACCTTGAAGAGGACCAACCGATGTCTATATACACTCAAGCCCAGCTGGAGCAACCAGCTCCCCCAGCCCAGCCCAGCCCCTACCTCCCCCAGCCAGACGCCCAGCCAGCTTCCCTGGGCTTGGGGAACCAGCGAGTGTACACGGGCCCCCAACCGCTCCAATGGATGACCCAGAGACACATCAACAGGCCCGTGGTGCACCAGAGAGTTTTCTCCAGTGATCTCAGTGCTGGTCACGTACCCTGGCATTTCCTGAACAGTAATTCCAGACCTCTAGGAGGGACAGTGGGCTTGATATATAGGCAGCATCTTCTCATGGCTGATCTGTGGCTCACACATAAGTCATCTGAATAACCCAGCATGTGAGACTGGGAAGAATTTCACAAAAATGTACATGTTTGAATGTCGTTGCAAACTCTGCCTTTTGTCAACTTGGGTTTCTTGATAACCGTCAGTTTGTTTCATATTTTATACAAAACCTTAATGGTTAATGTGGGAGATTGATCAGGATTCATATTTATGCTTTTCCTGTTTGTGCTGTAATTTGTTGACCAGGTCATTGCGATCTAGAAAAAAGACAAGATTGTTATACAGCACTGGTTAGGACCAAGGAAGAAAATACAAAATGAGTAGAACTTTAAACAATGGAAAGACCCCTTAAGCAGAACTGTCCAGTCAGCTCTGTGTGGGGAAAGACAATTAGGACAAATGTTTTAACCATTTGGCATGTAATGACTTATGCAAATGTTTTAGGGGGTTAGACTATTCAGCAGCCAACCAGTTTAGTACATTTTGGCCAACATCAAGCAAATGATAATGTATGAAACGGCTAACGATTGAACATAAGGTGCATGGCTGTATCAAAGCATTGACAATTTGTTCAAAATGATGAGAAATTACTTATATGATGTGCTCAAGTGACTAGATATGTGGGGGTTCGCTGATTCAACTCAGTGTCTGAGGTCGACAATCAACATCCTTAATCATGGAGCGCTGAGACTTATTGAAAACTGTATAACAGTTGTGCATCGCTGCACTTCCTATTATAGGGTTGGCTGGACTTCTATAGCTCCTCGTAGGCTCACTCACTGGTATACTGTTATTTACAAAGCCATTCTGGGGGTTTGTGTAATTTTCTGAAGCACACACGTCAGAAATGTGGTGTTCTCGCTTCCAACTTATCCTGTCATCTGTCCAATTTCAGAATTGGCTTTGGTAAAAGAAAATGTATTGCTCTATTAGCTTGGAACTCCTTCCAAATTAGATACAAACTGGAGGAACTTTTCCATGTAAGTATTTTTAAATCATTTATGAAGGATTTTAAAGGTATTCTCTGACCTTGAAATGTTTAATATTCGTTTTACAATTAGAAAATGATTTTATTGTCCAAATATTATGATATTTTACTCGATTTCTTGTCTTTCGCGTTGTTATGGTGTAATGACTTAGTACTGCATGCTCTTGAAAGAGACTGTACACCTCAATAAGCCCTTTCAGGTTGAATCAATAAAATAAATCCTGAAAAGGGTCATAATAATCGACATCTATTTACTGAGATGTATTTTCAGAACTACTGTATTGGCGAAAGACAAAAACATGTCATCTCACATACAAAGTCAAGTCCACATAATGGCAGGGATACTATGTGCTGTAAGTTCACTCCATTTTAAAACGCTTTGCAGAATGTCTACACTGTAGACTCAGCAAAAGTAAAATTGTGTGATACATTTACACCACATTTATGGATGACTCGGCACTTTCTCTTTATTCGTGCCAATGTTGGAAGTCAATTCCTGAATCACAATGCCATGTCTAGACGTAATAGGCTGCAGGAAGCTGTGGCCATCAGAAAGTGACCCTGCCAATAATCCTGTTTAAAATGATGTTGGGGAAAATACCAGCCAAACGTATAAAAAGGGGCTAAACTGCAGAACAGAGTACAAGTGTATTTTGTTCTGTGGGTTACACTTGTGCGCACCGACAATCTTCACCTCCCAGGTATGAGTTTTGACAACATTGGTTTAGCAGTTGACCTTCCATCTGGCATATTAAAGACCCATCTCGTTGGCTTGAGAGGTACACAACAGTATATGTCCTCCCCCAAACAAAAGCGTTAAGGTTCTGATACAATTTCAGTCGATTTTGTGATCAGTTTTTCTCCATGTGGACCCAGCAGTCCAGTCTGCAGCAGCTTGTTCCACCACCTGTCCTCAAAGGTCTTCAAACCAATGTTGTCCAGACTCTCGCCATCCTGGTTTTCCTCTCGCATCTTGTCTGGGACCAGATCCTCTCCCATCACCTGCAGGCAAAGCATGAGGGTCATTTAGGGAGTGAACCACAGACTTATACTCCCCCAGCACTGTGGGAAAGCACACACGCAAACACATAATACAGGGGGAACAAATCCTGCTACGTTTTGTCTCAGTTTCGGACCTCAGTGACAAGCTGCAGTGTCCTCTCGGTTGGATGCAGATGCTGCAGTGCCTCTTCTGTCCTTTGGAGGGCTTTCTCACTGCTCTGCAGCACAAAGGATGACTGCTGGTTCCTCAGGATCCTCAAGAGCAGCCTAAACACACACACACACACTTTAGAGCAAGAAAAGCTGCTTTGTCATTGTTGAAGACAACGTCTGCAAATGTGTGGGAGATTCACATCCATCATGGTTCACATTTATCAATATGCATTTACCGTGCTCGAAGCAAACACATGCAGGCCTTCAGCCAGACACCGTCTCGATCCCCACTGTCTGGAGCCGTGGGCTGTAACTGAATCCCCTGCTGCTGCTCCAACGTGTCCAGTGGCTTTCCGTGTGGCAGGAAGCTCAAGCAGGGGGCCTGAGAGCTCAGCGACTCCAACTGGCTGATGTAGGCTTCCGCTAGGGCAGTCCAGTGCCACTGGTTGTAAGGGTGGAGACAGCAGAGCTGCTGAAGAGCGATGATTTTGTTTCCAAGGTCTCTGCAATACTGGTAGATGTTCACCTTCAGGAGTAGGATGCATGTCAGGTGACAAGTGTTTGTGGCTTCTTTACTCTGCAAGAGGTAACATGGGACCATTTGAGATTATTTACTACAGACTAAAGAGTAACACAACTGGAAAATTCCTTGCTAATCACAATTGTTCTCACCAGCTGCTCTACGGTCTCTAGTGCCTGTTCCATCTGTCCAATGTGAGACAGGCATCGCGCCATGGCCTCCAACACATCACGTTTGATGGTTAGATTACCCTCTGGTACCAATGCAAGGCAGCTAGTGTAGTCGTTTAACGCTTTCTGAAAACAAACAAAAGAAAAGATGGTGGAATTACAGTATAATCACAATGGCAACACAACCGGTTATGCAAAGGCACTTTACAAAGATTTTATATAGAGATTTTATATATATAATATATATCTAAAGATTTTAGGCAATTCTGTCGATATCTGTTGTGAGTTAAGTCGCATGTTTGCATGTATGTGTGTACCACTAAGGTTGATTGGCACTGATTTTCGTTGTCTAGTTGTGCAAAATAACAACAAAAAAACGTATTGATTCACTGATTTAATTAACCATTAACTTCTGTACCTGGTAGTTTCCTTTTCTAAACTCCAAGTCAGCTCGAAATTTGAACACTTTTTGCCTGTCCAGCAGGTCATCTGTTTCAGTAGCATCTGTCTCACAAAACCACTGGGGAGGAAAAACACAAAACTGATCGTTTAACGTTTTATATCTACATATTCTGTTAGAATCCCATCAGTCAATCATTGACTCAGTGTTTTAATAGCTAGTTAAGGTAAAAGTTTTAGAAAGAGACGTCTAGATAGCCTGTCCGGGGGTTACTGTACTAGATTCATACCTCTGCCGCACAGAACTTTGCCTTGTAGGACGAAAGAGGAACAGTGGATTTGTCTCTTGTTTCTTCGAACATTGAATCGTCAAAGGTACTCCCAAATACATCCATTTTGCAATGTGTATGATAAACTAGAATATATATTCAGTCAGCTACCTTCGACTGGTGTGTTGATTTCAGGTGTGTACCATTTCTGCCTTACGATAGGACACAAAACGGTTGTAAACGTTAGTTCCGGATGTATAAGTTCCGGTCACAGACAAGGGGTTTCAGAATGTTTACAAATGACGACCAATGCATCCATGTATTTTAATCGAAATGTACTTTATTTTGTCCTCAAACAAGTATAAAATATAAATTTTGTCTAACCAAAGATTCAGACTTAAGAAATGCATTGTACAAAGTCTATCTGTCATGGGATAAAGCTGATTCCAATAGTTTTTTTTTCCAGCCCCCCTCCCCCCGCCCCCCAACACATTTTCTACTTCTATGCTCCACAGTAACATATCTCCGTGGTTTATATTTCAAAGTCTGCAACCATCTTTCACATTTTCCTCAAATCTTGACACAATAAAGAAACTTAACATTGTGACAAAATATTTTCTGAAAACAAAATCTTAACTATAAATAAATAAAGCAGCGAAAAGAAATGCATTATCCAATCTGTAGTTAGAGCTCCAATTAAAACGAGAGGGAAAAGTAACTGTGCAGTCTGTAAGGTTTCTGGTCAGACATTCTTAAAAGTCATTTTTGTATTCGATTTCGGCCCACTACTAAAGAATTCCTTGCAAATACCGAAAAATTGCAAAAATTGCAAAGAGGACAGTACTTCTACCTACTTGTATAAGACAATAGTAACTTCTATGGACACATTTGATCTACTGTACAAGAGTAACTTGTATACATAGGGTTGCTGACAGGTGTGTAACACAAAGCCACAGGGAACACTGCAAAATGACTACAGCTCTAAAATCGTATCTATTTCAAAAACCTGTACATTTAAATCAATGTTGTACACTTAAGACAGGATTCATCATGATCATAAATAGAAACATACAAAACGGGGGCTACTCAATACAAATACATCAAATATTATATTTACAAAAATCAGCTCTCCTGTTTTGATTATTGCATGCACTATAGAATTAAGGACATGGAGTCTCAAAATTCAACTTCATGGGGAATCAACAGTCCCATTCCAATTCTCTAAAATGCAAACTTATATCTCCCTTGCTTTAGACACAGCCCTAAATGTACAAGGATATAAGGAAACGGTCATGTAGAGAAGGCTGTGGGATGACCTATTTGACCATAAAAGGTGGGTAGGAAGAATGCATTTTCAGAGAATTCAGACAGGGCCATAGACAACTCTATATAGACTTCAGTACAAGTAAGCGTCCATGCAAACGAGCAAATGCACACAAGCACCTCATACGCTCGACGCTCATGCAAAACATCAAAGCGTTTTGGGCGGAAGGCATTCTTTCCTCCAAGTGCTGATCCGTTGAATCCCCCCCTAAAAAAAACGGAACGAGCCACGTGTCGAACTGTCAGGCACAAAGGTGTGTCTCTTCAAAAGGTGCTGAAATCATCCCCTCACTTGGATGGCAGGGGCAGAATGGTCTGCTAAGACCATGGGATTTGGTGAATCGTCTCAGATAAGAATCTGTTCCACAGTTTCCTTGAGCTCACTTTAATGAGCCAGGCTTCATTTTGCTTTGGATCTCAGGCCAAAGGTTGATATCCAGTCTTTACCTCATCGATATACTCAACCGTTTAGCAGGCAGATCCAACAGGCGTTCAGGGACATTGCTTACAGAAGTGGAAAAAGCAGACTAAAGAAAATCCCAAAGTAAACTGGCATTTAGATTGCAAAGTGTCAGAGAGCCCTCTGCACATGGACAAAATCAAAGCAATGTTAGCGCACAAACATGCATTTGGGCAGAAATTAGAAAACGCTTTGAAGCTTACTCTTTTGATTTCGCATACAGCTTATTTCGTAACAAATACTAAATGAATGCAAAATTCATGCAGACTTTCAAGGCAGAAAAGCTTTAGAAATGTGGACACTGAGTGCAATGTCAAGAGTTAAAAGCTGGTAAAAGCAGCTACGCCATAGTCAACAAGGATCTATTGTGCTGAATGAACGTCCGATCTGGACTTGTATTTGAAACATCGACAGGGGCAGTCAGTGTCATTCATCCTCTTGAAGTTACAATCGGAGGACAAAAAAAAAGGCAAAATACTGGTTAGTTCATAGAAACAGATCAGGTCTCTCATAGCCATTTAATGGCAGAAGAGCTCTAAGGTGCCCAATCAAGATTTAATTCCACCACACGTTTGTCAAGTGATGGGGGAAAAAAGTGCATGTCTGTCTGTACTACAAATGTGGATTCCCCACAAGAGGCCCTGCTACGCTGTACCTCTGGCCACCAGCTCATCTGTAGCACTGATACCAACACATTCTATTGACTTTGGCACAGCCATTCCTCGCATCCCATAACTTCCAACGGATCATCCTCATCTTGTTTCATTTGAATCCAAATGATTCACTGGAAGGTATTTCCTGTCTTTCATTGACATGAAGAAGTTAACATAGAACTTCTACGCACATAAATACATATAAGGGTGATTAAATCAAGGTCCTTAGATTATTCATGAATCAGAACCAAATAGTTTCCGATATTAAAAACATCTGGTCTTGTCATGTCCACTCTGTGTAACAACTGGTAATATTAGCAAGACAAACAAATACATCTACACAAAGCTAAGTGTAAAAGGTGCTTGTTTTGTGTGTTTACACCAGGGAACTATTCAATTGATGCCCCTTAAAAGACACAGATAATTGTCAGTCTGTTGATTACTTTGTGCTGTGCTGTTGGATTTCTGGGGTCACCTGCCCTTTATTGGTCCTCTGGGCCCGACATTGACCTCCTGACCCCCCTGGACGGCTCCCAGGCCTCGCTATCATCCGTGTCATCCTCATCCTCCTCTTCATCCTCCTCTTCCTCCTCTTCCACCACTGTGCTGCTTTGCTCTTCAGGGGCTAGCTCTGCCTCCTCCCTCCCCTCCCTGTCCTCCCCTCCCTCCTGCTCCTCGATCTCAGCGGCTCCCTCAAACGGGTCAGTCCCCATGTCCTCCCGCCGCTGGACCTCGGCGAACCACTCTCTCACCTGCTCGTATCCCATGTTGGACTTGGCCACCAGCTCGTCCAGATCCTGCTCGTTCAGGTACTTGTGCTTGAGATAATACTCCTTCAGGATGTCCCTGCCTGTCTTGAACTTGACAGGCGGGGACTTCTCCACGCCAGCGGACCTCTTAGCCCTCCTGCTCCTGGAGCGCCCCCAGCCGCGGTTGCGGACCCGCCGCTTCCTGTTCTTGTTGCCGTTGACGCCCTCCACGTTGCCGCTTTGGTAGAAGAAGAACCACTTGAGGTTGCCATTCTTCCACGCGTAGCGCGAGTCTCCGAACCAGTTGACGATGTAGGACCTGGGCAGGCCACTCTCCTTAGCCAGCCGGTCATAGTCCTCGGCTGAGGGCCACTGGGTTCGGACGAAGGTGCTCTTCAGGACGTGGAGCTGCTCAGGGCTCTTCTTCACCACCTTGTCCCTGCTGGCTCGCCTACCACCCGGTGGGGTCTGACTACCCTTCCTGGAGGATGAGGGAGAGGTGCCTGCAGCCTCTTGATCCATGTGCTCGCCACCTGCTTCAGGGGACTCAGCAGCAGCAGCTGCCAGAGGCGCCAGGGTCTTCCTCTTCTCCGTGAACCAGGCATCGATCTCTCGCCGCGTCAGCTTGGTCTCCGTCCTCAGCCGGCTAAGCTCCTCATCAGAAGGCATGTCGCACTTCTGGTAGCTTTCCTCCAGGACCACCAGCTGCTCCGGAGTCTTCTCCTTGAACTTCTGCAGGGTGAAGTCTGGGAAGGGGTTCCAGGTTTTGGGCCGTGTCTCCTTGACAGGCGGTGGAACTGTGGGTGGAGGGGACTGAGGAGTCTCATCGCTTGAGTCGATGATGATAGTGGCGTTGCCGCCTCCGCCACCTCGGTTTCCCTCGTGGAACACGATGACGTGGCTGTTCTTGGAGTTGCGCTGGTTGTAGCGCGTGTCGCTGAACCACTTTTTGATCTCCCCCTTCGTCAGGTTGGTCAGCTTCATTAGACGGGCGATCTCAGCGTCGCTAGCGAAGTGGTTCCGCAGGTAGCTTGCCTTCAGCTCTGCCAACTGCTCCTTCGACTTCTTGGGTCGCATCCCGAAATGGTCGGCACTGAGGGCCGAGTTCTCCTGGGGAGTCAGAGAAGGGGGCTGGACGGTGGTGGCCCTCTTCAACTCACTACCCGCGGGGCTAGTTTGGCTCGAGCAGGCCTTAGGGGTATGGCTCTGGTTGGGGACCCCAGCCACTGTCAAGGTGATGGGGGTAGTGACAGGCAAGCTGCTGGTGGTGCCCACCTGGGTGAACACCAGACCAGGCTGGCCCACAATCTGGCAGGTCTGGAGGATGGATTGAAGGCCGTTGGCTGCTGCAGAAAGATGGTGTGCTGGGATAACTGTAATGGTCTGAGGTACAGTATGCACCGTACCGTTAAACTGCTTCCTCCTGGCATCCTCAACTTCCTCTGGAGTCCAGCTCACTCCGTGTTTCAGCCGCTGGGCTGAAAACCAGATCTTGATCTGCTCTTCACTGAACTTAGTCTGAGAAGCCAGGCCAAGGATCTCTGCCATTGAGGGGTAAGGGAACCTCTTGTAAGTATTGACTAGTAGAGTGTTGGTGTCCATGGCAGCATTGTAGGAGGGGATGCTGCTCAGGGGGATAAGGAGCTGGGCCTGGGCAGCGCTCTGCTGGGCCTGGAGGGCTGACAGCACCTGGGCAAGGCCTGCTGGCAGCATTGAGGCCGAGTTCAGCACGGATTTCTGCTTGTGGTCAGCGCTGGTGGGGAAGTTGAGCAGAAGGCCCGGTTTGAGTGCCTCGGCATGGAGCAGAGGACTCATCAGCTCTGTCGGAGTGAAGGAGCCCAGGGGCGCTTCGATTGGCTCCTGTTCCCCCTCGCTTTCCCCGACGCCGTCACTCTCCTCCGCCGCTTTCAGAGACATTGCGATCCTCTTGGATTCAGATTTGCTCTTCATCTTCATGATGGGAGTTTTGCTGAGGGAAATTGCAGCTACGGTCGGGTCCTCGCCACCCTCAGCGTCCGGATCCACAAACCCCCCATCCATGATGAGGTCGCTGATGGACTCCTCTGAATGGTTACTACGTCTGACTGCTCCAAGAACGACACTGTCCTCCCCTACAGGTGGACTGGTGTCATGTTCTGGAAATGCACATGGAATGAAAAGAGGCTTTGAGTTCAATCGGAGAACAAGAGATACACCTTATCAGAGTATCACAACCGGACTAGGTGTTCTGTATATGTAATGTTGTCCACAAAGGGCTAATATTGATCTTCTGACTTCTCACCTGCGTCTGGTTCAGTTGGACCAAAAGCTTCAGCGGGTTTCTCAGAGGAGCTGTCCGTACCTCCAATGCTCTCCTCTCTCACCTCCATGTCTGGCTCCTCTTGCTCCTCCACATCAGATGGCAGCAACATGCAGGGTGTGGTTGATTTCCTCCTGCTGGACATGGTTCACACTCCTTTGTGGAAAACTGAGAGAAGAGGAATCTACTTAGCCTCCAACTTGGGTCTTTGGGCAGCAGATGGTTGGATTCACATCCTCATGTTCTTGCTGAAACACACGAGAGCAAACGCAAGTTGCAAAATGCAAATCAGTTCCATCTGTATTACTTCTGCAATACAATAGTGGAATGGCATCCTTTGGATGTCTGTTTATAATACTGTTTGTACAAAGACAATGTCAATGACATAAAATAATTTCTTTCACTGTGTACTCAACTTTGTAAATGTAAACTTGTCAGTTGTCTACAGGTCATAGTTTAATAAAACTCATCACATTTTCTTATGGTAATGATAATATCAACCATTTAACTATAAAACGATAAAACAATAGCTATGCTTACTGAACAATACATAACTACTAGCTAGCTATAGTTAGCTTATCCAAAATGCTAGCAATACTGTTACATAGCACCATAGGTGCACTGTCTGGCACTCTATATAGTCAGGTAACGTTAACGTTGGTCTGATAGCAAGCTAGCTCAACAGCTAGCTAACTTATTAAAACAAGCATAGCTTACAGCAACAGTGGGGGCGAGCGTCTTAAATGTGTTCTGGTCTGCGGTTAGCGAGCCCTCGGCATGACGTTTAGCCCGCGCCTGGCCGGACTGCAGTACTCGCAGGCTAGCGGGTCTTCCGAGACAGTGCGTGGAGGGGAGTCAGCCGAATCCAGTCTACCGCTGTCTGCAGATGCTTGAATTTGACATTCTCCCAAGCTCAACAGTTACTTTCTGACTCCTACGGCTCAACAAACTTGTTGAAACACTAACAAGCTCCAATCGTGAACTAAGTCTGTCACATGTAGTCATGCGACGTATCAACAAACCTAAATTTCATTTCTTTTTAATGGCAGTTTTAATGATGAAACGGCGTCATCATTCAATGTGATACGTCTTGACGTCATTCCACAGCGACTCTGCAGTGGACAAAATCAAAGTCTGATGAGTTAATTCATGTTTCATGCTCTTGTAATAAACAACCTTGACTTGAGACTCGATTGAGTCCGTGGTATAATTTATTTGACGGTGTAATGTAGCAGACCTCACATGACCTGGCAACATCCCGCTTTCAATTTGAAAATCTGTCCTAGCCACTTTTTCTTTTCAGGAGTGAAGAGACATAAAACACAAATTCAACTTTATTTCACTAGGCTTAGCCGCCTCCATTTTGATCCCTTCTGTACCAAAAAAATGACTCCAGAAAGAAACCTTCACAAGTACAGACATTCACTGGCATTTGGTCATTAAAAGCAAAGCCTAACATCATCATTAATCAACAGACTTGTTGCTGGTGAAGAATGGATACTTTTCAGTCACACTGCTTGGTTAGATGCATATGTCTGAATTTTTTTCTTAGAAGTCAGCAATGCAGGTGATATTTGCTTTTAGTGGCATTACACTGTTGTTGTGTGACATTTAAAAAGTAAAGAGAAAAAAAGACCACTTTAGTCAAATGTATTAAAACCTTTAATTAAACAATAATTAAAAACATACAAATCCATAGGAAATAGAAATATACATTTAGAATTTATTTGTATATCAAAACTCACATCTTTAAGCTAAAATGTGTGGGCCCTTTTAGCAGGTCATATCGTCATATCGTCACGACTAACAAAAATCTTGAATTTCTTTCTTCATTTCCTAGGAAGACACAAATACAGGCCAAAATGCGTAAACAAATGAAATTATTTAAAATAAATAATACAATTTGGTGATTTCACACAAGATAAATAGATGTGAGGTCATGGGGCTTTTTGAATGTCTGATTAAAATTCTAATACACGTAAATGTGAGTGGACAATTGGAAACTAGATAGTGTCCTTCATCATTATTTGTGGTGAACCACAGCTGTCCATACACATTCAGATATCCTGGATGTTGATCACAAGTCTGTTTCTCATCTGATGAGAACATGGCCAATCTAATAGTAAAAGAAGTCAAAATAACGGAATAAAAAAACCAACCTGTAGTAGACTGGTCTTGTCATAGTCTCTGCGGTGTCTGTAGATGCTCTGTGACAGCAGAGCGTAAAGCTTCTCTAGCTGGTAGACCTCATAGCCCTCTGTCTTCGACACCACTCTATGTAGCAGCTCCTGAAACACAAGAAAGCAGCTGCTATGGCAACTGACCACAATCCACCAGAGTCTGATTTCTCTAAAGGGGTAATTTTACTTGCTGGAGAGGCATGGCAGTTGTATTTCACCTGAAGCTTATCTTTGTCCACAACTAGCGGGGGTATCTTCTGGTCCAGGATCTCCAGGGCTTTGTCCACATCGACCACCTGCTGTTTCAGAACTTGGCTCTTCAGGCCACGGGTCATACGCCTCGTGCCCATCTCTAAGAAATGACACAAAAAACATGACTCATTGGAGCTCATGAACATATTAAACAGAACTTGGCTAACAAATGTCCTGGCACAAGTAAAGCACTTTGTGTCAGCAGTGGTAGTTTTAGCGCTAACCTGTGCTATCCTCCTCCTCCACAGCTGGCTTTAGTGTCTCAGGTTCGGTGATCTGAGTGGTGGACTTCTGGCCCGGTTCTTCTCTGTCTGACGGGTCCTGGCTGCTATGATCCCCTCCAACCACCGGACCACTGAGCTTCTGCTCAGCTGCTTCAGAGAAACAGCTCAACTGGTCTCTGCCCTTCGTTGACGCTTGGCTATTCCTTTCTCCCCCTTCTAATGTCGCCTGGCTGGTCTGCTCTCCCCCCTCCCCTGGCACCCGGCAGTTTGACTCGACCCTTCCTGTCTTCTCAGCCTCCTTCTCCTCTATTGGCTGGCACGCCTGCTCCGTCTGGGCATGCATGGCATCAGCTCCCTCTGTGTCCTGCTCCAAAACCATGGCGACAGGCTCCTCCTCGCCTTCCTCGCTTTCCATCCCTTTTCCATCAGCCCCTTCTTCCTCTTCCTCCTCCTCCTCTTCCTCATCCTCCCCAGAGTCAGGCAGGTTTGAGTCATCTTTGGACGCATGAGGAGAAGCCTTCTTCCTGGTCAGGTAGCCGTTGCACCAGCGACCCTTCCTTCTCTTCCTCCTATGGGCTGCTGTGGAAACAAGCAACTTTGAAAAACACTTCAACAAGACTCAAACAATCGGAATTGGCCAGTTAGGTTTGCAACCCCTCGTAGGGCCAGTGGTTCCCAATCCTGGTCCTTAGGGACCTACCTACATGTTTTAGAGGTCTCCCACCTCCAACACGACTTATTCAAATAAATGGTATTTATCAGGCTTTGGCTGAGCTTTATAATGACCCATTCATTTGAATCAAGCGTGTTACAGCAGAGAAACGTCTAAAACATGCAGGGCAGTGGGACCTGAGGACCAGGGTTGGAACCCACTGTCGTAGGGGACTAAAAAGAATGTACCATACCCTTCCAATAAAAGGGCCCAAAAGAAGTCTAAAGAATCACAGACTAAAACACATCACACATATACTGTATAGCTAGCTATCAGGTTGATTGGTGGTATTGGGTATTGTAGTTCTGTATCACTGGTAGTCCCAGGAGCATCAGTAGGTGGTGACCTGGGTGTCGAGGAGTGCTGGTGACTGCAGGGAAGGCTTGTGGCTCTCTGGGAGGGGCAGACTCAGCGGAGGGGGGCTCTGCTGCCTGGACCTGCTTGGGCTGGACATGGTAATAGGACGGAGCGAACTTGGACTTGGAGCAGCCTACAGGAAACAGAGAGGAGGCTGTCTCAGGGACGTTTCTGAGACACTGATTGTACAGGGATGCATTTACTAAACACTTAAGGATAGTTTTGTTGAAATTGTTGAAACTCCCTCTACTCTGTAAACAGCTGAGAAAGCATATTGAGGGTCTTTCCAGACAGGGTCCAAGAAGCCCACTCACCTCTGGTGCTGCGTGACTGCTTGATGTCTACGCAGATCTTCTCGAAGTCTTCGTCCAGCTCGTCTCGGATGATGGCGTGGACCGTGTCTTTCAGGGCGCAGGCGCGCTGGCGTATCTGGCGGTCTGGAAGAACAAAAGCATTTTTACGTTTTGCTTTAGCAATTAAGAAAGTTCACTGCATCATGAGATGGTTGAAATTGAGAACATATAATTGATATTGAGAGATCGATATTGTCTTGTGAGGAGACGGGAGCATTCAAGCTACCTGAAGGGTCTCTGTCAGGGTTGTACTCAAGGGCGTTTTGCCAGATGAGGTCCACGTCATGGAGGAACTCCTTGGCAGTCGCGTAATAGTGCAGGTCGATCCTGGAGATGATGGTGGACAGATCCATAGGCTGCTTGATCACTGTCGCATAGTCTGGAACCTGGCCCAGAGGGAAAAGTCCAAATTGTGAATTATTTTAAATCACAGGTACGCCACCAGATCTGTTGACGAGCGTGGACAGGATTTGACTTGTGAGTGATGGAGGTGACACCATCTGTGGTGTGCACGTGTCCACTCCTCTGTGCTTGTGACGTCACATCAAGAATCTCAGATTTCTTTGTTTTATGCTTCTCATAACAGGTCCTTCAGGGCAACATTTCTTAAGCCAAGGTAAGGCAACATCCATAATAAATCACGAATCGAATTTAATGTAAATAAAATATACTCGCCAAAAACCCTGAAAGAAATGGCACCAGCAATAAATCATAACAGCTGTGGTCAGGGAACTGAGTCTAATCATTAGAACTGACCAACACCCCAACGCCCCCCCCCCTCCCCCCTCCTCACCTCCCCCAGGTCCACAGGCTTGGTGAAGGCCTTGAATCGCTTGTCAAGAGACAGCCTGTTGGTGACGTCCCGCAGGAAGAGGCGGAGCTCCCTGAGTGTGTCCTCTTCCTGTTCCTCCAGCCGCTGCTGCTCCTTCTCGGTCAGCTGGCGAGGGGGGGGTGTGGGGGCCACAGGTAGCACCTCCAGGGCCTGTAACACTGGAGGTAGGGACAGCAAGGTCGAATGTTAAGGGTGAGTGTAAATGAAAGCAAAATCCCACGAGAAGGAGTGTGTAGCCGAATGGCGTGCTAATATTCAGAAACAGTGAACATCCTCATGGCTAATATAGCTTGTATACAACAGTCTTACAAGTCCTAATCATTAGAAGCCAATTATAAGAACAAAGCAGAGAGATGTTTTCCTTAGATTATTTTATCATTTATTTGGCCAATACAAGTGTTCCAAAACTCCTCTAGTGTAGTTAAAAGTCCCAGTGCTGTTATCACCAAATATCAGTGCTTGTCCAATCAAATTATATGGTTGGAATTAACTGTTGAATCAAGTAAGTCAAATGAGCTCAAACAACATTGGCTGTTGACTGTTTAGGTTTTTAAATAATAATAATAATAATAATAATCAACATGAATACATAATTAATAATTCATTAATAATAAACAACAAAAACAATGATGTACTTGAGCATCTCACCTGCTTTTCTCTTTGATACCGGGGCTTTGGCTGCTTGGTTGAGGATGAGATCTTCAAAGAAGTTCCTCCTCTCCTGCTGCGTAGGGGCCTGGACATGGTAGACCTCCCCGTACTCCATCTGGAACAGATCCTGGATCTGAACAAGCAAAGACAACACAGGTCAGCTTGGGGGAAGATAGAGTGTGTGTATACAGGGTCATGGGTCTGTGTGGCGCAGGCTGCAGGGTGCGTGTGGTGGTCCGACCTCGTAGGCCAGGTCTGAGTGTGGCAGGCTGCAGGTGGCCAGCAATAGCACAGGGGAGAAGGAGGGGATGGCGCTGAGCAGGCTGAGGAAGGTGGCTCTCAGGCCAGCGCCCATGGTCACCCACCACTGCTGGATGTGGGGCATGTACAGGATGCTGGGGGACGTCCGCTTGGCCTCGCAGAATATCTGCAGGAGAAGGACAAATATAAGTGACAGAAAGTGAGGAATGGATACAGGAGGGAAGAGAGAGGAGGTGAGTGAGTGTGAGAGTGAGAGAGGAAAATAAAAGCTTCTTGATCTGTAGTTTTGACACACTAAGTCTAACAGACTGTACCAGACCTCATTAGAGAAAGGTTATGAAGATGACCTCCAGAGAACCTGGTACAAGCGCTACTACCCACCTGAGCGCAGGCCTCCTCAGGGCTGGTGGAGCTGACCCCCAGCAGCACGGCCACGTCCAGTGTGTACACGCTGAACTTCTCCAGGGCGTGGAGCACAGCCGGGGCCAGGTGGGTGCTCTGACCCGACCCGGGGCGGCCGCACAGCAGCAGCCGTGGGCGGTAGGAGGTGGGCTGGCTCAACACGCTCCTGGAGAGACGAGAGGGAGGCAGGCAGGGAGAAGCACAGGGAGGAAAGAGAGAAAGCAAAGGAGGGAGGCAAGAGATGTTAGCACATGGGATTACTATACTGAGGCAAAAGCATAGCTGATAGCTTGGTACTTTCCAACGGAGACACACGAGTTTGAGACAGAAGAGTCAAACTGAGGCCCACCTGTGGAAGTTCAGGAACTCTCTGGGTGGCCTGGGCACAGGGTGTTGGACGTCCTTAGAGCCAACGATGGAGTCCTCGTCCTCACTGAACGTCAGATCATCCTCAAACACACCACCAGGAACACCTGCTCCAGAGACACAAAGATGTCCATTACTATGAACTTACATCTTAGGCACGCTGCTTAGACATAACATAGTAACATAGGTTACTTTGCCCTGCTGTCTTGCAAAGGTAGAAAGAGATATATTTAAGGGTGCGAAACAGCACCATCTTGTCATTCTTCACCCACCGGAATCCTTCTTCCTCTTGAGCCCCTGTTCCACGTGGGGGAAGAGTTTCCTGAGGACTTCCAGAACGTTCTTCAGGGCCGCGCCCATCAGCGGCTGCACCACCGGCGTCAGCGCCTTAGCCGGACTGGCCACGGCCCTCTGGGAGGCGGGCACGGTCCGACGCATGGCCGACAGGAAGTCCCGGGAGCCGACGCAGATGGTGGAGACGTCGAGCAGGAGCTTCTGGGAGGAGGAGTAGATCTGAGGGTATCGTCTCCTGAGGGCGCACAGTGCCGCCTCGCCACACACCGCCTTGATGTCGGCGCCGCAGTATCCTAGGAGACATGGGGGGGTTGTGAGGGGGGGGGACTAGTGTATGTGGATCCTTTCTAGAACTGCTTTAACAGTTTCACTTAAGTTATGGTTTCCTAGATGAGTAAATCTAGTAAAGAGCAGAACTTTTCGAAGGTAAATCTCATTGACATTGTTTGCATAGGAGTAGACAAGGAAGTCAGGCTTTATATGAGGACAAGTTGGACGTACCAACACACTTGTCTGCCAGTTCCTCCAGGAAAGCATCAGATGGTTGAGGGTCCCACTGTCGAGTGTGGATCTTCAAAATGTCCTTGCGTGCCTGCAGAGGCCAGGTCAAAAGATTCAAAACATGACACATCCGTCACTTTCCACTGCATGGTATGTTATCCTGTGGAGTTAGATTCGACCTCCAATAAACAGAAGTCACTATATGGTCCTATACAGTGCATATACCCACACATGACACAACCTCCTATTAAAAGATAACTATAGATCATGATTCGTCTTTGTGTCTTCCTACTTCTCTGTCTGGGAGAGCGAACAGGAACTCCCTGTCGAAGCGGCCGGGCCGCCTCAGGGCAGGGTCGATGGAGTCCAGCCGGTTGGTGGCTCCGATCACCACTACCTCCCCTCGGCTGTCCAGCCCGTCCATCAGGGCCAGCAGGGTGGACACAATGGAGCTGCAGGGAACCACAGGGATGCTCATCAGCCAGAACGCTGCAGCTACGTCAGCACGGGCTTCTGCACATATGGAACTGGCTTTCCAATATCATACATTTCTTTAACTCCAGATTATGGAAAACAAAACTAAATACTTTTTTCATTATTTTTCGCCCCGGTAGCTCACCGGGTTGGCCGCGTACCATATGCACTGAGGCCCTAACGTAGCTGCCCAGGTTCAAATCCAACTCCATTTCTGCATGTCTTCCCCTCTCTCTTTCTCCCATACATTTCCTGTCTCTTTGTAACTGTCTCTGTCCAATAAAGCCATAAAAGACATAGCAAAACAAATGTTTCTGTGGGCCTCTTCAATAACTTTGGGGCACCTTGGGGCAGCTGACAGCAGGTGTGTGATGTCCTGACGTGTGCGTGTGACCTCACCTGTGTATCTGATCCTGCCTGCTGGACCTGACCGGAGCCAAGCCATCGATCTCATCGAAGAATATGATGGCTGGTCGCATCTGATAAGCCTAGGGAATGGAACAGCATAATTGGCAGCTTTTATTACTACGTATTCGTTCATCCAGCACCCAGACCCTCCCCCTCTCCCCCCACCACCACCACCAAAGGAAATGGGATTCGTTCGTCACACCGGAGGTATTCACCTGGTCAAAGAGAAGTCGTAGCTGGCGCTCCGACTCTCCCACCCACTTGCTAAGACAGTCGGCTCCCTTCCTCATAAAGAAGGCCACCTTCTTATCCCCCTGGCTGCACTCATTGGACAGCGCCCGCGCCACCAGGGTCTTCCCTGTCCCAGGTGGTCCATAAAACAGACAGCCCCTGAAGGGGAGGAGGGAAAAACACACACCATGAGCACCCAATTTATATATCTAAAGATATGACCAAATCATTAACAGTTCCAATCCACGTTTCAGCTTTTGAAGCGCAGCTTTAAATTCCCAGCATCGTTCTGTTCTGGATCCTCCATTGTTTCTTTACCTCGGTGGTTGGATCTTGAACCTCTCAAAAACCTCAGGGTAGAGCAGAGGAAAGACCACCATTTCCTTCAGGGCCGAAATGTGTGTGGTCAGGCCCCCGATGCTGTCAAACCGCACCTGGAAAAACCCACATAGGACTTCAGCCATGTTCCTATCTAGAAACATTTGGAATCAAAGTCACATTCAGGATGTTGTATGGTTCAGATGGAATATGAAACAAACTGATGGAATTAATTCCCGCCAGGAAGGAACCAAACTCACCGTCTGGTCGATTTGCATGGGGTCGACGTCGGCCAGACTCGCCCCGATCTTAATCCTGTCCTTGTGGATCCCCAACAGATCTTCTTTCACCAGGTTCATTGGAAGGCACCTGGGACGGAGAGGAGGAATGAGAACAGCACAGTTGGAAAAAGAAACATCATCCAGACTAACTGCAAAAGTACGGTGGAATTTTAGCAAAAGACAGCACCGATTTCGTCATGCCTGCGGTGAAACCCGCCAAACAGCGATCACCATCTCACCTGTTGATCGGTCTGTTTCTGTTCTTGTTCCTCCTCTTGTGGAATGCCTCCTCATCCGAGGAGGAGGAAGATGAGGAGGAAGACGTGGAGTCGCTGCTGTGGATGGCGTGTCGTCTTCTACAGGCCGAAGAAGCACATGAGTCTGTCAGTTTTGCTTGGATTACCAGGAGGACAGTCACAGAGACTCGCTAGGAATGACTGGTTGCTATAGATCAGGGGTCTCCAATCCTGGTCCTCGAGGGCCGCTGTCCTGAAGGTTTTCAGTGTTTCCCTGCTCCAGCACACCTGAGTCTAATAAAGGGTCATTATGAAGCTTCCACAGAGCTTGGTAATGGCTCATTCATTAGAATCAGGTGTGCTGGAGGAGGGAAACATCTAAAACCTTCAGGACAGCGGCCCTCGAGGACCAGGATTGGAGACCCCTGCTATAGATGGTCCCACTTCCTACGACAATGGGAAGGCCTTAAACTGACAACATGGTAACCCCTTGGACACAAAGCTCCCTGCAGCCTAGCTACCATAGCACCTATCTCACGAAGGAGGTCCTATTAACAGCTAAAGGCTAGTCCAACAGCTTACCTAACGGACCCACTCCCAAGGATTCACAAAAATAAGACACGTGGAGAAAAGGAAAAAAATATTGCAAGGGTTTTCTACTGCGTTCCACACAAATATCAAGACTGACATCTTGTTTAAAGGTGGTTCAATTAGCACCGTTTCCTGCATGTCGTACGCAAGTCAGCCTTCAGCCTTCAACAAATTATTGCTGTTACTTCATTTATAGGACTCCTAAGTCCTAGATACATCTTTAGTCTGCATTCAGGAAACCTGATCTGGGTCTAGTGTGTCTGTGGAAGACATGAGGTCCCGTCTATGCCTCAAGTATTCTGGGGCGTGTGGTGTGTGTGGAACATGTGTGTCACTGCAGCTGATGTACCTGCTGGTCCTCCTCCTGTTGTAGGGGCTCCTGGGCCCAGAGGTGCTGAACCTGAAGCGCCTCCTCGTCCTGGCTGGGGACGAGTGACTCTTGAAGTAGATGGGCTGTTTCCTGGGCTCTGGCGACAAGAGGCGGGGGGATATTAGATTGGGTTTTCTAGCCTGAAGAGACAGAGCTTTCCCCATGATTCAGTTCTACATTTAACATATTGATGATCAATAATACATTGATGAAGCGACACATGCAGGCAAACAATATTTTCACGAACCGGCCTGTGGTGCCTGATAGCGAACCGCTGCTTTCCTCTGCCTGAAGTCGTAGCGCTTCTGATTGTCCCCCTCCTCATCTTCACCATCGTCCTCATTTTCATCATCATCATCATCAGCCTCATTGTTGCCTTCCTCATCTTCTTCTACCTCCTCATCCTCACTGTAATCTGCGGCTAGACATAGTAGATTTAGACCAGGAAGACTAACAGAACTCAAAAGATGTGAAAAAGCTCAATCGGAAACATACCTCTGTCCTCCTTCTTCTGAGTGTTTTCATTCTCCTCATCCGTCCTCTCAGAGAATCTCTTTCTCTTGGCCCTTGTGTACATCCCAAGCTACAAGAATATCAAGAATAAACACAAAAAGTCATCTGGAAAATGTACCCTCTACTACAGCAAAGTCTAACCCTTTAAACTGTGTCCATCCAAGTTTTGTTTGGCAACCCTCTGACAAGTTTAGTGTGTGTGTGTGTGTGTGTGTGTGTGTGTGTGTGTGTGTGTGTGTGTGAGTAAACTAGGAGTTTACCTCCTCTTTAGTGTCCCTGCTTCTTAACCGGCGTCGCATTTTCTGCATGTCGTCCATTTTCTGCAACACAGCCTCAGCTGTACTGTGGAGAAGAATAAGAAACTTAGCAACTTCATTGATCAAATATTCTTTGAACTGGCAGTGTTCAGAGAGTGTTCAGTGGCAGAGAAGGGCTGAAAGGACAGTGTGCATTGCACTGGAATCTATATAATAACAACCGTGTATGGTAGCTAAACCAAATGAGCTTTTGTCGTATTCATAATTCCCCCCACGCTTTTCAAGGGGGGATTGTGGCTTTACTGGATTGAGTTTAGTAGTCGTACTTGGTGATGAGTCTGTCATAAAGAACAGACTGGTTTCTAGAGTTTCTCTTGGATCTGGTGATACTGGAACTGCGTCGTACGGCGCTGTCTTGGTCCCTGCTACGCAGTCCGAAGTGGGTCTGTTTAGGAGTAGATACTTCCTCAACCTCGTCTGCAAATTGGACCATAGAAAAAATAAACGGTGGACATCAAAGAAATTCTTTCAAATAGCTGTCAAAAATGGCCTGCTGCATTACATCTTCACCTCAATTACCTGCTTGCTTGTCACTAGATGCTTTGCCATCTCCCTGCAATCTTGGAGATTTCCTGAGAACAGGGGAATGGTGTTATAATTTTGACGTTGAAGTACAGAACAGGGGAGTGTTATCTTGTACCGTTTCCTACTGAGAGGTTCTCTTAACCAAGATAGTGATGCACCAGGAGTCACCTTGTACTGTGTCTGCTAGTACTGTTCTCTGCTTGTGGGTGCTGCGGAGTCTTGCCATTCATTTCAGCACATGACGCCTCATGCTTGACTCTCTGCCTCCTGGTCTGCAGGCTTCCCCGGGTCCTACCGTTCTCCTCCTTTATCAAGTAACCCTGTGCGTTTAGGCGGACCACACATCCATGATTACTCAGTCTTACTTAGCTGTCTGTTTTAAAGCGACAAACTTGTAATCGAATTAAGGTTAGCTGTCCCTCTCGATCTAGCTTTGTACGTGTTTAAACAAAAAAACACAAGCACGTACGTACGAAAGACAGTTAGCATGCTAACTTGGCAAAGGGATCAACAACACTAGCACTGTTGAACCTATAAGCTCTCAGTGACATGGTATCGTAAGCTATGTAGCTAATGTCCACACAAAATACACCTAGAAACTTGTTAGTTTTCATAAAGACACTCACATTTGACGAGTTGTTTTCTGGGCTGCTGCAGCTGTCATCGAGGCCCCTTTTCAACCTGGTTGACTTTCGCTGCGAAGCGGGAACTAGTGACAGAAACTCAGAGCTGGTATCCAAGTCAGGAATCTTCCGAGTTGCTGTTTCTGCGACCCCACTGCTGCTGCGTAGCATCACCATTTTAGTAAATTATGCTTCTTTCACGTTATCATAAATGTAATAAACACAAAAAATGAAACTATTCAATAATCCTTAATCTCTTTCTAAATTCGGGGACATAGTTTGCTGGTTTGCGCACACCCCTTCTCCCAAACCTTGATTTCTGGCGCCATAAACGTCACGAACAGATGAACTACCGTGAGCAGTGTACATCCGACTGGAAATATAGGTCCTCCATACCCCATAAGCCTATATAGACACACTTTTAAAAATTCAAGGTAATGTGTCGATACAAGTTTAAATTGAATGGAGATAGATAATGTTCTCAAAGGTGTTTTAACGCGGGACTGAACGATTGTTTTTTAACCGTGTTGGAAAGTGGAAGGATATGAGGTATATTTGGGGGGAAATGGTAGGGGTTACATGTAGCGCGCCCTGCAAAGTGCGCATTGTATTAAGCCAGCTGGATCGTGCCCATTTTCAGAGAATTATCTATCTTCATCACTAACGGCAACGATGTACTTGCGAATTTTAACCAGTTATTTCAATAATAATGTAAATACCAACAAACGCAATTGATTAAAACTTATAGCCCGTGTCTTGGTCTTACTGACTGATAAAGAACACTAGACTAATAGCGTAATATTTCAATAAGGACAACCATGAAACCTATGAAAGTACTTACAATAAATCCATCAACAAAACCGGGGCAAATATAATAGGAATACATAATAACCATTTTATTTGGTACTGGGTTAGCAAGTGTCAAAGGAGAAATACAAATCAAAGAAATGTTGTCAAACTGCAAAAAGCATGTGGATACGTTTATGAAAACGGACAAAACCACTTTATTAGACAACTATGTCAAGGAGAAATGTTTTAAGCTATAGCTGCCAGGTAGTCCTTGACCTCTGCTGGAGTAAGTCTCCTGAAACCAGCTTCGTTGCAAATCCCCACCTCAATGTTTTCCTCAGTCATCTGACCCTCAAAACTTTCCTGTAACACATGAAACATGTCCATGTAAATTACTTTCTAAGAGAAACAAGGGATGCTAGTTAAAGAAACCTGAATGTTTAGTTATACAGTCAAACAATATTTACACAAACAGACCTTCAAGGTAAGGATTGCTGTATGGATTGCATCTTCAAGTTCCAGGTCATTATTATACCTATGAAAGGACAAAAAGTTTGTGTAACTTATTACTATAAATCCAATCATTATTTGCGTAAGAACTTTCTTCAATTATTAATTAAATTTTGTTTTTCTTAAAAAGTACCTTTTCTCAAGGAATGTTTTTCCATTGACATAGCTCTTTCCCATTGCTGTAGCTTTCCAAGCAAAATATGCACCCTGGACATAATAAAGGTTACATGTTCAGGAGAGATGGGCAAACAGACTGTGGTCACATACAGTATGATTAACATATTGACTTATTTTTTTAACTTTTTGACTTAAGTTTAATATTTCAGCAATTTAGATCAAACTATAATAGACTGAATACTATTTAAGTGGCAGACAACTGGAAACGTACAGAGGGGTCTGACTGAAAGAGGTATGGGTGGTCTTCATCCCATCCAGCAATCAACAATGAAACTCCAAAGGGTCTTACACCTCTGTAAACAAAATACAAATATGATGACACTGATGCTGACAACTGTTTTCCGCAAAAGAGCAAATGCGTGATTTATACCAGCAACAAATATACCAGGCTTGGTTTGGTTTGACCATCAACCAGTGATGCATTCAATAATCTGAGACATTTAATCAGGTATATACACAGGTACAGTATATAGACAACTTACCCTGATTGAGTGTATTCCTGCATGACAGAGGCGACCCTCTGGACCAGCTGGGCTGTGGGGATTGGCTCCTGATACACCAGAAAGTACTGCTGGGCCAGTTTACGAGCTCTTCTTAACAAAACCCTGCCAAGACATTCAAAGACCATCTCGTGTAACCATACTCAAAAGCAGCCCCTGAGTGTCCCAGGCTTAGCGGTTGACTATACATGATATACTTTCACTCTAGCATATGCAGAGTTACACTTTTAAAAGTATTAAACCAGTGTTAGCACTCTACTGCATGTACCTGTAGTCTGGGCCCATGCCACTGTAGACCATGCCAATGTGTTTGGTTATGGGCTCCACCTTGTGAACACTCTGCTCATCATACAGTATGGATTTCTGTTTCTTCTCTGTTGCCAAAACTACTCCATTTGTTGCTGAAAGGGAAATAGTCATCTGTCATTATTAACCACCTCAAATCCGTAATTTGGTGACATTAGGACAGAAATATTAAGGATGATGGAAATATAACGATAACATGGACGATTGCTGCATGAATAGTCATTGTTAACAAACTGTCGTAGGCTCACACATTTTTTGAGGACACGGGATATTAACCTTTGATTCCAACTGAGGGCGCTCCAGCTGCTACTGCTGCAAGTGCATACTCAATCTGAACCAGTTTTCCTGAAGGGCTGTGTGGGCAAAAACAAAGTAATAACTATTACACCGACATTTCAAAAATGAAAGCGAAAGTCACACAGTATTTTAGCTATCAATATAGATAAACATGGCATTCGAAGGTGGCAATCAAATATATTTGACTACTTCAGAAGAGCTACCTACGCTCAAAAGCTATATTTAAGCCTTTACATTGAACGGGTTTTTGATTGTCAAGCATAACTCATTGACTTGAACGTGATCAACAATGACTATGCAGCATCGCATGCTACGAACTCAAATTATGTAGATGTTTCAATCAACAAACACCAACCGAGCTCATTTTAAATAGCAAATACGCCCTTCTGACGTGAACGGTTAGCAATAAACGCAATAAATTGAAGTTACCTAAATGTGGTAAGTGAGAAACTGTAGCCTCTTTCTGCCATTTTTGCTCATTCACTGGGATTTGCCGTCGCGTATTGATGGTGTAATAGTTCATGCGCCCAGTCTGATGTAAAAGCTTTGAGGGTATGACAAACACATTTCTGTGCATATTGACTACTTACGTACAAAATTTTGTAGCATACAAATAAATACATTTGGGGGAAATAATTACAAATTATTGGGTTTAAAATAACTACTACTCCCGCTTTCAAAGGGTTGTTGTCGCAGTGCTATGACGTATCAGAACCAAATGACCGTGAGCTGTGTGACATGAGTAGAAAACTAGCATGAACGCCACAAAAATGATAAATGTGTCTGGTTTCGTGAATTTTATCAGCCGCTCCTTATTACAGTTGGAGAGCAGACTTGCACAAGCCACAGGACTTGATAGGCAACTCGGTGAGTTGAAACCTTCATACTGTCATATTTAACAGTAACGTTAGTTGAGCTAGTTAGCTAGCTAACTTGTTTGCTAACATTACAACACATTCACTAGGTGTTAGTGCGATGGGTATCACATTGGTGTGTCATTGGTAAGTTTTGGTTCACAATGTCTAAAAATTGTGTATAACTAGGATAAGTTAATTTATTTATTTATTGACTTCCCTTGTACCTAGCCCCAGCCTTGGTTGTCCAGGGTCCCTGTCTCTTCCCTCAGCCCCTGGATGATGTGACAGAGGAGAATGAGCTGACCACAGAGCCCAGCTTCCTGGACAATGTGTTCTGGATGGCAGCACCCAAGAAGAGACGCACAATAGAAATCAACAGGACCAGGAGGCGAGATGAGCGAAACCTCATCAAAGTCCAAGTAAGGGCTGTGACATTACCTGAATCATTACAGTCTTAACTCTTGACAACAGCGGGGTCATGTATTGTATATAATTCCTTATTTCTATCTCCTTCCCTATCTCCCTTTGTCACGTCTCCAGAACAACATTGAGCCATGTCAGGAGTGTGGTCACCTGAAACAGAAGCACATCCTGTGCGGGTTCTGCTATGAAAAGGTTCGAAGGGAGACAGCTGTTATCCGGGCCCAGATCCAGACCATGGAGGGCAAGCCCCTGAACAGCCCAGCTGTGGAGACAGTGGTCCTGTATGAGAACGAGATGCCTGGAGAAGGTCACAAGGACAAGAGAATAGTGGAAAGGAGCAGGAAACGGCCCTCCTGGTTCAACCTCTCATAAGGGCGGTGGTCAGTAACTACACTGAGGGTGTGCCATAACATTATCTCCCTGTTTGTGGATCAATTAATATGAATGGATTCCATTTCACCTGGTAACATCGATCATGTTCCGCCTTTGTGATATTGCCATCCCATACCAGGTTGCTCTTGTGTTTATTTCCATGTATAATGAAATATAAGGGCCACTCTGTGTATATAGGATGAATTCTTTACACGTTGAAAACATGCAGCTTTATCATCATAATTTAAATTAATAGCTTATTTTAAATAAAGTTTTCAGTCTGAGACCCGTCACTGATGTATTCATTATTAAGAACTTTGAAGATAGAAAGTGCAACTGGTTCTTGCTTTTGCTCAGTCCTTTCAGTTGTTGCTAAGAGACTATTAACAGTGGAGGTCAGCTCAGCTGGCTGCTTGAGAGGTCACTGAGGCCCGGAAGGAATCAACCAATAGGATCAATGCTGAATTTAGATCTGCAGCCAGATAAATTGCCACACACTTGTCTGCTGTGACGTCTGTGTGTGACCACCCGGAAGAGACTAAGACATCTCCCTGTCACAGGAAGCACTCATACCATCCTTCAAAGTACTCTCCAACTCAACTAATACGCCATTATGTGGTTATTTTCTTCTCTACAGTAAGTTGGCAAATTGTTACTCTGTATACGTTTTTATGTTGCATTAGAAATCTGCAAAAGTTGTTTTACTTACAGAATACCATGCATCTTGAGTAAAGGGCCTTTCTGGCAGACAGGTGGATTAAAATTCATTTTACCAAAAGATGCTTGCATATGTTTCCCAAGATTAGAGTAACTGATTGTTCCAATAGTCCTGGCTAAGTAGAGTCCTTTAATAAGTGATAGATAAGAGTTGAGGTGTGCACCCAGAGCCTGATCCTGTCTCTGATCTCTGTGTTCCTCCACAGAAAGCTATTCCTGTGAGTGGGGCTCCCCAGAGACATTCTCTAGGCTCCATACTGGCCTCTGGCCTGGCCAAGCTATTCTATTGTGGCCGCAACATCATCATGAAATTACTCTTAAAGCTGCAATTGGTCAAATTATAAACTAAACTCAAATATAAGCATTTCTCATAGTGGCTCATCAACTTAGACACCATGTTTACAGGGGGTCATTTTTACTAGAACAATCCTGTGCTTTTCCTTTAGGCTGTAATGGCTTATTTCCCTATCGCCTTTTTTGCACTACAACCTCATCTACTTAAGAACGATAAAATATATAAACTCAATGATTAATATTTTAAGTCTAAGTCTAATGTGGATCTAACAGCATTTTGAAGTCAGTATTATTCACTTCTGTACTTCACACAGATTTTGGTTGCTTTTTGTCAGCAGAGGGCAGCATAAATAAATGTAGTACTAGTGTTGAGTAATACTCAAAGTAATACTACCCTGAGAAGTTTGAATGAGGTTTCCAACAGCAGCCAGCAATTTTCCAGCACGCAATCTAACAGTGAAGCTGGTTATGAAGACAAGCCATAGAGTCAACTTGAAAAGTTTTCTGTATTAAAATAACAGTCCCCCTGACAAACACAGCTAATTAAAAAAGGATAATGGGATGCAAAAATAGACCCAGATATCACATATTGGCTGACCAGTAGGGATAGAATTTTGATTTCTGTGGAGATACAAAACTATGTGATTTGTTCATTGACAAGCTATCTAGGATACAGTAAATTGCTTTTTTACACAACAGTGTGAGAGCCCCTTTGACAGCCCTATCTTGTCCACAACAGGATCTGTATGAACCCCTCTCTATGAGTTAGGGGTTAGGTGCTGATTCTCAAAATCAATATCCTTTCTTCACAGCATACCTACTGAGCTATACGTTTTGTCTTGGTACATATACACAGCAAAGCAAGAGAAATGGTTAAGGAACAGACGTTAAACAACATTATAGTGTAACAATTTTTCTTGGCCATTTTTGATTGGATGAGGATTTATTAGCTAAAATGTGATTGCAGAGTTTATAATTAAGTTTAAATACGAGTTTGCTATGTTCCTTTTTTTATTATCTACCCATAGTTTATAGTTCATCCAGAGGAAGAATGTAGTCAGGGGAAGATGTTCATATCAACTATCATCCATCATTACATCCATCATTATAGGTTGAGGCACTCATCACACAGGCTCCTGTTTCAGTGGAGGATGGTTGGTGTGCAGCTACTGAGGTTGACTCGGTGTCTTTTTACTATGTGCATGTGATCTTGGCCCTCAGTTTGAAACCTAATTCATGTACCTTGAACAGAACCACCCTCAGGAATTCCTCATCCCACGCCCGGCGTTCCTCCACCTTAAAGGGCCAGCGAGATCATTAGCATGTGTTTGTCTTCTGTCCCACCAGTCATGTTTAATTAATGTTTCTGGAATGTAACATGGATTGATACATCTCAACATGAAAGCTTTCAATTGTGTTTACCCTGAGAGCAGTGAAGTAGGTCCATGTCATATCATGTCGCTGCAGTACTACACAGAAAACATTCTGCTGGATTATTAGCATTCATTTAACTATGCAAAATAATGTACCATTTGTATTAGTTTACATAGTTAAGAATGAATCAACATTGACACGTTCCTATAGTGTTTATTTCTTATGACCAAATATTTGATACTTGCTGTTTTGTTTGATCCAATGTGTAAGACTTTTTCAAAGCACAAAACCTTTTTCTGGCACACGGCATGTTGCCAGCAACATGGGTGATCATTTCACTATATTTTTTTATTTCCATGTGTAAACATTTCTAGATAGTTAGTAAATAAGTTAGGTTTTGCCAACGGGTTTTGTGCTTATTAAGGCGCATTCATTTTTTAGTTTTGTTTTTGGTCAGAAGCACAGATAACATGTTAATGACTAATGTTTTGTCTGACTTCTGCAAAGTTCAGGGTGAAAAATGTTTCATGCCATCAGCTCTATAAGAACACAACTACAAGATAGGCCCATCCATCCATGAACAAATCTGCAGTACAGTGTCATGATATAGTGCATGCCTCACATCATCATAGTAGAGTTGTTGACAGGCTCCCTGTCTCTCCTGCCTGTCCACAACACAGGAGAGCAACTGCAACATCTATCAGACTACAATAGCAATTGTAAATACTTTTGAGAGCAACTGCACACGTGGAGTTTCACTTTTACAAAGAAGCGGTGAACCCAAATCCCATCTAAAACAGACCAACTGGTTCCAAACATCACTCTAAGGTGTCACCAAATACAATAGGTCTATAAATGTACCACAATCCTTTGAAAACAACGAGATGGTGAAAGACTGATGCACACGTACAGTGTGAAGGTTACATTTTCTCTGCAGACAAATTTGACATTGAATTTTCTCCTTGAAGAACGTGTACTGTATGCCATGCACTTGTTGCCAGACTGAATTTGATACGTTATGCGTTGGTATCTGTGGTATGACATCATATCCCGCTCTGTACACAGACGACACTAACCTGCAATATATGTTCCCTTCGGTGATGTTCCAGCTAAGGCATGTGAAGGCAAGGAAAGTTGAGAATGATGAGGCAGCTAACCTCTTGGTGGGGGCTGTGAGATGACGTTTCATCGGAATAGATGTGGGATTTGTCACTCTCCTCGTTTCTCACAAATGTAAACCGACCTGCAGCACTCCCCTTTGGATGCATTCACCTTGCTGTGATTAAGTTGGATGGAAATAGCACTGGACATTATTTAAAAGGTTGTTGTGCAACAGACTCTCCGACACAAACAGATCCTTCATTCATAGCTGGTCTGTATAGGTTTGGTAGTGCACACAATCCTCTCGTGGCACAGCATGCATTGTTTAAACCAGGGGAGCTACAACCTTATAAACAGTCACAGCGATGTAAGTGAATCGAACAAAAGACAGAGGGAGTCTTACGAAGCCTCCTGGCTAGACCTGGTGCTGGAGACTAGACCATGGCAAGAGTAAGTACTCTATTATGAAAAATACAGTAATAACGTTGCAGTTTGAATTTATAAACTTTTTTTAATTCATTGAAAGAACACAACTTGTTTTCAGATGTTCATCAGCATAGTCAATTTCACTTTACATAGCTAACTATACACAGCCATCACCATGTCTTGATAATGAGATTAAGAATGGAAACTTCCTACAAATATTACGGGTCTAAACTGACAAGACAGTCTGAAGTGATGACAAAGGCATTCGTGGCTCATTTCGTTTTCTTCATCTCCAGGACAACTGTGTCTGAGAAGGACACCTCACGCAGGGAGAGCTATGAGCAGAAGCAGGTAGCCCACCTCATGCTCCGCAGGAGCCCAGACCAGTCTGTCTGGCTTGGCAGACAGGGAGGAACCATAACCAAACACCAGCTCCCCCACAGGAGCACCGTCCCTGAGCCTCCCCTCAGCCCCAGCCAGATGGCTCTTCGCAAGGCCCCTCGTCGTTCCCCCTCCCCCACAGATCTCCGGCAGCAGCTTAAGTCCATCATGGACCTGGAGAGTAATGGAGTGTGTTTAGACAAGCAGGAGGTCTCCCTCATTACAAAGGACCTTCCGAGGGTCAGCCCTCCCTTCCGCATCAACTTCAGAGCCTCCTGCCTCATCTCCCCACCGCGGGACTCCTCCCTGTCCTTTCAGAGATGAGAGGGACGATGGACTGTTTGACTTTGATGTGTGGGTTACAGTAAATCATCTTATCAAGCAGATGAAAATAAGGGAAGGAAAAAAACTGACAAATTTTCCATGTCAAGTCTTATTTTGATCTCTCCAGTATGAAATAGTACCTTAGATAATTGCCAATATTTGTTCTGGTAACTTTTGTCAAAACTACCATTCTGAATTGGACACAGAAAACAGACCACTGTCAAAAAGTCTTCATGGGGCTGTGCTTGTCTCGCCATCTACTGGTGAAACACAGAAACTACACTTCAGGTTTCTATTGACTGTGATTGTACCGTATACAACCCATTACATGGCCTACAGTGAAATGTTAACTGGTCAAGCTAATCAAAAAGACAAAGCTGGCTTGGGAGGTGTAGAGTTGTAATAAATTGTTTATTAGCAGCACTAATCTCAATTTGCATGAGTGCCACAGGTTTACCTGTGGCCAAGTTTGGAACTTGTGTTCACAAGATCAAGAATGTATATCCAGGATGCATTTGACCTTTGAATGATTATGATACATGTTACACACATTTGATAATATAAACTACAATGACCAAGAAACCGAACCACCACTCCTACATAAAGCATACAAGCACTGATTCAGGATATAAAAGCATATAAACTCAATAATTACAGGATTAAGATAACACACTGCTATTAGTCATATGTCATTTACGATAATATGTTAAACACTGTTTGTCAAGTAGTTCCAATCTTGGGTATGAAGAACTACTATGAAGAGGTTCTTCTTTAACTCAAGCCTCTGTTACCTGGGCAGGACAAGGCTACAGTGGGTGCTCTGCCTTCCTACCAGCTGTGTAGCTGCATTTATTAACCCCCCCCCCCATTCATTTTAAAGGATAGGGCTCAGTAGCGCAGCGAGGCAAGCGAGAGTGCGAAACAGACTGTTCCGTCTTTCCAGTTATGGCTTGTGCAGTCATGTGCTGAACAATGCCTTCTATTTCCAAGACTACCGCACGCAGAGAATGCCTGATAAGAAAGACTAACTTCCAGCTACTGAACTGGTTGTACTGCTGATTCAGTATTATTCTGGGCTCTCGTCTGAGCGCAGAATGGAAGTTTATGGAGCTATAACCCCTCAAATCAACTTTTCCCTGGGTATATTTTTTGTCTAGTAATTTAAATATTGCATTTGTAAGGGAGGCCTGAGACTTGCTGGCCCCAGTCCAGGGTGTACCCCGCCTATGGCCCCAAAGCTACTGGGTTAGGCTCCAGTCACCCGTGACCCCAAAATGGGAACAAGTGGCACTGCAATCCCTCCCGGGGATTAGCAGTAGACAATGGATGGATGGATGCATTCGTAAAGGGAGGCAAAGAAAATATGCACTGCTGGATGTTAGATATTTTAAAGTCGTTTGAGAATTCTAGCTTGCTATTGGCAACGACTCAACCTGTAAGAAATCGAAAGGACATAAGAAGTCGTTCATTCAACTTTCGACCTGATCCATGTGGAATTTGCAAGAACTACAATCAAATCTGAGATTTCCCAATGACAATCAGATAAAAGAGACACATTGAGCCATCTAGTTCCATAGACTCTCATTCATATTGGACTCGCCCACGATCACCCAACGTACTCTGGAGGAATTGCAAAAGAACTGGTACAACGGAGCTTAATAGGGAGTGGACTCTATAGTCCTAGAGTCTAGGACCAAGACGGACTGGTCATCCACGCTTTCAACTACCTGTAGCAAATGCATGAGCTAAGGCATTTTAGCAGTCAGAAATACTGGCTCATACTACTTAGCCTGGTCCTTACCAGACTCTCATACATTTTATTTCCACAGAGAATCTGGGACTTATCCATTGACAAACGTTGCTTCCCTTAAGGCGGGTACGCCGTTGAAGTTTCGAACTTTTGGACTGGACCAGTTCTATGATCTTCATCGGGTGCTTGAGGGCTCATGGGAGTTTGCCCAACCAGTTCACATGTGCTTTGTGGATCTGGAGAAACTGTTCGACCGTGTCCCTCGTAGTGTCCTGTGGGGGGGTTTGCCAGGAGTACGGTGTCCAGGGCCCTTTGCTCAGGGCCTTCCGGTCCCTGTATGACCGGAACAGAAGCTGTGTTCGCATTGCCGGTAGTAAGTCGGACTTTTTCCCAGTGCATGTTGGACTCCAGGGCTGCCTTTTGTCACCGGTTCTGTTCATTGTTTTCATGGACAGAATTTCTAGGTAGAGCCAGGGGCTGGAGGGTGTCTTGTTCGGGTAACACAGGATCTCATCTCTGCTATTCGCAGATGATGTTGTGCTGATGGCTTCATCGGACCAGGACCTGGAGTGGTTTGCAGCCGAGTGTGAAGCGGCCGGGATGAGAATCAGCACCTCCAAATCCGAGGCCATGGTTCTAGACCGGAAAAGGTGGCTTGCTCCCTTCAGGTGGGTGGGGAGTCCTTTCCTTAAGTGGAGGAGTTCAAGTATCTCGGGTCATGATCAAGAGTGAAGGAAGGACGGAGTGTGAGATTAAATGGCGGATCGGTGCAGCAGCTGCAGTGATGCAGTCTCTGTATCAGACTGTTGCGGTGAAGATGGAGCTAAGCCAAAAGCTCTCGATTTTCTGATCAATCTACGTTCCCACTCTCACCTATGATCATGAGCTTTGGGTAATGCCCGAAAGGACAAGATCGCGGATACAAACGGTTGAAAATAGTTTCCTCCTCAGAGCTCGGTCACACGGGAGGAGCTCGAGGTAGAGCCGTTGCTCCTCCACGTTGAGAGGAGCCAGCTGAGGTGGCTCCGGCATGTGTTTCGGATGCCTCCTGGACGCCTCCCTCGGGAGGTGTTGCAGGCATGTCCCACCGGGAGGCGCACCCAGGGGAGACCCAGGACACGCTGGAGGGACTGTCTCTCTCACATAATACTAAATAGTTTGTAATTAGTCACTGCAGGACATCTCTGAAGGCCTAGGTGTGAAATGCATGGCTCGCCACTGTGTCTGACCACAGGTTATTAATCTCAGCAGGGACTCTCCAGCTCTACATCAGCCTATCAAACTGTTTGTTTGCTAACATTGTATTGTCAACTGTCTGTGTGTATTGCATCAAGTATTCATGTGGAAGTGTAACTCATTGCATGCTAATAGATGTATAAATAATAAGTAATTTCTAAGATATATGCTCTCTCTTTGAATGTGATAATAACCAATGACGTACGCCGATGAGATTGACTTGAGATCTGTAAATACATTTAAGCATGCATGGGTCAATAGAGCTTCAGTCGTCATTTGAGAAGAAATGTCTTCAAACTACATTTGAAGAATTCCTCACATTGTGGTTTATTGCATGACAGCCTGTTGGGCAGGAAGCCTCCGACACCACTTTACCCCAACAGTCTCACAGAGGAGAATATCCTTGCCATGGCATGCCTTGTTGTGGGACAGATCATCGTCAAGTTGAAGGGAGTGATGGTGAGAGATGAGGCCACTGAAGAGACAAAGTTGTCTGCCATTGTAGAGGAACTCTGTAACTTGGCCATGGAGAAGGTGATGGATGAGTTAGTGCTTCACCACCCCAGCAGCTCCTTCTATTTGACAGGTACCTCTGAGGACCTGATCCTGAACGCCCAGCAGGACGCAAAGAAAAAGAGCCATGTCCTCGTTGAAATTCACACTGTCCATGACCAGATGCCCTCGCAGCCCCTGATGTCTGCCACATCAACACACTTTCTCTGTCTTCCACAGACAGAGGAAGCAGGCATAGAAGTTGGCTACATCCTTAATGGGCAGTGACTCGGAACTAAAGGAGATGGAAAAGGATATGCCATTGCCTAGGCCCAACTGTGCAACAGCAATATCGACTGGCTCGGCTGGCAGTATTGGACGAATCATTTGAGAGGCCTCACATCCCTTGCACCCGGAAGGAGAGCCTCTCTGGTATTTTGGCCCGCCACAACCTGTTTCAGAGACGGAGTTTTACCCACAGAAGCTGTAGCTAGTAAGGCTGGTGAGGGGGCATCCTCCAGGGGATGGTGGCCAGAGGAAGATGCTTTTCCCAGCCTCGGGACGCCTACACAGCCTACCTGCCCTAGAACATCTCCGGGGCCTGTGACATCCACATCGTCCAGGAGCACTTCACCAAGAGTTGATTAGAGACGGAGGCAGACTTCCTAAAGTCACATGGGAATGACTTCATCATGTTGATGGAGTGCGTCATTAAGTCCCTGCCCTAGCTGTCAATATTGAACACTGAAAATAAGGGAAACTTTCCGGAATCCATCCCCAAAATAAAGGATCCAAAAAACTGAACGCAACATTATATTTGTCAATTAGCGTCGATATTTTCACCTCAGCTTTCAATATTTGGTCAGCTTCAGACGAGACACGGCTCACCACGAATGATGATGAAGATGTCGTGTGCCTAGCTGACTCACTCGTGCGCTAGTGTTTCAGTAATTTGTCATGCTGCGAAACTTTGTTTTTCTCTTCCTTACCACCATTGAAACATATTTTTCAGAAGGCAAAATTGTCAAGCTGCTTGTCAAGTAGTGGGAAGGGTGGTCTCCCATTTAGTCAAATATCGGCATAATGACCTCGGTTTTGGTTATTAGGTAATTCTGTGATTTTGGCCGTCGGCATCCTGATCCATCATCACACATTACACTCATCGACTCTACTCTCTTTGAAGTTCACTTCCCGCTACTTTTTCCCTCTTCCTCCCGCCCACCACTGCAACTTTCTTTTTCTTCGATAGTAGCCTAAGCTACTGTCTAGCTGTGTAGACTGGAGGTCTAGCAACCCGAGTGCAAGCCACATCACAGACTCAGACAATTATGTGTTCTGAATGATCACAATCAGAGTGTAAAAATACAGGATATTTTACGGAAAAATACTAAAAACGGGAAGACTGCAGGAAAAGATTAAAAATACTTGAGAAACCCTGAAAAAAACAGGAGGGTTCACACCTATGGTCCCTGCTGGGCCAGGCTATCATGGAGGTTGAGGCCCTGCAGAGGAGGAACCAGGAGAGCAGCAGCAGTCAGTAAGAGTTGCTGGGGAAATGGGTCAAGGGTAAGGAGGAGAAGGAAAAGACACCCTCAAGTTTCCTCTCTACACCCAGAAGAAAAAGGCCAGTCATTTCTTCTCTAGACCAGCCTCCACAAACCCAAACCCCAGGAGCAAGGAAAACAGCATTGTCACTTCCTACAACCTCACTGCTCACAAAATGCTGTACAGCGTTGTGCAAATGGTCTAGTCTACCTCTAGATCAGTCTCCAGCAATTCAGACAGCGAATATGACAAGGGAGGTTCCTCCTTCGGGTTGTTGGACCAGGTTGAGTATGACTTGGGCCGCCTGCCGGCATCCCACAGCATGTGCACCAGGATGTTGCAGGCAAGGATCCAGCATTCCATGAAGCTGATCAACAACATATATCATCTGCTCCTGGACACGCAGATAGTACAACTCCCCTCGACCCTCCACTGCCACTCCAAGCCCAACATCCAGAACCCAGAGGCCAAGCAGCACCTGGACTTGGACCAGTTTACTCCAATGCTCTACAATTTCATCCACGTTCCATTCAAAAAACTTCTTTGGCCTGACCAAAGAATGTGTCCTGGTGTACGACCACCTCAAATGGATGTGTAAGAAGGACAGGACTATCAGAGAAGTATCTTTGGAGAGTAGTGACAGCAAAAACTGCACGTCTCTGGAAAGGTTGTACTAGATGGTGCCAGGTCCCAGCCAAGGGACTGTGGGTAGCAACCCTGCCATATTCCTCTGCCTGCCAGGACCAGAGGTGGATGCTAGAGGCCATTATTTACGTGTTAACCATCAAAGCAGGAGGTGTCCTTGTGGCTTGGCCGAGACCATCGCCAAGGTCATCTGCCTCCATGCGGAGGACTAGCGCGCTCCTGCCTTGCTGGATCTTAGCTTCCATTTTGAGAAGAAGAGTTCTAAGAACTCCGCAGGCCCTGGGAAAGGCTGGTGGAAGCTCCAGCTCCCTATGGGAGGATGTGAGGATGCATGTCAGATCTAAGATGGAGTCTTCTGGCTTGGAAAAGGCCAGTAAGACCCAGATGGAGATTAAAGCAGACAGAAAGGTAAAGAAGAGGTGACAAATTTGGTTTGGTAAAGACCAGAGTGTCCCTTCTCGTCCAGATCACAGATGAGCTGAGAAGCTCAAGGAAGCAGAGACCTAAAGACTTGATGAAGGCCTTGGAGAAGATACAGGTCTTCTGAGAAGGACTCCCAAACTTCCACCTTCCATTCCAATAAGGGCCAGCTTGGAAAGTCCAAACCCTCAGGCCTCGAAAGATGGTTCACATTGGTAAACTGAAAACAACTTCACACATATGGAGACTTTTCACCTCACTGTAGTCACTTACTGTACATAATATAACAATACACTTTAGCCACTTTAGATACCATTTACAATGTAAATAAGAGTGTGCACTTTACACTTTATATTGTATTTTTTTACAACCATGTTTATTTATCCTTTTGTTATTGCATGCACCTATTTCCTTCATTCCTGTCCAAAACTGTGTGTTGCAACAGTGGAATTTCCCCATTGTGGGACAAATAAAGGATCTCTTATCTTATCTTATATTGGCACTGGGTAGAACTGACCTGAACTAAGTCTAGGATAAGATGGGTTGAAAGTAATCATATGTAGAATATAGTGCTGTACATTTAATCCATTATTAACAGTGTTAACGCTATCGTATTTTAACAGCGACAATTTTTGTTGCGAGATTAACAATCTTTTTGGCCTAGCAAACATTATATTTTTTCACGTACTGTCGCAACAACTTGTAATGTTGGAAAAAGTACAACACCACACCGGATCTAGCTAGACAGGGAACAGGCATTGCACACACACTTGTTTGGGCTTGCGAGCAGGCAAAAGGGTAGTAGGCTAATGGTTAGGTTTTGAGTGGATGGTGAGCATGAGACGCTGAAATGGATGCCAATAAGACTCTGAATTGAAAGTTTGCTTTTGACATTTTTCCATTGACAAGACCAAAGTGAAAGTATTATGTTGTTGTGAACTGAGCGATCATCGCAGCACATCCAGTCTGAAATTCAGGGGTTGTGCTACTGGCTCATCCAAGTTTACTTTACATGGGCATGCATTTTATACTTAATGTGTTTGCTGAAAGCAAAAACACAATTGTTATTCTGCATTCTAGTTTCACACCGTTTAAGGTAGAAACACTGTTTAACCTTTATGTTTTTGAGGCTGAATTGCACTAGTCTGCTATGACTTTTCAAACTGACAACTTTTAAAATTTTTATGATATCTAAAGTGGAAAAAAAGAATGGGTTTCAATGGTTCATAATATTCATCTCCAGGTTGTGTCGATACGTCATTAAGTACCTGCATAACTTTTAAAATCTAGTCACTTTTCTATATTTTTGTCACTTTTCAAACTGTTGAACACTTTATGTATACTCTTTCAAGTGGTATACCTAATCCTTTCATACCAATTTGAAGAAAAGATTAAGGTTTTCTGATTATGTAAATATTTGTATGATTTGTTGGAGTATATGATTTTACTCCATTTCGTGTTCACGCATCGAGAGTGGTAAGATGGATCACCAGGATTCAGTATAGTTAAGTTCAATTAAGTTTATTCAGATATCCGGGTCGCTCCAAGGTCCCTAACAGCACACATTGCTAGTATAAGTAAATTATTATATCCTTCATTGCTAGTATGAATAAATTGTTATGTCCTTCAGTCCCCCTCTTGACCTCAAAGAGGTCACATTAAATCACATAACACCATAATTAGTGAAGTAATAAGAAAAATAAAAATGTACTTTCTTATACCAGGACGGATTTCACAACTGTACAAGGTCAGCTGACCGAGGACAAAGATAACCTTGGTGATTCCAACTTTCCTGTCGTCAACCGGTAACACAACTCTGCAAAATGGACAGTAAAACAAGCAACACAACAACAACAACAGAGCCACACACTATTTGCTTGCAATTAAAGTTCAAGCAACGACACAATCCTCCTCTGGCATACTGGTACTCAGCTGGACATATTCAATTCAATTCATTTTTGTAACACCCAAAATGATATCAACAGTTGCCTAGAAGGGCGACAAAGATTCCATCATTGGTCAATAAACAGAAAAGCAAGTTAAACAATGTCCACATGATTTTATCAAATTTACAACTGTCCCAGAATGTCCCCTGTCCTTAGACCCTCCTCCTCATCCTAAAAACAACAAAAACCCTGTGGTAAAAGTAGAAACCTCAAGGAGAACCACGGTGAAGGAGAGATTCTACTCAGACGGACAGGCTGAACTGCAGAGAAAGAGCCATGCAGGAGGAAGGAGGGGCTCATCTAGGTCATCTAGTGTGTGGAGAGTTCAGCTATTCAGAGATGTAGATCTGTGGAGAGCACCTCGTCTGTTGTGGGAAGCATTCCTCCGTCAGTTGAGGAGCACCCTGGTCCACAGACCAGGTCAGGAGATGAGGCAGGGTATCTGGGGTGAAGACATCGCCAGGGCAGCATCCAGGACAGAGCTCACCTATGCTGTATATTAAAGCTGTTCCTACTTTTCCCCTCTTGGAGTGGGGAACTCCCAGGCCAAAAAAGTCACACATGTTACACAAATGAAAAACAACAATCTGCAATCAATAGTCAACACCTAAAGCAAAAAGAAAAAGCAAAGAACATGAAACTGTATGAAAGCAAAAAATAGTAAAAGAATGAGTATTAAAATAGAACAAAATAAATAAATAATAATACACAGTGGATGTCTGTCCTTTCTTTTGTATATATGATAACTACTACATGCAAGAGACTGCAGTTGAGACCAATAAACAGCGTGAGATAAATTCTGTAGAAGTACTTCAGATAATGGTCGAATTGTGGACGCTGGTCCAAGAGTTCATAAGGTAAAAAAAACAGTTCGTTGACTGCTTTAGATGACCTGCAAATGCTTATAAATCAAGTTGAATCAGGAAAAACTGCATCATTTCTTCTTCCTTACTTAGTTATTTCGTTACTTTTCCTTCTTAGTTCGTTACTTTTCCTTTGTTACTTCTCGTTACTTTTCCTTCATTACTTCTCGTTACTTTTCCTTGGTTACTTCTGGTTACTTTTCCTTCGCTACTTTTTGTTACTTTCCTTCGTTACTTCTCCTTACTTTTCCTTCGTTACTTTTCATTACTTTTCCTTTGTTACTTCTCGTTACTTTTACTTCGTTACTTTGTTACTTTTCTTTCGTTACTTTGCGTTACTTTTCCTTCGTTACTTCTCCTTACTTTTCCTTCGTTACTTTTCGTTACTTTTCCTTCGTTACTTCTCGTTACTTTTACTTTGTTACTTCTTGTTACTTTTCCTTCGTTACTTCTCGTTACTTTTCCTTCGTTACTTTTCATTACTTTTCCTTCGGTACTTCTCGTTACTTTTACTTCGTTACTTCGTTACTTTTCTGCCGTTACTTTTCGTTACCTTTCCTTCGTTACTTTTCGTTACTTTTCCTTTGTTACTTCTCGTTACTTTTCCTTCGTCACTTTTCATTACTTTTCCTTCGTTACTTCTCCTTACTTTTCCTTGATTTCAGCCAGTAAAATCGATCGAGTCCAAGTCTCCACATATGTAGAAAAATGCTCAAACGTTCCATCGTTTTAGCCCACCGAATAACAGTTGGAATGCTTTCGATGGCTCTGGGAAACTGCTGTCGAATTGCTTCAATAAAGTCTGGGACACCCCCCCCCCCCCAATGGAGTGCAGGGAGGCCTTCAGCATGTATATAGTGGTGGTTTATACATGGGAAAGTGTTTTTTGCAGTAATATTCTTTGATTCCAGCCAGTAATATCATTTTTCATTGACTGCTTTACATGACCTGCAAATGCTTATAAATCAAGTTGAATCAGGAAAAACTGCCTAATTTCTTCTTCCCACTGCTTTTTTTTAACAACTTGCTTAATCACCTGTCAATGTATTTCAGCAGTTTTTGATGGTTTTCTGTGAATCGAGAATACTCTCACACACACACACACACACACACACACACACACACACACACACACACACACACTCACACACACACACACAAAGTCGAAAAGATGGAATAGGCATGCTTTTTATGGCTCTGACTGAATTTCCTGACAAACAATGAGACAATGATTGGTTTCGAATTGTGTTACGTGAGTAATACATTTGCATAAAACTACCAGTTTCTAGTTAGCAACAGTTACTAAGAGGAGCGTTTCTAAGTGCCAATGTTTATTGTGTTCGATTGTCTTAAGAAATGTCTTAAGAAAAAACCTGTCACCATAACCAAGACATGTATTCTCTTTATATTAATATTAATGTCCTTAATGTAATATGTTGTGATTTAGTCAAACAGTCACTATACAATGTGGGTTGGAAGTTAACCTAGAAAGCATTGCCAAATCGCTTGCGTAAAACATTTCGGACAATCAGCTATGACGTCATAGGCCATTGACGTGCTTGATATGAGTTAATGAGATCCTTTATTTGTCCCACAATGGGGAAATTCCACTCTGCATTTAACCCATCCAAGTGCACACACAGCAGTGAGTAGTGGGCAACCGCACGCACGCACACACACACACACACACACACACACACACACACACACCCGGAGCATATAGTAGACGAAAACATAACCTGTGAGCCTTTTGATTATTTCAAAATCTCTAATAATATTAACGCCTAAATATATATGAAAGTCATTATGATACTATTTTCATCACTTTTTAAAATCCTTTTCCACTCAAAGAAAATATTGCGATGCCTATCAATGACAGATAAGCTTAAACTATTTTCTTCAGGAATTCAGGAAAGGAATTAGGTTTGTCTTCATTCTCACCTCCATCCCAGATGAGAAAGAAGACCAAACTTGTGCCCAAGGTCAAACAGAATACAGCTGTCAATGGAAAAAGAAGAAAACTAAAAATCAACTCAGTTGGTCTCTTTAACGTCAGTGAAAGTGAGATCCTGACTTTATCTTTGATCGTTAAGGCTGTCCGACTTCAGTTTGATCTCCTACCATTTCACACACGCACACACTTTATGCAAGTAAATGGACAGTGATGAAGTTGTGTGTGATGTCATGTCCTGTTGTGTCCTAGTTTTCCATGTCCAGGCCCGGATCTTGCAGACCATAGACATAATAAGTAGACGCCTCATGACGTGCTGGAGCGTGATCCAGCGTCGCCGCTATATTGGTTGGGTCTCTCCACTCAACGCTAGCACCAGCGTCAATCGAAAACATTGTTCTTTTGAACTTTATATTCATCAAATAATCCTGAAAAATAATATTGTACAAAAATATTTTGTACAATTGTACACATTAAATGTTTCTTGAGCAATAGATCAGCATATTAGAATGATTTCTGAGGGATCATGTGACACTGAAGACTGGAGTAATGATGCTGAAAATTTAGCTTTGATCACAGGAATAAATTATTATGTGAAATATATTCAAATAGAAAACAGTTATCTTAAATTTTAACACTAGTTCACAATATTACTGTTTTTACTGTATTTTTAAAAACATTAAACATCTTAGTGGTTCCAAACTTTTGAACTGTACTGTATGCAGTGCTATGCACCAAACCACTGTGAGTGGTATGATATAAACATCACTGAAAATATTTTCATCCTTCTTTCTACTAGGACCACTCCTATGCATAGCCCAATTCTCCTACTCGTCCAAAGGCCAGACTCAGTGAAGCTTTGGCTAGAGTGTAGAGTCTCGAGCGGGAGAAGCAAAATGCAAAGACCCGGGAATGTAGAGCAAAGAAAACCGTAAAGAATCTTCTGGAAGATCTGAAGTAAAAGAACCTTATAAATGAAGAGTTGAATGAAAGGCTTGTCTTCCTCTCTGGTAAAAAAATACATTGATAATACGACCTTGAATTGTATGTCGTTTACACGCTTTGTCAGACTTTATAAAGGTATTATTTCAAGGGAACTTCTAACTAGTTTGTCTAACTAGTTTAACTGAATTTCAGATCTTCAGATAGACCTCTTTTCAAAGCGGGGCCATGAGTACACCAAGGACCAGAGAGAGTTTGCCCTCACACTGGACCTCCATGGTCCGACAGCCTACAGTCACCTGAGGGATTCTCTGCATCTTCCCCAGCCACATCCACATGCATAGCAACGAGAGAGAAATAAACAATCAAACTGGTTTCTTTTATTAAAATATAAAATGCATTCATTTATACATTTAGCAATATGCCATAGCCTACCATATGTCTTTGTTAAAGAGCATAGTACAAAGTCTTTCAACATGAAAGCAGAATTTTTCAATGTGTGACTGCATCCTGTATCATAACTAAGTCTCTGCGGTTTGTAACAAACCAAACCGTGTGAAAATCCGGTAAAAACTCAGGGAGTTATGATTATTGTAGTTGAGGATACATCTTCCTCAGTAGAAATAAACGTGGGGGGCGACGCATTGGGGACCCATCAGCCGCGCTGATACGTCCGCTCCAATAGGCGGCGTCAGTCTATCAGGCGTCTACTTATATTATGACATGTTGGAAGATGATGCAGATATGTACAGGCAGAGACGATTGTTGTATGTTCAAGCAAACATGTTAGTTTGGAAATTCCATCACTGCTCTGATGATGTGAACGTGAGATTGTTTCGTGCATACTGCACCCCTATGTATGCAGCCCCATTGTGGGTCAACTACAAAAAGGAGACCATGCGCAAACTTCAGGTAGCATATAATGACTGCCTGAGAATATTGCTAGGAAAGCCCAGGAGTAGCAGTGCAAGTAAGCTCTTCTGTGATTCAGGGCTAAGCACTTTACAGGCTCTCTTGGGGAACCTAATGTTTAAGTTCATGTCCCAACTTGATGAGTCTCAAAATTGTATTATAATGATACTCACAAGCCCTAGGTGCAGTTCGGTTAAATATCAGTCATATCTGTGGAAACATTGGTATGGATGCCTGTTAAGACTCTCGTGAATCCAAATATGCTTTTATGTGTTATGTATCTATTCATTTAGTTATGTTGTTGGTCTTGTTGGGTCTAGAGCCTGTAATAAAAGTTTATAAAAGTTTATATATGTCTGTTGCAGACTATCCAAGGAGAAGAATAACGGAAGAAGAAGAGGTCCATTAAAGGCTTCTTCCGCAGGACCTCTGCTGCTCTCCAAGGCAGACTGCTGTAATTGCGTGACTCACCAGTAGAGAGAGCCACCTGCTTACTGACCTGACTGCAGTGAGGGCCTGACACTTCGTACTCTGAAAATACTGACAGGCTTATTGATCTTGTTTCATTAATTAAAAGACAAAACTTTAAAACATTGGGCCATTTTGTATACCTGTCTTGTAATCGCTTAGCTGTTTGTGTTTAGGGTTGTGACATCTTCATAGTAGGACTTTAGCCACACAGAGGATAATAATTATGAGGCACAATAATAGTACACAGGCACTTTACTTCAGTTAATTGACTGTATTGAGAATGCGGGTATTTTAAGATGCCCTTTACTGTGTTTGAATGCAAGGGGGGTGCTTGCCTTATTCTTTGATCAAACAGGACTTTACCCCACAATATGTTTACCACGCAATGGAAATAAACCTAAAATCTATTTCTTCATGACTGACTTTGAGATTGTTCAAATAGCAGCTTGTCATCTCATTTATATGATGAAGGATCATAAAAACCGACAGCATGAATTGCCATGTCTATTTTTGGCAGCTAACTTGTGCTTACTTCTCCACCATATCAAGAAGAGGTGAGCTTGCTTGTGAATCAGTCACTGAATACTTCTTGGAATTCTTGTTTTGAATAGTGTAGCTCTGTTGCTGAAGTTTACAGCGTACTTCAGAGAGTAGCTTGCAAGAGAGTACCTTCCATGAAACTCATCAGAGTATTGTAAATCCCTCATAGTCCATCAGACTGCATTACAGTGCAGAGGCACCCAGTGGGGGGCAAGTACAATGATTCAGCCAAGTAACTCAACACCCCCTGTTAACCCTTTCCAGCCTAGCATTTCTGACATTGGTGCGCTAACAGATTTACCACTGACATATTAGAACTGGAATACAAACCATGGACTGCCAGATTCTGTTTAGTGAACCCTACCCTTACATGTCACATTTCACATCCCAAATTAGACATTAACTCGGGGGACATTTTTTATGGCTCAAATCAAGTTACCGAAAACATGCTGATGTGTCAAGTCTCATGCGTGATGCTAGGGAAGCAAATCTCTGACTCCTGCTTCCTCAGCACTGGATCCCCTCAAGGCTGCATCCTTTCCCCTCTGCTCTTCTCACCGTCCAACAACAGCTGGACCTCCAGTCGTCAGTCCGTCAAACTCCTGAAGTTTGCAGACAACACCACTCTCATTGAGCTAATCTCTAGCACTACTCATTTAACCATGCACACTTGTGTCAGCTGAAAGATCTACTATATGGTTTCTGAGTAGAATGACTATTATGCTGTAGTCAAAAAAGGTGGTGATTCCAGGTGACCTGGAACCAAACAAAGTGCTATTCAGTGCTAATTCCTTGTAATAATTTCTGATTTATGCGGTTGCTTGCACATCACCCAATAATCTACCAACCACTTAAGGACTGACTAAATAATCCTTATAATATACTGGTGCATTATGTTGATTTGAGGTGACTTGGTCATGGGCCCACAAACCTCTCCTTCTCTTCCCTGCCATGCACATTCTGGACCTGACTAGGAATCAAGGCCCACTTACTAAGATTCAAATGAATACATTGTGCTATGGTATCAACTGTCTGTTCGTATTGGAAGTGTGTCAGTCATGATGTAGAGGTGCAGGAAGCAGATGAGGAATTGGAGAAGCGTGGAGAGTGGCCAGAAGTAGCTGTTGACGAGCCTCTCAACTCAAGCATCTGGGAGCCAGAATTCTACAAGAGCTTCCCTGACAGACTGTATTTATGACACAGCTTTTGTGAACAGTATGAGTGTGTGTGTGCATATGTGTGCTCGTGTCATAGAACATTTTGGTATTACTGGTCATAGACTAAATGTTGGTGAATAAGTGAAAGCACTGTAAAAAGAACCATCTGGTCTTCTTTATCCTACATATTACAGCCTTTAAAGAGAATGCCTAAAGTACACAGTAAAATTGACAAACACCCCCAAAAAATACCTCACACTTGACCCCACAAAATGTTTACCCCACAATACAGACATGACCTAAAATATATTTCTTCATGACTGACATTGAGACTGTTCCATTAACAGCTTGTCATCTCATTTATATGATGAAGGATCATAAAGTAAAACCAACAGCTGAATTGCCATGTCTATTTTTGGCAGCTAACTTGTGCTTACTTCTCCGCCATATTAAAAAGAGGTGAGCTTGCTTGTGAATCAGTCACCGAATATGTCTTGGAATTCTTGTTTTGAATATTGTAGCTCTGTTGCTGTAGTTTACAGCGTACTTCAGAGAGTAGCTTGCAAGAGAGTACCTTCCATAAAACTCATCAGAGTATTGTAAATCCCTCATAGTCCATCAGACTGCATTACAGTGCAGAGGCACCCAGTGGGGGGCAAGTACAATGACTCAGCCAAGTAACTCAACACCCCCTGTTAACCCTTTCCAGCCTAGCATTTCTGACATTGGTGCGCTAACAGATTTACCACTGACATATTAGAACTGGAATACAAACCATGGACAGCCAGATTCTGTTTAGTGAACCCTGCCCTTTCATGTCACATTTCACATCCCAAATTAGACATTAACTCGGGGGACATTTTAAAATGGCTTAAATCAGGTTTCCAAAAATATGTTGATGGGGTAAGTCTATTATTAGGCCGCTTTTAGCCTTAAATTGTGTATGACAGCAAGATCATCCTAAATATCCCAAGCACTGCTATTTACTGCTTTGATGATGTCCTCCGAAGTGCGAATGTAAACGCTTGTAAAATGAAAAGCTAGCAACATAGTTTAAATGGTAAACTAATGACAGCTGAAGTGGTTGCTTTCATTTGGTTTAAACAACTTTTTTTTATCCCAAGAAAGAATGATCTGAATTGTTTTCCTGATTGCTTCCATTATTTTAGACGTGCAGAGACCCTCACAAACTAGTGAATGGCAACATATTTATTTAATGTGATGACCCTTGGTGGAAAAGTGCTTGCCATGAGAGACACATAGCTTGGTCCTTAAGCCACAAAAATCCTGTCACATAAAGTAGTACTGTTGAAATAGTAAAATACGTGTTTGGAATCAAATCAGAAGTTTAATTGAGTTTGAAAAATCTGACAATTCAGAGAAGTCTTGTTGTGACCTGACAACATAAGAGTAGCCTACTGATGGTGTATTTGACACACTGACTGCAGTGCTGCAGACCGCAGTGCATCAGACACAATCTGGAGAAAGAGAATAGTGAATGCTAGATGGAGACTGCTCTCCACCAATTTCAAGGTATTTAATAAATCTATGGTCTGCGACAACAAACCATTTCAAGAGGCATGCTGAGGTGGAGGTCAACGTCAACAAAATTTAAGTATTAATATCCTGTTAATTACCTGGGATGAATGGACAGACAGATCGACTGAAGTTTTTTTCTTCACTCAAAGAGGATAATTTTCTTGGACTTTTATTTTCATACTTTCTCTTATATCTCATCCATCACAGATTTTGCCCAACCATTATGATCGATATAAAATCAAACCAAGTATGAGACTGATGCCATCCGAAGGAGAGGGGCACTGAATATTTTGTTGCCAGCACTGGAACCCATGAGACTGACATCATGTCCGGGTGCTTTAGAGCAGGAGTTGTTGGCAACCAATGCATTTCAAACGACACAACAGATCTCAGGGGTATTAACAAGTCCCTTTCACTTCAGTTCTCCCAATGAGAGCCAGCCAAACAAATAGTCTATTTGGCCTCTACTTCCCCTCTCACTTACAACCTAATCCACAACAGAAATGTTCACACCAAAAGTACTTCAATGACAAATCTCAGAGGAATCATGTACATTTTATCCGTACACATTCTGTTATGGATCCATTTGCATAGTTTTATATGTACAGTGTTGCTCATATGCTCCTCCCAGTACATGGGGGGGTGACCCAGTTGAATCAGACCCAATGTAGAATTGGGAATGATACAGGGGAAGCCATGAGCTAGAATTGCAATGACTGGAGCCTGGATGGGAGCCATATCAAGCCATCGAGGAACCACTTTCCCTCCCAGACAACTGGGTGTCATTTTACTGTAAAGCATCCCCCACAAATCCGTTCATCGTCCAATGTTTGTGTGACAAAGTATGCCTCAAATGAGGTTAGTTATAATGATAGGCATTAAAATGAACAGTGTCTGCTTTGGTCTTTCATTCTGTTTTATTACGATGTTGTCACAGTCTTTCTCTTTGTCTTAGCTATTCCTGTTCTTGGGATTCTGCTATACTCCTTGTTCAGAGTGGGGTGATTAAAGCTTTGATATGGACATAGACGATTTATGGGAATTTCAGCAACCATGTATGGTTACATTGGAGAATTGATAGGGTGTGGACAAGGAGGTTGTTCACGTGTAAAATTCCAAGTAAATTGAAATTCATTAAGATAAACGCGCATACCAATCTCATACGTGGTGTTCGTAAATCTCAGAAAAACTTGATTTTGAGAGATTTCCAGTTTTCTCTATTCACGTACGTCTATGGATGAGTTTACACAGACTCCCCCCAGTACTTTGGGAGGTGACCCACATGCTTAAATTTGTCTCAGGAATAACATAGGGGGAGCCTGGAACTAGAAGAGAAATGAGAGGAGCCTGGACAGCAGCCAAGCTTTTGAGGAGCCTCTTCACCTCAGACGACTGGGAGTACATTATACTGTAAGGGATCCCCCACAGACATGTTCATGGTCCAATGTGTCTGTGACGTGTAGTATGTCTGCAGAGGAACCTACTGTAAGGTTGCCTATTATTAGGATCACCAGTCAGGAAGGAACAGTCAAAACAATGCAAAATCAAATAGATGAGAAATATGGCTGCAATAATTCAATTGCTGCTACTAATCAAACAAGCCTATTATTGCCCTTACAGATTATTTTGTGGGTTAAAATCCCTCAAAATCTGGTGTATTTCAACAAAAGAATGCTTTACAGTAAGAATATTTTAATTCTTCAGACACAATTGAATATAGCTGCAAGCCCTACTGCGTGTCAAACTGGCAAAATATTACTTACTGATAAAATGTACATAGTACATTTGAACTGAGATAACTCTTGACAGAGGAGTTTCACCGAGAAGCAGTCATCAAGATTTAAACTGACTTCCTTCCATTACAAATAAATCTAACCAACTGGACCTCTAGCACTTGTGATAGCATACACACAATTGTATGCACTGGACAGATTCAGACATCACTTTCACAATGCAAAAAGCAGTCAGACAATATTGATCAAAATATCATTTATACGAACGAGATGCACAATATCCAATGCAATGACTAGATGTATGATGATTTTATCTACAAAACACAATGGGATGCCTTGGATAGATAGCAGATAACGTCTGGCTGAATGATGATTTGAACTCAGTAGAATATAGTTGTATGTCCGCCTCTCTATCCTCCTGCTAAACATTAACTGTTGAGATTTCATGAATAAAAAGGGGCACACTATTAGCTTTGGACAACGTTTAAGCAGCTGTAATTCAGTCATATATTGATATATCTGGTGAAATTGCGCATGGATGATGAAGATTGATGTCATCTGGAAGTCTGTAAGGTTTAAAACAGCATCAGTCAATCATCAGTCAAATGATATCCCCCTGCTGAAGGAAACTAATTAGAAAGGCTTTTTTATTGCCGTGTTTTTGGAGCTACAGGCTTTAACATCTGACAACACCTCTCAAATCAAACATCTCTTAGGCTTTATCACTGACATTATGGCATTACTGAGTGGTTTAACTTTTCTACTTTACAACTTTGGTGTAAACAGCATGTAATGTAATCCTACATATCACATCCACCCCCACACATATCACATTGAATATACAGCCATACATTTCCAACTGAGATATTTGGCCCGGTCTTTCAAACTGAGATCAAGGGCTCAGACGCCTGCCATTACATGGTGACACACCCCAAATTAGACTTTGATTCAAGAGCCCATTTTTTAGAACTCAAATCAGGTTACCAAATTAAATGCTGAGGTCCTACTCAGACGTCTTACAGATGTAAAGAAGATTCCAACAGCAAGTCCTAAAAAACATGAGGAAATACGTTTTTTGATCAAGTATTTTGATTAGATGGACATCCCACAAGACGTAACTATATATTATAGTTGTCACTTTCAACAGACCCCTTGGTTGTTTTAGTTTTCTTATATAAATATCCATTCCTTCCAGTAAACGTGAGTATGGATGTGTATATGGTCCAGTCTTGGAAAGCTGCGATTTACCTTTGCAAGTCTGAGAGGGGAAAGGATTGAGGCCCACACAGCACCATTTGCTGATAATGTCTGCTATACACTTGATGTCAAGAACTTGTACCTCAAGGGTCTGGTTGTTAAGAGAGATGGTGGGAATTGTGATGTGAAAATCCTGTCCGCTGAGGAGGTAAGAGTATAAATGTTTGTGGTCATAACCAAGTGCATATTTTTAGCAAAACTAATGTGCAGTAGCAATATGCTTGTCTGTATGCAAAAGCCTGTCGGCCTGTCAACGCTACAATTTCAGTTATCTTTGATGAAAACCACCAAGTATGACGAGACTGAGGACATAAAAAGGATCATAATGGAAAATACTGTCAAAGCAGATGGATGTCCAGCTGCCGGCCACGCTGAATCAGCCAAATACTTCTACAGCCACCGAGCTCAGGAGGAGTGGCAACAGAGTTACTATCAGTTTGAATTTACTACAGTATTCTGTAGTTTTATTTAACTGTCATAACTGAGATACTGTAGAGGCGTCTGGAACACGAAACTGCATTCGAGGAGCCTGGAGTCCAGCCAGCCTGAACAAACTGTTGATTAACCTCTTCACCTAGCGGTCAGGGAGTCAGTTTTCTCAGAGGGATTCCCCTGACAAATTATTCATGGCTCGTGTGTGTTTGTGGACGCGTAGGGATTATGTGTGTGTGTGTGTGTGTGTGTGTACGAATGTGCGCTGTGGTCATTGAATTTGAAGGATAGCAGGTCTATGAAGATAAATGCAACACAACTTTTCCATGACCATTACTTCAGTTAGTATTAGTCCCAAAGACTTTATTCATACATTTAAAAGCAACACATAAATATGTGTAGAAACATTTGAATGTTTTTCTTTTTCATATCACTCTTACCATCAGCAGAAACCTCTCCTCAGAGGTCAGGGTTATATTGACTTCGACTAGCATATAAGGCATCGCTGACATGATACAACTCATGCAGTACTGCTGAATGAGCATATTTCTTCATCCTGTCAAGCTGTTTTCCAACATGGCGATGTTAAAGTAGCGGGCAAGAAAGCTATGTGACCATAAGTGTCTCTTCCACCATTACACATCCCATTCATATTTTGGACATTGATACTGTGATGAAGTTGCCAGTCGGACAAATAACCCCGAAGCTTAGCCAAGTCAAAACCCTATCTGGCTTTTCATAGGAACATGTCAGTAATTTATAGGCCTGACATTACATTTGACACCTCAAATCCCAAACTGCACTTAAACTTAGAGTAAGTGACATGTTTATCGGTCCAAGCTACCAGCGCTACCTGAGCTACCAAAGTAATTGCTTGTGTCAGGCAAACTCTCAGTACATTCAAAAACACCAAAGTACATAGTAATAACTTACACCTGTGAAATGTGTTTTTTCATGATACGTTATTTATCCTGAATAGAGACATTCTATTTGTATTAGGTTTACCAATGAAAGGAAAAACTTGTTGTTGTTGTCTCCCTCGGTCGTGAGAACAGTTGCCCAGTCTTTGGGCTTGTCACGCATAGAATACTGCTCAGTCATTTGGTCCAGTGCTACACAGCTGTACATTTGAAAAATGTACAGCTTGGCCAAGAATAGAGCTGCCAGGGTAACTCTTGGTTTCTCTTATGCACACCGCTCTATTATGGATGAAGGTACAGGAGAAATTAAAGATAAGCCTCCAGTGCTGTATGCATTACGCCATCTATAAAAACAACCAAAACTTCTTTCGGATAAAATAGCGTTTAGTGGGTATTGTCACCAACATGTCAATGCGCAAATGAGCTCTGGTGATTTAGTTGTTCCTTTCGCACAGTCAAATTGTATGAGGAGAACTTCATTATTTACATCCTCATCAGCTGTCTGTGAGCATAAGGCAAATAAGCAACATATATATTTTTTTAAGTCTCTAAAACAAAAAATTATGAATGAACTGTATTGAATATTAAGTTGTAATGATTCAAATTTTATTGTATTTAAAGTCATTTTATCGCCATATTTTGTAAAAAGGCCAAAGTGATTGCGTGTCATGTGTCGTAATTTGTGCCAAATGGACCCCAGGAAGATTAGCGACCACTTGTGGAAGCTAACGGGCCTCCGAATGAATACATGAATTAATACATAAATGCATAATTAAATATATAAATACTCTATCATTGTATGTTCTCAAGATAAATCCAATTTAGGACTTTGCATACATTCTTGTACTACGTATATGAATCAGCCCATTAAAAATAACATTTTAAACTAAGAAAAGACATCGCATCGTGGAATATGTTCAGAAATGTGTCATGTAATAAGCAAAAGAGACGGAGTGAGAAGGAGGAAAAGGGAGGGACGGGGTAAAGACAAACTGTAGACTCTTGTCACCAATCCACTTCCTTTAGGAGAGTTGTCCACAATTAGCTTCTGCTAGCTAATCACTCTGAGCTAGATATAAGTCCCACAGTGCAGCATCCATGGACCGACAACTTCCACCTGTAAGGTAAGATACTTGTCCTTCTCGCATCCTCTTTATTGATATCAGGCACGTAGATACAACTCATAACGCTTTTGAGTTCCTTACTTGGTATTTAAATTGGCCATGTCCAAGTAAAATGAATCACCTTACTGTTTACAAAACATGTAAGATTGAGTTTTGAACGTAGGCTAAAGACCGACAATGTTATGCTGTATGTGTTTGTCTCATATCTGAAATACTATTTTGAGATGACGAACTTTTGTTCACGATAAGATATTGCATGTGTAAAAGTATGGTTTTGTGCTTGAACGACATTTCACATTTACAGTAAATCGTACTTGTTATGTACTAGGGATGCCCCGTTGATTAATTTTCCATTAATAGGTATTGCCACCCCCACCCAAAAGGTGTACGTTTACTGAATTCTTTAAAGTGGCCAATACCTTACGACTACTTGTGGTTGTTGAAAAGGCACCATACTTACCATATTTCTTCAATTGGATACTTTTTTCTAGTCACGTGTCTATGTGCCCATCAAGTGTGTATTCCATACCAACTTTGTGGTAATTTGTCCCATGTCTGAATGGGGTATACATTTTTTATTTATAAAATATATGAAACAATTCATTTAAATGAACCAAAGTTTATTTAGCAGAAATTAAAGGCCACATCAGAAGGACAATGTATTTATACAATTTTATGACTTTGTAGAAATGTACAGTAAAGTCAAAATGCATTGGACAATTTTGTTATACGAATATTGGCTTACATTGTTTTCTTGGTAGTGCATCCCTACAATGTAACACTCAAATGGGATGGGAGGTATTGCAATGGCATGTAAATATTATATATGTTGTTCTGTTTGTATTTTTTCTGAATAAATCACACAAAAAACTAAAAACAAACATTTTACAGAGCCAACTAAGAGTCGATTTCATCTGAGAGGGGAAAAAAGAGGTGAGACATAGTTTGATGCTACATACGAGTGTACACTCCTCAAAGCCAATACCTCACCAGTATATCTACGACTGCAATTGTATGAAATGAATAACGATATTTTTAGATTTAGTCTGCTGCTTTTGTAGCCTTCTGAGTCCTGCTTACTTTCCAGCAATAAACAGCTAATGCATTCATTATACTTTCAGCCCCCGCATAGGATAATTACGAATGAATGAGATAGGGCACATAACATTTAAAGCAAAGGAACGAAATGAATGTAGTAACAATGACATATTTTCCTGCCAGTAAGTCGGCACCATGAGTACGGACGCGGAGATGGCGCAGTACGGCAAGGCCGCTATATACCTCCGCAAGCCTGAGAGGGAGAGGCTTGAGGCCCAGGCGGCACCATTCGATTCAAAGAACGCCTGCTATATCCCCGACGTCAAGGAGCTGTACCTCAAGGGTCTGGTTGTTAAGAGGGATGGTGGGAAGTGTGACGTGAAAATCCTGTCCACTGAGGAGGTAAGAGGATACTTAGCCCAGAAAGAAAAGCCAATTTGGTGGTTGTGTTTCTGTAGCCACAGTTACTGTGTTACATATTGAAGATGTTTAAAAATGTACAAGAACAATTCAATAAGATTTCAATTCACTCGGAAAATGTATACTGTATTGAATTAGTGAAGGCTTCATGCTTGTAATCCACATGATCTTTCAGGTTAAAACTTTCAAAGAAGATGAAGTCTGGCAGATGAACCCTCCTAAGTTTGACAAGATTGAGGACATGGCCATGATGACCTACCTCAATGAAGCTTCTGTCTTGTATAACCTCAAAGAGCGTTATGCTGCATGGATGATCTACGTGAGAAAACTACACATGTAGACATGAGCCACCTTAAGGAAGCAAATTACACCATCAGCAAATGTACAATACCTGAGTTCTGATATCCATGTTTACCCTCTCGTCACACACAGACCTACTCTGGGCTCTTCTGTGCCACGGTGAACCCCTACAAGTGGCTCCCTGTGTATGACATGGAAGTGGTCAACGCCTACAGAGGGAAGAAGCGCATGGAGGCTCCACCCCACATCTTCTCCGTCTCTGACAACGCCTATCAGTTCATGTTGACTGGTATGGATGATCACTGATGGATGGCTGAAGTCATAAATAGATGGAAGGATGCATTCTTAGTTGCAACTTTATTCATTTTTTACATTTATTTTTCTATTTACTTTCAGATAAGGAGAACCAGTCTGTCCTGATCACGTAAGTTTGAGACTTTATTTAGTGTATACCTTATGCAATATGTATGTATATAAATATGAATACCTAAATAGATATGAATAAATATGAATATTATAATGCTCAATGACTTAAGATGTTTGACAATAGTTATTTTAGTAAATGCACACTATCCTAATCCTATTTTCATCATCTGCTAAACTAGTGGAGAATCCGGTGCTGGAAAAACTGTCAACACCAAACGTGTCATCCAGTACTTTGCCACCATTGCTGTATCTGGAGGTGAGAAGAAGAAGGAAGCAGTTCCCGGCAAAATGCAGGTATGACCTTATTTATGCCACATAAAGTGCTGACCTATTATTATTTCAACTCCCCCAAAATTGTGTTTCTTTGGAACAGTTCATGGGCATTGGTTTCATTACACATGACAATTCAAAATGAGTCCTACCATTTTGTGTTTAGAAAACAATTTTCACCAGCTTCATCATCAGTTTTCAAATGAATCTCTACATGTGAAAACAAACATACTCCCCTACTGTAGTTAAACTAGTTTACATCTTCAAAATATGTTGTTGTTTTTGACAGCAGTCCGGTGGTAGTTTTGCAGACAAGACAACGTAAATACGACTGTTATTGTATTACTGAAGAGGCTATGGATTTATGATATTTGCCCTTTAAGTGGGGGGTACTGTGCTAACTGACCATACATGTTAAACTAAAGGTGTTCAAACATAATATAGAAACAGGGTTAGACCTAGTCTAGGGAAACTGTTCCAAGTGTAAATTACGAGAGACGAAGTGACAAAATCATTAGATGGGACATGATTGGTGATACGTCTAAATGACCATCTGGTTTGTCTCCCTGCAGGGTTCCCTTGAGGATCAGATCATTGCAGCTAACCCTCTACTGGAGTCCTACGGTAATGCCAAGACAGTGAGAAATGACAACTCATCTCGCTTTGTAAGTTTGGAGGGAAAATATTTTATTTTATTTTACAATTAACACCAACTTAGAAATAAATAGGACACATTGAAAAATCCCTCTCTATGCCCTTTTACAGGGTAAATTCATTAGGATTCACTTCCACACCAATGGAAAACTGGCTAGTGCTGACATTGAGACCTGTAAGTTCATTTGCATTGTTTTTTTATGTTGATCCTTTAAATAAGTGCTGTCCATTCACTTGAGATTAAAATGGTTTCAACCATGTTTCTCTCAGACCTGCTGGAGAAGTCCAGAGTGAGCTTCCAGCTCCCCGATGAGAGAGGCTACCACATCTTCTACCAGATGATGACCAACCACAAACCTGAGCTTGTTGGTGAGGCATTAAAGAAGCAATGTGTCCAGAATGGCATTAACTCCTTTGTTCAAACATTGAGAGTTCCGAATTTTACATAACATGTACACATGCCTCAGGTGACAATCATTTTTGTTTTGTCTCCGCAGAAATGTCACTTATCACCACCAACCCCTATGACTACCCCATGATCAGCCAGGGTCAGATCACTGTGGCCAGTATTGATGACACAGTCGAGCTTGATGCCACCGATGTAAGTCACCAAAATGGTTCAACTTGAAAATCATATTTAATATTTATTCATGTTTAATATACACTTTCTTTCCCCAACCAGGATGCTATTGACATCTTGGGCTTCACCGCTGAAGAGAAGATGAGCATCTACAAGTTTACTGGTGCTGTCATGCACCACGGCAACATGCACTTCAAGCAGAAGCAGCGTGAGGAGCAGGCTGAGCCAGATGGCACAGAGGGTAAGCCCAATATGTTTGTATGTATGTTCCAAAGAGCTTTAATTTCACCATATTCCTGTGATAAACATTGAACTCCGATGCTCATTGCTCCAATCTCTCCCCAGTGGCTGATAAAATCGGCTACCTTCTGGGTCTGAACTCAGCTGAAATGCTGAAAGCCCTGTGCTACCCCAGAGTGAAGGTTGGCAACGAGTATGTGACCAAGGGTCAGACAGTGCCTCAGGTAAGGCTTTAAAAAGCATCAGAGCAATTTTTTAACTGACTGACTGTTAACAAATAAAGCTTAATAGTATTATACACATTTTAGCACAGAGTTATTATTTATTATATGTTCTATTATATATCAATTATTACAAGTAAAAAAAATCATAAAACGAAATCAATGTCTAAGCGGAATCAACGTTGTAACACAGGTGAACAATTCAGTGAGTGCTCTGGCCAAGTCTATCTACGAGAGGATGTTCTTGTGGATGGTCATCCGCATCAACCAGATGTTGGACACCAAGCAGCAAAGGAACTTCTACATCGGTGTACTTGACATTGCTGGATTTGAGATCTTTGACGTGAGTTTGAGATTGGTCATCATGGCAATATTTGAAAAACATTCAAAAGTGGTTTATTTCATACGTCATTATGCTATACAAGTCGTATCCATTCTAGTTTATCATTTGATTTTTGAGGAACAAAAATAAAGTTGGATAAAGTAAACGGTATTGCGGGATCGCTCAACGAAGTTCTGACAAACTTTTGAAATCTTCAGTACAACAGCATGGAGCAGCTCTGCATCAACTTCACCAATGAGAAACTGCAACAGTTCTTCAACCACACCATGTTCGTCCTGGAGCAAGAGGAGTACAAGAAGGAGGGCATTGTCTGGGCTTTCATTGACTTTGGCATGGACTTGGCTGCTTGCATTGAGCTTATTGAGAAGGTGAGGTGTTTGTAAAAACTATGAATGTTTCATTCATTTATACAGTATGAGTAAACTGACATGGTCTTATCATATAATTGTGCTTATTATATGTCTTATTCAGTTGTACTGTTTTGGCTCACTCTTATACACAGTATATTTGACTGATGAAAGTGTATTTTCTGTACAGCCAATGGGCATCTTCTCCATCCTGGAAGAGGAGTGCATGTTCCCCAAGGCTTCAGACACTTCCTTCAAGAACAAGCTGTATGACCAGCATCTTGGCAAGAACAAGGCATTTGAGAAGCCTAAACCAGCAAAGGGCAAGGCTGAGGCCCACTTCTCCCTGGTCCATTATGCTGGTACAGTGGACTACAATATCACTGGCTGGCTGGACAAGAACAAGGATCCCCTGAACGACTCTGTGCTCCAGCTGTATGGAAAGTCCTCAGCTAAGCTGTTGGCCACACTCTACGTTGCTGCTCCACCTGAGGGTAAGTATGGCTGAATTCGATTACAAGCACAGAGGTTTAGACATTGAACATATTGACACGATTTGTTTGTAAATTAACGGTATCATTCAAATAGCAAAACATATTCATTGATTATACCGTGTAACTCCTTACACTTCTATAACAGATACCTCAAAGAAAGGAGGCAAGAAGAAGGGAGGTTCTATGCAGACGGTGTCCTCTCAGTTCAGAGTGAGTGGGGCTTAGAAAATCTAGACTTTGTGATACTTTCATGCTGTGATTATACTTCATTAGTGAGCATTTTAACTTTATTATGACTAATATATGGGAGTAACAATACTTTATAACAACCTTATAGGAGAACTTGGGCAAGCTGATGACCAACTTGAGGAGCACCCACCCTCATTTCGTGCGTTGCCTGATCCCCAATGAGTCAAAGACTCCAGGTGAAAGATTGTTTGACATATTATTCATCTTAAGTCATTATTACTTTAAAAATAGAGTACATTTGTTTGATTATTATTTCTACAATTAAGTTCCACAAAGTAAAAAACTGACCCGAAATATTTTATCCAGGTCTGATGGAGAACTTCCTGGTTATCCACCAGCTGAGGTGTAACGGTGTACTGGAGGGTATTAGGATCTGCACAAAGGGCTTCCCCAGCAGAATCATCTATGCTGACTTCAAGCAGAGGTAATGTTCCCCACAACTGCTGAAACGATACGGTAAACAGATGACAACATAGCAATGAAACGACATTTCTCCCTGTTCAGATACAAGGTATTGAATGCTGCTGTCATCCCCGATGGCCAGTTCATGGACAACAAGAAGGCTTCTGAGAAGCTGCTTGGCTCAATTGATGTAAACCATGATGAGTACAAGTTTGGACACACCAAGGTAATATACCGTACACAATTGATGATGAAATGCTTACAATTTATGTTTGCGACCTACATAGGTTATTAAACATCTAATTTACCTGGTAAACATGAAAAATCCAGTAGTTTACGAGAGAAATCCAACTTAATAATATGAAAGGAGAAAATGACTTAATTTAAGAAATGTACTGTATTATAAATCCTCAGCGTGTAATTTCATCAGCATTTATTTCATCCTAATGTCATACATTATTTTGCTTTCTACTTAGAAACAATATGTTAACACTAGAAGTGTTGTGTTGTTTATTCACGTTTATTTTTGTACCTGTTTCTCAGGTGTTCTTCAAAGCTGGTCTGCTTGGTGTCCTTGAAGAGATGAGAGATGAGAAGCTCGCTAATCTGGTAACCATGACGCAGGCACTTGCCCGTGGATACCTGATGAGGAAGGAGTTTACCAAGATGATGGAGAGGAGGTGAGATGGAGATAACGAAAGGAAACATTTGGATTCCAGTATTTACATTCAAATCTTGTTTTTAGGGAGTGATGCATTTGGTTTTACTGTGAAGGTTTTGTTAAAATAATGATGTAACAGTAAAGATGTACACTTGCCATTTTGAAATAATAGCTATCTTGGGCTTGATGGAGTGATAAACTTTACATGTAGAAATTGGTTAAAATGGGTTAGGGTACAACTATGCAATTACATCAATCTATACAATTTCTGTGTCTATCTCTCATTATCAGAGAGTCTGTCTTCACCATCCAGTACAACGTCCGCTCATTCATGAATGTGAAACACTGGCCATGGATGAAGGTCTACTACAAGATCAAGCCTCTTCTGCAGAGTGCTGAGACTGAGAAGGAGCTGGCCAACATGAAGGAGGACTATGGAAAGTGCAAAACTGCTCTTGAAAAGGCTGAGGCTCGCAAGAAGGAGCTGGAGGAGAAGATGGTGTCCCTCCTGCAGGAGAAGAATGACTTGTCTCTCCAAGTTGCATCTGTGAGTGAGCCACGGATGCACATGCGCGTGCACACACACACAAACACACACCACATTAAAGTCTGATTAACCTGTGTTATTCTTAGGAATCAGAGAATCTGAATGATGCCGAGGAGAGATGTGAGGGTCTGATCAAGAGCAAGATCCAGCTGGAGGCCAAACTCAAAGAGACAACCGAAAGACTGGAGGATGAAGAGGAGATGAATGCTGAGCTGACAGCCAAGAAGAGGAAGCTGGAGGATGAGTGCTCTGAGCTGAAGAAAGACATTGATGATCTGGAGCTTACCCTGGCCAAAGTGGAAAAGGAGAAGCATGCCACAGAGAACAAGGTATCAAAATCTGACCAACATCCAAGCAGTAGCTTGTTCAAAGGCACCAAACAATAGTTCTAACTTGAGCTAACTTTGTCTTGTCCAGGTTAAAAACCTGACTGAGGAGATGGCATCTCAAGATGAGAGTGTTGCCAAGCTGACCAAGGAGAAGAAAGCCCTGCAAGAGGCCCACCAGCAGACACTGGATGACCTGCAGGCCGAGGAGGACAAAGTCAACACACTGACCAAGGCTAAGACCAAGCTGGAACAGCAAGTTGATGATGTGAGTGAAGTTATTTTTTCCTGCACAGTTTTGATTTTTATCCAACTTTGCCTCTATCGCTATCGAATTGAATCTCCCTTAATATATTGCTTTTAGTGGGATTCAGTTGGAAAACTGACTAATATAACATGTAATGAATAAATGCTGTTTACGTCAAAGTTTAAGCATGGGAAATGTGTTTTTTTCTCTAGCTTGAAGGCTCTCTGGAGCAAGAGAAGAAGCTCCGTATGGACCTTGAGAGAGCTAAGAGAAAGCTGGAGGGAGACCTGAAATTGTCCCAGGAATCCATAATGGACCTGGAGAACGACAAGCAGCAGTCCGATGAAAAGATCAAGAAGTAAGTATTGTATAATAATTATAGACAGTCTTGACATTATATTGATTTCAATTACTCCAGCAACCATTGCATTGAATTTCCATTTCAACATCGACATTTGACATCCAATGTTCAGTTGCGTCCATAGGTCATCCATTTCACATTGATTGTTAATATTGCTGACCATAGAGTAACGTAATAATAAATCAGATACAATTAGGTGTCTCCCACATGTCTAAATCAGATTCCTCATAGATTACTTCATTGAATACCTTAATCGTTTGCGATAAAAAAGGCTTTTCTTAAAAGAAATACCCAACAACATTTTTTTGATGTGCTTTACTATTGAATCTCCACTCAATGACATGAAACCAAGACCTGACATGGATTCTCTTGTGCACTAAAGGAAGGACTTTGAGATCAGCCAGCTCCTCAGCAAGGTTGAGGATGAGCAGTCTCTCGGTGCCCAGCTGCAGAAGAAGATCAAGGAGCTCCAGGTACGCTGTAGTTGCTGAACAAGTCATATTTCCTGTTCCATTGCTTTGATATTGGACTTTAAAACCCACCATGTCTATTTAGTTCATTTCCTATTGTATGTAGGCCAGGACTTCAAGTCTTTAATGCTAAATATTTCTGTCTGCTGTAGGCTCGTATTGAAGAGCTGGAAGAGGAGATTGAGGCTGAGCGTGCTGCCAGGGCCAAGGTGGAGAAGCAGAGGGCCGATCTGTCCAGGGAACTGGAGGAGATCAGTGAGAGACTGGAGGAGGCTGGAGGCGCCACAGCTGCTCAGATTGAGATGAACAAGAAGCGAGAGGCTGAGTTCCAGAAGCTGAGACGTGACCTGGAAGAGTCCACCCTGCAGCATGAGGCCACAGCCTCAGCCCTGAGGAAGAAGCAGGCTGACAGTGTGGCAGAGCTGGGAGAGCAGATCGACAACCTGCAGCGCGTCAAGCAGAAGCTGGAGAAAGAGAAGAGCGAATACAAGATGGAGATTGATGACCTTTCTTCTAACATGGAGGCAGTTGCTAAGGCTAAGGTCAGTGGTACAAATTAATCTAAACAAAAAGGCAGAATTGATTGAAAACCTTTTTGTGGGTCACAAAGGTTTGTGGAAAGCATTTGAATGTTCAACCTTTTACTAATTCTAAATTCAATCATAAATACAATTAGTAATTGTATATAATGTTACTACATTTGAACAATGTAAGGACTTCACTTCATTTGGAAAGCATTGTGTTACAGTATAACGAAATAACCGTGCAGTATCTGTGTGATTGAAACATGATGTTTGTTTTTACAGGGCAATCTGGAGAAGATGTGCCGTACCCTTGAGGACCAACTCAGTGAGATCAAGACCAAGAACGATGAGAATGTTCGCCAGGTCAACGACATCAGTGGACAGAGAGCCCGACTCCTCACTGAGAACGGTAACAGTTTTTTTCATGGGTCATATTTGATAAGTTCCAAGGCCTAGATATGTTTTCCAATGTTCATATTGAAAACAATCAAAACGAGTGTAATAGAGGATCAGATCAAATGTTGAAGCTTCCTTTATTCCCCGCAGGTGAGTTTGGTCGCCAGCTGGAGGAGAAGGAAGCCCTGGTGTCCCAGTTGACAAGAGGCAAGCAGGCCTACACCCAGCAGATTGAGGAGCTCAAGAGGCTTGTGGAGGAGGAGGTCAAGGTAAAGCAACTAAAGCTGCTCTAAGTTGATCAACCTTAAGAGTTCTAAGGGGTTCGGAGAATACTCTCTTTGGTCCCTTACTACATCACCCACATCTCCTATTATTTTCCTTTAAGGCTAAGAATGCACTGGCCCATGGTGTCCAATCTGCCCGCCACGACTGTGACCTGCTGAGGGAGCAGTTTGAGGAGGAGCAGGAAGCCAAGGCAGAGCTGCAACGTGGCATGTCCAAGGCTAATTCAGAGGTGGCTCAGTGGAGGACCAAGTATGAAACTGATGCCATCCAGAGGACAGAGGAGCTGGAAGAGGCCAAGTAAGTATTAAAAAAATGTAATAGTCATCCTTGAGCTTGAAATACACAAGTAGAAAGTTGATAGTGATTCCTAGTACCCCAATGTAGCTACTGCCAACAACTCCAAGTTTGCAATCAGGACAGAACAACATGGCGATACTTTTTGTGTCAACAGGAAGAAGCTGGCTCAGCGTCTCCAGGAAGCTGAGGAGACCATTGAGGCCACCAACTCCAAGTGTGCCTCTCTGGAGAAGACCAAGCAGAGGCTGCAGGGAGAGGTGGAGGACCTCATGATTGATGTTGAGAGAGCCAATGGCCTGGCTGCCAACCTGGATAAGAAGCAGAGAAACTTTGACAAGGTGAAAAATATCATGCGAGTTCTAGGTTTTGATGTAATTGTAAGTTTTTTATAACATGAATGGACCTGAATCTACAACTGGGGCTTGAGAACTTTCATGTAATCAAAACATCACTGTTGACATGTTGACATGAATTGTTAAAGGCTGCTTTGGTGTGTGCTTCCTCTTAGGTTCTTGCAGAGTGGAAGCAGAAGTTTGAGGAGGGCCAGGCTGAGCTGGAGGGAGCTCAGAAGGAGGCTCGTTCTCTCAGCACAGAGCTCTTCAAGATGAAGAACTCCTATGAGGAGGCTCTTGACCAGCTGGAGACTCTGAAGAGAGAGAACAAGAACTTGCAACGTGAGATCAATGTAGTGTGTGGTGTTTTTACAGTATGGAAAGGAGAGAAATATTTATCATCTCGCATTATACTGTGAATTAGTTGTATTTACAGAATCAACAACTGGGCAAAAAATGCTTCCTGTTGAACTGGCATTGGATCCAGTAGACTAAGCTTGCTAATTGAACAAGCTTCTGTTTCAAATTACAGAGGAGATCTCTGACCTGACCGAGCAGATCGGAGAGACTGGCAAGAGCATTCATGAGCTGGAGAAGGCCAAGAAGACAGTGGAGACAGAGAAGTCTGAGATCCAGACAGCTCTGGAGGAGGCTGAGGTACAGACTCCACTCAATTTCTGGAATAATGTGGAAATTATAAACTTTCTAAGGATGACCCAGATAAAGCATTACTTAATTTTTTGAAAACATTCCTTTATTTAGGGAACGCTGGAGCATGAAGAGTCCAAGATTCTGCGTGTGCAGCTGGAGCTGAACCAGATCAAGGGTGAGGTGGACAGGAAGCTGGCAGAGAAGGATGAGGAGATGGAGCAGATCAAGAGGAACAGCCAGAGAGTGCTGGACTCCATGCAGAGCACCCTGGACTCTGAGGTCCGCAGCAGGAATGATGCCCTGAGAGTCAAGAAGAAGATGGAGGGAGACCTGAATGAGATGGAGATCCAGCTGAGCCATGCTAACCGCCAGGCTGCTGAGTCCCAGAAGCAGCTGAGGAACGTTCAGGCGCAGCTCAAGGTACTGTGATTGTTGACCATAGTGATGATAAGACTGCAGTGAACCACGTTAATACTTACTTCAGACCATTACTGTAGATCTAGACTCAAAATAGGGGATCAAATATCCATATGAGATGATATTTGTTTTAGTTTGGAAAACTTGTGTGCATTTATATAGAAGGGCAATTTATAATATCTACCTTACAAAGAACAGTACACTTTCTGGTACAAACATATACTGCTGAAGTAGTAGAGGATGATTTAAGAAATACTGTACACAATACTGTACGCATCTTCTCATTCTCTCTGCACTCTGTGGTGTTTTTAGGATGCCCAATTGCACCTAGATGATGCCGTCCGGGCTGCAGAAGACATGAAGGAACAGGCTGCCATGGTGGAACGTAGAAATGGTCTCATGGTGGCTGAGATTGAAGAGCTGAGAGTGGGTCTGGAGCAGACAGAGAGAGGCCGCAAAGTGGCCGAGCAGGAGCTGGTGGACGCCAGCGAGAGAGTGGGACTGCTGCATTCTCAGGTGTGGATGACACACACAAACATTCTCAACGCATAGTTAAATGTAATTTGCAGCCAAGGTTGTTTTTTTTGCTTTATCTCTCTTGTGTACTCTCTTCCAGAATACCAGCCTGTTGAACACCAAGAAGAAGCTTGAGACTGACCTGATTCAGGTGCAGGGAGAGGTGGACGACATTGTCCAGGAGGCCAGGAATGCTGAGGAGAAGGCCAAGAAGGCCATCACTGATGTGAGTCTGGCTAAGTAGCACAGTACAGTCACTATTCAGTCATTACATTACTTACATTGCAATCAAGGCCATATCAAAGCAATAACAAACTGCCATATCATCATACAGTAGCCTACCCATTATGGTAGCACACATGACACCTTGTGACCATGTTCTAGTGATTACTTCATAACTTATGTGTTCACAATTCAAGTGTCGACCCCCACTGATCCATCCAAGTGGAATGCAGAAACATATTAGCGGGTGCTGATTCTGATGCAGTTCAGTTCACACAAGGCTTTGTCCATTCCACTAGTATCTGGTTGCGATAATATTATTCTTACCTGGCACAATATACTATGTGTATGTCTAGTTCCTCAATTCAACCAAGCTGGAATCTGTTGTTGCAGGCGGCCATGATGGCAGAAGAGCTGAAGAAGGAGCAGGACACCAGCTCTCACCTTGAGAGGATGAAGAAGAATCTGGAGGTGACAGTCAAGGACCTGCAGCATCGTCTGGATGAGGCAGAGAACCTAGCCATGAAGGGTGGCAAGAAGCAGCTCCAGAAACTGGAGTCTAGAGTAAGTTTGTGAAAGGAACAAAATGTCCCTGTTGCCCTGAGAAAGCTAAAATATGTATAAGCATTTTTTACCAGCATAATACGGTTGATAAGGAACTTGTAGCATGGGAGCGATTGATTGACGATGAGCTCTTATTCTCCACCCAGGTGCGTGAGCTGGAGACTGAGGTAGAGGGTGAACAGAGGAGAGGTGTAGATGCAGTCAAGGGAGTCCGCAAGTATGAGCGCAGAGTCAAGGAGCTGACATACCAGGTAATGTAACACCACACTCACTACACTGAACATATTTATAACGTCTGCATATTTTAAAAATCATTACGTTGTGTACAAAAAATAAAATGTCCTCTCTTTGTCAGACTGAGGAGGATAAGAAAAATGTCACCAGACTTCAGGACCTGGTGGATAAGCTGCAGCTTAAAGTGAAGGCTTACAAGAGACAGGCTGAGGAGGCTGTAAGTCTACCCCTATCTTATTTGTAGCCTTGCGTATGTAAAATAAATTAAATACTAATTTGATTACTAGAAATTTCCTAGTTTTCGGTGTATATCACTAAAGCTTTCCCAATTGTATTTTTTTATTCATGTAAATGATTGTTGCAGCAAGCCCATTTACGTTTTTAAGAAATCTTTTGAAAATGACTTTATCCCAGGAGGAGCAGTCCAACTCCCACATGTCCAAGTTCAGGAAGGTTCAGCATGAGCTGGAGGAGGCTGAGGAGCGCGCCGACATCGCTGAGTCTCAAGTCAACAAGCTCAGGACCAAGAGTCGTGACTCTGGAAAGGTTAAGACCTGCTGATGCCACAAGAGTTCACACAAGAAATAATGCATTCCAGGGTTTTGTCAGACCATTTGTTAAATAGAACAATTCAATCCAATAATTCCCTGTTTCTTTCTTCCAATCAGGCTAAAGAAGCGGAATAGACGCTCATCTGAACAAGACTCGGTGCCTCAACATTGCTATGTTTCATAAAATATGGTTTACATTGTGATATTTTGAGAGTTTTTCCAAATAAATCTGTCTTCAAAAGTTCATGGCTTGTGGATTTGTTGTAGGAGGTAGAAATGTGTCTAAAGTTGTCTACACTTTGTCTAAACTTTGCAGTAGTACGTAGTTTACAAAGGTCAATCAATCACATGACGCATAAACGTCTGCATCTAAATGAAGTCAGAAACAAAAGGCCTGTGAAGTCTTTGGAAGAAATGATGCCATGTTGTGTCAGTAAAATCAAATTGAAAATGTGGGTACTTTGGTGACTACAAGGAATTAAAATATACTGATTAAATCATTATAATTTGTCACATAAATGAAGAACAATCCAGATAGAATGTCCATTCTCTTACACATGTCCTTATTTCTAATGAAATAATGAGCTGTGGCAATCATGCCACAGATAGATATACAAACTGACACAGACAGAAATTCCAGCCTTTATAGTTAGGCTACAAATGTTATTGCAATCACCAGGCATTGAGGATATAAAATACAGAGATGTACAAGTTGTTCCTGATTATAACCTGCATGGTAATTAAACGTAGGTCTGAGGCTATAATTGTATGCAGAGGGAAAACCTGTCCATACCTTCTCATTTGAATGACATTGTTCAAAATAAAAGTGTTTTGGTATCTTGAATAAACGCATCTATCGATGTTTGCTTATTGCTCTGGTAATGTAATCTCAAACTACAGTAGACCATTGGCCCAAAGTCAGAACACAACATTCTGAAGGTGACAGAGGTATTGTTTAAATATGTACATAATGTATTTATTTTGAGACTTGCAATATATTTCATTCAGTGATGTGACAGTTTACCTTATTTGCTCAATAGTCATGAGTTAGGTTTTTTCTGTTTTATATAAAAATATATTCATTTTTTATTATTTAACTGTCTAATAATTCAATGGAATCGTTGGAATAGCTTTCATGTCCAGCTGTCAGTGTATGTTTTATTTTGGAGTTTGTTCATTTGCCCAGTAAAAAGCATGCTTGTTACAGTACATGTGAGTTGCCATGTGATGGCACTAAAGTGAAGCATGTCTTCCATCTCCCCACTAGGGACCTTCCTGCTTTCCTCCATGACATGAGAGGGATGATGGAGGGATGACTGTTTGACAGCATATCAAGCATGTGAAAATAAGAGAAGGAAAAAAACGCTGACAAACTTCAAAGTTCCACAGTATGAAATAGCACCATAGATATGGAACACATTTTCTCTGGTAATTTTTGTCAAAACTATCATTCTAAATTGGACACAGAAAACAGGCCACTATCAAAAAGTATCTTAGGATCTGTGCTTGTCTGGCAATCTACTGGTGAAGCACAGAAGCTACACTTCAGGTTTGTAATATATGTGATTGTACCGTATAGAACCAATAAATTAGCATGAAATCCTAATCCTCACCAGTAAATCCACACAAAAGCTTTATTCATAGAATTGCACAGAATGGTCTCCCAATGTCTTTTTGATTATGCATACATAAATATATAACCACACACACAATTGTGTGTGTATATATTTACACGTACACAGACAAATCTAACTCTCAATTCAAGCTTGGTAGCAGCTATTCTATCTGGCGTAGGAGGTGTAGAGTTGTACAAATACAACAGTAGTGCTATTGCTAATAAATGTAGCAGTTCGCATGAGCTCCACAGGTTTACATGCAGTCAAGTTTGGATATTGTTGTTCACAAGATCAAGAATGTGGATCCAGAATACATTTAACCTTTTATAATTACGATACAATGATAACATGGCCAAGAAGGACCAAGAAACTGAATCACCACTCCCATGTCCTGAACACCCTTCCCTCATTTTCTACACACATTCATAAAGCACACACATACACATGCAGAACATCCAGCAAATAAACGCAATAATAACATTATGGTAACACATTGCTATTGGCCATTTCTTATTCATAATATTATGCTAAACAGTGATTGTCAAGTACTTCTATTCTTGGGCATCAATGACCAATGGCATAAACCACACCTAACAATGAGAAACACCAGCAATAGCATGTGTGTGTGACAGGTAGGCATTAGGCTTTAGGCACAGTTGTTGCATAGTTTTTGCCTGCTTTCTCACTATCTGAAGTCCACTAGGAAAATGTAGGCCAAATATATTGCTGTTACTCCCCTGCCCCATCTCCAGGGGTAACCTGCTTGGTACAGTTAGTGCTTCTTTATACATCTTTGCAATATCACAAAGAGCCAATGTGCATCAGGGACTACATTATCAAAGAACATTTCAAGTCAAATCATCATATAATTGTATTTACTTACAATATGGGTCAATAGTCAGGAGTCAAGAGATAAGTTTGATGAACATCATGGAGTAAAATACTTAAACTCAGGTTAAGATCAATCTGCAAAACGTTTCAGGAAGATCCTTTATTTTGTCACCCCTCCAAAAAATCCCACATGGGACTTCTCCAACTGTTTAGAGAAAACTCTAGTTCAATACTAGACTGAATAGCTGATTCAGTCTAGTATTAATCTTTATGTAAACCCTGAATAAGCCTTAATATCTGTTCAGGACTAGTTTTAATATGTACTCAAAATTAGATTGTATCTGTGTCCTGAAAATCAACCCAGTGTTTGGCATAAAGGTCATTTCAAGTTTGGTTGGATACCCATGATGGTATCTTCAGCTTTCTTATGTGTCTGCATAATGACCTGCAGCTGCCAGTATCGGAGGTAGACCCACATCAGGCTGCCATTCCTCCTCTTGTCCATGTTGGTGATATCAGCACAGTACCGGTCGTTCTTAAAAATGTCCTTAAGGTCCTTCTCTAGGTCGATGTCTCCTCCCAGCGGCTCCTTCACCACCTTCACCAGGAGGTTCTTCTCGATCTCGTGCCTCTGTTCCTTGGGCAGAATGAGGCTGCAGTAGATGTTCTGCCTTTCCACCAGCTCTCTCTCCAGCTCCTTCAGCGTGCCCGACGCCTGCCGGTACCATTCGCTTTGCCGGTCCAGGGAGTGGCGCAGAACGGCCCCGGCAGCACCAGACTCTAGAACCCTCCTCTTCTCCTGCTCCAGACACTCCCTCTCTTGCTGCAGCTGCTTGCGTTCCTCCATGAGCTGCTGGCTCTGGGAGATGAGGGCCTTGCGGTAGCCCACGACACGCTGGCGCTCCGTCTCCAGCTTCAGCTCGAGCTGGGCGGCCGCGCGGCGGTTCTCTGTCAGTGAGTCGCGGTACTTGTCCTCAAGGTCGTTGGTCAACGTCGACATGTTCTTGTTGTACTGGGCCCTTATGCTCTGGATCTCTTTCTGGGACTCACGGCTCCAGATCCAACCTGAGGAAATGGAAGGCTGACGTGAAGAAGGAACCAACAGGCTAATTTTCCTTAGTACAGCATTATCACCAAATGTGTTATACATTCTTTTCACAACACTGTTAAATCGCAAATTTTAATCAATTCATCATTTGTAAACTAGTCCAAAGAACATTTTCAGTGTATGCACATGCATATTTGTTACAAAAAATGTTGGTGGTGACTTTGTCTTGACTGAAAAGAGCACATGTGTATGTGGCACACAGCTTACGGAAGGCAGCCAGTCCCAGCATGGGCACAAGCAGGGCATAATTCCATTGGTTGCCATCTGCAGGACCTCTTTCGGGTTCCGGCCTAACAGGGATATTCCACCTGGGGGGGTCATTCAGGTTGTTCATGGAGCTAGTCTAAATACGGAGCGCAGACAAAATAAGACATCAGTACAGTAACTAGTTGAAGACATCACAGGAGGGTTTGTTGCATTGAATCTACCTTGGACACCTGACCTTGACGTCAGTCTAAGGAAATCCATGACGTGCTTCTAATGAAGTTGACAGTCATTAATGGCATGTACAGACATGGTTGGTGCACTTTCTTGTTAGACGAGTTGTTCAAATGCCAGCCTTAAAATCTTAAATGCTCAAGGCTAGCAACAATGGGCAATGGCGGTGTATGTTAAAGAACTTAATTGTCAAACAACAACAGCAGCAAATACCATTTCTGCTGGTTAGCAAGACAGATAAACACCTAAAACGTGCCAGTGGTCATTAGACAAAGTAAATAGGATATGGAAGTTAATTACTGGATAGGTTTGTTAGCAAAAAACTAGTTCGACAGGTAACCATTTACTGTAGACATTACTTGCTTAGCAAATCGAATATGAAACTGACTTCACCTCGGATCAAGTCCAGGCCTTTCCTGTACCAGGCTAGCTAGCATAAGAGTCAATACCCTGCACTTCTACAACAAACAGCACCGCATTGAGATCTGAATCTGTAGTGCTAGTAATTAGATCATATGTTTACACAGACTAATGTGTCGCTCACCTTGAGAACGAGAAGCAAGCTAGATAAAACAGCTATGCATCTGTCCCTCCACTGATTATACAATGTTTTTTTCGCAAATGTATTTATTAAACTATACCAAGCTACGATTCGTGCTCTTTAGGGGGGACTTTCGACGGCAGTAGACGTATAGTTAAGACAACACCAACATTCTACTTAAGGCAGGAAGCTTTGGGAAATCCACTATTGTATTTTTGACAGTAGGCTCTTTTAACCTAAATGTATGTCACTTAAAGTTCACGTTATATGTTTAAACCATTGTTCAAATATACAAAACTCCCCCGTATTTTGGAAATGGTTTCTTCTTGTGGGTAGTTCCAGAACTGCCATGCACCTTCACAGTACATATAGTCGCTTGTTGTACTACGCTAGTACAAAACGCGTCAGAAATATAAATACAACGTAAACGAAATGGCAGACATTATCATTGATTTTGACAATGAAACTATGAGAACGAAAGATTAAACGCCTTTGTACCACTGTAATGCTGAAATCAATTCTTAGTTCATACTTTAACTCAATCAAAAGATGCCGAAGTTTGAAACCGTACGAGTTTGAATGGGGACTTTTTTTTTTAGGGTTCCTCCCGTAGTATTTACCCGGTGGGATCTTATTAGTTCTCTGTGTGGACACGACCAGTACTTGTCTCCCACACCAATTGTCTCTCCTACACTCCTACAGTCGTGTTGTCCGTAACATTTGCTCATATTCTGAAGTGTGGTTAAGTAGGACAACGTTTTCGTTGCCAGGTGGTGCTATGATACATCCTAGTGTTGGAGTTCATTGATGTCGGTCTTTAATAGTTCTCATTCCCAAGTTAATTTTACCAGCCGAACCGAAAAGACGGGAGTTTTCTATTTTATGTTAAATATACTCAGGGTTCAGAGTTAACTTCGCAGTTTGCTGAACTATAGGTTTAATATTTACATCTAACAGGCGCTTCATTTCAGTCTTTGGTAAAGTAATATATCTGGGCTGATTCTGAAGGATGCTTTGACACTGTGTGAGATGTAGATGTAGCTGTCCTCATCTTAAAGAGCTTAAAGAAGACATGACCCATATATTAACTCTTGGTTATTTCTTCTGGCAGCATGCATTTCAATGCCTGTAAACCAGATTAGATAGAAATGAAACATTCTTATGCTTGAGGCCACCAAGATAAAACATGTGATTTGTCGTGTTCATAATGGTTTTACTCATTTCCCCCTTTTATTTCAACAATCTCATTTGTGTCTTTCAATGTGCTTCTTACTTGACCATTTAAGTCAAATCTCTCACTTGGCTGTGGAGTACTGTAGTGACACGCCTAGCCCCCGACTTCCCCAGCTGCACCAAGAGGACTAGATGTGATGTGTACCATGTAGGTTCAGTTCACTAATGCACTAAGCCCCTGTGGAGACGCACGACACGTCTCGACAGGTACGTAGGAAGGCATACCTTCTTCTGACAGTGGAAGGACTGGGACTAAGTTCGAGGGACATACAGCATCAAGGTAAACTGATGGAGAATTAAGATTGACCACATCAGGTCAGTGCCATGCATGTCTTTGTTGCTTGTGTTCATCTCTGGGTGAGGGACAAGGGACTGCCTCACACTGGAAGACTGGTTCACACGCTTAGTCATTTTTTGTTTATGTCAAGCAGTGGCTTATTCAAATTACCTAAAGGATTAAAGATAATTGCACCAAAATCTTGAATTGAACACTACCCTTTTGGCAGAGACTACTGTAGTAACGGTAAGGTACATGGGGATAGTAGACCTGTGCTCTCTCACGTTTATCTTAGAAAAGCAATTTATCAAATCATCTTTTGTGTCGCTTTTTTGGCTTTCCATTCAAGCCACATATAGTATTTAGCAGATGTATCGCACAAAAATGAATTTTCAGAAAATATTTGCTGTTGGCATATTTTCTCTGTGAATATCTTAATGTTTTTTGGTGGACACATTTCTGCCTGCTTAGGCTCTGTCTCAGTTCTATATCCTCCAGCAGTACCCAGGTATTCACTTCATCACATGGACTCAAAAGACGTCCAAAAGAGATATGTTTGGGGGCTAATTTTGCCTGTACAATCAAGTCTTGTTTAGATTGAACTTGCTACCGCATTGACCCACCTGTCACCTGGAATCATGGGATTGGTTCTGAGAGCAGGGGTCCTGCTCCTGGGGGCCCTCCAGCTGTTGGCTCAAGACCAGGATTATGATGACATGGTTATCAGGCCCAGAGACATCCTTGGTAAGGCCAAAAGAGGGGTCTCTGGGCTGGCTGGTGCTACTGACAATCAGTCAACAAGCACATTACACTTTACACTTCAACATGACGAACATAACGTGACTGTTCAACATAATACCTTCTGATTAATAAATGTGTTAGGGCCTTACAGATGGAGCCGTAAATGCTCCAATGACTATCAATAACCATATGTATCCAATAAACATACCTGCTGACTCTTCATGTTTCTGGTCAGATGCCAGTGGCCTGTGCCCGGTGAACGTGTACTTTGCCATCGACACCTCAGAGAGCGTGGCTCTGAAGGAGCAACCCTGGGGAAACCTGGTTGAGGAGCTGAAAGTCTTCATCAAACTGCTAGTGGAGAAGCTGGATAGGTCCCTCACGTCCACCTCCATCACACCCACCTCATCCTCTGCCTTCAGCTCCAGCAAGATCCGCTGGGCTTACGGTGGCCTGCATTTCTCAGACCGCGTGGAGATCTTCAGCAACGTTGAGACCGACGCGCCGACGTTTCTCTCCCGGCTACAGCTTGTTCGTTACATCGGCCGCGGCACTCACCTCGACTGCGCCTTGAGAAACGTGACGGAACGAGTGCGTTTGGCCGGTCGCAGTAGGAGGCCGAGGTTGCAGTATGCCGTGGTGCTGACAGATGGATTCATCACAGGAAGCCCTTGCGGTGGGGTCCAGCAGGCCGCAGATGAAGCAAAGGGGGCGGGCATGAAAATATTTGTGGTGGCTACGGACAAGGAGACGGTGGAGAACGAGCTAAAACAGATTGCTAGTCCGCCTGTGGAGGTGTACAGGAGAGACTACCTGGCATATCCCAGCAACCCCCGTCAGGCAGCAGTAAACAGCATAGCTGAGAGCATAGTAAGTTAATTTTGGGGTCATTGTGAGTTGAAATAGTGGCACTAGTACTACATCAGTGCCAGTTCAAAGGAAGAATGCCACAACTGCACCTCTATATGTCCTTGTTAGATAGCCTGGGCCTTAAAGTAGCAGCTTTACTGGTCCATCGCCTTAGTGTGAGAGTAGAGCTGTAACATGGATGCATGTTGTATTAGACATCTGTTTGTGCTCGACTTACTGTAATTTCTTTTCCTAGATGAAACATGCCGAATATGAGGTAAGTATATCTATGGTTAATCAGCACTTAGTCTGAATACTGAAAAACCTACTGTAATTGAAAATCCTGTGGTATTTACCAGTGCCAGGTACCCATTTGTGTCCAAAGTGATGGATTTCCTGGTGAAAAGGGGTATAAAGGATTGAAGGTAAGCAAGATTTTACCATGTAAGTCTTGATTTACTATATATTTCCAATACAGTTAGAACGAGGAGACAGATGACGTTTTTGTTCGTAGGGCGAGAAGGGAACTGCAGGTGCAATTGGAGACCCTGGTCTCCCTGGACAACAGGTACGATCAACCGTAATACAGCTGATCTGGCAACAGGAACGATGAAAAATACTCATAATTGTATGAGAAAGATTACTCATGATACTCATGATTGACTTATGGTTGAAATATGTTTTCACAGGGGGACCTCGGTGTTGAGGGACCAATTGGTTTGTCTGGTCCAAAGGTGAGAAAGCATTTAGTAGTAAATGAGGGAACAATACTGAAATCCATCATGTGTTGCTTTATTAGAACAGTTTCTCATACATGAGAAATGTTTACTCTGTCAACAGGGATCTCCTGGACTGAAAGGAGAAAAGGTAAGACAGTAGAAGAGGTTGCAGACTGCGCTGACCTGTCCTGAGATATGATCGACTTCCGAACGTGTCCCGAATTTCTCCCTAAAGCACTATCGAGGCTGCTGAAAAGTACAAGCACAGTAAATTCTGTGCTTGTATATCTTGCATGGCGAATAAAACCAATTCTGATTCTGAAGTCATTGAAGAACATGGCTTTCTGAGAAATTGTGATTCTGTTTGACAGGGCGATTTTGGAACTTCCGGGACAAAGGTACTTAGTTTGATCTTCTGCCGTCTGGTTTGATTAGTGTGTTATGTCGTTGTTGTTGTTATCTGTCATACTGATGGACTCAACTTGATCTTTTTAGGGTCAAAATGGAGCTGCTGGGTATGATGGCACTGATGGAGAAAAGGTTTGTCTAATTTTCATCCGTTTTTGAGAGCACCTGTACATATTGTATCATGTACTGTATGTGTTCATATGGGGTTCTTTGTGTGCACAATTCTAATCTTTTTTTACATTTTGGAACTGAGTGTCAGTACCTCCAGCATCCAGAAGAGTAGGCTTGTTAGTGTGCATGTTACCTCTAGCTCTGCTAAATGTGTTCATGTCAGCTCATGTAATCTACACGCTCCTGTGATTATGTTATCTGACGAGAGAAAACTCCTTTTGCAGGGGAAAACTGGCACCATGGGTACACCTGGATGCAAAGGAGACCCAGGCATGCCAGTAAGATGTAAAACATCTCAACAAACATTTCTCTTTCTGAGATTATGTGACTGTACTGTATGCCTCCGCCTGTAGTTTATTAGACATTGAAAAGGGACTCTGTTACAGACTTTAGTCAGTGAGTGTTTATCTTAATCTAAGTCTGCGACAAACCGTCTCAATGATACCACTACACTTTGAATTCCCTTTGATTTTGTTTTAGGGAGATCCAGGTTATCCTGGGGACTTTGGGGTCAAAGGTGAAGCAGGGACAACAGGGGAAAAGGTCTGTGGTGTCCATGAATAAAGCATCTCAATACATTTGTGATAATTTTCACAATGACTGTACGTTTGAAAGTAAGATTTTTGTGTGGCTGTATTTTGTCATGTTGTGTACAGGGTGCTGTTGGCCCGAGTGGAAGACCAGGACCTCAGGGGGAACGTGGCAGCCTAGGGGAAAAGGTTTGACATCATCAGAACATAATCAAACATTAACAGACAGGATTCTCATGACCACATATTCATATGTTTTCACACTTATATATACGTATATTCAATATTTTGTCAATTCCAACTGTCTCAATACATCTAGCAACACAGATTCAATCTGTTACAGGGTATCGCTGGCTATGCAGGAAACACAGGTCTGTCCGGAAGTAAAGGAGCAAAGGTAGACCATCTCTCTCTTTGAACGTCAACGAATGCAAAATAGTAGGGCTTGAATGATCTTGAAGCACGTACTACCACAGTAGCTGTGACAACGATCTGATGAGGAGTGGTTGGAAAGCCAGAGTTGAAGTACAGCAAGAAGATGATGTAATGGGTGGCAGGTGTGGAGGGTTCAGGCAGGATGATGCAGGAACCAGCAGAGGGTGGAAAGGATCCAGGGACCAGGCAGGGACCAGGCAGGGACCAGGTAGAGACCAGGCAGGGACCAATCAGGGACCAGGCAGGGACCAGGCAGTGGCTGACTGCAGTGGCTGTTACAGTGGCTGTGTGTGGTCTTGTGCTCTTGTGTGTCGCACTGCACGATTAATAAATGTGTCTTCGTCTCAACCATGTTTTGGACGGCCTGTTTGATAACTTCTTAGGCACAGAAGGAGGAAACCAGGCTGTTTACTTCGTACTTCATATTTTTGCACACATGAATACAATTATATTTTCGCATACATTATGGGTGTTTGAGTCTGAGAAATACAATGCACATTCAGAGAGAGGAAACTGAGATGTCTTATTCTTTTTCTAGATGCAGATGACAGTATGATGACAGAGTTCAATGTCATCGTCATGTTTTTAATAACGCCTCATGGCAGGGTCTGTCTCCGTGGTTAGATCACCACTACATATGATCAGGAGGTCCATTCCACATTTAACAACCATGTCTGTCCCATAGGGCCAGTCTGGACCTGCAGGGGCTCCAGGAGATGATGTAAGTGCTAGATGGATGGTTGTCATCTTTGGTTGCAACAGCGTATGTCGCAGTTGTTTCATTTGAAGGTCCTATTTTCCAGGGCATCAGAGGGGATAGTGGAGTTGCTGGTCCACAGGGGAGGATAGGAAGAAAAGGAGCCAAGGTACTCTCACAATCCTGATACAATTTACAGCCTCAAATCATGTCTACAACACAATATCGTTTGTTTTCACTGTCTGGTTTACTTACAGGGAGAGCTTGGGCCAGAGGGTGAGAGGGGACTCACAGGAGACCCAGGAGCAGCAGGCTCCACAGTGAGTCAACTGCTAATGAATCCCATGAAAGGCTACCTGTGAAAGAGGAGTGTGAAAGAAAATTCTGATGGCACCGTGTAGATATGAACAGTCATGAATGGCGGTTTCATTACAATTTATTTAGCAAGTACAAGTACATAAGATATTAACAAAGCGCTTTGTGATCAGTCTTTACGGAGGACGTGATAGCCACAAGTCGTTCGTAAGAGTGATGACAAACATCCCTTAAACACTTCTTTAAATACATTTAGAACAAATGGTCTTGTATTTGGTCAATCAATCAATAAAACAACCTCTGTGATTGGTTAACTCTACTCAGTGACAGCTTGAAAATATGCATCTCCATAGCCATTGTCCTACAGTTCTTTGTTATGGCTTATCTCCCCCAAACTGCAAATAAGGCCAAAAGTTGTTGACCAGTCAAATGGTAAATTGGCCCTTGTATGGTTATCTTTAACAATACAGTTGCTCCAGACCAACTGTCTCCAGACTTAACATCTCCTGGTTAGGTGTCAAAGAACCACAGGTGGCCTCTCCACCAAATGGGGTCAAATTAACATACATTGTATCAAACTTGAACACATGTTTTGTATCCTTATTCTAAAATTCCACCACAGGAGTCAAGTGAATCGTTTTGTATTTTTTCAGGGCGCCCCAGGTTTCCCAGGGGTCCGTGGTCCCGCTGGTGACAAAGGAGAGTTGGGAGCTCCGGTAAGTGTCCAGAGACCGTGTAACTTCTCTGTGGATAAGATATGTGGATAAGATATCCCAATAATAGATCACTCTCTCTCTCTCTTTCTCTCTCTCTCTTTCTCTCTCTCTTTCTCTCTCTCTCTCTCTCTCTGGGTGTTTCTCCAGGGTTCCCAGGGACAAATAGGGGAATTTGGACCCAGAGGAGATGCAGGGGGCCCAGGAGCAAAGGTGAGATGGTCCGGCTTATCCACTCACACTCCTCTTAGTCCTCTATAATCAGGAGACTTTTAAACCCACTCTTACAGCCAAAAGACCACCAGGAAACCCTTGGTCAGATAGTAAACACCTGAGGTTGGTGAGTGAGTGACTTTGGTTTATCTCAGAAATAGCGCTACTTAATCTTGCTTACAGGTTCCAACAGAGGTCAGTATTGACACAGAAGAGGGAATGTTGAGGTTAGGGTACAGTAAACTCAGAATCAAGACCCGCTTTGACAAACAGTGACTGAGTGGTAAGAAGACATAGCGGCTTTGTTCAGTGTTGACATGCACGGTCTCACAGTGATGACAAATCTTCCGTCTCACACACAAATCCTCCATCTCAGAATGCGGAAGAAAGTTAGGATAGTCAATAAATAAAATAGAATTTTCTCAAAACTGAGAAAATTTAATTTTCTCAAAAATCTAGAAACATTTTTGCCTCCAAAGACCATTAATAATACACAGTTTATTTAATTGTATTGCATTCAAGGGAGAGAAAGGAAAAGATGGCTACAACTACCCAGGACCCAGAGGCGAACAGGTATTCATCTAAACCGATGTCTTACTCAGCTATGCTTTTGACTGTCAGCTTCATCTTAAAACTCCTTGCTCCCCCCACCTTCTCAGGGTGGCAGAGGAGACCCTGGCCTACTTGGCTTACCGGTAAACAGAAATACCACCTTCATTTAATACAGTAAATATACAGTTCACCTCTTTCCCCCCCCCACACATATTGAATGTTATATAACTGTAAAATGTATGTTTCCATAACACTGACCTGCAAAGGGCTCCAGAGGGAACTATGGCAACAAAGGAGGGGAAGGTTCCAAAGGGGGGATAGGAGAGCCAGTAAGTGTTGAAACACGGATTAGTGGAGCCGCAGAGAGTTCTGGTGATGTTGTTTGAGTAATTCCCCTGCCTTCCCGCAGGGAGAGCCAGGGTCTGAGGGGAATCCAGGAGACAGAGGAATAAGAGGGCCGCCTGGGTCCTCAGTGAGTCACTTACCATAGATATATTCATACCCAAATTACACAAATTACAATTAATTGTGAGGCACCCGCATTGCTAGTTGATTATTCTGCATCATTTAGCAACATTTTGTTAGATAGTCGCTTATTTTTGTTTGGTTTTTGCTATTGCCTGTAGGGATCCCCTGGCTCACGTGGGCGCTCAGCACTGACTGTGAGTAATGGACACTGTAAAGGATAGAATACAACAGACTTATGTACAAAGGGCGGGTGTATCAATATACATCTATTACATATCCTCTTCTGGAGGAATAGAATACTAAGAAATATCATCTTGGCTTGGCAGGAGTGCGAAGTCATGGGACATGTAAGAGAAACGTGTGGATGCTGTGGTAAGAATGACCACCACCTGTCCAATGCTTTGAGTATAATACCCATAACATGTTTCTAAGTGTTTCTGCCTTTTTTGCAGACTGTGTGAAGATGTGTCCTCCTCTCGACCTGGTGTTTGTGATTGACAGCTCTGAGAGTATAGGGAAAACCAATTTCAGCTTGGCTAAGAACTTTGTTCTCAGCATGGCAAACAGACTGGGGTCAATGGCCAAGAACAAAACTGATCTATCAGGTAAATTCAAAATGTGTTTTATAAAATTGTCCTCGTCAGTTGACCTCATCAAAGCTATCATAATTTACAGTGCTTCTATCGGAAACCAAATATCGATCTTTTTTTGGTTCTGTCATTGGATGGCAGGCTCCCGTTTTGGTGTGGTCCAGTACAGTCACTTTGGAGCTGTTCAGGCTATCCGGATGGATGACAACACCGTGACCTCTCTGACCTCCTTCAAGGTCAAGGTCAAGGCCTTGGAGTGGATTGCAGGAGGCACCTGGACCCCGTCCGCCCTGAGGTACACCTATGATAACCTGATCGTCCCCGGGCGCAGGCCTGGCACCAAGGTACCCTCCCCTCTCTTCAGAGCTTCCGTGACACATTAGATGAAAGGACCTCCTTTCTATGTCTACTGCAATTGCCTCCAGCCTCTTTAAATGAAATTAATGAAGTGTGATAGACTTATCCACCTGACCGCCGCGGTGCTAATGTGATTTGAAGTTCAACATGATGTGATTTGGTTTGATGGTATTTTCACCCGAAGGTAATGGCAATAGTCATCACGGATGGCCGGTACGACCCTAAGGATCTGGATAGTCTGGGGTCTCTGTGTGGCGGGGTGGATGTGTATGCTGTTGCCATAGGCGACATGTTCAAGACCGGAGCTGAAAGGCAGAACCTGGAAAGGATAGCCTGCAATATGACCGACCGGGTGAAGACCTTGAGCGTGTACGCAGAGCTGACAGCGGAAGACTTCCTGGAGGAGGTTGAACAGTTGCTTTGCCCAGGCAAGTCTACTGTCATGAGTTTATGTCGACAAAAGCAAGGCCTTCCTTTGATTTTTAACGTCTCGTGCCATGAAATATGATAGATGTTTTTCAACCAATTTTGTTTCTTCATTTACACTTCTTCAGATCCAGAAACGATCTGTCCTGACCTGAGATGTGCCCAGGGCAAGTATTTGACTTTGTAATGCTGATTGCACATGCTTCCTCACACATACCCCCCCCACACTCACAGACATAGACAGCAGATTTCAGAGGTAACACCTAATTACATCCTCAACACAGCTGGTTTTGTCATTTATCACAGATATCAATGTGGCTCCCCTGGTCCAGCGCCCTGTCGATATCCTGTTCTTTGTGGATGGCTCTGAGAGAACAGGGCCGGGAAACTTCCGGACAGTTCTGGGCTTCATCAACCGTCTGGCCCAGGAAATACCTCTGTCCAATGGGGACATGGACCCAAAGGGGGCTCGCTTTGCTGTCCTGCAGGTTGGAGGGGAGCAAGACCCAGAAGTCCTTCTTGACTTCTCCTACAGTTCCAGCAGCATCAGCTCCCTGGCCTCCCAGGCTGTGTACCGCGACTCCTCGGCCAGACTAGGAGGAGCCATCCTCTTCGCTGCGAAGAACCTGGTTATGAGCCCAGGAGGTCGATTCCGAGGAGTCCGGAGAAATGCTGAGATTTCGTTTGTGTTCGTGACCGACGGGGTGGTGTCTGATAGGAACATGGTGCAGGCTGTGGAGGCCATGAGGAAAGCCAACGTAGTTAGCTTAGCAATTGCAGTGGGCCCAGAGGTAGACAGAGCCAGGCTTCTGCAGCTTACTTTAGGGGACAAGTCTCTCATCTTCAACCTGAAGAGCTTTAGGGAGATGACTGCTCCAGGTGTGGTGAGGTCTATTGCTCGCTGTCTCGGTTGACTGACATTGACAGTGCTATTGTGTTATTTTCCAAAAACAATACATTTGAATCCCTGAGCAATTAGTTTCTTGTTCACAACAGATTTGAGTTTCTTATTCGCTTAAGCTAATTGTATGTTTTGGCATGTGTGCAAAAGACACAGTGCATTTGTTATTGCTCAATAACTACATGGACACGGCTTGTTGGTCAAAAGTGACAGGGTTTTTTTTCTGGTATGGAAGTCAATTCGTGGGAATTTTCTGTTAAAGATATATACACTTACATGTATGTAATAGGTCAAAATGGACATGCCAAATAATTTTCTGTTTACATGTAATGCATTGCTACAACATGCATTACGGTATATATACAATTTGCATATCCTTTTACCAAATACTTCAGTGTTCTTCAGCACTGACTTTGCCAGTAAACGTTTACCAAATGTTGAATTCAGTATCATAAAAGCTCAGCATTCTACAAACAGGACAAAACTGACATTCTTGTATTGTACAGTTAACAGTCAGTGTCGACCAAAAAGTTGAACAAAAATGAAATTTGTATGAAACATTTTCAGACTTGTCTGACGTGGTACAAATGATTTAATACATATTTTTGTTTCAGTGGCATTGTTCAATCAACTGAAAAAACAACTAGGTGTTGAAGCATGAATTATGTTCTGTTTAGGGTGAGTCACTACCTTTTGTAGACATCCCAAATATTTGTGAACAGTTGTGATGATTGCACTTACAGTTTCGAGGCACAGAACAATTGAGAAAAACAGAGAGACTTGTTTATTCGACTGAATGCTTCGATTTCTGATGCTTGGTTAAACGCAAATACTACTCCAAATAAACCATGTGTTATCATCGTCAGTCACACATACATGTGTATTTGTTTTGTTGGCTTCCCTTTCCATCTCATTTTCTCTCTATTAACACCAAACTCCTCCATCAAAAAACCTCTTGAAAGATAAGCAACTGAGTCACTGACACCAATGATGTGTATACTGAAAGTGATCTTGTCCATATTTGTAAAGTCAGTGCACAAAACAATGGATGAATCTTGCAATCCCTTCAGTTTATTTGATTCTTTTTGACATTTGTTGTGTGTCTCCACGAAGAGCAGAAAACTGATGAGGTTGGAACTCTGCTTGACAGTAGTGAGTTTTGACTTTTAGAATAAATACTGGAATACAGTTGGCATTGAATGGATTGACCTCACTTTACCTTTTTGTGTGAGTTGCATTGTCTGGACCAACAGATATAAAAAACCCTAACTATTTAGTTTTACGATATCCACTATGATTATAGTGACTGTCACTGGTTCTAGGGTCTGTTTACAAAATTAGGTTCTATTAAGAATATCTTATTTTGCCCTCTGCAAGATTAGATTGACAGAGGTTCCTAAACTAATGACGATCCTTTAGATCCGTTGAAATTTTGAATCATATAATAAATATACCTATGCTTTGTTTTATTTGCAAATGATTGCCTAGCACTAGGCTTTGTATAAACACCCACAGTTTCATTTGACTTGAAATACATTTGAGCACAGGCTGCTGTAGATAGATTTTATAAATACAAATTTAAAAACACCTTGTGTTCTTGGTAAATTGAAATAAAAAAAATGTGGGTGTCAACATAAGTGTTTAATTTCACGGCGCTCACATGGCGTAATTGAACGATTTGTTTCCACATGGTGGCAGTAAGTAACAAGACTATCGTAATGGTGCTGCAAAAAATCGGAACAATCACAAAATGGTTATTAACATAAATGGAAAAGCAGGACAGGTGAAATATATTGAATGAGTCCAAATATTATTACAAAACTGAATATTTCTGTATTTTTCAAACCATGTTCTGATTTATTCAATATATTTCAACTGTATGTTTTCCATGAATTTATGTTTGCCTTTAGAGACTTTGGCTACAAGCTTTTCTTTTTCAATAGTAATGTACATCCAGATCATGGCCTTGACAGCCTATAGGGAAAAGCCTTTAGGCGCAGTATTGAGTGATTGGTTGTTAGCAGAGTAGTTGAGTTCACATTGAGGATGTTGTGGCATTCATGCAGTATATTAGGTGCATTAAAAAAGAAAATATAAACACCACAAAAAAGCTTTTATGATGTGGTGTTAAATCAGCAGCAAATGTTTCCTTTTTCACTGTACTGTATAGAGAGGCATACTGTACTGAGGATCAATAGCATTGCAATAAACTTGACCAAACCAATCAATAAAAATGCTTTCTCTTGTTGTTGGGTTAAAAAAGCTAAGTTGTGGCATAAAACAAACTCAAGACCATAGATACAGGAGTGTTTTCAAACATAATCCAGTGTGTTCTCGATATATTTCAGTGTCCTCCCTCCCTCCGTCCCTCCCTATCTGTGTGGGGGGTGCCCAATATAATGGCTCTCTAAACGATTCTAAACAGTACTACAAAACCCAACTTCAAGCTCATGTCTCCATTCTCTGTGGATCCAACCACCTGACCGAATCATCCACCATCAGGTAATTGCCCTGACAGAAGCCGCAGATGTTTTATAGTTTTTTTCAGTTTTTATTGGTATGCTTTATTGTACAACAGGGCCCTCCCTGTCTTTCTCTCCCCTGCTACCCTGTTAGCAGCCAACACCTGTTGTTCGTGAATTAAATCAGTTCATTGTGGGACACCTGTGTTAGTGGCAATGCAGTGGCGCTAGCCCACATTATCCTTCCTGCAGCTCATGCCGGCCTTGGCTACACTGCTATTGTCCTACCCTGCACCCAAGTGCTCTCCATCCAATATTTGTTAAGCAGTGGGGGTTTTTATGTAAAACCCATTTCCATTCTTTATTTTCATTTCCCTCTCTCTCTCTCTTTCCCTTGGTTTGTCTCCCCAACCCCTTTCTTCTTGTTTTCTGTTTCACTAGCAAGAGATGATATTGCTACGACGATCACCCATCTGAAATATGAGATAGAGAGCGCTCTTGTTTGAACTCTTGCTCATTAACATTATTACTGAGAGTAATGGACTGCCAGGAGTACAATAACCAACATCTCCTTCGGGATGACTGGGATAACTCTACACCGAGATTCAATTAATGCTTATTTACAGACACACATAAATGCATGCGCACAAACAGACACCCTTTCTCAGTTTGAATTGTTACATTTCAATGGACCATGCCATTTCTTTCTCTCTCGCTTGTCCCTACTGTGGGTGACCAAGGAACAATGTCTGTGACAACCGCAATTCAAACCTAATAGAAAAGCAAATATGAGTCACATGAGATGTTATATAACCACTTCATTCGTGACAAAGAGAGCAAGAGCTGCTAAATGAACCTGCTAAATGCACAGACCGCAAAGCACTCAGAATATGAATACAAGGGCCAATAGCTAAGTGTTTGGACACAGTATGGAGAAGGCTTGTGTGTGTGAATGCAGGAGCGCTTTATTCTACAACAACCTGTTATCTCTGTGTTTAGAGGACAAGCAGATTTCGCCCTGTAGATGGTCAGACATCGGAACCAAATGAAAAAAACTACTTCTCTCATTTTTTTCTTCAAAAATCTGTTTACATACATTTATATTGCTTCATATATCCGGTTTACAAACAAATTTACATCAAATACATAATAAATATAGCTTTTGGGATGATCATTCTTGCTTCCATGACAATTTGTGAGATGATTAGGGGGTTTTGTGTAGCAGGTGTTGTGTAGCAGGATCCAGGATCAAAGACCAGGGCTCAGGGTCACGTTTTATGAAGAGTACTCATACTCCTCAGCGCTCCGACGGCCAAAATCCATCCAGCCCAGGTAGTCCCGGTCCTTTATTCTGTGACTGGGCCCTGGCCCGCTAGCTCTGCTGCTGACGGACATGCTCCTTGGGGGCTGGTACCCACCTAGGTACACAGAGACAACCAACATTCACAATTAGGACGAATGGAAATGTGAAACTGTGCTCCTTCCAAACTGGGAGAGGGCTAAATAAAGTCGAGCGGCGATGTGTCTGTAACGCTTGGCATAACTCCACACATTGATCAAATCTCATCATTTCATCTCTCTCTACTTCCTGCCAGTTATGGGTGTGTGTGTTACGCTGGTCTGAGCGACGCACTGTCTTAGCTCATTATCGGTTCCCAGGGGATGCTGTTCATGAGTTCAGGCATTTACACAGCCCCAAACTCCCTCTAAATGGCTCCAAGTAGAACTCAAGTAGAACTCAGACAGGCTTCAACCACAGCGGATACATTATCGATGAACCACAAAATCAACCAATTCTCTCTCTCTCTCTGTTTAGGGTCGATGTGCTGTTGAAGGCTAGCTCTACCACTTATGTCAAGGCGTCTGTGAGAGGCACACCCCATTCCCCACTTTCAATGATGCTCATTGGTATTGCATAAGAAAATAAACAGTACAGTAGATACATAATAATGTGATAAAAGAATAGCAAGTACTATATGTCAGTGCTGTTTCTTCTCAATCATAGGTCATCTTTTCTGGAAAAGTGTAATCATCCACCATTCATAAGCTCTCGATTTGATAGTCGGATTTAATCAGTGGCAAATGTATTGTGTGATAGCGGTGATAATTCCCCAGTGTTGGGACATGTTCTGATGAAATCCTGGCTGCATCCGTAGGACCCTCAGTGGCATGATGTGGTTGGAGAGCAAGACAAGCCAGCGTGCAGACACAAACAACGACACACGATAAGAGTGGAGGAAGAGCAGTGAGCAGGGAAGGATGGAAGGGAGGCACAAAACAAGGGATGAACGGAGCAAAGGGGGGGGGGTCTTTCTCCAGGATGTCAAGTGTCTTCATCTTTGTGCGATGTGACGGATTCTCTGGAGGGCAGGATTCTTTTCAGTCTGAATAATGTTTTCCATCAACAATCCCTGTCTTCCCTGTTGCATAACCTCTCTTCATCCATCCCTTTCTTTCTCCTCCCTTTCTCATCTCCTTTCCACTTCAAAGGAACAGCGGTCTAAACCAGAAGTAAGCAGCACCAGAGGACAGCATTGAGACAATATTGGTCTCTTTTGGATCTTTCATGAAGGCAGAGGATTAACTGCTGTTCGTGTCTTCATTTGAGGGTGTGTGATGATTAACAAGTATTTATGCTGTGGTTTAACCAAGCGGTGTACCTGCAATCTTTATAGAACGTACCCATTACTGCCAGGCAGGGCAGTCCCAAATCCCTGTTCTCCCCATATTCACATCCCACCTTAACCCACAACCAACCTTTTTTTTTATGAAAGCCTGTGTAATGGAGTCCCTGACCGTTCACCACTCACCTTTCCTGGATATCAATCTGGCCAGTATCTGGTTGAGACTTGCGCGAGAGTCCTCCTCCTGATTGGGTTTGGAGTAGGGGGTGAGCTCTCCTGCGGGCACCGCCGAGCGGGCTTGGCGTGTGTGTGCGGACAGGGCGCTGTCCAGTTTGGGGGGCTCTACTCGGCCCAAGTCTGGGTTTGGGGAGTGAGAGGGCCGTCCCAGGCTGCTGCTGGCGAAGGCGGCGAGGAGAACAAACACACAGATCCCTGCGTTCATTGCTGACAGAAACAGAGCCACAGGTTAGGATAGACATAGCTTCAACACGAAGAAAAGGATTATTTCTCAGATAATAGGAAGAGAGAAATGTGGATTATTGGTTCACATGGACATCAACTTGACAAAGAAGATGATGTTGCACATTTGAATGGTCTATTATGGTTTTAGCATCTGGTTAATAATTTGTTATCTAGAGCTGTCATTTTGTTTTTATTTTAAGTTCAGCATTATTGAGATGTAAAAATACAGTGACAAGAAATTCCTTTTTTATAAATCAATTTAATTAGGAAGTGAATAAATGCTCATTTCAGTAAACTGAAATATCTATCCTTCAATCCGACCAGTTCATCCATGACTGAATGACTAATGAGTGGTTCTCTCTGTCATCATATATCCAGAGGAAATGGCTGGATAATAAGCTTATAATACAATCCATGTTAATGCCTCCACCCTCCAGCTCATAGTCAGTCTAAGAATCTTCATAAATACACTTTAGTCAACTATCAACCATCCTCATTGGAACCTCTTAATAATGCATGTTGTTTAAAAGGGAACAACATGTTGAAAATGTTGGGGCAACCGTTTAAATAAGAAACAAATAGGTTTGTACACGGAATAAAAAGTATCAGTTGCGAAAATGCAACTCAAAACCATTTCCAAACATAAGCAGCATTATCAATAAGCAGCTAATGGATGGATTCCGTTTTGAAACCGGAAACTAGAAATCTCCTGAGATTTCCTTAATGCTTATTTGAATCATTCGCACACTAGCAACATGTTGCTTTTTTTCATCAAAATCTGTCTCAAAAGCCAAAGCAGGACCTTTCCGGTGAATAAAACAATCATCAAACACCAAGAACATCTCTTATTCTGAGGGAAAAGTTCTGATTCCAAGTGACCAGTAAACTTTCATTTTCTATAACCGCAAAAACCCCCCGAAACGCAGGTAAAAAGAAGCCAGAGTGCCCCCTTACCTTCACTTTTCAGACAGCCTCACTGTGGATGAAAAGAACAGGAGAGGTTGAGAGGTACAGCGGTAGAGCAGGCTGAACGAGGGAAGTTCTCTTGGAGGTGGAGGAGAGGTCCTTATATAGCTGAGAGGGAGGGGCCGGCCCCCGTCCCTGGAGCAGAGGGCTGGCACATCCTGTCATCTGTTTGCGCATCGCTGACGCAGTAGAGGGACAGACGCACGCTAGCTGCTGCCTCGGTAAGACCCACTTGGACCTGCCCCCCCCACCCTGCCTCACCCACCCCCCCACCCCGCCCTACACACACACACACTGACACACGGCACTAATGCACGAGGACACATATGCAGCATCTCTCAGCCAGGGAATGATAACAGGGAGAGGGCAGAGGTCACAGCAACCACTTCGAAAGCGATGCAACCCCGCATCCCCCTCACTCACATCCACACCAACATACGGACATCCTTTGGCCCTCGACCCCAGCAACCTCCCACCTACTCACCTCCGTGTGGATTTCTCAGCCGGTTGAGGACTTAATCCTCGTTTCCTGAGAGAAGAGCCTCCAAGGCTGTTTAGTATTGGAGGCTGCACTTGTCTCTGTGCCCATGAATGAAATACCAGACACGACTCTCCTCAAAGTAGTTGCCCAAGTGGTTTTGCTGAAGGTCGGATGGGAGAGGTCTCCACAGAGACAACCTGATCGTTTTCTTCATTCTCTGACCCGAAGATTCTTCGCCCTCCACACCTTTCTGTGCTGGAATGGTCGAAATGGGATTTCCATGGAACTGTGACAGAAATGTAGAGTAGGATATAGTCTCACAGTTTCTGTTTGTTAAAGCCTGTGTGCCTACTTTTAGGGGTAATAACAATAACATGATATTGAAAATGCTGAAATAGTCTACCTACCTGGCTACCTCTTCTCCAAATGATTGACTTTGATTTCCAGCTTTTGAAATGTGGACAAAGATCCTGCGATAACTCACTGTAACATCAGACAGCAGATTTTTATCGACGTGAGACTAACTGTTTAACGGTTTAAACCGCACTAATTAGCTGTGTCATGGAGATGTCCGTCACAGCTCAGGGAGCAGTCAGTTGGTAGTAGTCTCTAAAAAGTCCCCTGTGTATAGTTATCCTCCTCTGCATTATAGATGAGCTAACAGAAGCCCCTCGCTATACTGTTCTTCAGATCCTGCAGGTAGTGGAAGGCTAGACTGATATCCTTGTCAAACTGAACCAGCTGCTTCGACGCCACTTATCCATCATTGGTAGGACCAGACAACCTTATTTCAGCGTTGCGGACGGGAGACTTAACAGCGATGCGTTGACATAGGTGTTTTTGCTTGTCGTTTTACATTTTACTCGTAACATGTGTAACCTTTAAAAGCGTTGCACGGCCATGTTGTTGACATTACTGTACTCATACTGCAGGGGCTGCACCGCATGACCTGAAAGAATCTAGCCTCCATCACGAATCACGAACGGAGTAGTTTAGGCCAATAATTCGCCAGTTGGTTGTTATACAGTTTGTCCAGCATGGCTCTCCTCCCAATGTTTTAGAATGTTTTAAGGCCTGAATGATTCAAGCGACGAAATATGCCTGGGGGTAGATACTGGCTAATCTTAGCATTGCGAAGTCCTAACTTCGATATCAGTGGGAAAACTAGTCAGACTCAGAACTGATTCATATCTTTGAAGAGGTACAGGGGATGAATCTGACCAGCAGGGGTCTACTTACAGAAACCCTGTCTCTCAGCTCAACCCTCCAGGACATAAGCACAGCAAGGAAGGAAAGGAAGGAAGGAGGGAACGAGAGGAGAGACTGGATACCTTTTGACCTTGATTGAAGATCAGAACATGTTATCTGTGCACTGATAGGTGACTGAAAAGGTTTGTCTTAATCCTTCATCTACAACTGAAGGTACTGGATATTTTATAAATTGGGAACAACTGGCTGCTAAGGGAGACTTCAGTGATATAAGATGAATACCTTTTTATCAGTTCACCTAAATATTGTTATTTCTCCTTAAACAAGCTTTGACATGTATAAAATACAAGCACCTGCTGTAGAATACTGTCAATACTAATGAGCTCCAGAATCAGATACTCAACTATACGTAGCTTTGTTTGACAAAATACTGTGTGTAGATTGATGAAAACATTTTTGTAGGATTTTGAATACATCGCCCCTTTAATATTGAACAATGGATTATTACATGTGTTTACAGAGCAGGCTCAGGAAAATGTTGATTTGTTGTTGCATAATCTCATCTTGCTCTTTTTCTATTGTTATATTGTAAAACTTCACACCTATAATTACAGCTATTTTTTCATTTTTGTGTTTTCACAACTCAAATATCAAGCGAGGGGCAGCTGATTGGCCTCCTCATCCCAGCAGCTATTATAACCTCCCCCTTCACCACGGTTACGCAAAGCCCTCTGGGATACAGTAGTGCAGGCCACTGCCAGCCTGACCCCCCCCCCCTCCCAACACACTACCACCCACACAAACACCCCTCAACCTACACACACACACATATAGCGAAACAATAACATAGTCCGTGCGAAAACAAGACCTCTGGAAAACATTAAACGTTCTCCATCTGGGGAAAAAAAAAACTGCGTTCGAACAGTGATGTCAGGGTCCATCTATTGAAGTGGTTTCAAATAGCTGGAACATGAACGTTGCAATTACCTCAAGTGTCTGATTCAGTAGAACATATTTGGGAGGCTTCACGGATAGATTTAGGACTACAGATTTCATAAAAAGCCGGAGGGTAATTTATCTGATGGGGGGGGGGAGAGAGAGCAATCAGACAGTTGGATACTCGACAGCAACAGAAAGTGAAAGAGAGAGAGGGGGGGTGGGGGTGGGAAGCCGAGCGATAGGAAGAGGACAGATGAAGATGGAGGAGTGGCTGAAGACGAGGAAATTTCAAGAACTGAGATGAGAGGAGGAAGAGAGAAGAGACTAGGGAGGGAGGCAGGGAGGGTGAAAGTCAGTAGAGGTTAAGTGTTCTGATATCCTCTGCCCTCACACTAGTGGCTCGTTAACAACAAGACCCCCATTCAACCCACATCCTATTTTCAAAATGATCCAGCCTCTGACTATACAAAGACACCCATAACGACCCACCAACAACCCTCTATTCCATTAACACTGCATTTAAACCCTGAATTCTCCAGGGAAATTAGACAGCCCAGACTTTGAAACAGCTAGATGTATCATACTGAATGGATTACTGTATGGATGTTGACTCTTCTATTGCTTCTTTGCTGCCGGAGAAAAATGCTGTAATAACTTCAGCCAATTAGCAAGCTTTTCCCTGCTGTAGAACAAGGAAAAGCAGAGACAAATGTAAACTGTACTAATTAAGAGAGACGTTCGCCAACAGTTGGTTCACTGTAACCCATGCATATGAGTGCACAGCCAAAACAGTTTGGTGTTCTGTCCTCTACAAGGAAGTGAACACACCAATAGAGGTTGGGCTACCACTGTTATCTTGGTCTAATAATAAACCTGGCCTCAATGTGCTGGAGGTGGGTGTATGCAAAAATTAAGGGAGCGTGATTTTTTAAAGAGCCAATGTTGATACAGTTTGTATTTAATGTATATTTTTGTGTGTCTGCTCCCCTCAGATGGAGAAATAAGCTCCAGACTGACCATTTCTGCCCACCGGTGGGGTCTACCCTCAGTCATCACAACACACCGCTTAGTTATGGCAATGTCCTCTTTATATTAACACCATTTTTATAGAGTGTCATTGTAGCCAACCAATGACAAAGTGGCCTCAAGTAAGGGAATTTTCCACTTATTCCCCTGGCCTCTGACAGAAACTCACTTCTGTGTTATCTCTTCTTCAAAGAAGCAGGAAGGTTGCATTCCGTACAAAGAAAAAGGAGAGGATATTTTTAAATTAGACTATTTAAAGTCGCATCCTAACATGAAGAAGACCTCCTATTGTGTATTCACAAGGGAAATAAAAGAGTGGTTTTATTGTGCGATGGTGCAGAGTAAGAGTGATTGAGTAGGAGTGAAAATGATTTGGAGATTTGACGGGGCTTTATTCAGTGAGCTTAATATCAGTTACCGTTCCTATTCACTCGACTGATCTCTGTATAAAAAGCCTAGCAGATTCAAAAAACTTCCATCCAAAACACCTGTGCGAATGCTTCCTTCCGTAACACCTACGACCACAGTTGTTGGAATCAAGTGGGAGACAATTGGAGTAGAAGAGAACCACCAAACAGAATTACAGTGATTCTTCTGTTAAAAAAAGCCCTTTGGTGAAGCAGCAGGGCTAAGATGAGACGTATGACCAGAGCCTATCAGAGGCAGAGCAGACTGGCAGATCTTACAGGAAGCAATAAGGCACAATCCCTTCAGGCAAGACATGACACATTTATTACTTTGGCCAAAGGGCTTCTTGTCTCTGCTAGGAGCAGGTTCGGAGGTCTTGCTGCTGCTCGGCTGGAGCCGCTCAGATCACCTTCTGCTTCGATGGGTGATAGCTTACACGTCATGCACAGAACAGCTTCTTTTGAATCTTGACAATTGCACAGTATCACAGGAAACCCAGGTCAGAAATGTTGAGGTAAATGTTCGCCCGGTTCAATTGTGCCCTGGTCTACATTCATACTTGCACCGTTGTAATTGTTTTCATTCTCAGCGGTCATTTCCAGAGATTTAAGAGAAGTTTCCTTTGGAAGTAGGTTGCCCAGACAGTCCAACTCACGAGATCAGTAGTTCACAGCTTAAATCGCTTAAGTTCCAGTTATTAGCTGTATACATCGCCGATTCCGACTCACTGTGAGGTACAGGTACAAGCTGCTGGTTCTTGTATTTAAATTTAATAATTGGGCATTAGGGGCAGACAGAGAGAGGATTAGACATGCTGGAAATTGCCCAGGCCAGAATTGAACCAGGGCCCTGCCTTACAATGTTAGCCTCAGTAATACGTGTTCAGTGAGCCATTGAGGCACCAATGTGCTGACACTGATTTCCTGGGGACTGTACGCAAGCTGGCTGTGCAAACTCTGGGAATGTCTAAGATTAGGGCCTGCTGCTGTCAGAATATTGCTGTTTCAGCTGTCAACTTTAGCTTAGCAGCATGGAGGAAACAATGCTACTGGTATATTTGTCTGTGAATCCCTGGGAAATTATACGTTTCTATAAAAATAATGGGATTGCATAAATAAATAAAATAATAACATGCATGCATGTGCTTTCTATGTGTGGGCTAATGGTTTAGACATGTATTATGCATTCTTTTGTGTATAATGTATTACTTTAATTTTACGTTTTAACTAAAGCATCGTAATACTGCATGCATGCCTGAGTGCATAGCCATAGATTTAGGGGGGGATACTGGGTGCTTGTCCCCACCAATATTTTAAGAAGATAAAATCATCTCCACCAATTGTTTTAGTAAACTCCTCTGTGCTGTTAAGTAGAGGGTAAAGGGTGGAGGGGATGTCCCCACCGTAGCTGAAACCAAACCTGCACCCTTGCCTCAGTGTGGATGTATGTCTACATACACATCCTGGGCTGCAGCCTGCTCTACCTTACCCTGCCTGGGGACCAGTCTAACACCTCTGCAGAGTGATAAGAGAGACGTTCCATGTGTGACTTTATGACCGGAGATGCAACAGACCACAGCCTGCTTACCCTTCTAGCCCGGGGTGCATGCTACGAACGGTATGATTTGAATCCGGCCAACACTGACATTGAGCGAGAGAGAGAGGGAGAGGGGTGTGTCTGGTGGGCGATTTGACAGATTGATCACTCTGAAGTCCTGTGTGGACATGCCCCGTCAAATGATGCATGGACGAATCGGTTGCTCATTGTCCTTGTTAACCAGGTGCAGTAGGAAGCTACACCAAGGAGCAGCTGGGCTGGTCAGAGGACCAGCATGGTCAACCCACATTCTCCCACAGTACAGGACAGAGAAAGTCTGCATCACCATGCAGTAGGAGTGAGTTTCTAGTGGAAATTCTAGTGGAAATTAACAAAAACATGAACGGTGCCTGTCTCCGTTGTTTTGAGTTTATGTTTTTTTGACCCTAGTGGGTATTGCGACACGATCAAAGGTACAGCTCATTACAGAAGCCCTATGCTTTCTCAGCCGTGGCCAACCAGAGCAGCCTGGCTGTGGCTTGCAGCAGTGTGTAACTGATGCGTGTGGAGTGTGCTGGGGCGATAGCTCAGTGAGACTATGTCAAATATTTATCTGTAAACAATACACTGAAAGGATAGTTGGACAGTGAAGGGGCAGGGTCGTGTTGCTCTTCAGGGGAGAATACACGTTCTAGAACAGCCTTCGACGATGCAAACACACAATGTCCTCCATTCAGCCACCCAGCCAGGTCGTACGGCATGGAGACAGAACAGCGGCCAGGTGTGTTGTTTTCAACTAGTACGTCTGCCAGGAGGGCGTAATTAGCAACTGCTGAATGTTTGTGATTCATACCCGTGATTCATATCTATTGAGCGAACTGTTGAGATAAAGAGACCTATTCATTCAGGTCTGCATCCTTCGGCCCACCGAACCCACAAACCACTCCACCAGACTGAACGCGGTGCCTGACTAAGCACGCTGCATGCCCTGCGTCATGTAAGCGTTCCAAGCGACGGAAAACTCTCACACAGCTGTTACTGGCATTCACCGTGCGGAGACCTCAGACAGCAGCAAGACATTGGCGGAGGCATCCTCCTGCCCAATCACAATAAGCCCCTGCAGTAGCAAAGGGATCTAGGTGGTGATCCATCACAGTCTGGGTAATGAGAGAACAGTAACACTGTAATATGGCCACCTTCTCAGCCCCCATTGTTCATCCTCTGCAGCTCCTCTGGGCCTTAGGCTGACCAACACCAATAAAAAGGTGACAGGAGGGAGAGTCAATCACCAGAGGAGCATCAAAGAGGTGTGTGTGTGTGCGTGCGTGTTTTTGGATGGATGTATGTGGAAGAGGTGTGTATGTGTGTGTAGCCAAATGCGGACGAGATGGAAATGTTGGGGATGAATGGGCAAACAAATGTGTGTGGCTGTGTGGATCTGACTCAGGGAGGCCCAGAGGACTTAGAGGAAGGTATCATAGACTGTGGCTTTTAGTTAATGGCTTTATGATGAGAGGAGAAATGTAATGTTTTTGGAATGTACATTTGTGTTTGTTGGTTACCGTTATTTAACCATCCAAGTAATTAGGAACAACTGTGATTGTGTGTTTGTGTGCATTTGTTGTGAAGCCAGCCAGTGTATTGACACGGCACTGGTGGTTCAGCACCGGACAGCGCTGGCTGATCAGCACCCTGAACAGCTCCTGCTATGGACATCCTAAAGAGCCATGACTGGCTGTCACTAATGAGGGACCACACAAGATCAAGCCTCCTCATCAGAGCAGCATAGAAGGTTTTGGGGAGACCTCCCACAGGGACACAAGGTGCAAGAGATGCGCTTAACCCTGTGCTTGAACAGACAGCAAGGAGGAGGAGGATATTTCAGAGGATTCTCAATTCTTCAATGGGGCTCCACCCTTCTTATCGAGGAGTTTGTGTTTGAGCAAAGCCCCACCTTAGGTGAAAGAGGCTCTCAACGATAAAAACCCTGTTTTCCTCCCATGGTAAATAAACATGCTCAGGGGCTAACCGTCCTCCTGAGTCCACCTACTCTCTGCTACTTCATCCCAGCATGTGTGTGTGCATTTTTGTTCACGCGCATGTCTGTGACATGTTTGCGAAGAGAGCATTTCTCAATGGAACAGACAGGTCCAGATTTATGTCACATCTCATTCTGGCTTCGGACAGCATCAACTGGCAGGGGCGACTAGGGATGTGATGGATACCATGGTCAATACCACCACTGACTCTTCAAAGACCCATTAGGCTGATTTATACATGATCCATATTCACAATAGAGCTTGTTGACTCAGGTGACATCACCCCTCAGTCCTGAGGAGGCTGAATGTGATCTGAATCATCCGACAAACAGTGAACAGTTGGGGGACAATGGGAGACTCCTATGTACATAGGATAACATACCTAAATGCAATCTCCTTTTGGCTGGTTCGACATAGCTAGCTAGTATAGCCCAATGTATTTCATACAACTGACTTTGCCAGGCAACTAACATGACTGGCAGTTATCTAATACAGGCTTTTGGCAAAGGCCAAGAACGGATTAATGTATCGGACAGCAAATTGATCAGTTTCAGCCTAGGTCACTCTGTTTGTTAGAGGTGGTTTTTCATATTTCGGTCACGCTCTGGTGACGCTGAGCTTTGATTGGTGAAGTCAGAGCTGGGTTTACCAAGCCTAATCCCTGAGCAACAAAACAAGCCTGACCGCAAAACATAACAGCTTTAATTGGCAAAATCTCTTTCTCTCGTCTTTCTCAGTCCTTGTTTTGCCCTTTGTTAGTCTTCACATGAAGGTTAAATAGATTCAACATTAATGTTGATTGCCATTTGGCTACAGTATGTCAGCTTTTGTTGGATTGTATGTTTTGTGATTTTGTTTTGAAAACTAATGAAAGAAAGACGCGGCCCAAAACAACTGTTTGGCTTCTCTCCGGAAACCCAGAGGACCCACCGACCCACAATTGCACCGTTGTAAAAGTATACAGATTAAACTCATTTAATAGGTTTTAGCTATGGACTTCGACTGGGTTTTGTTTATCACAGAACTGTTCAAGCTTTGTCAACCCTTGACCTTTTGTGTGACTGAAGGAGTTGATATTACAAACACCTCTCAAGACTCTTGGGTGACAAGAAGTGTCTGTTTGCGATTCTGCGAACAGACGTTTCCCCCACATCTTTTGCAGACAATTCATGCACAAGTTATTGACAAGGAGGGTACCAAGACACCAGCTGGGATTAGAGGAAGGATCGGCGAGCTGCTGGTTGACTCCAACAGACGAAGTGCCACTTCACAAGACCCATTTTGAACTTCTGTCGACAAGCCTTGAGCCCTGCGATGTCCCACAGGAAGTGAGGCAGCTAAACAACAAGCGCATGAACTGCTCCCATCGAGCGATGGAACACGTTTTCACTTCCTGCCTTCTGTCTCGAACCAGACCAACGTGGCGCCCGTGCTGTGCGACACTGTGTTTGTTTGTCAAATGTAAACTCAAAGACAAAAACGGAAACAACAACGGTAATGAAAATAAGTCGAAACATCTCACGGAAAAGCACTTTCTCACTGCAGTCAAAAACAACTACATGAGAGTTTATGTAACATACAAAACAATGGCTTGACCCAAAACATATCACTCAACCAGTATTGTAGTTCGAAATGTGAATGAGAAATGGGAGACTAATATGAAATTGCAAGAATAATACCACTGTCCTGAAGGAAATACGACCGCCCCCGTGCCAGCAGAGATGTTATTGTGTGAAAGCTTAGACTGAATATTCAACATGTCAAATGCTAATCATTTGGCAGATTTCTCACAGTCTGTCTATCCTGGGGCCAGTTAGAGAGAAAAGTGTCTCACAGACTGGCACTCTATCAGTCTATTCAACATGATTGGTGAACAGCCCAGCCAATTGATTCCATCCACTCCATCACACTCTCTGTCAAAAAGTAGCAGGAAAGCTACTGCCATTATAACACAGTTAAACTGTGTGCAAAAGCCATTTTGAATGTGGAGTAATCACCACCTTGCTGATAAATAAATACAATCGGATTTTCCTGAACCAAGCTCTTGCTGTGGGTGACAATAATCTTTTCAAAGTTGACTTTACATTTGCAGATTAATCGCAATGAGTTTAACCATATTTACTGAGTACATTTTGAACGTGACACCAACGAAGGCTTACACACGTTCAGAAAAAATGTATTCTTAACATGATTATGTGACAACTCTTATTCAATGTTGCCCTCAGACACCATCATAAACAAACACTCACATGTGACAGTGCAGGGGTTTGATCTTTTTTCATTTTTTCCAAAACATCATGTGTTTTTCAATGTCCCAACTAAATCTGAAATTGTTGGTTGAAGGACTGAAGGTTAAAGGACTGGTACATGTTCTAAAAATAAATTGCCCACATGTCTTTTACACAGACCAGGCAGCTAAATTGCAAAAGGTCATGCCAATCACTGAATGCAGTGGTTACCTATGGTACAAACTCTGGTCCTGATTTTGTTCGACTCACATTTTCCCCTGAACTGGCTGTGAGCAGTCTGCAGATTGGAGGCACATGTCCTAGAAAATAGCTGCTCCAGGCAGCTGGGAGTATTTTGCTGTTTCCGTTCTCAGCTTGCCAGTGTGGAGTAGCCAATGTTGCCTTCATCCTCAAGCAAGAAACATTCGTGAAAACGCAGAGAAATGTGAATTAATACACAATACCTGGTGGATTGATATAAAGCATTTGAAATCTGTCCCACCCCATCCCCTTTTCTCTCCCTTTGTGAGTGTTTGTGATGGCATAAGGAATTTGAAAGAATCCAGACTGAAATTGTGTTGCTGATGAGATCAACACAAATAAAATGCAGCCGTTTTCTTGGTTTTTGCTTAGACACTTGCATAATGAAATATCAAAAGCAGGACATACTATTTACGGACTGTGATGCAGTGATGTCAGAGTTTACTGTTTGTCCACTTATAATTGCCATCGCACCAATGTAGGGTGGACTTTTGGGGGGATTTATTCACCACAGAAGCAGACTGGCACCAATAGTACCATAGGTGCTACTGACATTGAGCCTGTGAATTTGATCCCCACTGCCCGCACTTGATCAAACAGCAGCAGACCCAAAGACTGTGTGCATGGCTGCCTAATAAGTTAACGATCCCTTGTACAAACAATTAACGACTATTTGTTTTTATTGCCAAAGGTCAATAGTGTGTGAGTATAATAAATTAAGCTAATATGCACATTCTGTACGGCTTTCTTCGCATTGACGTCCTTATCAATCGTGATAATGATTTATAGTTATTACGATAGTTCTGATCATTGGGCCATGTGGTATTGATTGTAGCATAAGGGGCCGTCTGAGCTCGCCTACTCATTAGTATAACCTTAATGACTTCCTGTATTGTGTTGAACACCGTTGAAGGTTGCGACCGATATCTATGGAAGAGTCCACAGGGTCAACATTATAAAACATATTTTCCACTCATGTTAAATGTATCGCTTAACGTATCGCTTAATGGTCCGGTTTTCCCTCTGTACGTGTGGTGTGCGAGTCAACTTATTTTGGTTGTTGTGGGGCATGTGGTGCAGAAGCATACCCTCCCGGCATGCTAAACATAAATATGTTTTTGTGGTTGACACTTTGACATTTGGTCTCAACGGTCTCCCTTCAGTTGCGCCTGATTCTCTTAAAGGTTTTTCCACACAAATGTACAATTTGGACCTTCGATTACAACATTCTTTGTCCGCGTGTCTTGTTATGTGAGAGAGGACGACAGTCTTAGTTTGTTTTTCGTGCGATTTAATTTAAAAGCAGCGGATTTAAATTGAAAGCTAGTTTTATTAGAAGTCAGCACGTGTTTATAATTTCTATAGGCGAAAAGGCTCGTGTGCGATGAAGTGAAATAAAAGTCAAAGAAACTGAGACGTGTGTGAGCGCGCTTGATTGTGTGTGCAAACAGTAGCTGATGTCATACATCTCATTAAAGCATTTGACCTCAAAGACTGCTGGAGAGCCGCTTGACTGCATCCTCCTCTCAACACTAGCGTCACATTTGTCTCGTAATTGTTCCACTTCAAGTCTCTGCGCGCGTAACCCCATTCAAATTAGAGTTCACCCAAATGCTATTGTTCATAATAGTGTCAATGCTCATCATGCATCAACCTTGGCTCCAGGATACAATTAACAAGTGCCCGGCATCGACGAGAGGAAGCACTATCTCAGCGCTCAAAGAGGCTCAATGAAATTTAGATTTGTGCCCAACAGCAGGACGTGTTTTCAGTAGAGAGAGAGAGAGAGAGAGAGAGAGAGAGAGAGAGAGAGAGAGAGAGAGAGAGAGTGGGGGGGGGCATTCAATTCAAGCAAGCTGATGAAGAGACCCAGCCTAGACAATTAATATGACACTTTCAGCTGAGGTTCAGACTGCCGGTAATCGTTGTTGTTGTTTGTTGATGAGTCTCCAGCCTACTGTATACCTGGCTCTGGCTCTGGGTCTGGCTCAAGCGCCGGTGCTGGCTCCGGTGGAATTGGATGTGGGGGGGTAGGTGAGTGGGATGAGGTGCTGTTTACCTGCCCCTAATCAAAAACAGGTAAACAGATTGTGCATAAGTAAAGCGATCATCCTTGGGGTTTCAGCAAATCATTGAAAACTCTGCCCCGCGTGGCCTAGTGTGTACTACTCGCTTCGTGTCCTGACACTTCCTGGTCGACGTGTGCCCATGGTCAGCAGGCATCCTACATTCCGCCAGTGCCGCCAGTCCTCTCTTGGCACTCTCCTCCACGTGTCACTCCAGGTTTCGGTTTCGCCTTCCACGGACAGGCAACAGGACAAGGATCTGGCGGTGACACTGAGTTAGTCGGAGAGAGACGCGTAACTTCAGCCCGTGTCTCTGTGTTGTGTCATCCCAATCCCCAACCTCCAGTGACGTACAGCGGATGAGTCCAAATATAGCTGAAAACATGAGGCTGGGCCATATCTCAGAAATGTCATTGATTTCACATATTTATGTAAAGTGTCATTTCACTTCAAATCTTCCAGGCCCATCTTTTAAAAATACAATTGTGACGCTATTAACGCTATGTCTCTAGCATGCCAACGATGCGATCAAACCATGTTTTGGAGAATCTACCCTCACAGTAGGCCCTGTGAGAAATGAACCCATAAAATATTTTTTTTCGACGTTATAATTATGACTACTGTTTATCTCAGTACCCAAGCCAGTTATACAAATGAGCGATGTGAGATGTCCTTCCTAGCATTAACATGACATCTGCGACAATCATAATAATTCCACCTTTGATAATGTGAACTAAAACTGATGCCACTGATCCCATCAAGCATAACTATCATTTGTTGGTCTTAAACTCAAATTCTGGTCCCTGAATGCATTATTCCTGCAGGGAGACATCACAAAGGGCTTCAGGTCTCCATACTGTAGATAACAGAGTCGAGAAAAGAAGCCAGCTGTGCTCTGGGTAGACGTATTGGGGAAGACAAAGGGCTAGGACAATGACATTGAGGGTACTTGGTGTAAATTACATTATAGGACTTGATTAGCTGCACTTGGGAACAGACCCCAGAGTTTAAAGAGAAAATGAGAGAAAGAGAGAGAGAGAAGAGAGAGAGAGAGAGAGAGAGAGAGAGAAGAGAGAGCAACACATGTAGATTTGAAGCTTGTCAAAACACTCACACCTAACATTAAGGAAGGCGAGGATTACACTACACAGAGCGGGGAGTATTTTATTACATTACAATACTTGATTGGTTGCACTCTGGAACACACCGTATAGAGTAAGAGAGAAAGCTCGGACGACAGGGAGAGCGAGAGAAAGAGAGCGAGAAGAAGAGACAGAGCACAAGACAGAGAAACACAGCAGATTTGTTGGCTGTAAAAACACATACATGACCCCCAACAATATTAAGGAAAGCAAGTCATTTATACCAACACTGGTTCTCTCTTAGCTGGATATAATCTTCATTTCCAGACTTAGGGAACAAGAGCATCCACGTTACATTTGTCATGTTATTAAATTAGCAATGGCTTTTGTCCAAAGTAAAGTGCAAATAGTGCTAACCCTTACCCTGACCTTCACCCTAGCCTTTGCCCTAACCCTAACACCATTCATAACCCTCGACAGAAGCGACATGCACACAGCACAATATGAACTACTTGTGAGGGCAGGTTCATGACAGATCATGTGAGAAAAGAATCACATTTACCAACATTGCAAATTCCCACGTATGATTCCTCTCCCGTTCCACCTTTCAGGAGCTGTCGTTTGTGAGCGGAATGGTGGGGTTTAGCAGGACATAACGGAAGATGGGGAGGGGAGGTACTGGTGTAGGGAGAGTAAGCAGGTAGAAAGAGACAGGCCAGGCAAGGCATCCTGTGAGAGAGACAGGCCAGGCATGGCATCCTGTGAGAGAGGCAGGCCAGGCATGCCATCCTGTCTCTCTCATCATCAAGGACCTCATTTTCATTTCTGCCCTGGTTCCGTTCAGGCCCGTCCACTCAGGCCTGCCTGAGATGGAGGCTCAGCATGGACAGTGCATGCCTGATGACACTAACTGACATGCGGACTAACAGTCAAATACTGTCCATTAGGATTCAATACACTATGCTTCAAGATTCTTCAAGTGCACAGAGAGAGAGATATTAGATACTAGCATAGCTGTGAAGTGTCTAATTCAAAATAGACCAACGCAATCTACCCCTACCCCCATTTCCAACCTTATTTTCGTGCCATTTTCTCAGAGACCTGTGCATGTGGCGTTGATTCAGTGTTCCCAGTAAACATGGGAAGCCATCTGAAAAGGCTTCTAAAGAGATCATGCTCATGTAGTCTCTTGGATGTGGAGAAGCTATAGGACAGTTGTGTGTCTATTTGTAAAACAGGCTCACAACTCAGAACTTTAAATGTTGGTTTTATAATCCTTACTTTCTTCTGATCTATATCCTGGATGATGAAAGCCAACCACAAAAGGACAGCTAGCTACAGCTTAACCTGTCTAGAATTGAGAGCAAACAGGTTTAAATCTCCAGGTGGAAGGCCGTGTACGATTAAAAAGATTCCATTTCAAATAAAACAATGATTAAAATGTCAGAGTCGGACAGGTACAACGGGAAAATATCACATGGATTTCTCTTGAGCCAGAGGTCAAAACTGTGATAGTAAATTGAAAACATTGTCTGGACATTGGATGTAATACTTTCTTTTCTATATGGAAGGGGAAATGATCTGAAGCGAGAAAGAAGGAAGAGAGGGAGATGGACACTTCCTTCAAACCAACTACTCTCCTTGACTTGTCTGGTCTATCTAGCAGAGTAGAGACTGACAGTTAAAGAGCTCCCACAGAGCTCACCATGTTATAGAAGGACCAACTAATTGGGCCAGAGCTTTTTTTTTGGGGGGGGGGCTTGGAAGAGGGACTCTCATTTTCTCGATGCCCTGGAGAAAAATGATTTGTCACCTTTTAAACAAGGGTCTGGGCAGTGAAGAGCTCTGAATGTCCAAGACGTCTCCGTGCGTGGTTCCTCATATTCTTGTCTGGTTTGAAAAATGCACTTCCTCAGAGACATGGAGCAAACCAAGTGGGGAAGGAGTGTGTCTTGTTTGAAGAGGTAGGAGAGGAATGAAGGCGTGTGTTGTGTGAGTGAGCGTGGGACTGTGAGGGGAGGGATCGTGACGAGACGCAAAAAGGAGAACTGACAGGACAACCCAGAGACGGAGTTGATGAGGGAGAGGAGGAAGCCGTTCTGAGATCAACCTCTGGGACTCTTCTGTCTGGAGAGGTGCATTATGGGGTCAGAGAAAGTCACCCTTACCCACCCCATCATCGCAATCTTCATTGATCAAGTCCTGTTTGGACTCTCATCAAGATGAAGGTACTCCCTCATTTCTCCCTACTACCCAGACGCTCCTGCTGTCATTTACAATCCAGGCAATTAGACAGAATGACTGCCATTAGCAATAGAAAAGGAAGTCATTACAAGCAGGCATGGTGGCTTTTATAAGGTCTTGAGGGCCCTGGGGTAGAAGAGAGCCAGGACCATGGGCCATTAGGACAAAGTGCTCTATTACACACACAGCCTCTGACAAACATAGGAAGTGTTTCGTCCAATCACAGAGCTCCTTGCTTCTCCTAGGGTCCAGTAGCAAAACCCTCCTGGTGGAAAATAATATTTCAAGGTACTTTGTTTTGATTGGCTCCTCTGACTGGCTGTTTGACAGTGTAGCAGTGCTCCTTCTCTTAGTCCGATGACATCCCCCCTATGGCAGTGACACAAATACGCCAAAAAATACAGGTGTCGGCAAAATCTAAAACATTGGAGCAGGATTGACCCTTTGAACAACATTAAATAGATAATTATCTGTGTACCATCTGTGCACTGATAAAGTGGCAATCTGTGGATACACCCACTCTGCCAGGTGAATAACCTGAGGAAATAAAGAAACCGGTGGATTTTGTAAATGAATAGACAGATACTCCCCTGTGTACAAGTTACTCATATTTGTCATTGGATGGAGAAGAATGTTCCTAGCAGGTGTCCAATGTTCAACCTGCGTAGTCACTGTTGCCTATAGGAGAGCAGCTTGTTTTAGATTAAACTCAAGACTTTCAATATCCTCTTGAGATGGTGGAATTCATTTTTGGGCAAATCTGGTAAACACTGGTTTTAGGTTATTATCTTTGAGAGGATTTACAACACAAGCAGCTGAAAACCTTCTAAACATTTTAATGATATTGTGTGTGTGTGACATTGACAGTCTTTAACACCTGGTTCTTCAAAATGGCTGCAAACACAACAAATACTTTTTAATAGAAAATAGCAAGTGTACGTATATTATCATTACTGAAAGTTTTCTTTTGCAGTGTAGCGGGAAAGTGAATTCCTCATGAATAGTTTGGCAAAGTCTCATCATTTCTTTCAAATTAAATAAAAACTTGTTTTTTCAATGTCCTCTGTGCTGACCTTTAGGCTGCGCATGATGTGTTTTCAGCCGCTTTTAAAATATCAATTGATGTTGAGAAACCTTCTAAAACAGAGGCCTGTGTCTTTTAGGAGTCTGTCAGAAACACCGAATCGCACATCATTTTGAAGATCAAACACACTTAGTGCCACATAGGGCTTTGCTTGTTTTCAGCCAGGTAAATGCAAAAAGTGTCATTCACAGCGAGGATTCTCTTTTTCGCTCACGTGCTCTGGAAGACTTAAGACAGCCTAAGGCACTTGGAGCTGCACATAGCTATATACATTTCAAGTGGCTTTCAAACCATGAAGGAAAGCCTGGCTGGCCATTGAAGGCTCTCCTCTATTCTGTGAGGTTAGCTTGACTGGATGGAGATGCTTCAGAGTCATCGTCCCCCCACTGTTCCACAAAGCCCTCTGGGATGCAGCAGTGCATCTGACGCACCCCCTACCTGCCCCTCGAGGAGCAGGTGGGTGGGATACGCAGTCGGCTGGGGTGGATGAAGGAGGCCGAGGAAGCAACAGAGGGCTTTGTGAGGAGCGAGAAGCGAGGGGATGGGGAGAGAGGCGAGGCAAGGGGAAGGAGCGGCCGAGCGACTGGCGTCGCTGCCGTGACCTCGCTGCGAGTTTTGAGTCCTCGCCGCCAAGGGAGCGACCATCTGTAGTGGCTTCTCTTGTTGACTCCTCTTCTCTACCTCTTGTCATTTATTCAACCCCCAGTACAATTTGAGGAAAGGAGAGGAGATAAGAGGAAAGAAGGGTTGAATAAAGGAGAGGAGATACGAGGAAAGAAGGACGGAGGAAAGGAGAGGAGATAAGAGGAAAGAAGAGTTGAGGAGAGGGGCTAATGAGTCAGCCTGGCCACGTCCCGAGAGAACTGACAGACGCTGAGGAGAAAACCTTCAAAGACATGCCAGGAATGTTCGGAATCCTTTGATATTCCCTCCAGCTCGCCTTCCTCTGAGATTACTGTAGCTCTCTCTTTCTCTCTCTTTCTCTCATGGTCTCTCATACTGCCACTGGATTTACTGAATAGGAGGAAGAGAGGGTGTGGTGTAAGTTGGCACAGCTGGCGGAAGCAGAGTCTATGTCTATTTGCATATTGGCAGGATGTCCAACATGTGCCACATTCATGCATTTGACAACAATCTCACAGATCAACAGAAAAACCCCTGTAGATTTGCCCAGTCAGTTTACAACAGGTATACTTCAAAGAAAGGATGAAATTGCAGATTTGCATCCTAATATTTTCCTTTGTCAACCTCCCACCAATGCCAATGAGAGCTGGGCTGGTTCTCTGAGATCTACTGTCCCGTTTCTCCATTTGATGAGATAAATACTAGCAGCTGTGTGGTAAATTGCAGAAATCGCATCAGAAGGATGGTTGGGGGGAAAACACATGAGTTAGTTACTGATCCTCTATTAGACTGAATACATAGAGAATCTGGGAGTGAACCACAAACGTGGAAGAGTCACAAAGAAGTGTTGACTATCTATCCATGTTAGATTCCCATGACCACGGCATCGGCAGAAACTCCTCAGGCGTAGGCTTGTCTTGGGTTCAACTACCAGTCTAATTGCATAAACATGAGCCAAATTGAGCACGTTCTTTATGTCGTTCAACGAAGCGCTCTCTCTCTCTCTCCAGGTGAGGTCTGGCATGTACGTGTACGTGAAGAGGGTTCTGTGTCCCTGCAGGCAGGAACGTGCTGTGAGTGGGGCACTCGTGGGCAACACCAAGAACGCAGCGACATAAGAGGACGGCTCCTAACCCCCTCCACTTCTTTCGGATAGAGATCGTGACGGACACTCAACGCTGCAGCTATCTGCTCTACCACACCAACGCTTCGTCCTCCAGCTCTGGGAAGGCTTTGACGACAGCGAAGCCGGGATGAGGCTCTCGTAGTCTGCTGCCAGGTTGACATCAGCAGGGTCAGCCTGGCATGCCGGCTAAGTCACCAGACGTACACAATACCCTGTCATTACTTTGGGTAGAATGTACATTTCAACACTTTTCCTCAAGCATCTGATGTTTAACGTAGCTTACCATCTGATCATCTAAATCCTAGATGGTGAACATCCAGTATATTCTTGGGCAGCCTGCCCCCCTGTGGTCAGAAGAAGCAACTTCAACACAAGCAAGGATTCATAACACAACAACCAACAAGCACAAACATCCCAAAACCGACAAGCGAAGACAATCGTTTTATTGATTTATATTTTTTAATCCCTTTTATGCAAAGAGGAACTCTTGAAGCTCAACGATCACAAAGCACAGCTCTTCTCCCCAGTGTCCTGACTGATTCATCGATTGAACACTTTTGTTCCTTCTACTTTTCCACCTTTTTTTATAAAAGTTAACATGACTTTAAATGCGTTGCATACTTACCATTTACAATATACACATAATATGGAGATATACCTGTAATCGAACGATACATTCAAAAGATATTCAAGTTACACACTAAAGTTCACACACAATGTCAGTGAATTCTCCTGTCTCTACTTGCATCGAGACTCAAAGTTGTAGATAAATAAGTCTCATTCAAACAGACACACTTGAGCTCATGTGCTTCTCGCAAAATAGAATCCTAAAATAGAATATCTCTGCTTGTTAAACTGAAAGTTAAAAGTTAAAAACCCCAATGACGGACCGCCCGCCCCCCCTCCCATCAACAAAATATACTTTAACTGCTTAACACCACAGTCAAGGTGGCGGTGGGTGCTGCCAAATCATTGGATCACCCGTTTAGCCAGCCAAACAACTCTCCATGAAAATACACTCCAAGACTCAGCCACCAACAGCCTGTCATTTTGAAGAATCATAAAGAATTCATTTGTCCTATATTTATTTGGCTGGCTAACTTGAGTTTGAAACATCCACAGTCAGAGTTGGGGAACATGGTAGACAAGTCAGTCAGTCAGTTAGACAAGGTTGAGACTGGGGGAAGATTTCATCAGGCACTAGGATACTTCTGCCTCACTCTCTTCACCTCACTAAAGTACAGTACAGTTTTTAAAGCTAACAGTTCAGTCGATGCTTCAAGAGAAGTTTTCATACGAAACTCATACTGTGATCTTACTGCATGCACATTAGAAATGTTTGACGCTGTCTCAGAGTGTGCCACACGTCAAACAGGGTTTGGTCAACAAAACAGTTGACCTTCGAAGAACATTTTCAAACGTCCTCTCACATTTTTACCTTTGATTAGCCATAATTCAAGTCTTTTTTGTCACACTAGTATTTAGCGGGCAAACCTGAAAAAACGTTCATCACACGTTTGCATTCTCACACTGCACACTAATGTGTATGTCAGCTACGTATGTTGGTCGGTTACAATTACATAAAACTAGAAGTTTTGCTGTCTTCAAGTTCAAACCATATTATAAACTTACACTGCAAACATTCATGCGACCCTCCCAGTTTCAGTGCGATCCCTCCGCTCTCCTTATTTGGAAAGAGCTTGGGTTGAATGACAGGTCAAAGAGGAAGTGATTCAGTATGTTTCCCACGCCAACTGCTAATAGATCACTTTTTCTTTTCACTTTTTGGTTCTTACAAGACCAAATGTTTCATGCTCGCCCCTCATTGGTTAAGGGGAGAGGACACAGTGCTGTGGGGCCAATAGGAGAAGGCCTGAGAAGCTGCACCTTTTCCATGTTAGAGGAGTAGATTCATTTCCACGAGTTTAGGCTTGGGAATCTAAAGTGCTTTTATAGGCATTTACCTGGACTAGGTTCCTCACAGTCCTCTCCCTGGACGACATATATCATGTGCTACATACAATTCCTTCAGTCTATCATAAACAGGGCAGAAAATAACACATTATGGTACCATTCACAAAGAAATGGCAGACACACACACAGAGGAAAAAAAGGTCAAGCACCGATACAAAACCCCAATTTAGAAAGGGCCACTTTCCCTCAGGCACAGAGTAGATTTGTCACAGGGATAGTAACAGTTACGTACAACTTGAATCAGAGAGGGGAGAAAAGGCAACACTCACTCATTCACTGAGACTAGTTCTAAACTGGTTCCCAAGTTTGGAGTTGCCATTGGTTAGACTAGCCTGGCTGTCTGGGTTAAATGAGTCATCCATTAGTAAGTGTACATTATTGATTAGAGTGTCCTGGGTGGGAAAACAGGATCAGTCATCGTTGAGACTGGTCTGTTTGTGGAGTTGGTGAGCGGAGGCGATCAGTATTTCAGGGCTGTGGGGCCCTGGCCCTTTCATAGCCATGCTGGCCCCCACCATGGCAGGATAGCTACGGTTCCTTCGCATGCCAGCGTTCAAGACGGGCAGGCCTCCTATGGGGCTGGTGACCCCCCCTGGTCTGAAGGGCGGTCCGGTCCGATGCAGCCCCCCGAGCACCCCCCCTGCCGGGGCCCCAGGGGACACGGTCCTGAAACGCTTCAGCTTGTCCACTAGGCGCAGGTTCTGCACGCTGCCCTCCGCCGCATCCTCCTCGTCCCGGCCCTCTGCCCCCCGCACCTCCCTCAGGATGGAGCTGGCTGGCCTGGACGCCAGGAAGTTGTCATACAGGGGCTCCGGCGGGCTGAACTGGAAGGGCGAGAGCGGCGAACGAGGTTTGGAGTGGGTGGGGGAGTTGGGCGGGGTGGAGGGGAGGGTGTCCGGACGGTGGGGCAGCGGCGGGTGGGGGCCGGCGGGCACCCCGGTGGGTATGGGGGTACTGCCAGTGGCTCGATCCCAGCTCAAGGGGTCGTACATGGCTGCGGAGATCCCCCTCTCCTGCAGCTGATGCACCAGGCCCAGGGAGGTGCTGGTGGTCGTGGTGGAGTCTCTCTGGTTGGTGAAGGACTGGGCCAGGCTGAGGCGTCGAGGGGTGCAGGGGGTTGAAGCGGGGGTGGAGCGGACACTGCTGCTGCTGCTCACTAGGCAGGAAGACCCAAGACCTGACAGCAGACTGGATGGAGAGAGAGAGATAGAGAGAGACAGACAGAGGGGAGAGGGGAGGAGAGGAAGGGCAAGGAAGGACAGAGAGACAAAGACAGAGGGGGGGAGAGAAGAAATGGAAGATGGGGGAAAGGCATAGAGGGAGGAACAGTGCAATGAACAAGAATAGGGATAAATAGATGCAGACAGAGGGAAAGTGTGGAGAACGGGGGGGAAAAGAGGAAGATGAAGAGACAGATGTCAGAACACAAACACATGCTGTTAGTCTTCAGGAATCCCATTCAAGTAAACAAACCTTTCCATTAGTTAATCAAACATTTTCCTGAAATTGCTTCAGGATTAAAATCAACCAGTGTCAGGAAAACAGTTATGGAACAGTACAGCAAACTTCAAGTGTATACAAACTAGCTTAAACCCAATGTCTTAAATTCAATATTATTGATCATGCAAGGAAACACAATCATGAGCCCCTAACTTGTGGCTTTGATCGGGGATTACTGTTAGTTTAGTTGAACAGGCGGGCCCAATTGTGATTGACAGGTGTTAGAACCAAACACAGATACAGTTAGAGCCAGCTGGCTGGCTATTATTGGCCCCCAACAAACACCGGTGACCCACGACCTTTTGAGGTCGCAACCTCTGCAGAGATGCCGCTAGCTCACCCCTGAGTGGAGCAAGCTCAGTGAGCCTGCTCTACATCAGCCCTCAGAACAACATGATACAGCCCCGCCTCCTCTTCCTCATCACATGACCTGCGGAGGGCCAATCGGATCAGAAAGTGGGTCAAGGCAGGCATGGTCTCGGAAACCACCCCTGAAGATGACCTCAAGCCCACATTATATTTGACCTCTTTCAGAATCTCAAAATCCCCGAAAAGAATAGATCAGAAAAGATCTACTTTAACATCACGAGAGACAAACACCAATGCAACCCCTTTTCTAAATCCTGGACCTCAGGACCCCCTGCCAACACACCTGATTCAACATACTGGGTTTGTTATCCAGCTCAGAGGAAGCCTGATAAAGACCCATTGAGTTGAATCCTGTCTATCAGAACCAGAACATGGGATCCTGAGAACGAGGACTGAGAAAGAGGGCTTTCCAGTGTCATTCAGAGGGACTAACATGACGCTCTCAGTCAGACAGACGCACCGCAGCCTGGTGCGTAGTTGGAGCTGTACGAGCTGGGTGGAAGCTCATACATGTTTCTAGGTGCGTGTGAAGGAGTGTGCTTACCTTGGGGTGACCCTGGTGAGCTCGTCAGAGGGGTGGAGGATCCGGCAGGTGGTGAAGGTGTAGGTGGAGCTGGTGTGGGACATGCATTTACCAGGGAAGTGCACTGGAGGAGACAAGGGATGGGGGGATGGGAAGGGGGAGAGGGTTAAGGTTAGTACAGGGCCAAGAGGTACTACCACACTACAATGTAATACACATCCATGGACACAGACACATGCAAACACACACACACGCCGCACACACAATCCAGTTGGCTGTCAGACAGGATATACAGTCCAGTCCAGAAAAAGGAGCATGGACAATGATTGAACATGATTCTGTATCTCTCTGTTATGAACCCTTCTCACTGACTGACATTGCGCTAGCCTCGATAGCGATAGCCTCGGTAGCGCTAGCCCCGGTAGCGCTAGCCCCGGTAGCGCTAGCCTCGGTATCGCTAGCCTTGGTAGCGCCGTCCTTGACTTTGACATTGAGCTGTAGGAGCCTCTCTAGCCTTATCTTAGCCTGGTCTGTCATGTGAGCAGGACAGCTGAGATACTGTGTTTTAAATAGAACTCTGTCATCTGAGAGACCGACACCAAAACCTCACTGACCCTCACACTGGACCTACGCCACCAACAGCTACTCTGTGTCTCTGTCTGTGTGAGAGAGTGTATGTGTCCATGTGTGTGTGTGTGTGTGTGTGTTTGTGTAAGCCAACACCTGACCTATAGCCAGTACTACGCAAGCTCTAAACTGACAAAAAACACAGACACCTAAAGCTATCTTACAATTACAATGACGTTGAAACGATTGGGGAATCAGAGTTTAGATTCATGACCAGAGATTCAGAATGCAGTTTTTCCCAAGATGCAGTGCAAGAGGAAGAATGTTATCCGATGCCCTTTTTAGCAACAGATAACCAATGGATAGAGTGAAAAGAGACAGGTGACTTTGACGATTCTGAATTGTTGAAATGACTCATGGATAGAAAAGCAGGATATGATATGCAGGAAATGAAAAAAGGCCTTAAGAGAGCCAATATATCATAAGAGAAACATTTGATTTTCATTTCCCAGCATTGGAGTGTAAATCAGAGTATGAGGACAGGATTAATGGATGGACAGAAAGATTAATTGGAGGTGAAACCAAGGTAAACAAGGTAGATATAAATATATATATAAATGTATACTCAGGGGGGCATGGTGGCCTGCGCAGGTCTGGATGGGTGGATGTGCGGGTGTGTGCACGCGTGCATGGATAGGCGTGGCCGGTGATGGGGGTGGATGGGGATGACCAATGAGCGCCCAGCATCCTGAGAGAGGAGGTGGTGGTGGGGTGGTGGTGGTGGGGGCGTATTGAGGCTGTGTGACCCATTTAAGGCACTCCCTCACCAGACACCCCGTCTGCGCCGCTGGCCTGGTCCTGGGGGTCCGACTGGGGGTCCATCTGCCCGCTGGCCCCGAGAGGCAGGGGTGAGATGGAGGGGGAGGGAGGGGGGCTGCCTGGGCTGGCTCTATCCCCGGAACTTCCTGTGATGTCGGCTTCCGCCTGGGGGGTGTTGTCATCCCCGCTGCTGTTGTTGTTGTTGATGACGCAGAAGGACGAGGAGGAGGAGGAGCTGAGGGAGCGGGCGTGGCCTCGGCGGCTGAACAGGCCCCCTGCTGAGGTAGATAGGTCGCCCGGCGGCTGGCGGGGGAGGTCAGCCGAGCCCTCGTCCTCCTCCAGGTCGGTGAACTGGTACACCTCCTCCTGGTCTGCGTCCAGCTGCCGGAAGCCCTTGGTCACCACGCCCGGCCGTGGGTCCAGGAGGCCTCCCAGGTGGGGCTGAGCCAGCTGCTGCCACTGGTGGAGGGTGACAGAGCCTGGGGGGAGGGGGGGGGGAGGAAGAGGAAGGACAGGATGGAAGGGAGGGAGGGGGGAGGAAGAGGAAGGACAGGATGGAAGGGAGGGAGGGGGGAGGAAGAGGAAGGACAGGATGGAAGGGAGGGAGGAAAAGAGGAAAGAAGACATCACTAAAACGTCCAACCGAAAGCTGTGCATCCCACACAAATTCCATTTTGATGCAACACTCGTGGCCATGGCCTAAATGTAACTTGCTCTTTGTGATATCCAAACATAGCTGTGAGTCATGGATGGACAGGAGAAAGCAATGTTTAGAGAAATGGTTACCTCTCCACCTCCACCTCTTGAGCAGCCTGAAGCTGTGTCATGGCCAAATATACAGGCTGTTTATATGACTGCTCACATACTCATGTCTACACAGCTATAAATTCAGCAGGTCAAAGATATCAAAAACATTCCCATCAGTATGCCCCCTGATGGCGTGGCCTACTTTTGCACACGAACACACACACACAAACACACACACACACACACACACACACGAACACAAACACACACACACACACAAACACACACACATACACACGAACACAAACACACACACACACACACAAACACACACACACACACACACACACACACACACGAACACAAACACAAACACACACACACACACAAACACAAACACACACACATACACACGAACACAAACACACACACACAAACACACACAAACACACACACACACACACAGAGCAGCCTTTGTATGGAGCCAGACACTGATGAATATGACATCAACATCCAGCTATGCGACATGGGTTTGAGGGAAATGTTGAATTTAGGCTTGATATGAGACTTGCTGGGCAGGATTCAATTCTGCTGTCCAGCCCTGTTTGTAGGAACTCAGTATTTTCTGCTACGTTGAAATCCAGATCTGTTTTATTTCAAGTCAAGTGGTTACTTATTAGCAGGTCACAGACTAAGTTGGCCTGAGAGAGGTGGTTAAGAAGAGGCACGATACAAAGGAGAAAAGAAGTGGGTAGGAAAATTAGTCGATTTTATTGAAGAGCTACTGAATATAAAACAAAAAGCAAGAAGGAAGAGGGAACAGAAATGGGAAAACCGAAAAATGAAGTAAGAACTCAAGAGACAGGGTTAAGAGACTGGAAATAGCAAGCACTGTGCGAGCAGAAACCAAACCAGACTGGGGGGAAACAAGCAAAATATGGATGACTTCAAAAGCAACATGATAGCCCAAAGATGATACGAAATCAAGGAAACATAATGAGTATGTAAATACCACACTGAACCAACCCATAGACTTGAAATAAAACGCACTGCTATTTCGGCTTCACCTTAACATTGCCCCAGACATAGATCATACCTAGTCCTGAAGTAAGAGGAAGAATTCGATGAAGATCTCCGTTGAAAATGTTTAGGACTAAGATTAATCCAAGTCTGTGTCCCTGTGCTATTGACCTTCAGCTGACCTGTTAACGCTGAGCTGCATTACTAAAAAATGGCCACCAAGGGGCAATAGAGAGCTGAAGATAGCCTGAGTTGACCAAGTCATCCAGTAGGCTTGAAGTACAAAACAAAAGTGCTTGTACAATATTTGTCATGACCCTCATGACATACTCTAGTTGAAAACCAAACAGCATAAATAAATAAAAACTACGTATGAAAATAAATATTTTTTTTCGCATTTAGGCATAGGAAAATGAATATTACATGAGGGTCGTGATGAAAGCCCTCCAGAAAGGTGTGCACTTTCTGAGCAGTGTGCCTGTGTGTGTGTGTGTGTGTGTGTGTGTGTGTGTGTGTGTGTGTGTGTGTGTGCGTGCGCGCGCTGTGATGTTCCTAAGGAGCTCCAGACTAGATCTCAAACCAGCAGCGCGGCTGTGTGTGTCTAAAGTAGAACGAGTGCTGGCAGGAGAGGCTTCCCTCTTCCTGGTTCAGCAGCGCCCACAAGGAGTCCACCACCAGCAGCGGGAGGGGCCGGGGGGGGCGGGAGAGGCTGGGGGCAGGGCTGGGGGCGGGGCTCAAGACGAGCAGGTCACCTTCCAAAGGCTTGACGATCTGGAGCTTCTCGGGCAGGTAGGAGCGGGCGCTGAAGGAGTAGCCCGACCAGGCGCTGCCTAAGGAAGGGTGGGAGCCCAGCGACATGATGCTCTCTGTGGGGGTCATGGAGCCGCTGAACAGCTCGCCCTTGCCCGCCAGCTCCGCCAGCTTCCTCTCTCGCTCCTCCTCGAAGAAGCGCCGCTCGCTAAGGTAGTTGTCCCGGCGCAGTGACAGGCGCCGCAGAGCCGCCTCCAGGTCATGGCTGCCGGGGGTCCCCGGAGTGCCTGGCTTCTTGTTGGAGTCCTCGGACCTGGGACGCACACACGCACACACGCACACACGCACGCACACACACACGCGCGCGCGCGCACGCACACACACACACAAACACACGCACACCATTAAAAAAAACAGCCTGAGTTTAACAGCTGCTCTCCAACCTCATTATCAAACACAACATAACTTGGCTTCCAGTATTCAGAGAACACCTGACATATACCTTGATTTTAAAACATCATCAGGGACACATTATCTCCGGAACAGCACAATAAGCTTCAATAAGTGGATTTAATGTTTCCTTTGTCAAACATGTCCAGGTTGCTAATGGGAACTCAATGGTAATATCAAATTTCCTTGAGGGTGGCTATTGATAGCTGTGTTTCTCTGTGCTTAGCAACCCTGGCTCTGCTCACCCTATACAAACACCGCAGGCATGTTTATATGTTGCTACGCTCGGCTGTGTTTGCAGACTAGCAGACTATGAGAGGCAGCAGAGACGGAGACTATGGAACGACCCCTCAGAGAGAGCAGCAGGACGGATGCAGGAAAGAGTTTTAAACTGTCAGAAATGAAAGGATGTGACACAGAAGAGATCGGAGACATTGGAAAACATCCACCCACCCACCCATCCATCCACCCATCCTACCCATTGTCAGGTGACTCCAGTATGATGCTGTTGGTGCGGTTGTCGATGAGGACGCCCCCTCCGCTCTCTCCTCCGTACATGCTGGAGCGTGGTGTGCCCACGCTGCTGGAGCGACCTGACGGCAGGCCCGACGTCTGATTGGATCCTGGGATGTTCATGGGAGAGGGGCCCTGGGAGCGCTGGCGCATCAGGTTGATGTTTTTCACCGTCTCGAACACACGCTTAGGCTGAAGCCTAGACACAGAGGAATGCGAATGTTCATGCACACACACACACACACACACACACACACACACACACACACACACACACAAATTATACATAAATAATGCTCAGCGACACTGGAAGAACCAGCAGAGTATACTCAAACATGGCAAGGTGATCCACACATCGTTTCAAACAAACAAGAGTCACAAACAGGAAGCGGAAGGCTACTGAACCTACTTCTGCTCCTCTACTTCCGGGTCGTCCATCTGGAGCTCCTTCCTCATAGTCCCCTCAATCTCAGCTGCCAGAGAGTCCTGGGAGAGAGACAGGTAGGCAGACAGACAGGGAAATGTGAGGGGAGCGATGATGTGTGTGTGAGAGAGAGACTGTGACGGCAAAGCAGTCGTAACAAAGGGTTAGACGGTGACAGGGAGAGTACGCTATGTGAAGGAATGAAACCTTCACGTCTATTTGTCCAGAAAGCCTTGGGACTCTAACACAACTTTATTGATCCTTAGCAGACCAAACACAAACAAACTGGAGGCTTGAGTTGCCCTAGCAACACCATGCTTGTCCTCCAAACACCTTGGGCCTTTGGATACTTCTTTCCTGCGTCTCGCCTACTGAACGGATACCGTCCTGCACCCCATCTGAATTCAGCATGTCGATGTGTCAGACTTGGTTGAACTATTGGCATCAGATCTAGAGACCATGATGCACTTAGACTTGGAGAAGGACCAGGCTGTGATGTCCTCGTGTTCCAGTTACACCACGGTGCTAATATTAGGGAGGTTATAGTGTGTTGTGGCTAGAACAGAGGGGTGGTAGTTACCTCCAACCATCTTCCTCCTCCTTTGCCCTCTAAAACTGTGCAAGAACAATGATATTGAATGGCACATACCTACAATGGACCTGATATGCTTCCTTTCACCCTTAACAGCTCCCCCTTCTTCCCTAAACTCTCCATTCCCATCGCATGTGGTACAGCCATGGACACCAGAAGTGGAATGGTGCTCTTGAGGAACTCCACTCCTCCCCCCCCCAGTCCCTCCTGCCCCTCTCACTCCCCCAGCCCCCCTCAGCACACCTCACCCTACCAGCCTCCTCTCACCCCTCCAGTCACTATGCCCCCCCAGTCCCTTCGCCCCTCTCACCCCCCTAGCCCCTCTGCCTCTCTCACCCCACCAGCCCCTCTCAACCCCCTAGCCCCTCTCAACCCCCCAGCCCCTCTCAACCCCCCAGTCCCTCTGCCCCTCTCACCCCCCAGCCTCTCTCACCCCCCCAGCCCTTCTGTCCATCTCACCATAGGGAACAGCCCGAGGGAGTGGAAGCGGCGCGGTGTGCTGAGGGGCAGCGTCTTGTTCCGCAGGTTCTTCAGCTCCTCCTGAGCTTCGTGGAGCATCTCCATACACTCTGCGTACTTGTCCTCCAGCTCTCGCAGCTGACCCAGGATGTAACGGAGAGGAAAGTTCCCAAAACACGAAACGATTTACATACAGTGCATGTCTTGGCTTACATCAGGTCTAATGACATGAGATGCAACAATTCCCAAGTGTTAGAGACTCCGGTGTCCTGCGGGTTAGACTCAGGACATAAGTTTACGTGAGGCACAGACATATAATACCAGCCTCGATTGCCATCATGTGGTGAGTGAATGATGCTGTTGGCCTCCTGCAGTGCCACCTGAAGTCTTCCCTGGGGTGCTTATTGTGAGAGGGGTTATCATTAAATAAGGCTTGTGTGTGTTGTGTGTGTCTCTGTGTGTAGTGTGTGGTCGATAGTGTGTGCCTACCTCAGCAGTGAGCTGACGTTGGGCATCCTTGGCAGCTCCTAGATGCTGTGTAAGTTCTTATATCTCCACTGACATACTGATATGCGACACACACCGCAACACACACACACACATCACCCACACACACACCACACACACACACACACACACAGCACACACACACACACACCACCGACACCACCCACCCACACCACACACACACTACCACACAACACACACACACACAACACAACGCACAACGGGGAATGCACACATGCAGCAATAGCTTTCACCTCACTGACCTATCCAATGGGCATTTATGTCAGGACCAAAGCGTTCTGGGGCAATTCCCACTAGGGCCCCATTCTGCAGTCAATGCACAAACACCATTAAAAGTCCCTCAGGATCAAAGCATCTGCTAGCCTCCATAACACTGGCCCAATCAGCCAGCCTTCAAACTAAGAGAGTGTTGAGGGAGTACCAGCCCCTCCTAAAAGCACTCAGGGACCCAACACCCGATTAAAGTCTAAATTATGATGATGAAAAAACTGTTGCCAGTTACTGTTACCCACCCCCACCCCTCACAAAGGACATCCTGGGTCCTGTACTCACAGACTTGGCCTTCTTCTGCAGGTCTACGATCTGGGAGAGCAGGTGCGTGATCTCCTCCTGCTGGCGAGACGCGTCATCCGTCTTCTTGGCCAGCTCCTCCGCGATGGACGAGATCTGCAGGTTTGCATCCTCTGGGGAGCCAGCAGACAGAGCAGCATGGGCAAAAGTCTGGGTTTTTCTCAAAGAGAACATGTAGTTTCTTTACATACAAGATCTCTCCCTCCTTGTATAGCCCTGTGGGTAACCTTTACATTTTTTTCGTGTAGTTTATACAAATACACATATCTTGGGACTTTTTCCACATGATCTTGACATCCATGGTAGGAGACACGAGGTGTGTGTGGGTACATTATGCATATGTGTGTGCACCTCACTCACTCAGCTCTTTGACACAGTCGTTAACCAGCTGTTGCTCCTTCTCCTCGTACGACATGGTCTCTGTCTCCAGGTGGTTTGCCTGATGGTGGAGGGACAGAAAACACAGACCATGATAATGCATGGTTCGAGACCATTTAACTGTGAACATTAAATTATTCAAATTCATTAAATTTTTTATCGACAGAATTAAATGTATGGCCTTTAAAATGGCGTGTGTACTGTAGCTGATACTGTACTCTAGGTAGGGGCTCTGCACCGAACACTGTCCTGGATGTAAGAACATCTGATACAATTCTGTCACTAAATCGTTCTCTGGACCTCTGACCACAACACACTGCTCTCATCTGTCTGCTTGTCTGTCTGTCTGTCTGCTAGTCTGCCTGCCTGTACCTCAGTACGTAGCACGATGTTCTCCTCCTCGAGGTCTTTGAGTTTCTTCTGCAGCGAGTCCAAGGGGAAGAAGTTTGGCACAGACAGGGTGGCATCATGGTGGCGAATGCTGTGAAGCAGACACAGGAAGCATGTCAGACACATGAGACACACAGCACATCAGTGTGGGAGGGCATGCGTGTGTGTATGTGTGTGTGTGTATGTGTGTGTGTGTGTGTGTGGTCCACAAAGCCACAGCTGGGGTGTACAGCATGCACATCTATTATTCATGTGACTTAGATGGATGACGGAGTGGATCAATGTTTCTCCACCAGTGTAACAGAACCCCCGTGTCTAGAGGCGTGACCAAGTGTTCCCACTGACCCATTGAACTACACCTCCCATGAGCGCACTGTGAGAGAAGAGGACTCGTGAGGACGTGTCCATTTCTGCCCCCAAGAACTACAGATCCCATGAGGACATAACAGGCGAAGGTGCCTGATTCTGAACGAATGAACTACATATCCCTTGAGCAGTAAGAGAGCCGGACTCACGGAGTAGAGGTGGCTGATTCTCCCTCGCTCTCCTCTGCTGCACTAGTGTAGAACTGGAGCAGCTCATCCTTCATAGACAAGTCATGGCGAAGCTGAGACACCTGCAGACAGACAGAGAAAGAGAGAGAAAGAGGGAGAGAGAAAGAAATATAAAGAGGTAAATAGAGACAGAGACAGGAATTGAGAGACAGAGAGAGAAAGACAAATTGAGAGAGAGAGAGAGAGAGAGAGAGAGAGAGAGAGAGAGAAGTGAGATACCAAGAGACAGACAGAGAGGTTCATATTTGGTTTCTTTAAGTCAGATAAAGACATGCTGCAGTTCACACCCAGGCACATTGCTGCACACCCACCTCCTCCCGAATGTGCTCCACTTGCTCCTCCAGTAACTCATTCCTCTCAGAGAGAGTTTTGTTTTTCTTGAGTAGTGATTGGCCGATGCGGGCGGCTAGCTCCAGATCACGCTCTTTCTAGAGAGAGAACAAAGGCAAAGACTATTGGTTAGAGCCACAGACAGGTGATTGCGTAGAGGCAAGTTGGTCCCTCAATAATGCAATTGGTTCATAGAACATAAAGATAAGCCTGTTCAACCAGCATTGAGTGACACCTTCTAGGAACCATACCAAAACAGAAGGTTTATTGTTAAAGGTTTTATGTTTATTATGTTTGTGTTTAATGCTTCCTAAGCTACCCTAAACTTTGAGTCACATATCTTTCCCATGCAAAGTGGCAAAGAATTTCATTGGTAATCTTCAAAGCGCCATTTGAATGTCAACCGGTCCCGTGCAAAGAGCTCGGTGAAGGACAGCGCTCAACGACACGATGACGAGCGAGGACGTTGCATAGCGAGACAGATACACAGCACGACCCACGTCAACACACAGGGACTCTCTGGTGTTCACCTCACCACGGGCCTTGCACCTCTGAGAGTGCTGTTGGCGCTGTGGCGAAGTCGCTTACCTCTTCCAGCAAACGTGTGACGGCGTCTATGTCATTGTATGTCTTCGTCATCTGGCCCACTCTTTCTGCACATAGAACTGCAGGTGAGGGAGGGAGGAAACAGAGAGTGGAAGACATACATTACTGGGGGAGTGTGTGCAGTGCGTTATGTACAGTCCACAACCACAACCTGAGGTTAAGCAGTGGTACACAATTACACTGTTATGAATCAGGCTTTTACATCAATAATTTGTTTACTGATGTCACTCATGCAAAGATGCGAGAGAGAGAGAGAGAGAGGGAGAGGGAGAGTGAGAGAGAGAGAGCAGAGAGAGCGTCAGAATGTCACCTAAATAGGCCAACATGGCTTGAATGGTATTTTGAATGACCGCCATCAGTATGATGACACTTCTCCTCAAATCATGGCCAGCTATTCCACAGTGAAGCTGGACTCCACAAAGACCCCTCATTAGTGACATGAGGACACGTCCAGTAATAGAGCTGACAGTTGTATACTGAACCTTATCCACCACTGTTTGACTGCTCAAAATGTGGCAATTGCCTTGACTAACTTGACAAATATTTTGCACATTCCTTAATAGGAGAAACCGCACAGAGCTGTTTTGTTTAAAATATTATAAAGGAAAACGGCGCAATACCAACCAAGAGCAGAAAGGGGTTGAATCTCTGCTCTCTCCTCTCTCTTACGCCGATCTCTGTTCTCTCTCTCTCTCTCTCGCTCTCTCTCTCTCTTCTCTCTCTCGGGGTCGTTTTATCTCTGCGGGTCTGCTCTGTCTTCTCTGCTCTCTCTCTCTCTCCTCCTCGTCACCCTGCTCCCTGTCCTCCGCCCCTCATCTCTCCCTCTCCATTTCTCTCTCTCTGTCTCTTTCTTCTCTCTTTTTCTCTCTCATCGTTGTCTTCGGTCAGTGGAATCATCTCTCGTCGTGTCTATACTTCTCTCTCTCTCATCTCTCTTCTCTCTCTCTCTCGCTCTCTCTGCTATCTCTCTCTCTCATCGTCCTCTCTCTCATCTCTCTCGATCTTCATCGTGTCTCATGTGCTTCTTTGCGGTCATCTCGTCTCCGTCAGGTCTCATCTCTCGGTCATCGTTCTGGGATGATCCTCAATGATGTCATACTCTGGACCCGGGCGCTCTTCATTGCTTTTCTCTTCTTTCTTCTCTCTCTCTCTCTCTCAGATCTCTATAACAGTCTCCTCTCTCTCTCTGTATCATTCTCTCTACTCTCTCGCTCTCTCTCTCTCTCGTCAGATATCTCTCCTTCGTCTTCTCTCTCAATCGTAGTTAGCTCTCTCTCTCTCGTCTGCTCTCTCTCGCTCTCTGCCTCTTTAGTTTTCATCGCAGAGGTCCGTTCCTTGATCTGCTTAAATGAGGCGTGATGTTTCTAATGGGATTGGGTTGCCAAGGCCTCGACACACATACACCAAATGACACTCCAGGCCAGGCAGCCCATACTGCAAACTCAAAAGCCTAACCCAGTCTTGATATACAGTTCTTAGGCCAGAGAACAGAATTGGAGTCTGGCGGCAGCCAGCGCTCCCTCTTTCTCTGGCACGAGGAGGGATTTGTTTTCCTTGTTGTTCTTCTCTTCTGAGGTCCTGGCCTCTGCTGCAGCCCAGTTGGAAACCATGTAAATGGAGAAGACTGCAAATGCAAAGCCACTATTTACATGAGCGCCCAACACAAGAAGAGAGTTTGCATGGCACACATTGGATCTACACACCAGGGCAAACATCTCCGGCATGCACTTAGATACGACGCCGTATCCGCTGGCAACAGCATGACTCCACTGACCGTAGATAGCAGCAGGGGAGGGGGGGGGTCGTCTTACGTATGTATTCATAACCCTCCAGGTAACCGTATCACAACAAAGGTGTGGACCTGCTCAGGGGCGTGGATCCAGCAACAAAAGGTGGACAGAGAATGCAAGAGATGACGCATGTCGTGGTTCCAAGTACATGTGCGAGCAGAGACAGTGGTACGGCACAGTGGACATCAGAGCCAGTTAGCTTCTGGGGTAATTTCGCTGTTCCCTGCTAGCTCCAGCTACCTCATACACCTGTTGCTTTGAGTTCCGTGTGGTGACACCTAAACCCCCAGGTAAATTGAGGAGGAGTGTTGGGTTGTATGGATCTTAACTTTCCCACGGCCGATCCATTTCAGACTACTGGGCGGCAGGGCTGAGACTACACAGACAGCTTGATGGCAAGCCCTGTTTCCGCATGAAAGAAGTCATTAAAAGATAAGCAAAAGATTACAACCCACTGGAAAGACCTGCTCGCATTATGAGGGCTCCTTCGCATGGAAGACAGAGAGAGTCCACTACAATTACATCATTAACATCCACTTCAATGGCTGGTTGAGTTCCACCTCAGAAAACAACAAGCCTAGAGAGAAATAATACTCCGAATGCCTCACTTCAGAAATCCCAAACAAGAACTTTCCATATTGTACATTCTTAACGGAGAACAGGAGATTGAAGGTCAAGATGGTGATAAAACCTTGAGTGTTTTATGTCTCCAGTCTCATCTGATCGCTGTCTGTCTGCTTCTATCAGCCCCCAGGAGCCGTGCCTGCTAGCATTGCATGTTTACTCTCAACACGCTAACATAAACACACACGCTCTGCCCTCATGTACCAGTTCACCTGCCGTGGCCTCGCAGGACGACGCGTCTTACAGAACACAAGCAAAGGTTGAACAGGAACCATTCTGTTCTATCGCTTCTTGATATGTTCTGAGAAATTAGTACTGGTAGACATCAGCCACTGCAACTTTGCTCTCTGGCGGACTGCCAATGCCTTGATAAAACATTTATTGTAACTTCAGTCTAAATTTCTTCCACGGCAACAACTGTATTCCAAGCAAGACTAATTGAGGTCCGTGATACAACAATGAAAGGTAGCCACGGCAGCGACTTCAAACATGGAGCATCTGAGCACTGAGCTGCAAAAAAAGGTTACCTTCGCGCAAAATAAGTTGTTCTTCATCCTCCTCCTCCTCCTCCGCCACCTCCTCCTCATTGTGACCCCCCTCCTCCTCCTCACTGTGACAGGATCCAGGTGAGCAGACATACTCCAGGGTCTCCTCAGAGTTCCCAAAGGCTGGTTCCATCCTCAGCCTGGGCTAGCAGCGCCCTGCAAGAGCCTGCTCTCGCAAGTCCAAAGCCATAGCTAGGTGTGCGTGGGAGTGTCTGGGACTGTGTGTGTGTGTGTGTGTGTCAGAGGGAAAAATATCCAGACTGCATCTACTTGTGACACAATCCCCAACAGACAGCTGATCCGGCCACTCCCTCTGTATCTCTCTGGCCTGCGATTGGCCAGGGAACACCCTATCCTGGCACAGAGGGCAGGGCAGTTCCCTGATTATTTCAGGATGTTTTAAAACTTCAATCATCCTGCCATACAATTGCAGTCCTGGGCTGAGACAGAGCAAGTCATATTGTCATGTCATGATATCATCTTTAATCCTCAAGCCTCAATCCTTTTTCATAATACATCTGCCAACCCTTTCCCCTCCCCCCCCTGCTCAGGCTGAAATGGTATCTTCCAGCATCCACTCTGACAAACGATACAAGGTGCAGCACACAACAATAAAATCCACCTGTGCTGTTTACAGGACAAAAGTACAGTATGAAAGTACACTGAGCCATACAGATAACCAAATGGAACCATGCAGAGCCAATTTGAACTAGACTCCAATAAACCCATATAAAGACATCTACAACACCGTGACTAAAATCAAGAAAAGCGAGACCAGTGAAACAGCTGAAAGTCACACAATCGATGTTCCCACAGATATTTCACATGGCAGTTTAAAGTGAGGACTCAGAGCTGCTCCTAATCATTCCAGGGCCTCTGATTGCTGTAATTGGATTCGCTGTACTATACATTCCAGTGAACCCTGGACATACAAGTGCTTGTATGGGCGTCCTGAATGAGGTCACTCATGGAAACTAAACTAAACACAATACAGCAACCCCCCAGCTAGGCAGGCTGGGCACAAAGGCTTTAGCTCCAAACGCCCCCCACCCTCCTCCACACACACACGCACATGCATGCACACACACACACGCAAACACACCCACTTGTGTTCCACTCCTTTATGTGGCCTCCTGAAGTTCCAAAGAGAAAAGAAAAGACCCTACACACTCACACTTCACATACACACATGCATACGTGCACACACACACTAGTGATTTCTGGAGAAGGGAAGGGATGGGTGGAGGTTGCCTTCTGTTCTAGGGGGAAGGGGAATCCAGGGCCAGCTTCATGAATGGAGTCTCTTCTGGGGAAGGTGATCGGTATTCTGATGGCCACTCAGCCTGGCTGACCAGCAGAGGACTGGGACTGGTGCCCAGCCGTTCCCCCAGACCAGCTGCCTTCCCTGGAAGCTCTTGGATGAAGGTCCTCTGCCTTGAATTGTCCTCGCCCACATGTGCTCAAGTCACTCAGGTCCTCCTGTGCCCACATCACCCTGTCTCTGCCCAATGACTTCCTGACTCTCCTCATCCCTTCCTGTCTGTCCTCAACTCCCCTGGTCTCTCTTCATCTCTCATTCACTCCCAGTCCCACCTTATATGCACCTGTCTCTCCCTGTCTCTTTGTGTGTTTCCAAGTCTCCCCACCTCTACCTGTTTCTCTTCATCTCTCCCTGTCTTTCTTTATCTCTCCCTGTCTCTCTAGTCTATTCTCATCTTTCCCCGTCTCTCCTCATCTCTCCCTGTCTCTCCTCATCTCTCATAGTCTCTCCTCATCTCTACCTATCTCTCACAGTCTCTTCCTGACTCTCTCTATCTCTCCCAGTCTACAACCTGTCCCTCCTCTCCTTCACAACCTGACAAATATCAATGACCTCGATTTCACACAACCTCCTTTCAGTCTAATTTTAGAGTCAACAGAAGGCAAGCCTTTTTTTCTTTTCTATTGGACTAATCCACACATCACTGCACCAGCACAGGCATCCACAGTGATTATGTATTACATAAGTGAATAAAAATGCAGCGGTTTTTATTGGCTTGTTCGCAACATCCTCTATGAGCACAGATGGATCAGGTGACAGGAACCCTCCTCAAGGTCTTACGCAACAACTGATCACATGATGAAATAGGCCACCCCTTTTTAGATACATAACCTACGAGTTTGATCAAAAAGGGTTGAACACGTTTCTCATCACCCCTGGCTGAGCGTATGTGAAGCATGCTCAATGTTCGGTCACGGATGAGCTTAACCTCTGGAAAGGACCCACAGAAGGATGAGGACGACAGACTGAGCTATTAAGTCATGTTTAAAGGCCAGGTTGTGATATAACTGAAGAGCGTCACATGTAGTGTGAAAGCTGGCACCATGTCAGAGGGTCTTTTCCTTTCACACTTCTGAAAATACACTAGACATGTTTAAATGTTTCAAACAGCCCCTCTCAAACAATAGTTATCAGTTTTCTCTGAAGAAACCACAGAATTAGACAGTTGAGTTAGACATGCACAGACAGACTAGTTCCCGTCAGCACATGCTAGCATGAGCATTCAGCACCATCCATGTTCTAGTTGCGCTGTAAATCATCTTCGGTGACAATCAACACCGGAGCACCTTGACAACACACATGCTAGGTATGTAGCCATAGTAACACACATCACATGCCCTGATGGTGTGACGCCTGCTCCTCCCAGCCCTTCCTCAGCTAAGACTAACTTTGTATGTGACACCTGTTATGACACCCAGTCATCAGCGCTGTGCCTAGCCCCCCATATGGGACTGATGCAACACAGAATATTCACAGCCTTCTACAGTCACTCATAACCACCACCCCCCCCCCACACACACACACAATCATGGACTCATACCTGACTAGGAAGAAAGAGGCAGCTCTCTCCGAGTACAAACTGCCTATTTCCTACTCAGGACTAAGACTGCGAAGCTGCCACTGCAGCAGGTTCTGGCTACCCCCACGGAGCTCAGCCCCTCCGTCTCACCGTCAGTGCACTCCTCATAGTACCAGTCCAGCTCATAGTAGTCAGCCTCCACGAATCTCGGCTTGCGTCTCTGCATCCTCAGTCTCCTCCAGCCTCGGGGTGCTTCCCCTCCTGTCCTGAGGTCGAGGTCATGAGCCCAGCTACCCGTCAGCTCGCAACCATCCCAGAGTTCGCTGGCTGTCCGACGCTACGTAACAAGGGACACAGCATCCTACCCCTGGTACCCAGCGTGAAGGGAGGGAGAGGTAGCAAGAGAGAGAGAGAGAGAGAGGAGAGAGAAGGAGGAGGAGGGCAGGAGAGCGCAGCCCAGTCACGGGTTTTGCAGCAAGCTGGTTGCTGGTGACTCAGGAGGTTGGATCACCCGGGGGGAGGAGCTATCGGCGGCAAACAGCCAATCAGAGTGGCGCCATGTGAGCAGAGGGGTTCTGTCGTCAGCTCACTCCTCCCGTCTCTCTCTCACTCTCTCCATCCTGCCCCAGATCGTTCTTCTGTGCGGTTGCCATGGAGACTGCCTCCTGGCTCTGACTCTGTCGGCGAGCGAATGCAAGCTAGTGCTGCTGGTGGATGATGCTAATGCTAGTGCTAATGCTGCTGCTGTAGGAAGGACAATGGGTTCACATTTACAGACATGTAAATGCTCACTGAGCATCATGCTTATTCACTTTGGCAGCAGATAGAGCTTCTAAATAAACCAGGTTGTGTCAATGTAAATCCGACAAGAACCTACCACGGCAAAAGGACATTCAGAGCATGCATAATGCAGCATGAGACCCTGTGTGTATTTAAGACATCTGCACATAATGTGAAAATAAGGTTGTCGCCGGTGACGCCAAAGCTAATTATTCCCTATGTACAGAAATGAACAGCAAGGTGACTCACTGCTTCGATGCAGCTAGCCATAACAACCTCTACTCCTTCAATACACAGTCTGGAAGGCTCCACCCTGTAGATATCCTAATAAATCGAAGCAGCCTAATAGGCGGAGATCTCCCTGCGAGGATGTATCACTGCTGGATAAGACATGACATACCTTTGCTTGACAGTCACATCCGCTCGCAGACCAAAGAGAGCTGACTCATCCTAACAGCCCGTCACTATCAGACACTCTAAAGCGCATCTCGCTAACTAGCTGATGTGCAGCAGAGAGCTTGGTCGCCTCAGGTGCCCTGCTATCGACTTGCATGGTGGACTGACTGATGTCATTTATGGTTTTGGTGAAAGTTCACTGAGTCGGCTGCAATCGGGTGGCTTCCTGCAGGAGTGGAGTATGAAAGAGCAGTGGGTGTAAATGGTTTAACTAGAGATGTTTAAGACTGATCAACTCAACCTGCCTTACTTGGACTAATCAACAAGCTCTCAGGGATTAGGGCTTAAGACCCAATGCATGAATCCTATTGGATCGAGGGGTCCAAAATGTTATCCTATCGGATCTGGTGTTTTGAGATTGCATCATTCGGAGAGGCAGTGTCAGAAATGACAACGCTGAATCAAGTGTCCAGTCAGGTGACCTCTTCGCCATGTTCAGGCCACTTTGAATGACATCATTACCAAAAGATCCTTTAGTGACAAAAGCCTGTTACATTAAAAGAACACCTAAACACAATGACTCTCAAATATCTGATACAACTCAATTCTAAAACCTTCATTAAGGTATGCATTTTGTATAAATACAGTCTGTAAATCAAAATTTTCAGACCAAATATGACAACAGACTTAAAATAGATAAGTGCCAACTTTACTGGGTCTGTTTTATAGACTACTTATATCCAATTCAGGAGCAGAGAACTGCCTCATTGAAGTGCAGATCTAAAATAGCATTTATAGATCATCAAATCTAAATGAAATAGCCAACAGGAAAACCTTTATAATTCATTTTTTATCTTAATTTTATATTTACAGCCATTTGCCTTTTTCACAGACTATGATAAAGGCAAGGGAAATACAGCTTTAAGGTCAAAAATAAGGGCAGCTTAGTGTGTGTGATTAGAACAGGCTTTCTAGTGAGCGGCTGGTCTGACAGACCCACACACACCCACATACGAACACATTGTGAGACAGCCGTTAAAACTGTCGTCTCTATACCAACCAGCAGCCTGGCAGTGTGTCGCCTGGCGCTAGGGCCCAGTGGGCATGTTTGCTGTGGCAACCAGACCCAGCTGTCTCTGTAACACCCTGTTTGGGCTCAGGGCCATCAGACAGCGCTCTCTCTCTCTTTCTATGACTCTCTACCACCACCTCCCAGTGTCTCTCTCTCCCTCTATTTGTCTTCCTGGTTCTCTCTCATTGTTACTTTATCCGAGACTGCACGACTGCCTGCTGTATTTGTGACCTTGAACAGTAATATAGTAGGAGTTTATCACATATCTTACAAGAATCCATGTAGCTTTGAATTATGATTGACCTCTAATATAATGCTATTTAATTAGCCTACATGGCATACATTGCATATAGCTTCCATATTAAATGCCTTTAGCTCAAAACCTCTCGTTACTGATTTTATTTCTCGTGACTAAGTTTATTACCGAAAAGCACATTAAATACGTAATAGAATTCCTTAGATATGTTTCCAGATACAGGTTGCAGATACAGGCCACCAGAGGGAGTAAAAGAGCCATCAGCACAGAGCAGACAGACCCAAACCAGAGGACTTCTGGAATGCTTCTTTATCTGCAAACCATGACCTAACCTGATCAGATAAGTCCAAAAGCTCAACACCAGCCTGACGTTGGCATGGTCAAACCTGGGGTTCCACCAGAGGGAAGAGTGAAAGAAAGGTTTTAACCTGATTTCATAACATGTATCTACCGCTTAACCAATAGCCAATGGGAGGGAGGTGGGGATCCAACACAAACAAACAAACAAACAAACATCCAAAACAGGCAAACAAACAAACGTGTACTGCGGACTTACGGAAGTACTTCAGGGTCTCCTCGATCTGCTCCACGCTGAGGTCCAGGTTGGTGTCGGGGGAGATGAGGGGCGTGTGCAGCCAGTCGTCGTGGTCATAGCCGTAGATGGAGTCTGCTCTCAGCTGGTAGTGAGGCAGCTGCTCCTCCAGGAGACTGATGATCTCAACCTCTGGAAGATCAGTACTGTTACACACATCTAGAGGAGGGCGGAGGGCAGGGGGGGAGACAGAGAGAGATATTGAATGTCAGTCTTGTGCACACACACACGCACGTGCACGCACAACTTTTTAAACGTACAAACTTTTTCAGCTAAAACAACAAACAAAAAAACATGACTTCTAATTGGAATATTCACAAGTTCCATTCATTGTATGGTCACATTCTGTAATGACTGTGTGCTTCTTTCTGTGTAGAGAACCAGGAGAGCAGTTAGTCCTGAACCAAGCAGCGTCTCTGAATCCTCTCTACGCGTCACAACACAGAAGGCAGTGAGGACACGAGGACACCAAGTGGCATTTTGAAGGAACTACACCATGTGTCACTTTTTCCCCACAGGGTAAAAATGGTTCGTTTCCAGAGTACCATTCTGGAACTGTAGAAACTCCTAGTAAAACGTTTATTTGTAACTACATGAGGTAAGCAGGGTAGTCTAGCATCTTACCGCAACTTTCCGCCATGAGATATACTAAATCTTCTCAACACGGAATCCAGATGTCGTCAGTAAAAAAACCCCGTAGAAATGTAAAAAATAAAAACACAACTACATGAGAAATTCCCATGGAGTAAACCATCTGCCTATGCTGTAGGTTCCCAGGTCACATGGGCAGCATTCCTACCCAGGTACAGAGAGCGAGGGCAGGAGCGCTATGTTGCAGCGTGTACTGGGCAGGAGCTTGTATGAGTCTCAGCCATAGGGAATGATTGTGTCCACTTCCTGTGAGCTCAACAGAGGGGCTGTGCCATAGAGAATAAAGAAGTCACTGAAGCTGCTGTCGGCCCCTACTGTTTATTCTGTCTGTCTGTCTGAGGGAATAACAGCATCTGTCTCTCGCTCGCTCACTCTCTTTCGATCCCTCTCTCTGACCCCCCCCCCCGCTCTCTCTCTCTAACAATGCTGACCCTGATAGCCCCTAATCCAGACAGAATGACTAGCTATGCTGAGACTGGCAAACAGACAAACCCACACACGCGCACACACACGTGCAAGCACACACACGTCAGGATTCAGCAATCAGAAACGACGTGTAACTAGAAAAAACAAATACTACACACACACACACACCGTAACAAGACACACCATGAAGCAACAACACGTATGTTACACGTATCTCCTAATTTACAGCACGAGTTCCACCGGAACAGGCGAGAGTGTTTAAACACGAAGAACAGCCCCCGAGGGAAGGTACAGCTGCAGGTAGCCGGAGGGCTGACAATCGCTCCTGCTTTGTATTTATAGTCTGGTGAGAGACAGCTGTGTGGCGAAGCAGCTAGCAATGCCAATCTTGTCCCCTGGCCCTTTAATACCTCTACGCTCTCAGACACCCACCTCCCCAACACCCCCACCCTCCCTGTGCCCCACTGTCCTTCCTGTCCCCTCTACTCCACCTCACCCCCCCCTCCTCCTAAAACACATACACACAGCCAGCACCCCCCCAGACCAGGGATCAGATTCCCCCCCCCCCCCCCCCCCTCTCCTCCTGAAGCACAGGGGGGCGAGCAGGCTACTCAGGCCTCAGACCAAGAGGGGGCAGCTTTACCACCTTTGATGTCAAGCAGGAACCTTTGTCTTCCAAGCTGACAAGACAACCCAACACATTGGCTGGAACCAGCCTTTGCTTTAGTATCTGTTTGCGAATGCAACGTCCACGTAGCGGAATGAATGTGTCAAAGGGGTGTGCAGCGACAACAGTGACAGCGCAAAGAATATTTAACAGCCGCGACCAAGGTTGAAGAGGAAGTGGAAAAAAAGCCTTCTCGGAAGCACTTAAAACACGAACATTCCCTCTTTATAACAGTAGAAGTTCACAAGGACTGGCCTATAGAGAGAGGACACATAAACACACAGGTAATAAAGCCTTCAGATCAGACCCAGGCTACTTTATTGCAAGTTCAAACAAGCCCACAGCTCACTGTTATCGACCTGGTGCTGTACTAAATTAGACAGTCCTGGACAGACAACCTGGCAAGGACACACTCTACACCGTTTCTTAACCTACTAAGCCATGTGTGTTAAAGGGACATTTCACCAGATGAGCTGGAACAGAATGAGTCATTAATTTGCAGAACAAAAGCCATTTGCATTAGACTTCATGTATCTGCTAAGCTTAAGTATATCCAATGACCTCAAACCTTCTGTTGTTGTTATTGTCCTCAGCAAAAAGTACACAACGCTAGCACGCTTACTCTAAGGCAATTCTGTCCCTAGCCATCCTCACAATCGCGTCACTCGTAAAGCCCCACTGACTTTTATTGTGAAATATTAAGAAACCAGACACAAAGGCGCAGAGCCAAACATCGGATGTTCGAACAACGAAAACCGAAATGAAAACTTGAAACTGACTTTTCAGCTCTGCCCAAAACCTAGCGGAATACTTCCCCAAGGCTTTAGAAACAAGCACAGCAGCGGATAGAGAAGAAAACATTTGGAAGTGAACGATAGAAGAAGAAAAGACAACCCCGGGGTTAAGTCCGGGCCTAGTGTCCGGCCCAAAGTCCCGGTGTCCTGTACTCACTCATGGTGCTGCAGCCCCTCGTCTCCTCGCTCCCCGCTTACATTCTCCACTTCGCCAGGAAAGGGCAGGGCCAAGAGCAGCCAGAGGGAGGGAGGGAGGGAGGGAGTGGGAGGGAGGGAGGGAAAGTGAGCAGAAAGAGGAGAGAAAGAACCAAGAGAGGTTCGAGGAGCAGGGAGAGGGAGAAAAAGTAAGGCAGAGTGAGTGAAGGAGAAAGAGAGAGAGAGAGAGGAACTGGAGTGAAAGCAACGCTGTCCACTCTGGACAGTCATGGCTGGCATGCCAGTGATGATAGTCACATGAGGGGCCCCCTCCCCCTTCTCCCCTCTGCCCTCCCACAATCTCTCCTCCCCCCCCTTCCCCTTCGCAACCCTCTACAGCCCCAAAAGCACCACCCCTAGTCACCAGAAGCTCCCCCTCCCTCCCTACCCCACATATACACACATACTGTAACCAGTGCTAGCCTTGGCTGTAGCCCCCCCCCCTCCCTGTCCCCCGATCCTGCCACCAGAGTCTAAACATAGCCTGGCGACCTTCTGGCCCACAGACAGAACAAGTCCTGCTGGACCAGTCAAGCCTAGTCTAACCTAACCTAACCTAGCCTAGTCTTTCTAATCTCAGAACCCTTCTGACCTGCACACACAGTCAAGCAGGGGGCTGAGTAACTGCATGGCTCACTGTGGAACACAGCAGACCCTGTGCAAGTGCATCCGGGACAGGACACTACTGTATACTACTGTACTTTGACCTAGAGAGGATTGACAGAGGGGAGGTTCCACAACACAAGCAGGATGTTAGCTGTAGATGGTAGACACAGCTTCCACCTTCTGCCACAGGCTGTCACCTGTAGAGATGATTCCAGACTGTGTGTGTGTGTGTGTGTGTGGATATTTACTAACATGTCTCTGTAGCGTTCTGCTAACTCAGGCTTCCAACACCGACACGTCAGTTAAAGCCTGCCGCAGGACCGTAATGTCACAAAGGACAAATGTCACAAGACGCGCTGACGTGAAACAGGAGTGGAACAAACATTTGAACCACGACCCATTTCTCATACGCACACGGACAGGTCGGATCCATATCGTGGGGGTACCAGCGTAGCTTGTTGTTGAAGCAACCCTAAACCATCTATTTCATCGCTATCCCAGTCTAGCAAAGTTGCGATCTGCGTGCAACGGCCTGTGTGAATCACGCCTAAGGGAGAGGCGGGATGGTGTGTTGGCCACCGGCCACGAAAGATATGCAAACACGACTATTCCACACGTCAACAGTGATGGGGAAGGCGGCCGCGTAATCTGACTCAGGCCCCGTTCCGCCTGGACTCATCGGTCGACTGTATGATGTCGGACCGGAGAGACAGCTGTTGAGATGAAATGCGAGGCAGATTGTTAGGCCTCCAATAGGTTCTGTAGAATGATGGGATGAGCCTGTTAGCACAGAAAGTTAGGCCAAATGACTGTGCTAGTCCCCAGCATCTTCTCTCCAATCAATTGTGCCTATCTGGGAAGACTGGGAAAGTGTACAGTTGAACTACAAATGCACTTGAGCTATTGAGGACGTTCAGATTTATTCCAGCCAATCACAATGTAAGGTGAGCTGTCCAAGCCTGCCACATGGCCACAGTCATACAGGCACTCTCAGCCCCCCCCCCCTTTTAAGTAAACTTAAAAGAGTTTAAAGTGAAGGCTACTTGAAATCAAACAGGTATCTATTGGTGCTTGTTACATTATGCACAACAGCCTAAAGCAGTAGGACACTTTATAACCATTAAAGTAACTCACAGAAGGTTTCACACTGATATGACATCAGCATGGCGGCTGTGTCTAGTTTCAGGAGTGGGTAATGGAAGATATTTTTTATGTTTCTTAACCTAACTATGATGGAAGACAGTTTGGCAGCTAGCCAAGGGCTATGAGTCACTCAGTCCTAGAGAGGAGGCTTAAGCTTACTGGACTATGATGCAAACAAGGCTCTTTATTTCGCTGTTGTTCCACCAACAGACCGTTTCCATGGTAATATGGGACTGCGTATTTGTGGGATTGCCTGTGTGTGGTTAGGAAAACTGCCCATCCTGAGTAGACAGGATCATGTGGTCTGAGCGTGTCACGTACACAAACACGATCTCGATCTCTCTCTCTCTCTTTCTATCTCTGACATGTCTGGGTCTGTTCAAGATTTCGAAATGAACGTGTGCCGCAAACGCACGTGTAAACATGCCAAGGTAAATACAAACATAAACATGCCATCGCAAGGGCCATCCACGCTCAGAACCTTGTTCGAAGAGCTGTTGAAGGTCTTACCCAGGAGAAGAGTCTATGGAAGACAGAGTCACATCCAGACACCACTTGTCCAGGCAGACTGTCAACAAGCAGGCCCTCGCAGGAACTCGGAGTTCATTGAACACAGCAAAAGTTAATATTTAGTCGCGGTGAGGTCTGAACACACCAAAACACCCATCTGACAGCCTTGTACCAATTTAGCAACAACAAAACATGCAAACCTCAATGTGACTTCAACATGCTCTGTGAATCCCACAATGCATTGCAGTGTAATATTGCACGTCACGTGGATTACAAAAACATTGTCTTTAGTAGGCTGTTATTTTAGCTGAACTTCTAACTGTATTCGTACACTGACTACGTTTTTTTCAAACTGATGTCTGTTCTGTGAGAATGCACTGAGAACACAGTCTACAGCAGATCCCTTATATGTGTACTTGGCCAGTAAGTCTGATTCTAATATCTATGCTGGGTGTGTAAAAAGGGATTCACCTTTGCAGTATTGTTCTTGAAAGCCACTAAACACAACAGGTGTCCAAATACAAACCATGTTTATTCAGCATCGATCGTCCTCCTCCTCTCTGCTGACCAATGACAACTCTGAGACTGAACATAAGTTACCTGCCTCAAATTCAAATGTATAATGCAAAAACCCTGTTAAATGGAGTTACATCATTACTGTGACGAGCCTACACTTCTCCTTAGGGAAAGAAGACTTCCAGCCAGAGTAGAGTTACATCACAAACAGCCTTATGTTCTCTTTACCAAACATCCTTCCTCCGCCCCGATACTTTACATCAACGCCAGGAACCAGGGAGAATCACCAGTCTCCCACGGCAACCGGAAAAGCATGAGCACGGCCCGTCGGCAACTCCATTCAGCTCTTTGTGTTCATTCATGCTCCAGGCTCGGCCAATCGGAGGAGACCACCAAAAGCTGAGGGCGAGGCAACCCCCCCACCCCCACCCCAGAGTGACACTGTGGGTGAATCCTCCTCTGTGAGAGGAAGGGGGGAGGCTGTCAGCTTATGTAGGATGCCTGACAACGGGAATGGAAGAGAGAAGAACTACCTGCTGCATACTGAGTGACCTAGGAAATCCTATCCCTACGATGCTGAGGCGAATGACTGGTTGGTTCTCTGACAGGTTGCAGTCGCCTGCAGGGGGCAGCACTGACCCACAGCTCAGCAGACCAGCGTGTTCACACAGTACACATGCATGGCAAGTCTTCCATGCTCTTCAGTTCACTCCTTCCGGACAGTTTTAACTAGACAAGTGTTGATCCTTTCCATCAGCTACCCAAAAGGAGTGAGTATAGAAGGCACATAGAATTTGGCCAAAATGAGGATGTTCGAAACAGCCTCTCCCCTGTGAGAGGTTTGAGGAAGTGTCAACATCTACGCTGCCCTATGGCCCCCTGGGAGTTCTCACAACAGGATGTGACATCAGCAGGTTACCCAGAGGCCAGTTTCTCACAACATCCACGCAAATACCGTGACTCCTCTGCAGCTTGCAGTCTAATCACAGCCTGCTGTAGACTCCTGCCTTGAACAACACACTCCTCTCTGTTGCTGCTGCTGTTCAGCTAGTCTCCCACAGGCCTTTCAGAGTTGGGACACAGCGGAACAGCGGAGCGCAGGCCATTAGGAGCAAACTGACAGGTACAGATCAAATGGGACTGTAGAAACGCCCTGGGCTGGGCTGGGCTGGGCTGCTTTCAGACAGACAGTTATGTTTGGTTCGTTGATGACTAGACAAAGGGACAGCTGGGTGGCAAACGGTCCCTGCTGATCTGTGCTGTCACACGTTCACTGGCCAGACAGATACAGGCGTACACACTCATTTGTTTGAACGGATTGACAGAATTGTGAGGTTCCTCCCGGCTAGTGCCGTCTCCTTGCTTGAAGCTTACAGTAGCTAGTGACGTTTCCTTGTGAGCAACACTAGACAGCAGATCCGACCGCGACTGCATATTGGACTGCCTAATGCACTGCTGAGAGTGCCAGACTGACCACGAAACTTCCAGTGCAGATCTGTCAGTCTGTCTGTCTGTCTGTCTGTCTGTCTGTCGGGTGAGAAATAAAACATAAATGACTGAACGGGAGGTAGAGAGAGATGGCGAAATGGTACGTGTGTCTGTGTGTGTGTGTGTGTGTGTGTGTGTGTGTGTGTGTGTGTGTGTGTGTGTGTGTGTGTGGAGGATGAAAAAGACGGGGACAGTGATAGAAAAGACAGGAGGGGTGATTCTGCCCCCCCCCTCCCCCAGAGTGACACTGTTGCGTTTACTCTCTGTCTTTTCTCAGTGAAAGAAAAGAAAAGACAGAGGCGGGGTGACACTGCCTAATACTGAGGTAATATCCGTAAATCATTTCAGGAATCTCTGTGTGTCTGTCTGTGGCTTGATTATCTCAGAAGCAGGAGATTATACAAATGAGAAAAGTCTTCAGTGTCCTGCTCAGAACCCAAGGACGTGCAGTAGCACATGTCATGTTGTTCAGATGGATGGAGGACGGTCCACAAACAACTCATATTCCATCCATTTGTTTAGTAGCCTACGGTATAGCCCCAATACAGAAATGGGCAAATTGTCCATCCACTTAAATTTAATGGTATACTGTCACTTTGAGGCGTACTTTTATACTGCTGTAACTGTGCAGATACAGCTGGATGAGTTTGAATCAGTGTTTTTTATGGATTAAACACAGGGTGGCTAACAGCAAGAACTGTAAAAAACGTACCTGTGCTCAAAAACTCTTATTCAGTTAACATCAAATCTACAACAGTAAGCAACGTCTTGAATGCTGGCAGCACCACAGACTAGATCTTAATAGATAACAAATGATTTGACAGTTGCCACATCTAGCTTGTGAGAGTGTGTGTTATTGTGTTGTTGAGGCGTTTGTGTTGTTTTGGTTGTCTGCATTGCTTAGGTGTTTGTTGCTGCCACGTACCAGTGATGGTCCCGGCATCTCGATAGAGAAAGGTGTCCAGCGTGACGTCCTGGGTGCTGGTTTCGCTCACATACTGCTCCTCATTGGAGGGTCCGCAGAAGGGTCTGGGGGTACGAGGCTGGCGATAGGAGGGTTTTCCGAGGGGCGGGGTGGAGGCAGAGGACGAGGTGTGGTGTGGTAGAGCTGGGGCGTCCAGCTTGGCTGCTGTTCATAGGGGGGCGCCAGGTGCCATGGGGCGGGGCAGACGGTGTCTCTGAGGGTAGGCCACTAAAACAAGCCCCTGGACCACACAGCAACACACCACAGGAGATGATGGTAAACTCCACTAGAGCAGATCCTGACCAGAGAATCTAAAGACAAATAAGAAAACACAATTAGAACCATCATATGATGATGCAATCTGAATCAGTGACCTAATTATGATCAGATTCATAAGCTCGGCACAACTTGAGAGTCATACAAACAAACAATATGAAGCGGCATGCAAATACGTAAATCCATATACATGCACATGAATGGTGGCATACTAGGGGACATTACGCAAGTTCTGCTAAATCGATGAGACAGGTGAACGTGTGTCGTGGAACCGTAGCTATAGTTACAGCTACTTTGCAAACAAACAGTCCAACATCTTTAAAAATCTCCTTCTCTTCCTCACCCTTTAACCCACTTCCTGTTCATGTCTACGATTTTGGGTCATCTCTTTTCCTCCAGCACTCTTGGGAAAGCTCTAAACTGGGTCAGACATTTTCCATTGACTTGTACTATTGCCAAGAATGTCCTAAAGACATTCTACGAAAGGCTCCTTGTGAAGATGGGTCTCTACTTGAGCTCTGAACCAGGTGACCAGAGCTAGTAATTAGTACACACGACCAGCTGGTGGGCTTAACAAATATGTCAAAGTGTTTCTGTGGTCACCGTTTAGGTGAGATGTGTGTATTCCACACACACACGCACACAGTATGTACTATATACACAAATGAAGTGTACAATTACACATAAATGCAAACACACAAAAATAACAAAGCTAGTCAGCAGGCACTTGGGAGAGCCCCAGAGGCCTGAAGTCTTGGTAACGTGACCTCTAGAAAGCATGTCATCTAAGGTGCCAACATTAGACATGTGACTGATGCGCGCAACATGTCGTCGCATCCTGAAACCAGGCCATCCCACATAAAGCTTCCAAACATATGGACATAATCTAAATACGTCAGTTACATAACTAAAACGCAGTCTTGTACCCAAGCTGTTAACATGCCTGACAGCTTTGATACCATCTTTCTACATCATCATTACGATATGTATTCAGTCCAATGCAATGGCACATTTTTTTCAGGCTATAGAAGAAAGATTGAATGCAGTAGTATAAAACCTCTGTGTATTCCCATGTGTGTGTTCAGGCTATGATCCCTGTCCTAATCTAACACCTAGGACTGTCCCATTATAAAACCATCCACCCCCTCGCCTGACCACCCCCGCTGTAGCCTCCTGTTCCTCCCCCCCCCCCCCCCCCCGCAACCACAGAAGACCCAGAACCTCAAACCACCAAGACACCGATAACAACCAGATAAGAGACAGAAAGAGAGAGAGAGAACGAGCGAGAGAGAGAGACATGCTTAAACTTACAAGGCCACAAAACAGCATTCAGATACACAACACAGCGATAAATAGATACAAGGTTCACCTATCTATCAATGAGTCTATGCCGCCTTCCCAAGCTGCTCTGCGTGACCTGGTGGACAGTTTGAGAGCATACAGCCACTAGCGCCAGCCTGTGCCAGCCGGGCCCCCCGCCCTGCACTGGGTGGTGTGGCCTCTACACGCGCAGGAAGTGGAGGAAGCAGAGCGCATGCTGATCGCATCACCAACGCCTCCATGGGCTGTGGACTCTGGCTTGGTAGCTACAGCTGCTACACACACACACACACACACACAGACACACACACACACACACACACACACACACACGTGAGGTTACTTGAGCTTGCCTGCCCTCAGCAGTGCCTGCAACAATCAGCTGTTTTTTAAAGGATGTGTCAACATCTGAACAGGGTGTAGGCAGGGGAGGATTTACTGAAGCAAGGCAAGGCTGTTCTCTGTGGTAGTGTGGTCGTGTGTGCTCTCCTTTCCCTCGTCCTGGCAAAACCACACTGTCACATTAGGTCAGTTACCCTTTATGACAGACAGTAGGATATTAGTGGGCCAGTGAGGGCATGCACAGGGGCACTCACACAAACGCACGGAGGGGTGGGTAAAGCTGTCAACTATATAGAGTCCTAGTGAAAAGCTCCAATGTATTCAAGTACGTGCGCAATTCTGCAACTGGTGGCATCCAGTACCAACCCGTCTAAACTTTGTGTGGGTCCACAAGACAGAACTTGACCATCGCAGAAACAGTTTGGATGCCAGTCTTCTTAAAGAGGTTAAGAAATGAGGTTTTTCGGTGTTGCAAATAGGAAGTTACAAAACAATGCAGTTTCACCTAATTCTGCTTAATTCTACCTTGGCTGCTGCACTCAAACCAGGCTCACATCACATTCCTTAACCGCAGCAGCGGAGGCGGTTTAGAGCCCCACTCTTATAACAAGGTGCTGCTATCTGTAGCATCAACTAACACGCTACGAATGGGAGATCAAGTCTAGTCAAAGCCTTGTACCCAGTGACTCCTTCAGACCATGAGGCCTCCCTATTGGTCTAGTGGTAGATGGGAGAGACACACCCACACACACCCATCAGCTAGTCACTAAAGTGCTCAAAATGACCAGCATGGGAAAGTTACATCGGATTCCTTTAGCCAGAACAACAGGGTAGAGGTAAAAGCATCATGCAGCTGAAAGGGCGAATTGTATTGACATGTGCTCAAGGCAACAGTCTACTAACAGGTCCGGACACACTGGGTGTGTTGTGTGTGGTTCGTATTGAAAGCGTGCCGGTGTGTGTGTGTGTATGTGTGTGTTTGATGAGTTGGCTGTTTCACGGGTGAAGCCGTTTCAGGAGAGCTGGAAATAAGGCCAAAGACAGCAATCAGCATAGAAGCGGTAAAAATAGGAAATAGACCATAGACTGTCACTTAGGTACACGCACATGCGCACACACACACACACACACACACTCATCTAAGAAAGAAAAACAAAGAGACATGGAGTGGACAAGAAGAGGGGACTGTCATCTATTCCGCGGCGGTTAGCCGTGTCATCCTGATGAAAGAACCCCAGAGGGCTCAACAGTCGAGACTCAAGTCTCCTGTCTCTCGGTGTCTAAATATACACTGCTTAAAATACATATCCAGCTAGATATGCCAGACACGTTCCTGTGCGTGTCTTGTATTCCATCACATTATAGTACAGGTATTCCCTGTAGGTGAGTCAGAGTACAACAGGCCCGCTGGGCCACCAAAGGTTGGCCTGCTGATGGAGGCTGGAGTATTGGCTGAGGTAGCTCATTAGAACTGCAGTGAATGTCTACTGGCAGGAGGGTTAAGCTGTCAGGAAAGGTTCATGTTCTGGGCTTGGCACTCCTGTTTGACAGAATAATGATCATAACCAGGTCAAGTTATCAACCGAGAGGGACTGTGTCTTCTGCTGTAACCCACCTCCCTGTCTGACTGTATATTTGACTACGCATTTGGATGAATAGAGGATAGATCAAAGGATGGATGAACGTGCTTGCAGGAACCGAGTCTGAGCTTGATATAAGATACATGAGATGTTGCTAAAAAGACGTGCCTGGCCGTTGACCACCTGTTGAAGGCTAGTAGCACATGAACGGAATCAGCATTGGTTTGTGGGCAGTGGGAGCAACAGGAAGCTCAGCCAATAAACAGCTACGGCTGCAGCTATCTGAAATGGAGGATGGGGTCGACCTGACCCATGATCCGACCCATATAAGGGTGTGTAAAAGCAGACGTCATACCCGTGACTCCACTGACATTTATGACACAAGTACACCGTGTTCACACTTAGGTTGCTCATAAACAAATGAACTAACTAAGGGTCGACTAATCTCAGCTAGTCCATGAACAGAGCCTAGACGCGGCAGGTTATCGTAGTCAGACGTGTAACAGTACTAACAAGATAAGAGTGGGTTTATGGCTATTGTCAGCCATGCCAGCATGTTTGCAGTGATGGTGGTGTCAACTATCTGAAGCAGAAGACCTTTGGTTTGGACTGTGCAGCCAACAGCTCCCTCCTTGTTTCTGGAAAACGTCATGGAGGCTCTGCGTGTTTTATCTAAACAAGGGTTGCCGACTGTTCCAACACAGACAGACGCATAACTGAGTGGTTCTACTGTGGGGAGCTGATTTTATCACTGGCGGTGCGGAGACAGATAACAGGCTCGTACAATACAGACAGGGGTCAGTGATTTGACGACAAATAACTCAATCAACTACCATTTTGTTCATGCTCTTCATGTTTAGTCACATAAATGTTTATAGTAGGTCTAACCTATAAAACACTATCTTCTGCTATGACTTGTAGGGGTCCCTTAAACTGTCATGATTACATTGTCATCTAAACCTTAGAAGCCAGAAAAGTTGAGAGCTTTGTTTTGAACCTACTGATATCTGATATCTACTAAGTCCCTAAGGACACACACACACACACACACACACCTGGCCCATTCCACCACAGACACTTAGATTGTTAATAATCAATACCTGGGCTGCTCCACCAGCGCAGTACAGAAGGCACAGACAGAATTCAATAAATAACCTAAAGGTCGCTCCCTTAGCTCACCTAGCTGTCGTTAGCCTTTTCCAGAAGGAGCACGTGTATTTTGAGAAAGCGAGCTACCAACAACTGAAGTTACTCTGAAGAAATTACTCTGTCGTGCTTTTTGTCCCAGCTCTCAGGTAGGAAGGTCCTTCACCTCCCACAGCAAGTCTGCCCACTCCCATCATCTCATAGAGTCTCTCTCCAACCACGTCTCTCTGACTCTCGCAGACTCTAACCAAACTAATTGGAAAAGTTCTTAACTAATCTAGCGAGACAGAGGACCCGTCTCCTTACCTACTATTTAGTATTTTTACCCTCTCAGCAAGTCCCATTGCTTACAGTACAACAGCCCCAGGCACTAAGAGAGATTATCTGAGGAAATGCGAGAGACAGCTTCAAGGAAGAATTCTATTATAACATCTAAGCTACTTTAGATGCACGATCTTACTTCACCATGTGCCTACATTTCCCAACTGCCATGGGGAACAGAAGAGAGGCTTTGACCGGCACCACCCATGTGGTTTTCAATGGCAGTTCAGTGAGGTTTGGGCTGCTGTCTCTGCTGTGGTGATTGGATAGAAGGCCAAGAGGGGGAAGGCTGACAGACAAAAGCTTTGCTTTACAAAGGAGAGGACCAAAGCCCTGAAGAGGCTCTAGTAGTAGATCCAAGCTATTGTCAGGCAAGCAGGCAGGCAAGGCAGAAGGAGCACAGGCTGGCAAGACAGAGCCAGGATAAGGCAGCATGATAGACAGACAGCCAATGCAGGTTGGTGGGCAGGCAGATAGAAAAACGTCCCGTGTACAATCTAGCACTTCATTTTAGAACTCCATTCCTTCACTTTAGGCCAATTCCCCAATTCTTATGATTTCATCTCCTTTTGGACGCAAGCGTTTTACGCTGATTTTGCACTGTGACAAAACCCCACTTCTCAAAATGATACACATCTCTAGATTTGAGGAAAAAAAATCAAATAGAAAGAGGATGTTAACAATCACACTAACCTCTTATTCCTTGTCAGGTGTAAAATGCTGCAATGTTAAGACATTTCCTCTGTCTAGTCTCACTTGAATGCACTGGCTCACACCTCTCCTATAGTGGAGGAGAGGGACTCACTCCCATTAATCCATTAACCCAGTCTGGACCACAGCAGGCCAGACCCAACTAATCTATCAGATTTGCATTTGCAAGATTGGATTGCATTTGCAGACACAACATTGTGTGGTAGTGAATTATAGAGATACTGGGGGGGAAACAGAATGAAAAGGGAGAATGGCCTGGGTAGAGAGGGAGGGAGAGAGAGAGAGAGAGGGAGGGAGGGAGGGAGATTCATTATGTGTTAGGGATCTGGAATGTGTCAAGACACATGCGTCATCACACGTAACGTGCCACTGAACAGCGGAAGAAATCCTGCCAAAGAAAGAATGGATGAATGGGGCAGAAAGGATCCAAACTATTCTCCCAGACACAAGCATACTAAGACCTTGTCCCTAAAACACTTAAACCTGCAGATATCACACTCACCCTGATTCAAAGTTTAGATCCACTGAGATCTCCAGGAACACCATGCGAGCCCTTTGCTAAACTGCGTGATATTCCATAATAACCTTCCTTCCCTTCCATTGTGAAGTTCCACATCACAGAGCATGGGGGTTTGGATCTGCAATCTGTTGACAACACTGGGATTATGAATCCTGCATTCGAGACCCCATCTGAACCTGCCTGGTGTGGCTGTCTCCTGTGCCTGCACAAACACTCTCATTCTCACTCTCACTCTCACTGTCACACACTCCCACTCTCACTGCCACACACTCCCACTCCCACTCCCACTCCCACTCTCACCCGCACACCCATTCCCCCGTTGTATCAGAGATAACGTCCTGCTTGACGGCGGAAGCTGTGGTCAGGCTGTCTGGGGTTGGAGTAAAGCTGAGGGCTCTGGCCCCAAGGGCTAATCCAGGGTGGGGTTTGCATCAGTGTTGCAACATCATTACCACGGATCAGTGCCAAGGAGTTTGGGTGTCCAGTGTGACAAAACCCAAACAAATCTCAATTAATATAGATAGAGAATGCCCACACTGTTTTAGCACAAAACCCCAACTTGCACGCACGCACGCTAGCATGGACACACACACCACAGTGATCCAGCACATCCTGGCAAATAAACACAACACAACACCGATACTAATATCACAACTTTGTATGCCTCTAACTGATCCTCATGTGCCTGGCCGAGGGCAGGTCAGGCCACATGGGCAGTGTGACTTGTTATCACTGCCAGTTCCAGCTATAACGGGCTGGGTCTGGTGCTGGCCAAACTTAGCCAGTCATGTGGACCTGACAGCATGTCTTAAGAAAGGAAAGGGGAATAGTGGGAGTACAGCCAAAGCAATATGCTCACTTCTAAATGTCTGCTCATAACGCACCGTCGGACGCCTGCTGCTTCAGAAGTAGAGATTCATTTATTTCATAGGTATAAAAAATTACATGAATAAACGGACAAATTAGGAATGTCATATTTTTTGACCGTCTGTTACCATGGAACTCCCACAAGGACCCCTTTCCAAAAGGATATAGCATGCATTTATAAGCGTCTTTATTAATTATTGTAAACCGAGTTTTGGCTAACACCATAGTATAGAGAAGCAGATGTACTGTAATCTGATCTGCGTAATCGGCCTGGTTTCGAGATCCCCTATTACGGTGCCCAGAACCGGCATCGATTTAACTTAAAATTAAATGTAACTTAATTAAAAGTGAATATGGCCCAATGCATTTCCTTGCCATATTGTTTAGAATGTAAATGTAACTTCGCGACAATCACCAGTACACGATCACCTGTGCGAACCTCCTCGGGCAGAATAAAGAGAGATCAAGGTTTAAATGTTTAAATGTTCTGCGTTTCTGAGAAGAACGAGTACTCACCACTCTAAGGCAAAGTAGACTAGGCTGGGTTACCAATCGTTCAGTAGGTGTAAAATTTGACAAAAGCTTTTTCCGTTTTTAAAACGAATCAGTTCCATCCATGCCGAATGCGTAGCCCCGCAGAGTCCATGAGCTTTTGTCAACCATTCAGTTTAAGTGTTTGACGTTTTAGAAAAATTCACAACATCCCACATGTGAATTAAAGCGGTCAAAACGTCTCGAACGAAGCAGAATATAGATTTAAAAAACTATCTCCGATGGCAGCGAGTTTTCTCTTTTTTGGCTTTTAGCAGCGGTCAGTCGCAGGCTACTTTGTTGCAGATTTCAACATATTGCACTAAAAATAATACATCGTAATCTTCTACTGTATATCAAATGTAATCTCGGAGGAGTAATATCTATAAACTAACCGGAATTATCCTCGGAGCAAAGAAAGCCGGGTGTGTATCCTAACTCAAGATTTAGCGACTAAACGTTTGAATGCATTGGCAAATGACATCACTCTACCCACAGCTGGAGGGTGCTCGTGGGAAAAGGGTGCTCGAGGGTAATTTTCCACTATTCTGGCAAGTGGTTTTCTCACGTTGTAGTTGTTTTAACTAGCTAGGCGTAAATCTGTAATAATTATGGTTATAAGGGTAATTTACAATACTCTATTTACTATTTAAGTCACAAACTTAGGCTACACTTTGCTACTCTGCAAATTGCACTGGCATCTCCACTCTGGCATGTCATGGCAACTATCGCACTACAGTAGTGTTCTTCGTCAGATTCGGTGACAGGCTGGCCATTAGTCAATCCCAGTTCAAGACTCTAAAGAATAAAAGACGGTCCGAGGTTATTTATTTAAAATCATGAATGACATATCGAGATCGGTATCCACTGAAAATATTTTAAAGCATGATTGATTAAACATGTTGAGAAGTCTGCAGGTACGCGTGTCTTGTTTCCAAGCAACTGAAGAATAACCCATTAAGAGGTATTTTAAATGAAAAAAATGTTATAAAAGTGTTGACTTCATGTAAAAGAACCAAATTTAGACACACAAACAAAAACATATTTTAGAATTACAAACACAGTAATATTATTTATCGTAAGAATGCAGGACGTTTGAATACATTATGTCACGAGGTGTACTTGCCTCCCCTAAACATGGCATGGAACGATCCAAAATTGTTTCCGGTAACAGTTAGGTCGCGTTTATTGTTGAAAAGTTTGGGACTTTTTGAGGTACAGTAGAGCAAACCTAACGTTTATTGAAATAATTTCAACATGCAATAAATATAAAGTTTGAATAAAATTAGCGCTTCAAAATGTCAGATAATTATAGCATGCTGCCAAACTGTTATATTGTGCTGATTAGTTTTACAAAGACGTATTCATTCATTGCTGCCATTCGGTCACAAACATTAGATTGCCCGCTAAGTAGCAATGTTGTGCTAGCTAGTAGTGCTAACAACCCAGCTACGTTAGGCTAGTTTTCCAACTAGATACACAGTTTTTCCATGTATTTTTAATGCATGACATAATTTAAAGAACAAGCGTTAACGCTAGAACACTCTAGTTTATAGCTCTTTGTGTTCGTATGGTGTTGACACAAATTCCAGATATACCTTAATTGTTCCATTGCAATACAGATCAGATGGAGAATTTCGTGTTATATGAGGAGATCGGAACTGGGAGCAAGTCAGTGGTGTATAAAGGGCGAAGGAAAGGCAGCATCAACTTCGTAGCCATCATTTGCACTGACAAGTCGAAAAGGCCTGAAATCACCAACCATGTAAGTAATAAACAGAATGCTTTACTATGTCGGAACGTTTGACTCATCTCAATTTAGTAATCAACTGTCTACTGAGGTCATCCTGGCTATTTCTCAGGTACGACTGACCCACGATATCAAACATGAAAATGTGGTGGCCTTCTATGAGTGGTACGAAACCAGCAACCACCTGTGGCTGGTCGTGGAGTTGTGTACAGGTGAGATACAGTGGTGTTGTGCCACCTAAAATCAAACATCCTTTTGTCATGGAGCGTCTGCAAACTGTACCATACTCTGCTACCATACCATCGGTATTGACAGTGTTTAGGCTCGTGAAGTCTTAGACTGGGGATCTTAACATGTTTCGGAAATACTTGACGTGAATGTTTTATTTGCTCCTGATTGGTCTGTGCTGCAGGGGGCTCTTTGGAGTCAGTCATCACCCAGGATGAGTGTCTGTCAGAGGAGGTGGTCCGGGAGTTCGCCATTGATCTGGTCAAAGGCCTGCGACACATCCATGAAGCTGGCATCATCTTCTCTGACCTCACCCCCTCCAAGGTGCACTATAAAGAAATGGACGCCCTTTAAGATAGTCCAGATCCTTAAGATGCTGGATGTACAGTACAATATTCGATCTGTTTGCTAACCATCACGTACTAATCCACCTATTACATGCAGCGTTAAAACATTACTAAAACACGATCAGTGTTCATATTTAAAATGTACTTTGGCTAAAAATCCAGTGGTTCCCTCCAGATCTTGCTGGATGGACCAGGGACGTTGAAGCTGTCCAACTTCGTCCTGTCCAAAGCAGAAGGAGAGAACCTGGAGGAGTTCTTTGCCCTGGTCTCCTCCGAGGAGTCGGGAGGAGAAGGCCAGGAGAACAGCAGGGACATCAGGAATAGAACCCAAGGCAAGGAGCGTGTTATCAGTTACCTTGCTTTCCTGGTGTCTTTCAGGTTACACGTGTCAAGCCACTTGTCCTTGTTGAATGTTCCGTAGGTTTAGCTCATTTACGCTCCACAATGCTGTTAGCCTGGAAAGCGCTATTTACTAATAGACAATTGACGATGTAAACATCCTTACTGAAGACAGGAGCTCTATGGTGTTGTCTCAGCTAAGAGTGCTGTCTCTGCAGGTTCTCCTCTGTTCTGTGCTCCCGAAGTAGTGAAGGGAGGGGAGACGACTGTCAGCAGTGACCTGTGGGCTTTGGGCTGTATCCTCTACAACATGTATACAGGTGCCTCACTCACTCACTCACTCACTCATTCACTCACACATTAAGAAAATAGCACAACCAGATCCGTTCATCTTCTCTGTGTTTGATATGGTCACATTCTTAGATATGTTACCCTGTATACTGTGTGCATCTCAGGGAAGCCGCCGTTCTACTCCGAATCTTTCCCTGAGCTGATTGAGAAGATTCTACATGACGATTTCACGTCTCCCAGACAACCGGGTAGAGTGATAATCCCTCCTGCTATTAGAAAATATCGATATGTAACACTATTAGTCTTTACCACCGTGGTCAAAATATGTTTTGCTCTTGAAAGGGTGTGTCTCAAGCAAGCCTAGTAAGGAGTTCCAAAGCCTTCTCAAAGGTCTCCTCCGGAAAGATCCACAGCAGAGGTAAGCCAACGAACAGAATGATTTCATCAACACTGCACCATAAGTCTGTAATTATAAATGAGAAGCCATGACTATGTTCCCTTGTTTTCCCACTGGAATCATGCTCTCGCCAGAATGAGCTGGCCTCAGATTGTGGCTCATCCCTTCTGGACAGGAGCTTTCACTGAGGAAGAGGAGGGAAACGCCTCGGTCTGCTCCAGGTGGGGTTGCCATTCGACAGCATCCGATATGCATTGTGACCATCCCATTCAGTTTCCTTGTATCCACCACCAGGAAATGTATAGTACTGCGAACCTGCATGGCTTCCTCACAAGAGGCTAAGTCCTTCCACCTCCTGCCAACATGCACCATTTCCACCTATTGTAGTTCCCAGAGCAAGAACACAGAATGTTGTGCTGGGGCCATTGTACTTGAAACATGCCAGGCGGGGAAAGTCTCAGATACTGGACTGTAGATCAGGGTCACAGGGAGCATTTTCATGCTTTGAGTCGGACAGGCTGTTGAATTCAAAGCCATGAAAATAGTCAGATCCCTGTTTTGTGAATTTTCCTTTTCTGGTCCGCTAACAGATCCTTGACCCATTGTGTTTTGGCAGCATGGAGAGAGAGGAGGCTGGGCTGCCCTCCCCCAGCCAGCCGGCAGACGCCCGGTCAGCCTCAGGGACCCCCTTGAGACAGGGCTGGTCAGGGACACCAGTGGCAGCTGGCGTGGAGGAACCAGTTGTCATGCACCCCAATAAGTCATTTCGATTAGGTAATGCTTTCAGTGAGGGGTGGGGGCAGGTCAAAGGCTGGGTGTGGGCTGTGTCTGGGCAGTGTGGGGGCAGGGTGGGGGTAGGGTCGGGGGAGGGTGGAGGCCAGGTCTGGGGAGGGTGGGGGTAGGGTCTGTGGAAGGTGGGGGAAGGGTATGGGGAGGATGGGGGCAAGTTCTGGGGAGGGTGGGGGCAGGTTCTGGGGAAGGTGGGGGCATGGAGGGGGTGTGGAGACATGTTGTGTTGCACGTAACCCATAACACATACTACGGCTGTGCTGTATGCATTACGTGTGCGCACATGTGTTGTAATATGAGTTGAGTGTAAGCTGTGTAAACATGAAGCCACCGTGGCTCAGACAGCCTCCCTCAGTAGGGAGAATCTGCCTACACAGCAGACGCCACACGATCCAGGCATCACCATCATGATGGTTCTGTCCCCTCACCCGTCTAGACGCCGTCCCAGAGCTCAGACCTAAGAGTGCGCTGGATGGAGACGCCAGAGAAGCCATCTTCCTGCTCAGGTGCTTTTACTGTCCCATTTCTTCATGTGGAACCCTGAAGCATAAGCCAAGCGAAATATCTTATATCAACATGTTTCTGAAACTCTAATGCAGGGGTGCCCCACCCCAACCTTCAGGGACCCTTTGTTCTGCATGTTTGAGATGTTCATTGGCTCCAACACACCTGATTCAAATCCATCCTCATCACCAAGCTTCTACAGAGCTAGATAACAACCTGTGGGTTTAAATCAGATGTGGAGCAGGGAAACATCTAAAACAGGCAGGACAGTGTGCCCTGAAGACCAGGGTTGAGAACCACTGCTCAAATGAATAAGAACGTGCAGCTGACCTCCCCCCCAAAAAAATAATTCAGCGAAGTTCAATATTGGGAGATAAAACATGCACATATTCGTGTATTCTTATATTTTAGATAAAAATGTGAAAGTGAAAGTCAACTCAAGAACAGATAAACCCATTGTTGTCTTTATGATCGCAGTCTTGAACTGCGTCAATCATTGCCACATTTCTGCTTAGAAGTATGGTCCTGTTATGACAGGTAATTGACTATATGGTAGGCAGTTATCTCTAAATCCATGTCGCCTTGGCTTTCGTTTTGAGTGCAACTTCAAAAAGAAAGTGGGCTTTATTGACGAGAAGATTTACTTTTTAAACTAGTTACGAACTAGTTAAACCATAAAAAAGTGGCCCTTTCATTTTAGCTAGGAACCTGTTCAAAATTAATTTGATAACAATTAATAAGTCATAGCCCTGCGACTTGCTGGCCCCAGTCCAGTGTGTACCTCGCCTATGGCCCGAAAGATACAGGGTTAGGCTCCAGTCACCCGTGACCCCTAAATGGGAACAAGTGGCACTGCAATCTCTCCCAGGGATTAGCAGTAGACAATGGATGGATGAATGGATTAATAAGTCATTACGGTAACTGTCATGTTAAATCAGATATGTCCACCTATATATTTGTTTTTATCCAACAGTTCCCGTCCAACTCCAAGAATGAGTTGCACTGCTAGAGACACAAGCAGCAACTCACCAAGTCGCTTAACTCAGGTGAGCGTGACACAGGCCAGAGAACAGAGAGCCAGAAGTGGTCTGTCTCTGATCACTGATGTCTCAAATGATATGTGTCTTGACAGTCCGAAATCAACAAACTGACCTAATGTGAAGTTGTTTAGTCCGTAGAAATGATGTGTAGCAGGTTTTGGTTCACCATATTCAGAAACGTTAAGCTCTGTTTTATGATCTTATTCCACCTTCTGTTGGTTTGATTGTGAACTACAACCACTATTCATTTCTCCAAAGTCTTCATCAGGCGTTCTAATACTTTGTGTCACGCACACCTCTTACAAGTCTCTGAGTCAGTCAGTATCTGAAGTAAGTTCATGTGAGCATATATAATGACAATACCCCCCCACCCCCCAGGACAGCCTCCTACTTAGTGGAGTGGGTGACATCACTTCCTGTATCAAAGAGCTGGTCCGCACGGAGGCTGACCTCACCGTGACCCCTATAATGGATAATCCCAAGGTGTGTGTGTTTGTGAGAATACAGCCTACAAACACATATTTGGTTGTGTTTGCCTGTGTGCACTGTTGTGTGTAAAACACAGGACAACTATTTTCTACAGATTCTGAAAAGTGCCCCGGTGCGATACGACCCCAAGACTCTGTGTGTCCCAGCATACTCAGGTAAGGCCTTCTAAATAGGTGTACACACACACACACACACACATGCACACACAAACAAGGGTCTGCGGTCGACAGACCCACCTTGAAGTGTTCTCTCTCCTCCCTTATCTTCTCTCATCTCCCCTTCTCTCTCTCTTCCCTTGCCCCTCTGCAGTGGAGAAACTGGTATCCATGAGCCCTGGCGACTGGTCAGCCTTCCTGCAGCAGCTGTGTGCCTGTCTGGAACCTTCCCAGCAGGCCCACCCCAAGCCCTGCCCGGCCCCTCCGCCCGCGCCGCCCCCGCCCCTCCCGGCCTCCAACCGCTCCAGACTCAACCTGCTCTGCTACCTCTGCTGTGTGGCAGGCCACCGGGCTGTCGCCACCCGCCTCATCAACTCCAGACTGGTGAGGGATTCACGTTGAAGACTTTTAGCCTTCCATTCTCAAAGCTGAACACACACACACGCACGCACACTCACAGTGTGGGCACCACTAATCATACTAGTCAGAGACCACTGTGTCCGATTGAATTCTTTGAATTCTCTGACACCTTTGTTATTCCCACGGCCGAAAGCTTTACTGTACAAAGGGATGGTGCAGAACAGGAAGTAGGAAGTACAGTGACCCTCCTATATCCTGTCGACAAGAAGCGAGCAGACTGTCACTTCCTGTGCTCTAATCAGTGAGCCTTTACCAGTCATGTAACTCAACAATACATTACAACAGCCGCTCCCTACATCTGCACAAGCTATGTAGACTTTGTTGTCAGGACCAAGAGGCAAGCTGCCCCACAACTGATGGAAGGTTCTAGATGTCAAACACATTGTTTACATCAAATACAAGTTCTTCATCTGTATTATTGACCCAGATCTAACGATGTTGTTAAATGCGTTATACGGTAGATGAGTTTCGCTTGGAGATTCCACATTTTTATCACATTATTAACCCTAAAAAGTCAAGTTTTAGAGAGAAGTCAAAAACGGACTTTATAAATTTAAAAAAAGATTAAGGCTGCAAAATGTAAATGTGTCTTTTGACCCTCGTAAATAAATTTGCCTTAAAATCAAGTTCCACAAAATATTAATATCCAACCACTAGATGGCCCCCAAGATACATTTGAACAGATGTGAACTGACATGCCACCACTATAACTACACATGACGTATGATCTCAACAAAAATAGACTTTACACAAAATCAATTTCCCGTTTTTCGACCGATTGTTGAACGAAGATTTCATCACTGATTAGGAGTTCTCAGCGAGGCCTTTACACCTTGCTACCGTGCTGTCAAAGTGCACTGCATGAGGCTGCTTGGTCGGACCACCTCAGCGAGACAGTGTGGGTTATGACAGCTTTACTACATGCTGCAGCCTCTGTGGTGTCCAGTGTCCTGTGTGTGACCAGGGTGTCCTTGTCCTTCTCTTCCCCTGTGCCCCAGTTCCCAGTGCTGACCCAACAGCTGAGACTGGCTCCCAACTGGGATGTGTGAGTATGAACGTCTACTCTACACAGGATAAGGTCCAAAAAGCTAATCTTGTCTCCCAACCAAAAAAATAGTAATTTGAATAAGTATCAGGAAAAGGTTGAACAAAAAAATATGTTTGTTTTTTTTCAATGATCTTAGGCCCCTCGACTGCGAAGGTAAAAAACAGGATTCATTTGAACACAGGATAGTTTTGTAGCAAACGTAACATGACTTTATGGAAGAGGAAAGAAAATCAGTCCCTCCGTGTCAGCGTTGACAGAGAACTAGGCAGGGCTCATCTGGTCATCGTCCGACGGGAAAGGCGTTTCGAATCCCTGCCCGCATTCAGCATGGGGCCGTCAGCCTAGCATTCACAGTCTTAGGATTCTCCCCAGGCGAACGTGTGGAAGGAATGTGGCGCATGCAATGAGCCATGTAGCCAAACTGGCCTCTACTGGGCACTGGGCTAGGCTAATGTCTAAGAGGACATGCTTCCGATCACGTCGTTACTTAGATAGACAGCAGGATGTTGGGGGAGTTGTGTTTTAGAACAGGTTGACAGCATGGGCTGTTGCATGATTTTGTTATTTTGTGTGTGTATGTTTTAGGAGAACCAAGGTGATGAGGGTTCTGGGTCTCCTGGCCCTACACTGCACCAACCTTTCAGAGGAGACCCCTGTCACTGAGGTAGGTTCATATCGCATAACCCAACACACACACACACACACACACACACACACACACGGTGGCTGTGCTGTGCTGTGATACCAGGAAGCTCCACCAGGTATCAGTGTAAGTCAGCGGTCGCATCCCAGCCAACTCCACTCCCCGTCGACCCCCCCCCCCCCCCTTGCAGACTCACCGAGCCCATCAAAGATACAGACCAACACACGCGCCCGTGCGCACACACACATACAAAGACATCACGCTTAATCATTTCAAACCCAGGTTTCTATTTGATGTGAAATCGGGCTCCTCTCGCCCTTGATCCGCGGCTTTGTGGATGTTTTGTCGCGGCGTTCTTTTCACGGCTTCTGTTCTGGCGGAAAAGCTAAACACCTTGCCAGAGACGGAGGGAAGAGGCTGGAAAGAGCCACAAAATGGCCGACAAAGGCAGAGTAGAGGTGTCTGGCGTTGGGGAGCGCGTGGGTTTGAATGCGTGCACGCGCGGGGAAACGCGGCGGTGCGTGTGCGGACGGCGCTGTCAAGCGTGTGTTTTTTGGCGTGGTAGAAAGTGGGGGTGCGTGTGCACGAAGACGCAAGGGGGTTTATGGCGCCGTGACTTTTCCCTCTTTTGGCGCTGGATCTCCCCCCCACCCTCCTCGGGCAGAGCCAGCTTAGCTCACTCCTGCTAGTGTGCGTATGTTTCTGTGTTCTGTGGGTTTTGGATATTTCCGTGTGTTTCTGGGGTGTCCGGGGGAGGGGGGGGGGGGGGGGGGGGGGGGCTGTGTTTGAAAGTCGGCTGCTGTCATGGCGATTTGAGTTCCAGGGCAGGGGGCTTTGTTGCCCTGATAGGAGGGGGGGAGTGGAGGGGACTCAGAGACGCTCCACCTTTCATGTGTCCCTGTCCATCGCACCGCTCCGCCATGATGGTCAAACTGGCCCTCTCCTCGTTCTGTTGTTCCCTCCCACCATGACTGGAGTGCCCATTCTGTTTGTGGCAGAAGTAAAGGAGTGCTGCTTTAATGTATCGCAATCGTAGATATCCCCTTGCTGTCGTGAAGACAGGCTCTCTTTATGACCTGTCTCTGTATATATGTATGTATATCTCTCTTGCTCTCTATCTCTCCTCTCTCTTTCCTGGCAGGAACTTTACAGTGCCACCAGCCCACATTTGAACGCTCTCCTCACTCCTACTGCCTGGCCACTACAGACACACACTCCTCAAGCCGGGGTTTCATTTTCGGATCCACGAGTATTCGAGGGCCTGCGGGGGGGTTGCGAGCATAAACGTACTCACCTGAGAGTGTACGCATAGATCCCAACAGCCTGGATAGTTGGCGCACCACGCCGCTGGGACATGCACTGTGTCACTGTACTAAGCATGTGTGGAACGTGTCCTCCCAGCGGACACCAGGAAGCAGTGCGAGAAGAACTATGAATGGCCATCGACGTCCGCAGACGCTCTTGGACACGTCTCTTTGGAGTGACTTCAGGCCTTCAGATGTTCTGGAATGTAGACCCTTCAGACCCCCAAGTTACTGTCCGGTTGGTCTGTTGAAGTTATTCCTGACTGAAGCCTGACCTGGCCTGGCCTGGTCCATAACATTTCACATCCTGTTTAGCCCCAGATGTGATAAGTCTCCAGGCCCAGCTAAAGAATTCACCCAAACAAACATGTTACTTATCAAGTGGACTTGATGACTCGATGGCATCAGCTCAGAGCCAGCGACCTTGTGTTCCATTAGTAATCCATGAGAGGGACCCCAGGCGGCTGGGCGTGGCCGAGGCTCTGGGGGTCATCTGTGTCCTCTTGTCCCAAGTTCCAGCATCAAAGCCCGGCCCTTCTCCACAAACGGTCAGCCCATTGATCTGAACTCGCCTCATCGCCGCAGGTCATGTCCAGTCAATGTCTAGCTTGGTATTAGTAACCACGCCCCCCACTCCCTCCACCCCCCTTTCCCTCCCTCTATCCCGTTCTTGGTCCATCCCTCCATGAGACTTCGTCCAATCAGGTGCCCCTAAGTCTCCGCAGGTGATGATGACATCGCTGATCTAGCATTGCTGTTAGTAGCCGGACTCACTAGACACTTGACCAAAAACATCCTTTTTATTAAAAATGTTTACCCCGCGAATGCTGCAGATGTACTTGGGTGTTATCTGGTTGACGTTCAGCCTAATACAGACGCCGTGGTTGCTACCAAGGGGAGTTCATGTTGTCTTGACTAACTGTTTTTTTGTCTGAATCGTGCAGACAAGCTGGGAAATGCTGGGTGGCCTTCACCCGCCGCCTCTCTGCTTTGAAGCCCTGCCTCCTTATGTGAGGCTGTGCGTGTACACTTGTGTATGCATCTGTGTGTGTGTATTGAGGGTACAGTGCAGGGAAAGATAATGATGCGTTTGGGGGAAATGGCCGTGTGGTGTGGCTCCAAGTTTGGTGTGTTTGTTGTCTTGAACGGTGCATCATCTCCTCTCAGCAGTGCAGAGAGAGAGAGGGAGAGAGAGAGAGGGAGAGCCTCCTGCCAATGCGGCGAGGCTTGCATCAAAACGCGCCCGCAAACATCTGTTTGCTGCAAAGTCATCATTTATGTTATTTAGCGGGTGCAGGCCGCCTGCTCGGCTCATGCAGTCAGGCAGGGGGACAGACAGACAGACAGACAGACAGACAGACAGACAGACAGACAAGGGAGGCAGGCGGAGGACAGGCTTGCGCGTACGCAGAGGCGGTAGGAGTGGCGAGCGGCAGCCGAAAGCAGAAAGTCAGCCGCTTACCGAGGCAAAGAGGCAGCGGACAGGAAATAGGCCAAATGAGAAGCAGAGAAAGAGGCAGTACAAATGGTAAAAGGGTAAAAAGAGGCAGTGTGGCTGAAGTTTTGGCATTGGGCAGCTCAGAGGCTGTTCAGAGGCAGGGAGGCAGCACAGAGATGGAAGGAGGCAGGCAGGCAGGCAGGCGGGGGATTAACACAGGCCCCCTGCTGGGAGAGAGAGCTGCTGCAGAAGCGTCACATCTTCGCCACATCACACACTCTGGAGGAGGAGAGATGGGGAAGCGCTCATTCCAGAAACTAGCCTGTGTGTATGTGTGAGTACGCCTGTGTGTGCGCCCTTGCATATAGGGGCATATAGATGGGTGCACGCGCATAGATAACGTGTGAGTGTGTACCCACGTACCGCAGGTGTGTGTGCGCGCGCGCACACGGCGGGTGTGCGTGTATGGGTGGCGTTCCGCAGCTGTGTTTGTGCGTGTTCAGGAGGGAGTAGTGTTTGGTGGCGTCTGAGAGGGAGCGGCTACAGTTTCGCAGCAGTCCGTGAGAGCGCGTGTGTAAATACGGGTCTGTTTGTTGCAACCATGAGCTGATTACTTCCTGGATTCCTCAAGAGCTAGAACGACGCGTCGCGCTAATCCTCACGAGCCTCTCTCTTTGTTCAAACCTCAGCCAGCCAACGTGCTAATTCCAACCCAGTGTAACCCACTGTTGCCTTGTGTCTATCAGGATGCGGTTAAACGACATTGAGGGCTTTTACACCTCAACTAGCGTGATGTGCTGCTGCTGGTGAAGAGCTTTTCTGCTCACATAATAGCCATTCGGTTAACATCATATCCAAAACCAAATGCGAATAGTTCCTAGCATATGCAGTCCAACTGAAAAGCCTGGAAATACACCATTCAAGCCATTCAGTATCATGAAGTTACAACTGTCAGTCAGAAATCCGTATCTTTTTTCCCAGTGAAGAAGTTCCAGAGGTTATTCCCCTGCATTCCAAGTCATTGTGTCATGTGCCACTGTCCCCCCTCTCCAGGCGGTAGCTATGTTCACGGAGCTGATCAGAGAGAACTTCCGGAACAGCAAGCTGAAGCAGTGTCTTCTCCCACCACTAGGGGAGCTGCTCTACCTCATGGCCAGCCAGGTAGGCACTGCCGACCGCCCCCCCTCACGCTTTACCTCAGCGCTCGCCAAAGAACGTCCGCTCACGTTTGGGAGGAGATACCGAGAGCGTCTGTCGGCTGTTTTTTTGGCTTTTTATTTCCAGTAAAGTTTTGTCTGATCTCCCAGAGCTTCTGGAAGTCTTTGCAGACTCTGGAGAAAGACATCGGTTCTGGGTTGAGATATTTCCGGATGTTTCCAGAGAATTCTCATCCCACTCTTAAGCTGTGCGTTTGGTTGGGGTTACCTAGCAACACAAAAAAACCCACCGGCGAGCACGCCCATGTGTTGATGTACGGTCACACATGCGTGCACGGTCACATGTGCATGCACAGTTTACACACGAACACACACAAGCACCGTGTGAATTGATTTCAGATCAATATCTAATTGGCAGGAGATTACAAAGTGCTCTTTATACACTATTGTCTTATTTCCCACTGAAACATGTAACTATCTTTAGTTGCTTTCGCTATCTCTACCACAACATGCAAGTACACACTTTTGTGGTAGACCTACTCTTTATGTCATCGATGCACATAAATCAATGACCAATGATTACCAATACTGCTGTCTCAATACCAGTGGAATCACCGAGAATGTTTAGTTTAGTTTTAGCTCGGTCCTGTCTACTCCATTTTTGGAGGTTGCAGCACAGACAGAGTGTTGAAATGTACTCGATTGATTTTTTTTCTAGTTTTGGCGTTGAAGGTTGCGTTCGAGGCCAGCGTAGATCTGTACAGCGCGAACAAAGCAGCCATCTCTGAAACTCGCCGGAGCGTTCTGCTACAGCGGTACACAATCACAGATCCATACTTTGTTATCACATGAACAATTCTCGGGGGTTTTATTTGGTTTGTTTTTTATTTATTCATCGATGTATTTATTTCTTCTTGTTCCTGATGGTTGCTACCAGGCGGCGTAGACCCCAGAGGCCGGGGTGCGAACAGGTTGTGTGGGAATAGAACCTTCTCCCTCTGAAGTTTCACTTTGCTCCTTCAGATCAGTTCTGTGCAGCGCCAGATATGCAATAAAACCTACCATCGCACTGTAGGAATTGAAGCCAAAAAAGAATGTGTCTAACCACAGCAGCGGCAGGAATAGTATACAAATACATGTTGAAAATATAAAGAGAAACGTGAAGAGTTTGATAGTCAACCTGAATGATTTACTTCCAGAAGTATTATGTTTATCTTGCATCCATGCTGGTACAAATGATAGGGTCTTTTCTACTGCCTCCCATTCTCCCACCCATACACAGTACTCATGTACAGTGATCCATATTCCCCTGCCGAGTCCTACTGCTGACGTTTGGGAGTACATTGTTCTGTTTATTTAGCCTAATTACGATCCCTGTTGCTTTGTTTTTCTGTAATTGTTCCCACAATGTGCTGTGCAGAGCTCCCTACCACTAACAGCTTCCTCCCCTCTCTCTCCTCCCTGTCCTCCCCTCTCTCCTCCCTCTTGCCTTCTCCCCCTGCTCCTCCTCTTTCTGGGCCATGTTTTCACCCTCACCCCTCTCTCTTCCTACCTCTATTGCCCTCATTTTCTGTCTCTGTCTACCTCTTCCTCTCTCCCCTCAATCATCCCTTCCCCACTCTCTTTCCTCCCCACCTTCTCTCTCTCCCTTCCTTCCCTTTTCCCCTCCCATTGCCCTTCCCTCTCCTCTGTCACTCCCTCTCTCGCCTTCTTCCCTCCCCTCTCACCCTCCCCCTCCCTCGACCACCCTCATTCACCTCCTGCCTCTCCATCGGCATTTATGAATCTTCTTCGGTCCCGTCGTCCCCTCGCCTCCGCCCTCCTTCATCCCCCGTCTGCCTTCCCATTCCCTCCCCCCGCTCCCCCCTTGGTAGGCAGGAGAAGAAAGAGAAGAAGCATCCGTGCACGAGGATTATGCTAGATTGGGGTCGCAGTTCTACGCGCTCGCTCTATAAGCAACTAGTGTTACATGAATATGGGTGCCTTCTGGGAAAAGGGGTAGACTGCCACACTTTGCATCAAAGCGCTCCTGTGCTGCAGGGAGGATGTCGGGTGTGTACCAGTGCCGCTGGCTTGGATGTCTGGTTGTTGGTGGGGGCGGCCGGCCTTCAGCAGTAATGGGTCGGGGGGCTTTGGGACACAAGGTCGTTGCGGGTTCCATGCCCTTCAGTAATATACCGCCGGGCGTGCGCGTCAG